>JALIGW010000002.1:221922695-222525195 GCA_023053685.1 Diadophis punctatus similis
TTTTGTGATTTAAGATATAAAAGCCCCAGCTATAATTTTAAGCCATGGTTTGTCACTTTTGATGATCTTGGACTGTCATCAAAACCTCTTAGCAATGTCCTCGTCCTTCCGTCTGATTTAAAGATGGAAGATAGGAGCAGCTACCAAATGGGAATTTACTTCCCCAGTAGTGACTATTGGGTGGAGGAGGGAGACAGGACACCAAGAGGATTGAGAAAGTTCAGCTTTCTCCAATCCCATATATGTGGCTGAGATTTTGATTACGTCCCTGCCATTTTTGCCCCAAAATGTCTACAATAACAAAAACACCAGGAAATGACAGGCGCCTTCCACATAGGCTTTGGTGCCACTTCCAAAGTGGCATCATAGCCACCCTTGCATTCAAGATTATTTGTTTCCAACTTAATTACCCCGCATTTCAAAATTTGAGAGCCAGGTTCTTTAGGGCTTGGAGATGCTCCAGTTTCAAAGAGACCGAAATGGACTCCTTTGGTCTCCCTGATCCCTTGTTACCTCTGGGTGCCCTCACACTGGGCTCAGGGGCAGCCAGTCAGCCAGGGACAGTGTTTGCTATTTTGGGCCACGTTTTAAAAACAAGCATAGCACATCATGAGGATGATGAAACAAGGCCAAGATGTCAGTTTTGGCACTTTCTCATTGGCGAGCGGGAGAGATCACCTGCCACATCTAGTGGCTGCTTGCAATGGCCGTGGATCACTGGGAACTGGATCTAAGAATTTGGTGAGGGGTGTAAAAGAAAATAGTGACAGTGTGGAAGTTCTCCAGAGGGCTACTCACCTGTTGTAGATGTGGTGTGGTGTCCCACTCATTCACATGCACATGTAACAGTGAATTAGTAGGTTTAATAATATATTCTCTTCTACTAGAAAAGATTTGCTAAGACATTCATCCCATTGATTGAATCAGATGTTCTGGAGTGGAATTTGCAAACTGCTGCCCAGCTTTAAGAACACAGAAACAAAGATTAACCACAATGTGTGGCTGACAATAAAAAGAACTCTCATTTTAAAAAGAAGTCTAACATGACCACGTCTTTCATGGAACCGGTGCTGCTGTTATTTTAGTTGTTTCTTGATCCTCCAAACAAGAGCCTTGCATGCAATGTTCCTCTTAACCAAACTGCCCTAAAAGATGTATTAAAGCCTCTCTTGGCTCAATCTTCTTAAATCCACCAAGGTTAGTTGCTAAATAAAGAGATGCTGGACTTTAGAATCAACTGGCAGCTACAGTATGTTCCTGCCCGCCAGCTTGGAAGTGCTGCTGTCCAATCCTGCAATTGATTTATGCGTGATTACTACAAGGATTAATGTGGATGCAGACACTTCTTTGGCATTTGCCAGTTTTCTTGTTCTCCTTGTTCGTTTTTAAAAAGATCATCTTTTTTTTTTTCAAAACTGGCAAAATGATATGCTACAAAATCACAATGCTAGTTTTTGTGACAATGCTTCAGGGCTATTTTGTTTTAGTAACTGTTCTGTCCTCACTACCAGAGGTGGGTTCCTCCCGGTTTGCACCGGTTCTATAGAGCCGGTAGCAAACCGCTTGTGATATCATGGAGCCGGTTCTGTCGGTGCCGGTCCGTGGACGCCGCCATCATTTTTTTTTTAAGATTAATTTTTTTTTGCTGATTTTTTCTTCTGTGCATGCACAGAAGCCGGGTTTCCGGCACTGCACATGTGCCGCCATCTTGTTTTCAGCTTTTTTAAAAAAAATTGTGAATTTTTGGCACTGTGCATGCACAAGGCATGGCCACACAGCGCGGGAAGAAGCGAACCGGCGGTGAGGTAAGTTAGAACCCACCCCTGCTCACTACATGTTAGTCTGTGTGCAGCTCGACATCCAGCTAAACCCACTTATCCTCCAATAAAACAGACCATCCATGTGCATAGATCTGAATGCTTTACTGAAAGAACAGGATATAGTGAAACTGGGGAAAATAGGGATACATACAATGAGAACCAAATACAAGATAGACAGTATTGAGTTACTGCTGAACATAGCAATTAATAAATAAATACAAGCAATTTAAATCTCATCAGAGATTCTCTGTGTGTGGGGTGTGGGTTTGTCCTTGGATGACCATGTGCCATAGATCAAGTTGGATTCTTCTTTGTGCTTCTGCCTTCTCCAAATGCTAAAAGAAATGGAGTCTGGGTTCCCAGTGTGCACTTGCTTTGAGAGTGTGGGCTGATGGGTTATGGGGTGGGGTCAGCTTCAAATAAAATACTTGGTATTTGTCTCTCTGGCCACTAGATGGGGCTAGAGAGCAACAACAGTATATAAAGATTGTATGTTGGGGCATATTTGTCCCTCGGGCCACTAGATGGGGCTAGAGAGCAACAACAGTATATAAAAGTTATATGCTGGGGCATGACAGTAACTAATATAGTGGAGTGCCGCTGTGGAGAAAAATGTTCTTAGATGTGCGGAATCAGTCAAATCAAGTTGATATATTGATATATAAGGTCACAGCCAGAGGTGTTATTCTGTCAGTTCGGACCGGTTCGGGCGAATCGGTAGCGGAAATTTGGACTGGTTCGCTGAACTGGTTAATATCATCTCTGGGTGACCCCGCCCCTGCCCGGTCACCCGGTCACCTGGTCGCCGCTCGCCCCGCCCGCCCACTCGCCACTCGCTCACCCTGCCTGCCCACTCACCATTCCCTGGCTCCGGCCTTCCCTAACAGTAATGTTATCTCATTAGAACAATCCCATAGATTTGCTATGAGAAATGTTTTTCTTTTAGCGTCTGGCACTCCTGAACATCAGCCCCCCTCTTGATTAATGGGAGATGTTTTCCTCCCTATTTTATTGTTTTATCGCTTTTGGTTTCTGAAGGGAAAAAATGAGTACAGAAAGTAACCTGAGCTCCATTATCTATAGTAAATTGAGATCCTTTACCTATGAACATGTATGCTTACATCATCTGTGGCTTATGCATTGGTGTCTCCTGCCTTTTCTGAGATGTATTTTCTGAGTATAAATATGAATGCTGAGTTGAGTGAGGGCCTCTCTCAATATTCTTTGGAGGATAGGCACCAGTAAGTATTGTTTACAGAGGTGGGTTCCTCCCGGTTCGGACCAGTTCTATAGAACCAGTAGTAACTTGGCGGCCTGGGTCGCTAGAACTGGCAGCGACCCTGAACTGGTTCTTTCGGCAGCGCCATAGGTGCCGCCATCTTGTTTTTTGCTTCAGCGCATGCGCAGAAGATTTTTTTAAACACCGCGCATGCGCAAAGTTGCGCAAATCAGCAACGAATAAAACCGGAACCCACCCCTGAATAAACACTGCAGTAAGCCTTGATTATTTGCTTTACACCCTGCGTTTGATTCCACACCACAGATCCAAATTTCATTTTTAATGCATGTTTAATTCTCCCTCCCCCAAAAGTAAATGGGGGGATAAGGTATAATGGGGGGGTGGATTGTGCTTATGTGTGTCCCTTTTGGTTCTATTTTGTCCTCTGTATGATTTGAAACCAATATGAAACTGCTGGAAGAGATTGTGCAGAGCTTTGGAGTTTAAGAGACACCAGTGTGCAGATAATACCCAGCATTGTTGCTCTTTTCTGTATTTATTTTCTGTATTTATTGAATTTATATAGCTGCCCACCTTACCAGAGGCGACTCCGGGCAGTGCATGAGAATAAATAGAATCAAAACTACAAAAACAGAAAATACAGATATGAAATAGTAGTAAACATTGTAAAAACCATAAAATACATAAAATAAAATAAGGGGAATAAAAAAAATGAACCTATCAGCAATGGAGTCTCATCATTCGTTTAATGCTAAGGAAGAAGTCCACACCACTGGATGGTGTCTAAATTAGATAACACTCTGGATTAAATGAAAATTAAAAGCTGATCAGTTGAAAGTCCAGCTTGACTACTCAGATTCAGCTTGTTTTGAAAGGGAGCTAATTTTTCCAAAAGATCAGGTTTCCATCTTCAAAAAGTATTCCTTGATCTTACTTGGGCCTCTGAATTTCCAAGTAAAGCTAATGGGCAGAAATGTGTTTGAACAGTTGTGCATAGTGTATCAGCTTTTCAATTTGGCATCTAGTATGTGTTCCTCCTTATATTTCATTTAAATTGTTGCAATTTTTATGTAGGGCTGCCCATAAAGAGAGTGCCCGTAAAGAGAGTTTAGAAGCTTGCATAATGCGTAGTATAAAGTGACCAGATTTTTTTTTTAAGCGGGACGGGGGGCGGGCCCGCCTCGGCGCCATTTGAATTTTGCCCTCTGCGCATGTGCAGAACGCTGCGCATGCGCAGAGGGCAAAAGTCAAGAGCTGAGTACGGGGCACGGGGCGGGGCAGGCAGGACGGGGTGCCGGGTTGCAGGCCAGCAGCGGCAGAGGGTCGCTTGAACTCGCTTCCCGCCGCGGACCGCGTTCACGCGTGGCGGCGGCAGCAAGCCGGGAGCGCTCGCCTGGAATTGGAATCAGCGAGCAGCTGGGCATCGGGGCTCTTCCCCCGCCTTCTCCATCCTCCAGGGTCGCCACTGCGGGGGTTCCGTCTCTCCGGTGGTGCCTGCGTTGGAAGGGAAGGGGGGGAAAGAAAGGCAGCCTGCGGGGCTTGGCACGGCTGGGAGTTGCGAGGCGGCGTAGCAACCGGGCTGTTCCTCCGGGTGTGCTAAAGTGCTTGAGTTTTTTCTCTCTCACACACACATGCACAACCTTCCAACGACCGGGAAGTCGTGCTGGGAGATCCAGTCCGACCCGGTCGTTGGAAGGTTGTGCATGTGTGTGTGAGAGAGAAAAAACTCAAGCACTTTAGCACACCCGGAGGAACAGCCCGGTTGCTACGCCGCCTCGCAACTCCCAGCCGTGCCAAGCCCCGCAGGCTGCCTTTCTTTCCCCCCCTTCCCTTCCAACGCAGGCATCACCGGAGAGACGGAACCCCCGCAGTGGCGACCCTGGAGGATGGAGAAGGCGGGGGAAGAGCCCCGATGCCCAGCTGCTCGCTGATTCCAATTCCAGGCGAGCGCTCCCGGCTTGCTGCTGTCGCCGCCGCCGCTCACCCTTCAACAGCCAATCAGCGTGGGGCGCCGACAGCAGCGACGTCATCTCTCCGCGCCCGCCTTGCAGAGAGAAAGGCATGGGTGGGTGTTTTAAGGTGACCAGATGTCCCGATTTTGAGAGGGCCTGCTGCTGCTGCTGCTGCCCCTGCGGCTGGGCCCAACCTGGCCGTCCTCGAGTGCCTGCAGGCCGATTTTTTGAAAGAATGCCCTAGTCGGGCATTGTTTTAAAAAATCGGGACTTTTTAAGAGGGCGGGCGGGACGCGGGACAAATGATTAAAAAGCGGGTCTGTCCCGCCAAAATCGGGACGTCTGGTCACCTTAGCGTAGTACAGAGGCCTTCAAACTTGGCAACTTTAAGACTTGTGGACTTCAACTCCCAGAATTCTCCAGCCAGCATAGCTGGTTGGAGAATTCTGGGAGTTGAAGTCCACAAGTCTTAAAGTTGCCAAGTTTGAAGACTTCTGGCGTGGTACAAAATAGGTTTAAAAAATTAGGGCAGCATTATAGGAAAAGATCTAAACTGCTTACAGCTGCTTTTTGGCTTAATTTAAGATATGCATATTAACTTGCAGTGACTAGCATTGATGAAGTTAGCTAGTTTGGGTAATGAAATGTCTGCAAGAAAAACAACCAAGGTCAGAGAGCATCAACAACCCTGCATGTTAACTTTTAAAGCGGGGTTTCTCAAAGCATGCTGGCGAGGGAATTCTGGGAGTTGAAGTGATCATGTCTTAAAGTTGCCAAGATTGAGAAACATTGCTTTAAAAGCTTAGTGGCTATTAGAACTTGGCTATTTAAGCAAGAGAGGCATCTACAGGCAAGGAAGAGCAAAGACGAAAGCAGCTATTTTTATGAAATCATATCTGAAAGGAGCAGAGCTTGCATTATGATTTCATTAAAAAAAACATTTTAACAATTGCCAAATATGCCATAATATCGAGTTTTGCCTGCAGTTAAACACCTGAATTTTCTGATAAGAACCAAACTGTGCAAATCAGAAAAAAATAATCAATAGCTCAAATGATTCCTACATGCCACTGTTAGCTTTCCCAGAACTTGCAGGAAAGCTCCCTGTTTAAATAGTAACTAAGCCCACTTTGACATCTAAGGCAAGTTTTCATTAGAGGTAGTCCACAATTTATAACTATAATTAGATGAGATGAGATGAGATGAGATGAGATGAGATGAGATGAGATGAGATGAGATGAGATGAGATGAGATGAATAGAATAGAATAGAATAGAATAGAATAGAATAGAATAGAATAGAATAGAATAGAATAGAATAGAAATGTTCAGTGGTGAAATTCAAGTTTTTTTTACTACCGGTTCTGTGGGCGTGGCTTGGTGGGTGTGGCGTGGCGTGGCTTGGTGGGCGTGATGTGGCTTGGTAGGCGTGGCAGGGGAAGGATACTGAAAAATCTCCATTCCCTCCCAATCAGCTGGGACTCGGGAGGCAGAGAATAGATGGGGGCGGGACCAGTCAGAGGTGGTATTTACTGGTTCTCCGAACTACTCAAAATTTCCCTTATTGGTTCTCCAGAACTGGTCAGAACCTCTGAATAGAATAGAATAGAATAGAATAGAATAGAATAGAATAGAATAGAATAGAATAGAATAGAATAGAATAGAATAGAATAGAATAATAGCTGAGTTGGACGGGACTTTGGACTTCTTCTCGTCCAACCCCCTCCTCAGGCAGGAAACCCTATACCGTTTCAGACAAATTGAGCCCAAAACTTTCTGTTGCTAAGCCAGACAGTTGTCAAATGACCTTTGCCCCCATTTTATGATATTTCTTGCCAGTTGTTAAGTGAATCATTGCAGTTATGTTAGTCACACAGTTCTTAAGTCAATCTGGCTTCCCCATTGACTTTGCTTGTCAAGAAGGTTACAAAAGGGGATCACATGACTTTGGGACCCTGCAACAGTCAAAAGTATGAACCAGTTTCCAAGCATCCACATTTTGATCACGTGACGACAGGGATACTGCAAAGGTCGTAAGTGTGAAAAATGATCATAAGTCACTTTTTTCAGTGCTGTTGTAACTTTGAACAGTCACTAAATGAGCTGTTGTAAGTCAAGGACTACCTATATTCTCTCCCCATCACAATACACTCTGCTGGTCTTTGAACAATTCCAGTGTAATTGAAGATGGTCTCGTACGTCCAGTTCTTCGTTTCTGTTTGGAAGGCATTATAAAACAACCAAATTACATCTCATATGGACATTCATATAACTGAACCCTAATCATATTCATGTGTATTTATGTGTGTGTGTCAGTGATGGGTTGCTCCCGGTTCGGACCGGTTCTTAGAACCAGTAGCGGAGGGAGGCTCCGCCCACCCGCCCAGGATGTTTCTGCGCATGCACAGAAGCATTGCGCGTGTCTGCATGCCGAACCAGTGGCAAACTAATTTACAACCCACCACTGGTGTGTGTCTATGTATGCAGGGCTGAAAAACAACTGCTCTGTACAGTACGATTTTAATAGAAAAATAATAGTTGCTACATAACGGAGCACTGTACCTATGCTGAAGATTGTCCCTGTTACGCATCAAAATCTGGTTCTGCAAGTTCTCACCCCCAGACTATTTTTTTCTGTTGAAAAAAATAAAATATATGAGTATAATTTATAACTGTGGGTACTGTGCAATCGATATAAATTGCATAGTATTTGCTTTCCTTCAGATTAATTTTTCAGTTGAATCAAGAACTGTTTCAGTGAAATAGATACGAAGTAGAACAAATGGTTCGGGTTTCTTTCTGGGAGAATCAAGCAACCAAGCAAATCTATTTGGTTGCTAAGGTAGTTCTTATTTGTTGTGGAGAGAAGTATGTTCAACTGGTATGTGGCCATGAGGTCAGATGTAACACAACTACCGGTAGGAACTCTGTCAATGCGTGTTAGATGTGCAGATAACTTAGGATGGGAACAAAGTTGTTCACTGAGTTTATGTTCTGTCCCCACGAAGCACACAACCACACAAGCAGTTTAATGCAACACTTTTACTAATAAACCTTTTATCAGTAAAGAATGCACACATCACTTTACAAACAGTCTTTGTTGGCAAACAACCAGCTACTAATTAACTTCATAAATAGCTGGTATTAGTTCAAAGAGGTCGCAAACAATGACGAGTAAATTAAGTCCAGTTATCTTATGGAGCTTGGCAAAGTTCCTAGAATTCAGTCTCTGATAACAAGACGACGACAGATAAACATACAACAGGTATCACGAAGCAAACTCTGATCAGACAGGTTTTTCCAAAGTTGTTCTCTGTAACTTCCCAGCTGCATCGACTGTTCTTAAATAGACTAGGGGCGTGGCCAATTAGCCCCAAGTCTTACTCCCGAGTAGACCTCCTCCGGAGTAAACCTTTCTGCCTCTTGGCAGCCCTGCGTGCTCTTGCATTCAGGAAAGGAGTAGCCCCTCCTTTCTCAGCACTGCCAAGAGGTACTGAAGGTTCCAAAGGCCCAGGCTGCACAAGCTGCGGGTGGCCCACAACAGTTTATTAACAATGACTGTGGTTTGATTTTCCCTGAATAACCATTGCATTTTGCTAATGTGGTAGAGATTACACTGGAATTGGCTCCATCAATAGCTTCTGCAGGTTCCCAAAAGTTTTACATACTTGGCAGGTGGGATGTTATGTAGGAATGACAGGAGGAAGCCCTATGGCCAGGGCAATGGTCTGATAAGAGACAACTCAGTCTGCAGGTGAGGGGAAAGCATGAGAAGCATTTCAGAAGAAATACAGAATAACAGAGAGTTGGAAGGAACCTTGGAGGTCTTCTAGTCCAACCCTCTGCTCAGGCAGGAAACCCTATATCAGTGATGGCGAACCTTTTAGACACCGAGTGCCCAAACTGCGTGAGCGTATATGCCCAAAGTGAAAGGTGCCTGCGCATGTACAAACATGCATGAATGTGCGCATACGCATGCGCGGACATGCGTGCATTCACAACAAAGACCCGAAGACTGGCGGGAGGCGGGGCATCCCAACACCGGCAGCGCAGCAAGAGGTAAGATCTTTTTCTTTCATGAGCTTCTGTTTTGTCGTTTGCAGGGAAAAAGAAGCTCATGAAAGAAACGCCGCGGAGATCTGACCTGGGGCGACAGCGCACGTGCCAGCAGAGAGGGCTCTGTGTGACACTTCTGGCACTCGTGCCATAGGTTCGCCATCACGGCCCTATACCATTTCAGACTGGTTTCAGGTTGTCCAATCTCTTCTTAAAAACCTCCAGTGTTGGAGCATCCATAGAGACTACTGGAAAACTAGAGGAGGGTCCCTTTTAAGGAGGGGAAGGGAGAAATACAGAGTTTTGCAAGATTCCTTGCAATAAAGTAGGATCAGTTCATCTGGGTGTACTTCTATCCTTGTCTGGATTACCTCACAAGGTTGACAGCAAGGAAGCCTGTTGGCTGCCACATTTTGCCTGTGGAAGTCCTAATATTCTTTATTATTACTATTGTGCAGGCTGGGGTTGTTGAGAGTTGATATCTACCTCCTAGATGAACACATTGTCCACCACTGATTTATAAAAGCAGGTGAATAGGGCTAGAATTACAGGCTTTGGAACTTTTTCTGTTTTTATTTATTGTGCTGTGTTGTGGGGTTTTCCTCATTTTTCATAGAGTGCTGAGTTGTTTTTTTATTCCATGTTTATTTGTTTGAAAATAGACATAATGTAAATCTATCTATATCATCTATCCTTATATGTTTTAAGATTTCCATTTGAAAAATAATTAAATAGATAAATTAAATTATTATATAAATATTTTATTTATTTTAATTAATTAGCAATAGCAATCATATTTAAACTTACCATATTTAAACTTTACAGCATTATCTGGGGTGGTTTGCAATGTAAACATTATTTGCATATTTGCCCCCAACAGGGGTCAAAAGGTCCTCCTTTCACAGATTTTAGAAGGATAGAAGGTCAACCTTAAGCTCCATCAGGTTCGAACTCCAGGTTGTGAGCAGACTTTGCCTGCAATACCGCACTTTAACTAATGCACCACCTAAATTAGATTAATTTGATTACATTATAAGTAATTTAATTTTAAAATTAAATTAAATAATTAAATTAAATTTTTGATAACACTGAGCAGGATATATATTAAGAGCCGTGGTGGTGCAGTGGTTAGAATGCAGTATTGCAGGCTAAATCTGCCAACTGCCAGCAGTTTGATCTTGACAGGCTCAAGATTGACTCAGCCTTCCATCCTTCCGAGGTGGGTAAAATGAGGACCCAGATTGTTGGGGGCCATATGTTGACTCTGTAAACCGCTTAGAGAGAGCTGTAAAGCACTGTGAAGCGGTATATAAGTCTAAGTGCTATTGCTGTTGCTATATTCCCCACCACCAAGTGGTGAATGACTCTTCCTCAGCTTGTGTGTAGAATCAAAAGTGAAAGAGGAAGTGAAATTTCATCTTCAGTTCTCAATTTCTACATGCTGAGGGTGAAGTAGAGATGGGTTAATACAGTACACCAAATACATTTATATGACGTATAATTCACTTGGGAGGAACACAAAGGGACGAAGTCAAAGGCTTCCCAGAAAAAATAAGTTATGAGATGACAGAAGCTGTGACTGAGACACCAGAGCAATGATGACACAGAGATTCACAAGTTCTTGTTTCCACTATACAGTACAAGTGACAAATATAACACACATCTCTATGACTTGTACTGGAAGGTCCATCTATTCTTTACTTGCAGCCTTCCAACAGTGCATGTGCATTTTTTAATAAGTGTATGTGCATTCATATAAGTAATGTCATGTTTTTTGGGGGGGAGGTTGAACAAAGAATTTTCATGGAGAAAATTTTATTTATTTATTTATTTATTTATTTTAATAAAATTTATATGCCGCCCAACTCCCAAAGGGACTCTGGGCGGCTTACAACTATAAAAAGACAATTATAGGATAAAAAGACAATTCAAACAAGCCTTTCACAAATAGTTACATCACAACACATACATACATGGGGTGATCTCATTAGCCCCAGACCTGCCAAAAAAGCCAGGTCTTATTAAGAGTCTTATTGAAAAATATTTCAATTTACAACTCTATTTGTTTTTATGTCACTGGATTTTAATCTCTGTTATGCAATACTGGCATTTTAAAGCGTAAGTAAATTTTGCAATCCTTAGAAAATGCCAATTCCAATCAAATAATGAACAATGTCCAGGTTTTTGAACAAAATACACTAGCCTATTGGCTTCTCTGCATAGATACCGTATTTTTCGGAGTATAAGACGCACCAGAATATAAGACGCACCTTAGTTTTTGGGGAGGAAAATAGGGGGGTAAATCTGCCTACCAGGTATTCATCTGGCTAACGTCCTTAATCTGGTCAGCTTCAGCACATTATTTTATCCCCTGGTTAGGACTTAAAAAAACCTTCTTTGGAGAGAGTAACAATGAAAGAGCCTGCAAGCCAGTAAGAGCTGGGAAGATCATTAGCACCTAGTTAGGGCTAGAAAAAAACTTATTCGGAGCAAGTAGAGCAATGAAAAAAACCCTGCAAAGACTTAGGGCTGGAAAAACATTCTTCGGAGAAAGTAACAATGAAAAAGCCTGCAAGGTAAGAGCTGGGAAGATCGTTAGCACCTAGTTAGGGCTGGGGAAAAAAGCTTCGGAAAAGCTACATTCGGAGTATAAGACGCACCCAAATTTTCAGCCACTTTTAGGGAGGAAAAAGGTGCATCTTATAGTCCAAAAAATACGGTAATTTGTAAAGCCACTGGATATGGCAATCCAGGTCACCACCAAATGACAGCAGAAAGAATTGTCTGTATCTCTGTGCTGCCAACTAATGATTGTACAGATCCTTTCACACCAGATCTGATACCTTTATAATTTTTTATGAGATCCAACCAATTCTTCAAAAATATTGAACAATGTGTACTCTAACATTCTAATTCTATTTTCATTTTCTTTTGCAATTAATAGTGCTGTGGCGGCTGCGGCCTTGGCCATTCGATTTGTTAGTGACTCTGCATATTTCCAAGGACATCCCTTAGTTCTGGTGTCAATAACAACAAGATATTTGCTGATGTCATTTAATCTGGACTTCATAAATCAATCGTTTTGAAACAGTTGTAAAGCTCTAGAACAAATGTGAAAACTATTGGTTCATAAGGTCACCCATGCAAATCTTAGAGTTTCCTACAGATTTAAATACAATTCATGCGCAAGCCTTCAATTTCTTATATTCTAAAACTGAGTGTATATCGTGAGCCATTTAAAATGGTATAACTGCAGGAATCCTCTAGAATATTTTATTTATTTATTTATTTATTTATTTATTTATTTATTTATTTATTTATTTATTTATTTATTTATTTATTTATTTATTATTTATTTATTTATTTATTTATTTATTTATTTATTTATTTATTTATTTATTTATTTATTTATTTATTTATTTATTTATTAGTGAGACTTATATACCGCCTCAAAGTGCAAGCACTCTCTAAGTGGTTTACACCATTAAGCAATGTATATTTACATTGCCCCCAACAATCTGGGTCCTCATTTTACCTACCTCGGACGGATGGAAGGCTGAGTCAATCTTGAGCGGTGAGATTTGAACAGCTGAACTGCTGATCACAGTCAGCTAAAGTAGCCTGCAGTACTGCACTCTAACTGCTGCGCCACCTCGGCTCATATGACTATGGCAATGCCCCAAGCAGCTGTACCAAAATGTCAAAAGGGCTTACACAGCTGACATAAGCTACTCAAAACAAAATATGGCAGCACCTCTATAAATTTTCTTGCTCCGGCTAAGCCCTGCTTAATTTAGATGTACCATATGTTTCGATCCTCCCTCACTCTTCCTGAAGCATCATCTAAGACAGAGCTGTATTATTCTCTCTGACGGAGGGGGGGGAAATACACACACACACACACACACACACACACACACGAACACTAGGAACACTGAAGATTTTTCATAAGGCTGCCAAAGGAATTACCATCCTTTCTTCTACTTTGGACATTTGTTTTTTTTTTCTCCAAGTACCTGCCCTGTGGTTATTTTTTTATCAATAAAGAACATGTCTGAGCTCAGCCAAAACTCCGACCAAGAGGACGTCTGTTCGGGAGAGATAGATGAAGATGAAATCTTAGCAAACCTATCTCCTGAGGAACTGAGGGAGCTACAGTGTGAAATGGAAGTCATGGCTCCAGACCCCAGAGTGCCAGTCGGAATGATACAGAAGGATCAGACGGAGAAACCCCCGACAGGAATCTTTGATCACAGATCTCTTGTTGATTACATGTATTGGGAGAAGGCCTCCAGACGAATGCATGAGAATGAAAGGGTACCAGTCACGCTATTACCCTCGGAGGTAAGGAGCAGGACATGTAAATATTCTGCATACAGGTGCTATTCCATATTTTATCACTGGGTTTGATAAGCATCTGCTAACATTCTGCTCTTATCCACACTTCCAATCAGGGGTGGGTTCTGGTTTTCTTCGCTGCCGGTTCGCTCAGTGGTGTGCCATGCGGGCGTGCTTTGCGCATGCGCAATACTAAAACAAAGATGGCGGTGCCTATGGCACCGCCGAAAGAACCGGTTCGGGAGCGTGGCAGGCCTGGGTTGCTGCCGGTTCAAGCGACCCAGGCTGCCAAGTTACTACCAGTTCTATAGAACCGGTCCGAACCGGGAGAAACCCACCTCTGCTTCTAATAAATAGGTCTTGAATTTAAGCAGATGTACACACTTTAAAATAGGCTTTAGAATATTTTTTTCATGTAGTAAGGCATACTAGTACTGTAATATAATTTATTATTCCTGCACTAAACAGCAGGCTGGACCTGCAAGCCTTTCCAGGCTCTATGATTTTATGGTTTAGATAATTTTATGGATCCCTAGGATAAAATTTACACCTCCAGTCTGGTTGAGTAAAAAATAGTCTAAAATACATGATATTGCACTATTTACTGTTACTTGATACAAAAATGCAAAAAGATATTACTATCAAATAATTTTGAAATCCCAATCCAACTAACCTATTATATTAATAATGAACATTCTGAAATGCTTTCTCCCACCCCCCTAATTTTATTGTGTTTATATTCCTATTTACCTGCCTGAGTTCCTTCTGGGCAGCTGAATAAATTTGTTCAATAACAATAGCAATAGCAATAGCACTTAGATTTATATACCGCTCCATAGTGCTTTACAGCACTCTCTGGGCAGTTTACAGATTCAGCATATTGCCCCCAACTGAATCCTCATTTTACCGACCTCAGAAGGATGGAAGGCTGAGTCAACCTTGAACTGGTCAGCATCGAACTCCAGGTTGTGGGCAGAGTTTGCCTGCAATACTGCATTCTAACCATTGCACCACCATAATGAATAGTTAGTAGATTAATTAAATTATGCAAACTAAAATGTTTCCTACATGGAAAAGAATATTTCACAAGATTTTTATCAGACAAAATCACAAAGATCTGGAAAAAAAAGTCCATAAGGACCATCTTCACCTAATAAAGGCCATCCTCCACAAAGAGCCAAGTGAACCTGCCTAAGTCATACTATCTGGACCTTCTTTTGGTGTCTTCTGATATGTCTGACTTCATCTCCCATGAATTTTCTAAGTGCTACAACTCCCAGAATTCTTAGTAATGATCAAACTGAACAGGGAATTCTAGGAATAGAAGACCATGTACCTGCAAGTTGCCATGGTTTGGAAACATTGACTGAGGTCCTTAGAGAAAATGATATGCAAGCTGTTACACTTCCTAGGTTGTTTCTAATTTGTTGGATGTGTTTCAACTATTGTCTTATGATTTAGCGTCAATGAAACACCGGATCTCAGTACAGAAGCAGTTAGGTGCTAAAGTGAAGTCTGATAATTCATGTATATTTAATCATATTAAAAGTGGATAATCCTGTTAATAGGATCATCATACTTTCATTATAATTAGTTTAGCAGATTTAACAGAAATTTTATTAAGAGTATGTAATTATTTTAATTTTGACTCGATCAATTTTGGGAGGCAGGCAATCAATGCAGATATCAAAGGGTTAGTGAGTGATTTTCAGCCAGAAAAAGAATGCTTACCCATAGTATGTACAATATAGAAAGATTTCACAGATTCCCAGTAAAAGGCTGATACTAGAATTACCAAACAGATACATAGAATTAGAATCTTTCACCTGGTCCTGATGAAATCTACTTTGATAAGTATTGTCTCAAAGGTGTTTTTTCAAAAGGCAATTGGACTATGTTTTTTCCTTGAGATTGGCAACTTTTAACACAGTGGTTAATAAGATGTAATATGCACATAATAAATTCTGCCGTAGTTATAATTTTTGTACTTCAGGATAATCCCACATAGAATTCAGTACCACCATCCAATCTTGACTTTACAAATAATCCCAGACCGAGAAGGAGTCTGGCTGATAGAGTGGTTGTAGGTGCTGTTAGCACAAGATCACTAACAACAATAAGCCAACACCCCAAACTGAAAATTATCTTCTTCATAGGAAAAAATATCCTCGTGTTAATATAAAGCAGGCAGTTCCTGAAGTTCCTGAACCCACTCAGTTTCTGAATGCACTGAATCCAAATTCTCATAATGCAACGTGAGTTTATTGATCCTCATACAATGCAGAACCAGACTAGGCAGTTTACGGCCTCCCATGATGATGCTGATGTTAGACAAGAATAAAGCTGGGTGTGGTCACCCACTGTTGTTAGCTTAACTGCAGAAAAAACAATTACTGCCAACCTGCCTTCTATTGAGGACCTGTATAATGCACCAGTCAAAAAGAGGGCCGTGAAAATATTTACAGACTCCTCGCATCCGGGACATAAACTGTTTCAACTCCTACCCTCAAAACGACACTATAGAGCACTGCACACCAAGACAACTAGACACAAGAACAGTTTTTTCCCGAACGCCATCACTCTGCTAAACAAATAATTCCCTCAACACTGTCTAACTATTCACTAAGGCTGCATTACTATTACTATTAGTCTTCTCATTGTTCCTATCACCCATCTTCCCCCACTTTTGACTTGTTGCTTGTATCCTTACGATTTATATCAATATTGATTGTTTCCTGATTGCTTATTTGTATCCTATGACAATCATTAAGTGTTATACCTCATGATTCTTGACAAATGTATTTTTTCTTTTATGTACACTGAGAGCATATGCACCAAAGACAAATTCCTTGTGTGTCCAATCACACTTGGCCAATAAAGAATTCTATTCTATTCTATTCTATTCTATTCTATTCTATTCTATTCTATTCTATTCTATTCTATTCTATTCTATTCTATTCTATTCTATTCTATTCTACCCCACTTTATAACTCCTAGAAACCATACCAAGCAGTTTCATGCATATCTTGAATAGCATCAGAGACAAGATCATAGACGTAGCAGAGAAAGTAACTGAAATAATAAAACCCACAGACTATTACCCCCTACTATTACTCCACGTAGGAACAAATGACACAAAAAAGAACTTGAAAGCAATACAGAATGACTATGAGCAACTAGGCAAGAACGTCAAAAACCTAGGTGCGCAAGTAGTCTTCTCATCCATACTACCAACAAGAGGACAACACCCAGCAAGGGAACAAAGAATCCTACAAGTAAACCACTGGTAAAAGGTTGGTGTCGCCAAAAAAACTTTGGATTTCTGGACCATGGACTGTACTACCTCCAAGATGGACTTTTGGCAAGGGATGGGTTACACCTCACAAAGACTGGGAAGAATGTCTTTGGAAAAAGACTGGCCCAACTTGTCAGGAGGGCTTTAAACTAAAATCACGAGGGGAGGGTGACCAATCTACAGGATCCCTGGGACCCAACTCCAAGAATGGAACCCAAGCAAACAAAACAAACAACAAACCAAAAAGGGATGGGGAAGAAAACAAACTCAAACGCCAAACAAGAGACAAAGAAAGAACACCCACAATCAGGCACAAAGAACTCAAATGCCTCTACACAAATGCACAAAGCCTAGGGAATAAACAGGGTGAACTTGAAATGTTAATGCACGAAGGTACACATGACATAGTTGGAATAACAGAAACTTGGTGGGACGAATCACACGATTGGAACACACAGATAAAAGGATACAAACTCTACAAAAAAACCAGATCACACAAAAAAGGAGGTGGAGTTGCACTGTATATAAAGGACCACTATGTAGCTACAGAGCTACAAGTAACCAAGGAAGAAAACCCATTAGAATGCATATGGGTCAACATAAAAGAAAAAAAGAATGACACAACAATAGGAGTATACTACAGACCACCAAACCAAACAGAAACAATGGACACCCTTTTTACCAACCAGCTAAAGAACATATGCAAGAAAAATAGCATTGTAATAATGGGAGACTTCAACTACCCGGACATCAACTGGAAAACCAACTCAGCACCAAGTGAGAAATCTAACAGATTCCTAACCAGCTTAGCCGACAACTTCATTGTCCAAAAAGTGGAGGAGGGAACTAGAGGGGCAGCCATACTGGATCTAATACTTACAAACAGAGAAGAAACAATAGAAGGAGTCGAAGCTGCGGGAACACTGGGCGAGAGTGACCACGTAATACTAAAATTCACCATAACGCAAACACAAATAACTGAACATAACAACACCTATATCCCAGACTTTAAAAAAGCTGACTTCAATAAATTCAGAGAAAACCTGGGAAAGATCTCTTGGATGGAAGTACTAAAGGGTAAAACAACTCAAGAAGCCTGGGAGATCCTGAAAAACACGATCATAAAAGCCCAGAACACCACAATACCAATGAGGAAGAAAAACAAGAAATCCAAAAGAAAACCAGCATGGCTAAACAAAAATCTCACCGATAAACTGAATGAAAAAAAAGATAAATACAAAAAATGGAAAGAGGGGCACATAACCAAGGCAGAGTACCAACAGACAGCCAGAATCTGTAAAGAAACAATCAGGACAGCAAAGGCTCAGAATGAACAAAGACTCGCAACAAAAGTCAAAGACAACAAAAAAAGCTTCTTCCAACACATTAACAATAAGAAAAAAATCAAAGAAACAGTTGGTCCACTAAAGAGAGAAGACGGCAAAGAAGTAACAGACAACACAGACAAAGCAGAGCTACTGAACACATTCTTCGCATCAGTCTTCACACAAAAGGAAACTGCAGCTCAACTACCCAGCAACACAAATATAAAAAACAGATTTGAAGCAAGACTCAACCTAAGCAAAAATACAGTAAGAGATCACCTATCTGAACTTAACGAATACAAAGCACCAGGACCAGACGGATTACATCCCAGAGTCCTAAAAGAACTAGCAGAAGTCATTTCAGAACCACTGCACCACATCTTCCACAAATCCTGGAACACAGGGGAACTACCCGAGGACTGGAAAAGAGCTGACGTGGTCCCCATCTTCAAAAAAGGTAAAAAAACAGACCCAGGAAACTACAGACCGATCAGCCTAACATCAATACCTGGGAAAATACTGGAAAAAATAATTAAAAACCAGATCTCCCATCATCTAAAAACAAACCAAGTAATAACCAACAGTCAACACGGATTTGTTAAGAACAAGTCATGCCAAACCAACCTCATTTCATTCTTCAACACTGTGACCAAATTAGTAGACCAGCGTAATGCAGTAGACATAATATACCTGGACTTTAGCAAAGCATTTGACAAAGTAGACCACAACCTACTCCTTCATAAGCTAGAAAAAAGCGGGATAGACAGCTACACAACCAGATGGATTAACAATTGGTTGACCAACCGTACCCAGCGAGTAGTCCTCAATGGCTCTAAGTCCACATGGAGAGAAGTAAGCAGTGGGGTACCACAAGGTTCCGTCCTAGGCCCAGTACTCTTCAATATCTTTATAAATGACCTAGATGAGGGAATAGCAGGAGAACTAACCAAATTTGCAGATGACACCAAGCTGGCGGGAGTAGCAAACACCCCAGAGGACAGACTCAAAATCCAGAGGGACCTCGACAGACTCGAACACTGGGCCCAAACCAATAAAATGAAATTTAACACAGAGAAAAGTAAAATTCTGCACCTAGGCAAGAAGAATCAAAAATACACATACAAACTAGGCGAAACCACACTCAATAGCAGCGATTGCGAAAGGGATCTCGGAGTCCTGGTAGACAGCCAACTAAATATGAGCCAGCAGTGTGCAGCAGCAGCCAAAAAGGCCAACACAGTCCTGAGCTGCATAAATAGAGGGATATAATCAAGGACCAGAGAGGTACTTGTACCACTCTATAAAGCCTTGGTCAGACCACACCTAGAGTACTGCATCCAGTTTTGGTCACCACACTACAAAAAAGACATTGAAACCCTAGAGAAAGTGCAGAAGAGAGCAACCAGGATGATAAAGGGTCTGGAAAATAAAACATACGAAGAGCGGTTGCAGGAACTGAGCTTGGCCAGTCTAGCGAAGAGAAGGACCAGAGGTGACATGATAGCAGTGTTTCAATACTTGAGGGGATGCCACAGAGAGGAGGGGGTCAGGCTGTTCTCTATCGCACCAGAAAGCCAAACAAGGAATAACGGATGGAAGCTGACTAAGGAGAGATTCAACCTGGAAGTGAGGAGAAACTTTCTGACAGTGAGAGCGATCAACCAGTGGAACAGCTTGCCAGCAGAGGTCGTGAGAGCCCCAACACTTGCGACCTTCAAGGAGAGACTGGACTGCCATCTGTCTCAAATGGTGTAGGAACTCCTGCTTGAGCAGGGGGTTGGACTAGATGACCTACAAGGTCCCTTCCAACTCTAATAATAAATCTAAATCTAAATCTTGGTGAGGCTCTTGAGGTACTCAATAACTAGACTGCCAAGAGGCCAACCTCATGCCATTCTCTGGAAAACATTAACTGATATGATGGTGTACAGAAAAACATTCCAGAGGTATTCAATAAATATGTTCTGCAATAGTATTTAGCCCCTAAAATGGTATTGCATATATCAGTTTATCGGCATATTTACTGTCTATGCACAGTGTTTTAAAAAATGAGTTTATGGAACCACTGAGAAAAGCACCTGAATTAAGAATTGTACATGAGATACATTCTCTCATATTTGAGCAGACTTTGACTTTGTGATGGAAATAAGTTCGCTTCATGCTCACTTTTCTTATGAGGTAATTCTCAAATTAAAGCATAATCAAATGTATGGATTCTATAATAAGGGAGAATAGAATAGAATAGAATAGAATAGAATAGAATAGAATAGAATAGAATAGAATAGAATAGAATAGAATAGAATAGAATAGAATAGAATAAGGAGTAGAGTAGAGTAGAATAGAGTAGAATAGAATTTTTTATTGGCCAAGTGTGATTGGACACACAAGGAATTTGTCTTGGTACATATGTTCTCAGTGTACATAAAATAAAAGATATGTTCGTCAAGAATCTTGAGGTACAACACTTAATGATTGTCATAGGGTACAAATAAGCAATCAGAAAACAATCAATATTAATATAAATTGTAAGGATACAAGCAACAAGTTACAGTCATACAGTCATAAGTGGGAGGAGATGGGTGATAGGAATGATGAGAAGACTAATAGTAATAGTAATGCAGCCTTAGTGACTAGTTTGACAGTGGTGAGGGAATTATTTGTTTAGCAGAGTGATGGCATTCGGGGAAAAACTGTTCTTGTTTTTTCTAGTTGTCTTGGTGTGCAGTCTAGTTGTCTTGGTGTGCAGTGCTCTATAGCGTCGTTTTGAGAGTAGGAGTTGAAACAGTTTATGTCCAGGATGCGAGGGGTCAGTAAATATTTTCAAGGCCCTCTTTTTGACTCGTGCAGTGTACAGGTCCTCAATGGAAGGCAGGTTGGCAGTAATTGTTTTTTCCGCAGTTCTGATTATCCTCTGAAGTCTGTGTCTGTCTTGTTGGGTTGCAGAACCAAACCAGACAGTTAATAGAGGTGCAGATGGCAGACTCAATAAATCCTCTGTAGAACTGTATCAGCAGCTCCTTGGGCAGTTTGAGCTTCCTGAGTTGGCGCAGAAAGAACATTCTTTGTTGTGCTTTTTTGATGACATATTATTTCTCTCTTCTAAACCAGTCTTAGCAAATGACGCTTGGGGGTGCAGAAGTTCTGAGTGATGATCCCTCCATCGAGCAGATGGGTAAAGAAAGAGATTGATGGAAGAGCAGAATAAGACTGAAAAATTACATCAGGGATTTTTCCAAATGATATGCATATTTCAAAAGCACGAAAAGACACATAAGCAGGATTATAACCAGGCTCAGGTTTTAATTTCACATAGTATAAATACAAATCCCTTCCAACTATACATATTTGAGGCATAGTGGTGCAGTGGTTAGAAGGCAGTACTGCAGGCCAACTCACTGCTCATTCCAGGAGTTCGATTCTGAGAGGCTCAAGGTTAACTCAGCCTTCCATCCTTCTGAGGTCGGTAAAATGAGGACCCAGATTGTTGGGGGCAATATGCTAACTTTGTAAATGACTTAGAGAGGGCTGTAAAGCACTATGAAGGGATATATAAGTCTAAGTGCTATTGCTAAGTGTTATTTGGTCCAATGGCTTACCATAAAGTATGGTCTAAAGAACATCCAGTATTGTAGACTGGACCAAAAATTACCAAAATGATTATTTGGTGCAACTGCTACTCTAGCCCATTATTTTTTTTAAAAAAAAATCTTCTTTAGATGCCTGATTATTACTAGTTTTAAGTCAGTCCTTGTTTACAAAACTAGGTTGAAACTAATGTGTACAAACCCCCACCCCCAGTTACTACTCATTTTTTTAATACAGGAAGGACAATTGTGCAGCACGCAATAACAGCAAACCTGCATTTTGTTGACAAGAAAGTTAGCACAAAGGCCACTGAAATCTGGTTTTGGTTATGTGCTATGAACAGAAATGAAAAAGTAGGCTAAGGAAATGGCATAATTTAGGGCTGCAGGTTACACATAAAGGCACTGAATTCCAGCATAAAACAACTGCAGGAGAAAAACTGGTGTGTTCGAGTAAATACCTATCGCTATCTTGAATACTTCAACCTTTGTTCCTCAAAACATGGGAGTTTGCAGGAGTGAGGGAATGGATGCCAATGTAAGCTCTACATGGCTTAGGGGCAGGCTACTTATGTCCCATCGCATTGGCCCATCCCATCCAGTCAGGCAGGGACGTTATCTTGCAGATCCCAACTTCTGCCACAGGGTCTAGGAAGAGACGCTTCTCTGCTGTTGCCCCCACCCTGTGGAATATTCTTCCCCTGAAGGTGAAACAGGCCCGCACACTCTCCTTCTGAAAAGAAGTTAAAACATGGCTGTGCAGCCTCATGTGGAGACCCTAGGGCAGTGATGGCGAACCTTTTTTGGCTCGGGTGCCAAAAGGGTGCACGCATGCCCACACCCATAATGCAATGCCCTCCCCCTGCGCAGGGCACAACTACCCTGCACTGCGCCCCTTACCCTGCGCATGAGCACAGGCCTCACTGAAGCCTCCGGACTTCCGGTAGGCCCATTGGGCTGTTTTTCACTCTCCCCAGGGTTCAGGAAAGCCTCCTGAAGCCTGGGGATGGTGAAAAACAGGCCAACGGGCCAACCGGAAGTTCGGAAACGTTTTCCGCCATCCCCAGGCTTCAGGAAAATCTTAATGCTGATTATATAAGCATATTATGATGCCTTTCCTTTTAAACTTGTAAATCTTCATAACAGAAAAACAAATTCATCAACCTTCTTAGTCTCATTCAAATGATGTGGCAAAATGATTTAAAATTATTTCAGCTCTTAGCATTTTGTTTTTATAGAGACCCATCAGAGAATATTCTGAAGAAAATGTTGCCAATAGTAGCAATGAAAAGCCAATGGCCAACGATGCTGCAAATGAAGATATAAATGATTACAAAAAGAACAAACAAATGGATGAGGAAGAAGAAGAGGAGGAAGAGGAAGAAGAGGAAGAAGAGGAGGAAGAAGAGGAGGAGGAGGAAGAGGAGGAGGAAGAGGAGGAGGAAGAAGGCGAAGAAGAAGAACAGAAAATAGAAGAATCAGAGAAGAGAGATCTGGAAACAAAAAAAATTCATGAGAATGGCAAGAGCACCCAGGAAACTAAAGGATCATACACAGAATCTGGTGAAAAAGAAGGAGAAAATGAAAAGAAAGTTTCAAAATTAAATATTCCCAAGAAATTAGCTCTAGATACTAGTTTTATTAAATTAAGTGCACGGCCTTCAGGAAATCAAACTAATTTAGAAGGGAGTCTAGAAAGAGTCCGTAGAAATGACCCAGAAACGACAGAACTCAACTTAAACAACATTGAGAACATCCCCAAGGAGATGCTAGTGGACTTTGTCAATGCCATGAAGAAGAACAAGCACATCAAAACGTTCAGTTTAGCCAATGTTGGGGCAGATGACAATGTAGCTTTTGCTTTGGCCAACATGCTGCGTGAAAATAGGAGTATTACCACTCTGAATATCGATTCCAATTTCATCTCAGGTAAAGGGATTGTTGCCATCATGAGATGCCTGCAGTACAACGAGAAACTTACAGAGCTACGTTTCCACAATCAGAGAGGTATGTTGGGTCATCAGTCAGAAATGGAGATTGCCAGACTCCTGAAAGCTAACCCTACGCTTCTTAAGATAGGCTACCACTTTGAACTTCCAGGACCCAGAATGGTGGTCACTAATCTCCTCAGCAGAAACCTTGATAAGCAGAGACAGAAAAGGAAGGAGGAGCAAAAACTGCAACAGTTAAAGCAGCAGAAAGAACTCATTGCCATGTTGGAGAACGGACTTGGGTTGCCTCCGGGGATGTGGGAATTGCTAGGAGGACCGATACCGGCTTCAATGATGCCTCTTTCAATGCAACCTCCAATGCCACCAGTTCCCAAAGCCCCACCTGTTGGCCGAAGAAATGAACCTGCTATAAGGGAAGAACCTGAAGAGGAAAGCAACAGTGACCTTCCCGCTTTCAAGATAGTGAAGCTCAAGAGGACAAAGCGCAAACCTTCTATCCAGGAATATGTAGAGCCAGCTGAAAAAACCAATCTCAAAGATGTGATTAAGACCCTAAAACCTATCCCGAGAAGGCGGCCCCCTCCTTTGGTTGAGACCACTCCAAGAGACAAGCTACTTAAAGATATTCGCCAGAGTAATGTAGCTTATTTGAAACCGGTAAGTATTGGGTGACTCAAGGAAGAACCAATGTGTTGCAATATGAGTAAGTTCCCCCTTAGCTGTTGATTTGATTACTGCTCTTAGAAAAGGCTGATAAAATATGATTAGTATTATATGTAGTCCTCAACAGGGGTGGGTTTCTCTTACCTTCCCTGCCGGTTCGGAAGTGCATGTGTCACGTCCGAAGTGCATGCGCGTGTTATATCTGGGTACTGACCCTCTGCGCATGCGCAGAAGCCTTTGCACATACGCAGAGGGTTCGTTGCCAGCCGCTTTCAAGCAGCGGCGACCGGGGGACCAGTTCGGGGGCATGGCAAGCCTGCCATCACTGCCGGTTCAGCAAACGGGGCCAAATTTCCACCACCGGCTTGCGTGAACCAGTCCGAACCGGTAGCAACCCACCACTGGTCCTCAGCTTACAACTGTAATGGAGCCTGCCCATCATAAGTCATAATAGTTGTAAAGCAGGTCATCGATTTTACTACCTTTTTTGCGGTGATTGTTAAGTGTATGTTGTGGTCATTAAGCAAACCCGTTGTGGGTTTTTTTCCACCAAAAACTGGAAGTAAAATTCAGATTTTGGCAAAAACATCGTAAATCACAGTCACATGATCATGTGTAAATGTTCGTAAATGCCAATTTGCCAAGCACCTAGTCATGTGATCACAGGAGTGGGGCTGGCCACCAGAACTTCAGAACTGGTTTGTAAGCAATGGTCCCTCTAACGTTAGAAAATAGCGTGCGGCAATTGGAAACTGCTGTGCGCCGTTCTCTAGTCATGTGCGTGGGCGCGCAGTTGCGCAGCCTCTGATATTAGAAAACGGCACGCGGCAGTTGGAAACTGCTGTGCGCCGTTCTCCCTTTATGTGCACGGCCGTGCGGCTGCGCAGCCGCACAGCTGCGCAGCTTAGAGGGAACATTGGTTGTAAGTACCTTTTGGGGTAGGGGTCTGTGGTAATTTTGAATAGACATTACATGACCAGTCGTAAGTCAAGGACTACCTCTAAAAGCTGCACTCTTTCACACAACAATTCAATTTTAGTTATCATATAATTTCTTTGCTTCAACAGGGAGATAGGCAGCTTCATGCTCTTCAGTTATTTTGGACTTCGGTTCCCACCCACATGGTTGCAGGCAACAAATTATGGAAACCATAGTTCAAAAAATCTGGGAGACACCAGCAAAATGTCTACTCCTGGATTATCTTCTAACTGCAATCATGAGTAAACATTTACAAGTATAAGTAAGGGGGGGGAGCATTTTTCTGTCATTAGTTCCGCTTTAGGCATGAAAGCTGACTTAGTGACCTTGGGCCAGTCATTCTTTCTCAGCCCAACCCACCACACACAGGGTTGTTGATGTGGGGAAAGTAGGAGGGGGAAAGAATGTTAGGTATGTTCACTGCCTTAAGTTATTTATACAAATAATAAAGACAGAAGATAAATCAATTGATCGATCAATCATGTTTAAAACTGACTAGGATTTTCCTACATTTTCTCTTTTGGAAAGACAATTTACCCATAATGCCATAGTGCAAAGAACTAGCACTGGCTGTAGTATCCAGGGGTCTCCAACCTTGGCAACTTTAAGACTTGTGGACTTCAACTCCCAGAGTTCCTCAGCCAGGAAAGCTGGCTGAGGAACTCTGGGAGTTGAAGTCCACAAGTCTTAAAGTTGTCAAGGTTGGAGACCCCTGTTTTTACTGCTTGACTTTGACCTTGGAAACTTATATCTGCACCTCTGAGGGTGGCATAATTTACTACTGGGGAATGACTTCACTCATTAACAGGTGCAACATACTGGCCTTGCCCCATGTGAAAGCTTCTGAGGCATTCCAATCAATCTAAAGAGAGACCTTGAATCCAGAGCTGGTTCGCTATGAAACCCAGCCTGCTGTGTAAATGAGAAGGGGGGATTGTGGCAGAAAATGCAGTTCATCTCCTACAGTGCTTTCAGTAGATGTTATTTGAGAAGCCTCGTCCCAACTTCGAAGGATTTGTAAACATTCTCAATTGCAGCGGCTAGAGAAGGAAAGATCAAACCAGTGAAGCAGCAAATTGTTAGCTTTCTTTTATCTACTTCCTTGAGGGTATGCAGGTGCATGCATGAAACACAGAGACATGTATGGATACAGTACTTCAAGTGCTTTAAGTTGAAGCCCATATAATGCTATTAGAGATCCTTATAAAGTGTTGCAGTTTCATTTTTGGTTATCAGATTACGTAGCAGAAGGATACCTTACGTTAGTAGTCACCATTGATGGGCATGTTCCAAGCATCTGCAACTTAGAAATGGAACAGCAAAATCTTGGGTTGTTGAATAGCATTTCTCTGCAACCAAGTTACTTTCCAAGAAAAATACCGTATTTTTCGGAGTATAAGACACACCTTTTTCCTCCCTAAAAGTGGCTGAAAATTTGGGTGCGTCTTATACTCCGAATGTAGCTTTTCTGAAGCTTTTTTTCCCCAGCCCTAACTAGGTGCTAACGATCTTCCCAGCTCTTACCTTGCAGGCTTTTTCATTGTTACTCTCTCCGAAGAATGTTTTTCCAGCCCTAAGTCTTTGCAGGTTTTTTTTTCATTGCTCTACTTGCTCCAAAGAAGTTTTTTTCCAGCCCTAACCAGGTGCTAATGATCTTCCCAGCTCTTACTGGCTTGCAGGCTCTTTCATTGTTACTCTCTCCGAAGAAGGTTTTTTTAAGTCCTAACCAGGGGATAAAATAATGTGCTGAAGCTGACCAGACTAAGGATGCTAGCCAGATGAATACCTGGTAGGCAGATTTTTTCCCCTATTTTCCTCCCCCAAAACTAAGGTGCGTCTTATACTCCGGTGCGTCTTATACTCCGAAAAATACGGTACTTTAGCTTCACTGTACGGTTTGTTGCATAAGAGCTGCTTTGATGTTTTGCCAGAAAGTATGTCAAGAAATTGTTTTCAGTTTTACTGTGTCTTTTACAACATATATGCTGCTTATATAATTTAAAAGCTTTCTCTTTTTCTCTGTGACCCTTCCCTTCTCCAATTCATACATTTTATTACAATTCCCACACAGGTACCTGTTCCCAAAGAGCTGGAGTAAAGCACCCTCTTCTGCTGAAGAAAACAGCTAGAAAAACAACCAGACTATCCAAGAGTTGCTTCAGAGGGTTTCGGGAATTGATTCCTTCAGCTGGGTGTCATGAAAACATGGGAACAATGTTGAAAGCATGCGGTCTGTTGAAGTGATGATTGCTGACTTACGATCTCAAGCAACCAGATGTATTTTTATTTTTGGGAGAGGCAGAAGTGGAAAGGGCTACTTCACCTGTCTCTTTTAATCATTGTGCCATCACTGTCATCAGTTCTTCAGGAAAATGTACTTTCTCCATATGACCTTCTCTCCTACATTTTACAGAAGCACATTGCGCATCCTGTTTGTGGTATTATTGTTTCATTCTTCCACTCACCTGTAGTTGTGGGGCGTACCTGCCAGGTTTAAAACCTTATCTTTTTGTTAATCACAACTAATTTTATTTTTGTTAGATGAAGGATGTTACAAGAGAAATAAAACAGCAACTCTCAGATGAATATATCTGTCTTTAGCTTGAGGTAACTGCTTTGGAGCTTGTATAAATAGTGCATACTATATGCTTAGAATAGGGGTTTCTCTTCTCAAAATAAGTGTTCCTTTTTAAGATTTCTGCATATCATGTCTTTGGGTCAACTGTAGTAACTATGATTAATAACTCGGCTCTACAGTAGTAATTGTGAAAAGGATCTGTGGGTCTTAATGGGCCACCACTTAAGTATGCGCAGTAATATGCGCCAATTGCCAGAAAAGCCAATGCAGTCCCAATGCATCAACAAGGGGACAGCATAAAGATCACAAGAAGTGATAGAATCACTCTGTATTGCACTAATGAGACTGCACTTGGAATACTGCATCCATTTATGGTCATCATGATAAAAAAAAAGATGCTGAGACCTTAGAAAGAGTGCAGAGAAGAGCAAGACGGTAAGAAGTCTGGAAGCTAAACCATATGATAGTTAAGGGAGATAGTTAAGATATATCTAGCCCAGTGCTTCTCAATTATTTTCTGTTATGCCCCCCCTAGGAAGAAGTAAACATTTCGCGTACCCCCAACTCTCCGATCTGGGACCCAATGGAATTTTGGTGTTAATATTTATTATTTTACTTATTATAAGCTGCAAGCAAACTATTGGCTGGGGAAGGCCACTCTACCCACTTACCTGGGAGTAAGTCACACTGAACTCAGTGGAGCCTGTTTTTGGTTAGGCAGGCATAGGCTACCGGGGCCAGGCCAGCTTAATCAAGCTGATGTTTTGGGGTCACCGGCCTGGCCCATAAGCGCCACCTCTGCTGGGCACTCACAGTGAATGGTGTGGAAGGAGGCTTTAGGGTGCCGTTCGAAGCTTTCGCCCAGCTGCAGAGGATGCTCCTCCTTGTCCAGCAGCAGGTTCACCATGCTGTTCATGGCTACCGCGGCGCCTGCCAAGAACAACAAGAACCCACGCAGCCGCCCCGTCCCACCTGGCCTTCTCTTCCGGGCTCGGAACAGCATGCAACTGGGAAAACACTCCCCGTCCGGGGGAATCGATCGAGAGGGACTATGCATGTTCCCCGAGGTCACATGTGCCCCCTGGCATTGCTCTGAGCCCCCCCAGGGGGACACACCCCACTATTTGAGAAGGACTGATCTAGCCTAACAAAGAGGAGGATTAGGGGTGATATGATAGCTGTCTTCCGGTACTTGAGGGCGGTCACAGAAATGAGACCAACCTATTCTCCAAAGCACGTGAGGGTAGGACAAGAAGCAATGAGAAGAAACTCATTAAAGAGATACCAAACTTGGATATCTAAGGAAAACTTTCCTGAAGCGAGAACAATCAATCAATGGAACAGCCTGCATCCCTGAATTGTGAGTGCTCCATCCTTGGAGATTTTAAAGAAAAGATTGGACAGCCATTTGTCTGGGATGGAATAAAGTCTCCTGTCTTAGGTGTAGGTGGTCTTAGACCTCCAAAGTATCTTTGGAGTCCTACAGTTTTTTTGTGGGTGATAAAACTGGGCAGTCTTTTCCAACACTCAGGGAGATTTTTGACAACACTCCTTCAGCATACGACTCCTGGATTTGATTCCCAATCTCACCTCAGTTCCATTTCAGGTACCACCACCACAATAATGTAAGCAGCTTGTTTTTGTTTGTGGCCCTGCCCACAGGCTAGAGGCAAACAAGCACGTAAGGCAATTATAATCACCTCTGAAGAGTTGCAATAAAAGTTGCAATAGGAGGTAGAGCAAAAATCTGGATAACCACTAAATTACAGGTAGTCCTCGACTTACAATCACAATTGAACCCAAAATTTATGTTGCCAAGCGAGAGAGTTATTAAGTGAATTCAGTGGTGAAATCCAAATTTTTTTACTACCAGTTCTGTGAGCATGGCTTGGTGGGCATGGCAAAATCCCCATTCCCTCCCCACTCCTGGGGGAATGATATTGCAAAATCTCCATTTCCACCCCACTCTGGGGCCAGCCAGAGGTGGTATTTGTTGATTCTCCGAACTACTCAAAATTTCCACTACCGGTTCTCCAGAACCTGTCAGAACCTGCTGGATTTCACCCCTGATTTTGTCCCATTTTATGACCTTTCTTGCCAGTTGTTAAGTGGATCATTGCAGTTGTCAAGTTAGTAACACGGTTGATAGGTGAATCTGGCTTCCTCATTGACTTTGCTTTTCAGAAGGTCGCAAAAGGGGATCACATGTCCCAGTTGCCAAGTGCCTGGATTTTGATCATGTGACCACGGGGATGCTGCAAAGGTCCTAAGTATGAAAAAGGGTCATAGGTCACTTTCTTCAGTGCCGTTGTAACTTTAAACGGTCACTAAATGAACTGTGGTAAGTCGAGGATTACCTATAGTTTCCTGTATCTTTGCTACCATTTAGTCATCAGCTTAGAATGGACAGCCTTAAGGTACCAAACCAACATCAGCAAGTTTCTAAGCATGGTATTTTTTTTAAAAATAAATCTAGGCAAATGAAATTTTAGGCAGTGGTTTGCTCTCCAAGCGTGTTTCAATTTAGTTTCTGAACGCTTCGTTACCAGACTAGGTAACATCACCAGCGGGATTTTCTTGTCCTATTCTCCTTAGCTTATAAATGTCTTGTGTGCCAGTGTGGTCAGTTGGTTGTTTGATTGGTTGTTCAGAAACTAAATTGAAACAAGCTTGGAGAGCAAACCACTGCCAAAATCTAAAACCCGAGCTACAAGTATTTTCTATTATTTCAAATGGAGTTTAATTTTCATGCTTCTTGATGAATTAGGTGGTTACATGTAATCAAGTTGCTGTCACATAGTGTCTTAGTGACCACATAGTTTCCTCCATGAGAGTCTGCCCCTCACCAGATCCTTCAGCTCTTCCAACCCTGCACTCATCGCTATTGTAAAAGAGTCTATCCACCCTGCTGCAGGTTGGCCTCTTCTCCTCCTCCTTCCTTTCACCTTTGGCAGGATTAGACCTTTTTCTAGACAGCTCTTTGCATGGTATAACAGAAGTTAGGATAATTCAAGACTGGTCATTTGTGCCTCCGTTGAGAATTCTGGATTGATTTGTTCAACGATCCATCGGTTTGTGTTCTTGGCTGTCTGTGGGTATCCTCAGGAGTTCTCTGTAACATCAAAGTTCAAAAGCATCAATACTTTTCCTATCCTGTTCAATTGTCACTTCCATAGAGTGTCGGAGGGAATACCCTGGTTTGCATGATTCAGATTTTGACTGATCAAAAGATGTTAGCCATCACCTGAATGCCTATCACTGCATGATACATCTGTGGTTAATCACATCTCCTAACAGAACAGGTAGGCACTGTTGCGTCCCCTCAGGACGCCGGTTTACCTCAGGACTGAGGCACGATAAGAAACTTCAAGAATAAAGTCGGCACTATCAAGCAATCAGTGTTACCATGTATTGTTACCAATACATGGTAACAATACATGGTAACAATACAGTTACCATGTATGTTCTTGTCTTAAGGCAATAATTCTTTCCCATGCACTATTTGATTATTCTGTGTTTTTAAATGTGTCTTTTATCTAAATCAGGTACAGTATTTGGGCTACCAAACTTCCAAATTTTCGTTGTCTAGTTCTGGTAGCCCAACACAATATTAGCTTCTCGCCCTGTGGTTAATCACATCTCCTAACAGAAGGTAGGCACGATAAGAAACTTCAAGAATAAAGTCAGCACTATCAAGCAATCAGTTACCATGTAGTGTTATAGTCCTTCTTGTCGTAAGGCAATAATTCTTTCCCATGCACTATTTTATTATTCTATGTTTTTAAATGTGTCTTTTATCTAAATTAGGTACTATATTTGGGCTACCAGATCTGTGCTCGGAAATTACATATAATCACTAGATGGCAGAGTTTTCTGACTCGATGCCATCAACTGGTTGTCCAAATTTTCATTGTCTGGTTCTGGTAGCCCAACATAGTATTAGCTTCTCCCCAAAGGCAGATAAAGTTGTGGTGAAAGAACTATTTAATTTGCTACAAAAACAAAAACAATCTGAGGTTTAAATTAAAATGACGAAGTTGTAAACTAAACCAAACACTGGAAGAACCAATGCATTGAAAGTCAACGAGCAAATCGAATGTAGGTCGCTAGTCTTTTAATGCTGGAAAACACACACATATTCTCCACCCAATAATTTGTTGTATTTTACAAGTAACTTTACAGTCCGCATGTAATAAATAAAATGTTACAATTTGAGTTCCAGCTACAGTTCCAGAAGGAAGAGCTAGGGATAAGGAGCTACATTAGTTAATATCAGTCTCACAAACAGAGAATTGGATGAGTTTCCCTTCTAACTTGCTTATTTGCAGCATAAATAATGTTGCATGTAAGTGGAACAGAAAAAGGAAAGGAAGAAGTCTGTAGTATTTTAAATATTATTTATTTTTCTTGCAATTTAAAATTTAAATTGTCATTATGAGATAATAACAAACACTAAGATTTGGTTTTCCAGTCATACACTCAAGGAGATTCATAATTCTATGTAATAGCAGATCTCAAGCCTGACAATTACTAAATATTATTACTAAAGCATGTATAATACCTGTATGCGGGCATGCAGAGAAAACCATGTTCCTCCTGTTACAAAATCTGCCCCTAACAGTACAATTCTTCATATGCATACAGAAAGAACAAAGGAGGAATGTTATTGGCTAGGTGTTATCTGTGCAAGCTTGCAACTCATGCAGGGGGGGGGGAGGATTCAGCTGCTAGATGGGAGACAGATTCAAATATCCCACAACAAAATGGGCATATCATACTTCTAATTGCAGGTCTCTATTTCTCCATAGGGAAATCACATCCCACTCAAAAGGTGCATCAGGATGTACATAAATTAAGATTTATTTTTGCACTCAAAAAACAGTCGTTTGGATATGTGCAGCAGCACAGAGTTATATTGCTTGAAGGTCAAAATAATACTGTGCATTTAGAATTGCCACAAAGTATGCAGTTTGGAAAATGCTTAACATAGAGATAAAAGAATCTGAAAGAAGTTAAGTCTTCCTTTCCACACTAGGGAGTGCCATAAATCAGGGGTCTCCAACCTTGGCAACTTTAAGCCTGGAGGACTTCAACTCCCAGAATTCCCCAGCCAGCTTTGCTGGCTGGGGAATTCTAGGAGTTGAAGTTCGCCAGGCTTAAAGTTGCCAAGGTTGGAGACCCCTTCTATAAATTACCCAATGCATTTGTATCTCAGACACTTTGACAGGTTATAAATGGGATACTACCACCCTGTGCAGAGGAAACCCTGACGAGTTGGGGTGTTTTATTTTGCCATACTTCACTCTTGCAGTCTGCATTGACTTCCGCTCACAGACTGAGAAATGATGTTGGACAAAATGAAGAAATTTCCCCAATGCAAGCTGCATGTTTAATTAATCCTTTGCTTTAGCCAGGTAATCGGCTAGTTTGGAAATGGTCTCCTCCTGTTGTTCAAGAAGATCCAGGATAATGCCCATGGGAGTCTTCTTTAAGCCAATGCTTTCTATCTTGTTCTCCATCTTGTTCTTTAAATTTCGAAGCCTGAAGGATGCATGAAGAAACATCACTAGGGAAAAGAAAGCAACAGTAAGCTCACAGGTATTCTTCACTTAGATAACTGGCGAAAAAGACTTGACACTGTTACAGTGGCAACCAACAAAACAAAGGAGCTGAGGTGGCGCAGTGGTTAAAAGCAGCACTGCAACCTACTTCAGCTGACTGCTAGTTCAGCAGTTCAGCTGTTCAAATCTCACTGGCTCAAGGTTGACTCAGCCTTCCATCCTTCTGAGGTCGGTAAAATGAGGACCCAGATTGTTGGGGGCAATATGCTAAACTCTGTAAACCACTTAGAGAGGGCTGTAAAGCACTATGAAGCGGTATATAAGTCTAAGTGCTATTGCTAGTGCTATTGCTCTACTGACATACTGTGTTAAAGCAATGTTGCCGTTTTTAAAAAAAAAATCATAATTGCTCAACTAAACCACAATAGTCTAAGCTATAAACCCTGGTTTATAAGCCATAAAGATGCATTTATATATCAAGTCAAAAATAAATACCACGAGCCGCATTTTGGGTATGATCTGTGAACACAGTCAATTTTTTTTAAAGCTGAATTTCAGAATTGTCATATAGCATGCTAAATCCTAAAGTGTTTGGTTTGGTTTGGCATTGTTAACAGATTGTATGAACCCTAGCCACCGAAACTTGTGAACTAAACTTTATGGTTTAGTGCAGTGTTTCTCGGCCTTGATGGCTTGAAGACATGTGGACTTCAACTCCCGAAACAAGGGCTGGCTGAGGAATTCTGGAAGTTGAAGTCTACATATCTTCAAGCCACCAAGGTTGAGAACACTGGCTTAGTGCATTGAGTGAATCCAACCAACTGTGGTTTATTGCATATTAACAGTTTCAATATAATAGCTTAACATGATATATCAACCACATCATTAAATGTACTCATACAAGGAATAATTATATGCTTGTGAGAGACTTTTCATCCTGGGTTAACAGTAACAGAATTAATAGCCTCTTGTTCAAGTTGAAATTATAAATTATAAGTAAAGTAAATCCTTTCTAAGACTCCTATTAGCAACGTTTTTGGCTAACCTAGCCACTGAGAAAAACAAAATCCACGTGGGAGAAAAATCTTATCATGCATACGCACAACATAACATTTATATTTTTCAGATCCTTGATTCTGAATGAAGAGAGTATTAATTTTTTGTTCTGCTGGTGATGGAGTTCTGCAATCTAGCCTAGTCCAATTAATGTAATATTAGTTCATCTAAATGAACAGCTTGTCAGGTATTTATGTATTTATTAATCCAATTCGTACAGCCACCAATTTAGCCCCAAAATTCTTGGTGGCAAACAGAAGAAAATATACCGCTAAACGTGGCAGCAGGCTTCACAGTTAAAACTGTTACCCTGCCATCTGGACTGTAAATTAAAATTCCTGCATCTGAATATCACCAGTAAAAGCATCTACTGATGTCTCTGCCTATTTGCAGTTAATAAGAAATGTTTCTTGACACCTAATGTTTTATAGAGAGAAATGAAAGCAGCTGCAGAAGGAACCGACATTCAGAGGGGCATGTAAGAAAAACTCACAGAACAAAGGAAACGTAATTCCAAACAGGAACACCATGATGCCTCCGAAAAAGGATATCAGGATGTAGCTCAGTAACAAAACTGCCATGACAAAGGCAGCAGGGTAGTGCTTCTTAAACTTGCAAATGAAGTCTTTTTGGTAGGATGCACACACGAATGCTGTGAAGACCAGGATCACCACGAGGATGCCAAGCAGCATTTTCAGGGGATTCAGAAATCTGCAAAGATATGGACAAATGGTGAAGAGGGCCGAACAAGTGAGAATGGCACAACAGGACAGGCAGGATTCTTTGTACCCAAGCAGAACCACTGAGCCTCTTGGCTTCAGATTCTCTGTCTCCGAGCTGTATGGCCGCCTGCGAGTTGTTTAGGGTTCCCGTGACTTCTGAATGCCATACAGGTAATCCTCGATTTGCAACCATTTGTTTAGTGACCGCTCAAAGTTACAACAGCACTGGAAAAAAAAGTGACATATAATCGTTTTTCACACTTACAATCGTTGCACTATCCCAATCGCATGATGGGGATGGTGGTGTGATCTGAATTCAGAAGCTTGGCAACGGGCATGTATTTATGACGGTTGTAGTGTCTTGGGGTCACGTGATAATCTTTTGCAATCTTCTGACAAGCGAAGTCAATGGGGAAACCAGATTCGCTTTTAACAACTGTGCTACTAACTTAACAACTGCAGTGATTCACTTAACAACTGTGTAAAGAAAGGTCTTAAAATGGGACAAAGCTCATTCAATAAATAAACCAGGCCTTTGGCAAGGGAGACAAAGACTACTTCCCAGGCCTTTATTCCTATCCAGTTTATGACTCTTGCCATATATTATCTTCTTTTAAAACTTAGTTTTACTGCAATATTTCCTTGTTTTGATTCAGAATAGAACAGAACAGAACAGAATAATAGAGTTGGAAGGGACCTTGGAGGTTTTCTAGTCCAACCCCCTGCTCAGGCAGGAAACCTACACCATTTAAGACAAATGGTTGCCTAATGTTTTCTTAAAAACTTCTAGTATTGGAGCATTCACAAATTTTGGAGGCAAGTTGTTCCACTGATTAATTGTTCTGGTGTCTCCTTGGTTCTAGCTTGCTTCTCTCCTTGATTAGTTTCCACCCATTGCTTCTCGTTCTGCCCTCAGGTGCTTTGGAGAACAGCCTGACTCCCTCTTCTTTGTGGCAACCCCTTAGATTTTTATTTATTTATTTATTAAAATTTCTATGCCGCCCAACTCCCGAGGGACTCTGGGCGGCTCACAGCATGTATAGAAACATATAAAAGTAAAAACAATTTTATAAAAAACCATATTAAAATACTATGCATAATTTAAAAAACTTTCATTCATACCCCGCCTGCCGGAAGAGCCAAGTTTTTATTGCTTTACGGAAGGCCAGCAGGGTGGGGATAATCCTGATCTCTGGAGGGAGTTGGTTCCAAAGGGAGGGGGCTCCCACAGAGAAGGCTCTCCCCCTCGGCCTCGCCAACCGGCATTGCTTGGTCGATGGGACCTGGAGGAGACCCACTCTGTGGGACCTACCGGTCGTAGGGAGGTATGCGGCAGGATGCGGTCCCGAAGGTAACCTGGCCCCGAGCCATGTAGGGCTTTAAAGGTAACGACCAACACCTTGAATTGGATCCGGAGACTAATGGGCAGCCAATGCAGCTGGCGGAGAATCGGTGTTACGTGGGTGCATCTAGGTACACCCACCACAGCTCGCGCAGCTGCATTTTGCACCAATTGCAGTCGCCGGACACTCTTCGAGGGTAGCCCCATGTAGAGCGCATTGCAGTAATCCAGCCATGAGGTGATAAGGGCATGAGTGACTGTGAGAAGTGCCTCCTTCTCCAAGTAGGGTCGCAATTGGTGCACAAGACGTACTTGTGCAAAGGTCCCCCTAGCCACAGCTGAAAGATGTTGCTCCAATTTAAGCTGTGGATCTAGAAGGACACCCAAATTGCGAACCCGTTCTGAGGGAGCTAATTTCTCCCCCCCAAGAACCAAGGAGGGACAGTTGGTCAAGTCCTTAGGAGGCAATATCCACAGCCACTCGGTCTTGTCAGGGTTAAGTTTTAGCCAGTTCTTCCCCATCCAGACCCTAACATCGGCCAGGCAGCGGCCCATTACGTCTATGGCTTCCTCAAATTGAGACGGGGTGGAGATGTACAACTGGGTATCATCAGCATATTGCTGATACCTCACCCCGTGTCGTCGGATGATCTCACCCCGTGGCTTCATGTAGATGTTAAACAGGATGGGCGAGAGGACCGAACCCTGCGGCACCCCACATAGTAGGGGCCTAGGGCTCGACCTCTGCCCCCCTGTCAACACCGACTGCGTCCTGTCAGAGAGGAAGGAGGAGAACCACTGCAAAACAGTGCCGCCCACCCCCACCTCTCCGAGACGACGCAGAAGGATACCATGGTCAATGGTATCGAAATATCAGAACATTACTATCATGTCTCCCCTAGTCCTTCTTTTCATTAAAGTAGACATACCCAATTCCTGCAACCGTTCTTCATATGTTTTAGCCAGAGGTGGGATTCAACCAGTTTGGACCAGTTCGGGCGAACCGGTTGTTAAAATTCTGCACTGCCCTGCCCGTCCCGCCCCGCCTCATGTCCTCCACTTGCTCGGCATAGCTGCTGCTGCTCTCTGTCTGGCTCCCTCGCTTGCCTCGACCACATAGTCTCTGAGGGCTAGCCAGCTTGCCTGCCTTCGGCTGCATCCCACGTGGTGCTCTCCGCGCGGCCCAGCTAAGCTGCCCTGGCAGCCTGGGTGAGCTTGCAATCAGCATGGCCTGAATCCTGGCCTAGCTGCCTCCCACGTGGCCCAGCCAGCTTGCCTGCCTTCCACGCGGCTGAATCCCACGCAGCACTCTCCGCGCAGCCCAGCTTAGCTACCCTGATCTGCCTGGGTGAGTGACTGCAAGCAGCAAGGCCCGAATCCCGGCCTAGCTGCCTCCCACATGGCCCAGCCAGCTTGTCTGTGTTCCGTGCAACCCAGCTGAGCGCCCAGATTAGCAAGGGTGAGCCTGCAAGCAGTAAGGCCTGAAAAGCTGGCTCCCACGTATTTCAATTCCAACTTATTGGGGGGGGGGGGGGAGAAACAAGTTGGAATTGATTGATTAAAGATGTTTTTTACTCCCACAAACTTGTTTCTCTGCACACAATAGCAAGAATAAGGTGACCAGACGTCCCGCTTTTGGCGGGACAGACACACTTTTCAAGCGTGTGTCCCGCGTCCTGCATTGTTTCCAAAAAGTCACGCTTTTTGGAAAGAATGCCGAAACAGCGGGACGTCTGGTCACCTTAGGTAAGAAGGGGAAGCACAAAAGAGAGGTACTACCACCGAAATACAAACCGGAAGCAAGTCGGGCTCTTTGAAAGCAGGGGACAGCATCAGGGAAGGTTTCCCTGACGGAGGTGCCAGCGAGTCCTTCGCCTGAGCCGCAGTAATTTCAGCGGGCAGGTCAGCGTCGGTCCTGGCGCTCCTCCTAATTCAGTTCGACCGTCTCCCGCGACGCCGGCAGCGTCATTCCGGGTTTGTTTCTAGGTCGTGCGGCAGCCTGGTTGGTGGAGCCCGAGCAAAGCGGAATTTCAGCGAGCCGGCTGCCTGCTGGGGGGAGGGGGAAGGGGGGCTGCTCCTCCTCTCCTTCCCCCGCCCCATCCCTAGCCCTCCCCTCGGAGGTGCCGCTGCTGTTGGGATGCGGGTGGAGGGGTGAGGGACGAGGAGCCATCGCCGCTGCCGTCGTCTCAGAAAAAAAGGGGTTGAGGCGCCTCTGCGGACTCGGAGCGGCGGTTTGAGCTCACGAGCGGCCCCTCCGGCGGCGCAAACAGCCCTTCCTCGTCCCCCTCCCCTTCCTTCCCCCCGTCGCCTCGCTGCCGCCGTTGCCCTGGGGCCGGGCGGGCGACCGGGAGACCGCGGCGCTTGGATGCCTGGAGCTCGCGACAGAGACCTAGCCCCGAGCCCGCCATGGGCTGCTGCGCGAGCGCCGCCTCGCAGGTAAGTGCGGGAGAACGGCTCTCTTGACAGACACCCCCCCACTGCCTATCACAGCCCTGGCATCCTGTTTTTTCTAGTCAGAAGCAGAACCAGTCCAACAGGCTGGAGAGCGCCGGAGACTCCAACTTGCCCAGGTCCTGGCTTCCACCCGCCGCCCCCAACTTCTCCTCCTCCTCCTCCCCGCCGCGTGGGAGGACTTGGAAGTCCTGCGCACACCTCGGCCTGGAAGCGTGCAAAAGAAAAAGTTTTCCTGGATTTCCCTTGCCTCCCTCGCGCTGGCTACCCACGTTCGCTTTTTGGCTCTGCTGCTGCTGCCGGCTGCCTCCTTTCCCCGCCTCCCGCCTCCCGTTCGTCGCTTGCCAGCCAGCCAGCCCAAGCCACTGCCGGCTCCCGAAGGGGAGGCGGGAGGCGAGGAAAGGCCTCCCGCCTCCCACCCACCCACGTGGACGCCGACATTTGCGTTCTTTTGCCCTCTGCGCATGCGCAACGTTCTGCGCATGCGCAGAGGGCAAAACTCAAATGGCGGCATCCAGGCGGGCCCGCCCCCCGTCAATGGTGTCCCGCTTAAAAAAAAATCTGGTCACCTTAGGCAAGAAGCGCGATGGAAAAACACGACAGAGGGGAAATCAGGTAGGCAAAGAAATGCTTGGGGGAAGCTGGGGCCTGGGTGGTGGTGGGTGGGGCAAGCTACGCGGTGCTGCAATGGCGAAACCGGCAACAACCGGAGTGGCCTTCTCTTCTACATGGTCCTTGTCCTGCTTGGGGAAAGTGAGGGCATCTGGGCAGCTGGGGCAAACTCCGTGGCACTGCAATTTATTTATTATTTATTTATTTAGTGAGATTTATATACCGCCTCACAGTGCAAGCACTCTCTAAGCGGTTTACACCAGTAAGCAATGTATATTTATATTGCCCCCAACAATCTGGGTCCTCATTTTACCTACCTCTGAAGGATGAAAGGCTGAGTCAACCTTGAGCCGGTGAGATTTGAACCGCTGACCTGCGGATCACAGTCAGCTAAAGTGGCCTGCAGTACTGCACTCTAACCACTGCGCCACCTCGGCTTTTCAATGGTGAAAAGGACAACAGACCAGCCTTCTCTTCTCCCTGGTCATCCTCCTGCTTGGGGGAAGCAAAAGCCTGGACGGTGGTGGGTGGGGAAAGCTCTAAGGCGCGGTACTGAAATGGAGAAAATAGCAACAGAGCAGCCAGAGTTGAGGGAAGGAAGCCGCTTTTTTTCTTTGCCTGCCATTTGCCTTTCCCTCCTGCTGGCAGCTGCCTTTCTCATTTCCCTATTGAGCACAGAGCCCATGAGCCTCTTTAATGGGGAGGGGAAACAGAGCAGCCAGCGTGACGGAAGGAAGCCGCTTTTTTTCTTTGCCTGCCATTCGCCTTTCCCTCATGCCGGCAGCTCCCTGTTCTGCCCCAGTTACGGACCAGAGAAAACGTAGCACATGCGCAGTTTGTTCAAACCTATATTTAATTGATTAACAACTACTAATAAACTGACTTAGTAGTGTTCACACACAAACACTCACTGTCCTCCTCACTGTCTGACTCGGGTGCCAGCTGCACAGGCTGCTTGCGCATCACCTCATCGGCCTCGTCTCGGACGGGATCTGCTACCAGCTGCATGGGCTGCTGGCGGGTCACAACACTCCCTTTCTCATTTTCCTATTGAGCGCAGCACCCAGGATCCACTTTAATGGGGAGGGGAACCAGAGTAGCCAGCGTGAGGGAAGGAAGCTGCTTTTTTTCTTTGCCTGCCGTTCGTCTTTCCTTCCTGCCGGCAGCTCCCTTTCTCATTTCCCTATTGAGTGCAGCACCCAGGATCCTTTTTGATAGCGCCACACCTAAAGTTTCCCCCCCTTGCAGCCCAGCGCTGTGGTAAAGGAGAGGAAAACATCAGGAGAGGCTTGGGGCTGAGAAAAACAAGCATTGCAAAAAAAAAAGTTTTTGTTAGTTTGCACTTTGCAGCTTACCCTCACAGAAGTTTGTTTGAGTGCGTGCGTGCGTGCGTGTCTTGGGTTGAATAAGCCGGATGGCAATGGCCGATTTCATCCAAAGGAGTTTTTGTTTCGGGTGGGTCTCCTAGCCTTAGAAGCAGAGAGGGAGGGAAGGAGGGAGGGAGGGAGGGAGAGAGAGAGAGAGAGGAAAGAAAGAAAGAAAGAAAGAAAGAAAGAAAGAAAGAAAGAAAGAAAGAAAGAAAGAAAGAAAGAAAGAAAGAAAGAAAGAAAGAAAGAAAGAAAGGAAAGAAAGAAAGAAAGGAAAGAAAGAAAGAAAGAGGGAGGGAGGGAGGGGAAAGTAAATGACATAAATTTGCATGGATGGATGGATGGATACATGAAGGGAGGGAGAGAGAGAAAAAAAAAGGAGAGGAAGGAAGGACCACAAATCCTGGCACTAGACATGGCTTCAGAAGATGCTTTGAAACAGCACGGCAATCTAGGGCTGGAAGGGTTCTTGGAGTCTAGATCTCGGATCATCTAATCCAACCCCCTGCTCCAGCAGGAAATCCTTACAGAATCATAGAATAGCAGGGTTAGAAAGGACTTTAGAGGCCATCTAGTCCAACCCCCTGCTCCAGCAGGAAACCTTATACCGTCTGGATTATTTTGGTGCCTCTAACAGAGAGGAAAATTGCCAAAAAGGAGAAGGAGTTTACTAGGACAAGGCTGCCATGCAGAGGAAGGCAGAGATAGTCCTTGACTTATGACCACAATTGAGCCCAAAATTTTGGTTGCTAAGCAAGAGCGTTGTTAAGTGAGTTTCACCACATTTTACTCAATCCATGACATCTCCTGTCTCTAACAGTCATGTACAGGCTAGGGAAGAACATCTGAAGGTGTGTGTAATGTTCTAATGTACAGAAGTTATAGTTAAATGTGTGGCAGAAAGTGGACTCTGGGTGTGTTTTTCCAAATGCAGTAAGTGAGGTTGAATGTGTATAGTTTTAGAAGAGCTGTGTGTGCGCGCGTGCATGCATGTGTGTGTATACATACACATACAGTATATATAGTAATGTATCTTTTTGTGTGCCTATACACTCTATACTATGTAATATGTACACGCCCACCTAGTCACATGACCACCAAGCCACGCCCACAGAACCAGTTGTTAAAAAATTTGAATCCCACCACAGTCCCCTAATCATCTTTGTTGCTCTTCTCTGCACTCTTTCTAGGGTCTCAACATCTTTTTTTACACCATGGTGACCAAAAGTGGATGCAGTATTCCAAGTGTGGCCTTACCAAGGCTTTATAAAGTGGTATTAACACTTCACGTGATCTTGATTCTATCCCTCTGATAATGCAACCTAATCCCTCTGTTAATGCAGATTGTTGAAAGCTGCCCAAAGTCACTGGGAGTCAGATGGAATAAAAGTTTGAAAAATTATTACAATTAAATTGAACAGCAGAATATAAACACCGCATTACAATTCAAATAAATAAGATGGTTTTAAAGTTATTTGCATCCCAAAAACCTAAAATAGCTCAGGAAGTAACTACTGGTATTTAAATTCCAAATGGCAGAGAAGTATAGTTAGTGAACGATTAACAATGAAAAATATATACACCAAGTCTCTTGAACTGTTGTCTTCATTTATACGACGCACTGTGTGTGTGTGTGTGTGTGTGTGTGTGTGTGTGTATCTAATTCAAGTATTTATTCAATTTTCTCTAAAACATCCTCCAGAAATGCCAGATGACAAGTCCCATCATCCCTAGACAGTATGGCAGACATTTAATTGCATTAGATGCATTAGATCCACAAATTTCATCTTCCTTATCTGCATCAAAGGAAACTATAGTTTGACCACTGATCGCAGCTAAACTATTGGAAAAGTTTTGGAAAATAACATCATGATCTATCTTTGTTTAGTCAAAGGAGGATAATAAACTAAAGTCAACTCTTACAAGACAACATGGAAGAACAGACCACTGGACTTTTGACTATGGTCATGGTGAAACATCCATAATAATGTTGTACTATGAAGCATATTTGGGTTGCCAGCTATATTCTGGGCAAAGAAATATGTCCTGTTCTAAACTGCCTAGTTTGTGAATGAACCATTCCTGCTATCCTGTCCAAAGCTAATTCTGGAACACTGCCTGCTATGACACGTCCACTAGCGTCCACTCTCATAAACATCCAATTGGGTTCAGTTCTTTTAAGATTCATTGTCAAAATATCGGATGCCAAAGATAAGACTGGAATTAGCAAGTGTCAGCCACCTTTCCTTCACAACAGTTGTTGACCACCTGCTCTTGTCACTCATTTGAAATCCAGTGTGTCCTCCTATAAGCAGTCTCTCTTCAATTTCTGAGTCACTTCTGGTCAGCCACAGCTATATTTAGAGAAGAAAAAAAAACCTTTCTGGAAATTCTGCCTGGAAAAACTGAACAGTTAACTCCAGGCAGAAATCACTGCTATGTATTTATTTCCTAGGGAATGTCACTCTAAAAAAAGTAAGCTTTGTATACTGCATTTAGTACAAAAAAAATTACTGCAACAACTTAGTTTAAAACTTAGCTCAGAAATATTAGGCTAAGACTCAGTCGGGGATTAGTAGAACACCATGCAAAGCTATCTTTCTAATGCTGTCCAGAGCCTAATCCACGTGTACAAGTTTAATCTACACCTAGGGCAGGGGTATCAAACTCAAGGCCCGGGGGGCCAGATCTGGCCTGTTGGGTGCTTCGATCTGGCCTGCAGGGCCGCCATGGAAATAGCAAATTACTGGCCCGTGGTGCTCTGCCACCATAGGTGCCGACACGCCTACCCTGGCCACACCCACCCCAGCCCCCCAAGGTCAAACACAACCCTGATGCGGCCCTCCATGAAATCGAGTTTGACACCCCTGACCTAGGGGATGTGGTGGCACAGCGGCTTAATGATGCTGGAACTGCCAGCCAGAAATGGTTTGCACTCCAGCCGTTCGAGACCGGCTCTGTGAGACAGGCCAAGCTCCTATTGCATGCTCCCCGGCTCCTGCCCACTCAGCAATTCAAAAGCATGAGATACTGTAAGTAGATAAATGGGTACCACAGCCTAGCTGTGTTCGTGTGCACGGAGAACAGAAGCCAGAATTTGACCTGGCTGGACGTAAACCATCGCGACACAAGGTGAAGCGAGGAGACCGGTGGGGAAACCTGGAAGAGCCAGCAACCCAAATGCCACTACTTAGCTGGTGTAAGCTAGTTCGCCCCCTGTGGTGCACCAAGGATAGGCACGCAAGCGCCAAACAGAATGAACTAGCAATTTAGGTTGTCGTGACTGCATTATGTCTAGCATGTGTAGATTTCCCTGACATTGTATGCCATATGCTAAATAAATACCTACACCTAGAAGCATTGATTGATGAGCTGTTATTAGTTTGGGGAGTCACAAACTAATGCAGTACAAATATCACATTGCTAGCACGATGCCGAGTAAGGAATTTAATTCAATTAACGCTTATACAGCCGATACTAAATTACATTGTGTTTTTGGCTTCCACATTATACCCAAGCTACCAAGTTTTGGAGACAGTAATTTTTGACCTTGCTATGCAAGAGAGGCAAAGAGGAGTCACTCTCTCTCAGATTAATCAACTTCAGAGGATTGTTTAATGGACGCATTGACCGAGGGCCCGACCAATCATTTCACAGCTGCTAGAATCTCTGGTCTGACACATGAAGGTAGTTGTATATTAAAACTCATATTTGTCACAGAGAACATCATAGTGTCACGCATGGTCAGGTCACTTCTGGTCTAAGCAAAATTAACTGCTACTTAGGACCCCACATGGGGCAGCACCCACGAGGCACCTAATGGATCTGAAGCACCTTCAGATGTTGCTTAGGATGTTTTTCAATATTCTGACAGGTTGTTGATTGTCTTTCAATGTGACAGTCTCAGGGTGTACATTACTTTGCTGTAAATCCTCGGAAGATGAAGCATCAGAAACAATGCCTGTGGCACCAGAAGAGAAAGACCAGGTATGGATCCGACTGATCCCTGACCTGAGCTCAAGTAAACAACTATAAGGCAGGAAAAGCTTTCACTTTTAATGCTTATTGTTTTTAACGTTCTCATTATTTCATGACATTGTAAACTGCCTAGAGTTGCTCGACAGTGTGATTGGTATGCAAATTGAATAAATAAAATAAAAGCACGGTGATTTCTTCTCTCCGATTGCTTTATTGAAAATAATACGTTCTCTTAGGTAAGGATGAGCAAGATGATTTCCTGCCTAGAAAGATTTGGCATACACAGACGTACACATTTAAAGCAGTAATCATAACATCAGCAGACAGCTGGCAACTCTACTAGATTTGGCAGAAAGAGATCAGGAAAGGTTTACCAGGTTGCCATATGTTTCCCTGCAGTGAGTCAACACTCAATGTTCTAGTTTTTCATAGACAGTGAATGCAAATAGAAACCACAATAAGATGGAATTGTACACACGGGCAAATTCAAACTGATATTTAGGTCTCTTGTTTTGGATTTGTTATCGATTCCAAATTATAGTTAGTGATAACCAAGATTAGGTTTTTTAAAAATTTGTAACAAATGAATACCTCCTTAATGGTAAGAGATTAGCATGTCCCAAAATTAGCCATTCAGAATATTTAACTGCATAAAGGTTTGTAGATTGATCTAGTGCCGTGATGACGAACCTGTGGCACACGTGCCACAACTGGCACGTGGAGCCATATCCGAGGGCACACGACCCATTGCCCTATATCAGCTCCAGCGCGCATGCACATGCTGGCCAGCTGATTTTTGGCCTTCCGGAGGGGGGAGGCCATTTTTGCCCTCCCCAGGCTTCAGGAAATCCTCCTCCAAAAGCTGTGCATGTGTGCCGAGTGGCGGAGTGCCAGAGCCGGGCTGCCCCGCCAAAGGGACAAAGCGAGGCTATGTCAGCCGTTTCCTGGCGCCAGAGCCGAAAGGGCTCGGCAGAGCAGCTATGAAGGCACACCAAAGGTAAGGGGCTGGGACGCCAACAGGGCTGGAGTCGGTCTGCGAGGGAGTGACAGGCAAACTCCATTTGGGCTGAAACAATGGCTGTTCGTTGGGGTCAGGGTTGTTTTTTTGGGGGTGGGATCTCAATAAAAATGGTGGAGGTGCAAAGAGCTGAGCCAGGAAAGGAGCAGAGGGCAGGGCAGGCGGCTGCCCAGCCAGCAAATGCTGCCCCGTGTGCCTGAGTTGGCTCCCAGCGTTCCTCGTGCGCATCCCTGCCACCCCAGGAAGCAAGCATCAGCGGCAAGCCTCTTTGCAGCCGCAGCAGCGGGGGATGGGCCCAACTGCAGGCCGCGCGGCACCCCCGCCCAGCCCCCGCTATGCCTGCTGCCAGCCGAGCCAAGCCAGGGAAGGAGCAGAGGTGGGGAGGCCAGCCGGGGACACGACTGAATGGCTGACGATAAATCTCATTAAATAAATAAATAACCAAATAAATGAATAAATATTGCAAACCCTAGGACTGGCTGGAAACTTTCTGCCTCAAACTTAAATTGCTAGTGCATTCTGAAACTGAGAAAAGAAGCGGCGTAGCACCTATCAAACCTATCTCTGTATGCTTCCTACAATTATCTAGTGTTGCAAGAGCAACAGTTGAATCAGTGAGTCTGTATGCATTGTTATTTTTAAAGAATGTTAAGCCATTACAGAAGAGCTTCTTCTCCAACGGCAGGCATTCAATATTGATACCATCTTATTGAAGATAAGTAATCCACCAGGCCTGATATCATCTGAAGTCCTCCAAGCTATAGTCATTACATACCATAGATGATATCAGAAGCAAGGTTAGTCATATGATGCCCCTTAAATATACTTCTTGTTAAAGAGAGATTTACTGAATGTTATCAGCCAGCACACATTTCTTTGTAGATATAGAGTAACTTGGTACTACTCTGGTAATCTGAGGTTGATGTTATTCAGACAATGTTCTGAGAAGAACATTAGTTCTCCCTACTGAGGAACATGTTTGTTTATTTATTCCACGCCTTTGTTATATATAGTGATGGCAGGAATAGCCAGGAGAGGAAAGCATCCAATATAAATAATCAATTGAATGGGTGCTCTGTGCTCCTGCTCAGAAATAAAAGGTGTCCCTGGATAGAAAATATTGCATCAAAAGTAAGCTGGTGGCACCATGAAACCAGCAACAAACATGCAACAAATATCTGAATTAACAAGCAAATGAATGAGCTGATACTGGATTATTTTCTAACATCTGTTGTACAGGAAATAGAAAACATTCTCCAATACATTCTATTTTGACACTCCAACCTACATATAGTAACAAGCAGAATGCGGTTATGTGAACCACAAAAAAGCAATGCAGGCACCTCCCCTGGAGCCCACTAGCTTCCTGCTCACCCACAGCGGAAGTTTCAAGCTACAAACTTAAACCTAGTATCGTTTTCGTGGCTCAGAATGCCTCTGGGTTCCTGATAGACCCCATATTTATATTTAGAAAATAAAAATGATAAATGCAGCCCAGTATTTTGGCTGTACAACCCATAATATTATAAATATCAGTAACTGTTGGAAGGGTTGATACAAATATGGATATCTTTATGATGTTAAGAATCCAAAACCACTCTCCAGAAGCCCTGCAGAAGAAAAAAGTCTTCAAATAAAGGATAAATGAATGGGGGGCAGACTAAACCCCAGAAGGGCTGCCACTGTGAATGTCATTTTCTGGGTTCCCAGCCCCTCTGATTTCTCTATGGGTAAGAACTCATAGCATTCTCTTCAGATCAAATTCTATTTGGAGAAGACCATCCTGAAGGTAGCAAGGTGCCAAGCTTCAAGTGGTGACCTGTAAAATTATTGGTGGTTTAGAAACATGATGCATAAAAAAATGGACTTCTCATATAGCCTCTTGCCCATCAGTGGAAATATTCAAAGGCCCTCTTTGTTTCTGTGAGCGGTCAAAAACATTGAGGGCAGATAGCTGTGATATAATCGTTTCAAAGAAACAAACCAACATTGTCTGAGGTGAGGGACATTATAAAGCAGCACTGTGGATCACATATGCCGTAGAGAACACCAATTCAATTTTAGAGAAGAAGATATAAAGCGACATAGGAGATAAAAAGAACACACACGTGGCAACATTAGACTCCAGTCACTTTAAACGAACAGCAATATAACCCTTAGTTTGCCTCAGACTAAAAGTAATGGCGTTCTCATTTTTTGGTATACACCCATTGTCCTCTGTCCAAATGAATGAAGGGACTTAGAACATATCTGATTGGCCAAAGAACAGCATAGAGCAGTGTTGGCGAACCTTTTCAGCACCGAGTGCCAAAATGAGTGCGCACGCGGGAACGCCAGAAACCAGAAGAGCAGTTCCCCGGCGCGTATGCACACGCAGGGAAGCTGAGCTTCCGGTTTCTGGCCTGTGCATGCATGCCGGTCACCTGGTGTTCTGGTTTCTGGTGCTCATGCACGCGCGAAGACCAGCTGACTGGCACGCATGTGCGCGCCATAGCCCAGAAGAGCAACAGGCGACGGCTGGCGTGCCTGGAGAGATGGCTCTGCGTGCCACTACCGGCACACGTGCCATAGGTTCGCCATCACGGGCATAGAGCATGAAGAAAATATTGGAGATCTTATGAATATGCTCCTTTTATACTATTATTTAAGGTTGAAAAATAAGTTTGAAATCAAAATCATGATCTACCACAATATCTATACAATATTTTACTGTTAACTTGCTAGGTCCAAGCCTGAGACAAGACAGCGAAATCCAATTGAACCCAATCCTTTAATTACACCTAATGGACAGAATCTTGCCAAACTAAAGCTATAATCTTCTAACCTACTAGATATACCAAGAGGGTGTTGCTACCTTAAGCCTCTTTCCCCTCCCTCATCCAGTTTGGGACTGTGGAGTCTCTGATTTTGGGCAGCTCTCTGGGAAAGTCCTATGTTGCTAACCCCTCCCCCCACTCATGCAGGTTCACATTCCATTATATAACATGTCTTTTAGTTATAGACTATTGTATGTTGATATACAATATTATGTCACATAGAATATATTTTATATATTAGCATACAATAGTTTTAAGCAATAATTTGAAGTACAGATAATCCTTGACTTACGACTACTGGTATTCGTTTAGCAACAGTTCGGAATCACAACGGCACTGAAAAAAGCGACTTGTGAACATTTTTAATGTTTGTTTTTAACTTTTTTATGTTTTAGCTTATATGTAACCGTAAGCCTCTCAGAGTTACCCTATGGTAAGATGGGCAGCCATTCAATTTTATAAATAAATAAATATATTTTACACACAACAGTTGCAGCATCCCCATGGCCCCATGATCAAAATTTGGCTTCTTGGCAAGTAGCCTGAATTTAGGATGATTGCCGTGTCCGGGGTCATGTGATCAACTTTTGCAACCACCTGACAAAAATCAATGGGGAAGCCAGATTCCCCACTTAACAATTGCAGTAATTCACTTAATTGTAACAAGAAAAAATGTAAAGGGCAAAATTCACTTAACTGTCTTGCTTTTGCGCTCAATTGGTCATAAGTCAAGGGTTCCCTGTAAATGCATGTTCCATGAAGACAAAAATATCACCCAACAAACTTTATTGGTTATACTGAATATGTATTATCTGGCTGCATTTTATTTATACAAATGCATTTTCATATTTCATTAATTTTTCATATCCAGATGGAATTGTGTTCATGTTTAAGGAGAGTTATATCTTTTCAAAAGGCCATATTAGCTGAGAAATGCTTTTGAAATGCTGAATTATTTAAACAGTGACACATCATTTATTTTTTTCAAGTAGCACTAATCAATAAGGCTACTGAAACACTAAACAGTACTCTAGACACAAAGTAGCACTGTGATGATTTCATTTTTATTGCTCCCATGAGCACTGCAGAAACAAAACACTATTTTAAAGATACAGCTGCATTTAAAAAGAGACACCCATTTTAAAGTAAAAGAATTTTTTGATAATCCCTTTGAAGGCCAATGATGGCCAAAATACATACTATTAGTCACATCCTCCGTCATCAATGGCCTCCAAAGAGAAACTTAGTATTTCCTTGCTCCACCTCAAACCACCACCTTAGAAAGCCTCCAAACCAAAAAACTTATGTGGCAACTCTTAAAATGGAATTTTAAATCTATTCTTTTTTCCTGGAGCTGCATCTCTTGCAGTTTATTACATAAAGCAGAAATAGCTTCTTCTTCTTTTATATATATAAAATGAAAGCAAACCTTTACTATATCTAAATATTTATCCTGAGATTACATCCAAGATTCTCAAATATGCCCAACTCTCTCTTGTTAAAAACCATCCCATTCGCTGCTTTACCACCAAGCCTCGTTAACTTTAGGAAACGCACACCGAGGACAAACAGCTGCGTATACATTATATTCCCTCCATCTTAAAACGGGGAAGGTAGGCCTAATTCTGGGAGTTGTCACTGCAACGGGGCCGCGGAGCTCCAGGTGGGGAAGATGGTTCAAGGCAATTTTGGGGGCAGCTCTCCTTAACCGGAAGCCTTATTACTCCATAGGGCTGCTTCCCACATCAGAATGGCAGCCTAAACGCAATCCCATTGCAAGCGATGCCGTCCTATTTCCCCTCCCCACGGCGATCCTTCTGCAATGGGGGGCGAGAGAGAGAGAGAGAGAGAGAGATTTCCGGAGCTTAAAATTCGCCGTCGCCCTGCTTAGCCTTAAGGGACAAAGCTATTCCCGGGGGTCCACGCCACTCGTCCTCCGAGACACGCGCTTACCCCACGATGGAAAACACCGCGGTAACCACCACGAGGTAGTTGGTCTGGTAATAGAGCAGGTTGCTGACCACCCGGTTGTTCCATTTGGAGATGTCTTTGAAATCCGGCACGGCGAAGCGGTCGTGGCCCGGGATGAAATCGTCCCACGATCTCAGCGGCGCGACTTGGACGTCCATAGTGACTCTCCCATCCGGCTTTCTGCGGCAGGGGCGGCGGCGGCGGCAGGAGCAGCAGCAGCGCTTACAAGAGGCGGCAGCGAGACGTCAGCAAAACCGGGTTAAGAGCGACGGGCTGGCTTGCATTTATGGTTGCCTTGCCTGCAAAATTAGCAAGCAAGCGCGCGCGCCCGCACACACACACAGAGAGAGAGAGAGAGAGAGAGAGAGAGAGATTGTTGGTGGAAGGGTTTTGTTTTTTTTAAGAATTCCTCTCCTTCCTTCCTGATGTGCTTTTCGACAATACCTAGGAACGTTGTTTCTTTTCCTAAAGCGACTTCCAATATGTTTTGTCTCCCTCCTTAAATTCCTCCGATTGGAGATTTTACTGTAAGGCAGAATGAATGAGTTGGCTTTAGTGTTTCAGGATGTGATCCTATATCTATAAGCACCTGCGTGAAAAGTAGGGTCAGAATTCAGTTCAAGAAGACTGAATTATGAGCTTGCAAGCATGGAGGAACATATAGATGGAATTTATTTAAGGTCTGACTCTGAAATGAACTTAAACATACTTTTTTTTTAAAAAAAAGTCCAAGGTGTGTTATGCTTGTGGGATAAACATAATTATAATATACAGGAAGTGTATTTCATACATATCCATGCTATTTTCTGTTAAGGTAAACAAAAGTTACAACGTGTCAAAAAGTGATACGTAATTAGCAAAAGTGACCTAAGTGAGATTTAGGAAAAGAAAATCTAAACTAGTGGTTAAGGTGCTGGCCTCAGAATGAGGAGATGGGTTCTAATTCTACTTTAGGCATTAAAAAAAACCAGCTGGATGACTTTGGATCAATCTCTCTCAGCCCAATGCACCTGTTGAGGGAAAATAGGAGGAAGGAGTATTAGGTATCTTTGCTCCCTTGAGTCATTTATAAATAATAAAGGCACAATTTAAAAAATCTAGTTTATACCAACAGTGTGCCCTAGAGCTCTCCTTTACTCTTTCATCCTTGCACATTGCCTTGAAAAGGAAGGACAAAGATTTATATTCAGCAGGTGTAAGTTTATTCATATGTAAAGAATGCTTGGAGCTGTTGTACAATTTTTCCCTTGGCCCCCAGCTCAACTGGAATAAAGTGTCATTTGTGCACCTCTGAGCCAATGAAAAGTTGGCCCTACTAATGACATAACCACCCACCAGCTGGATGATAATGGAGTGGATAAGGTCAATGTTAGCCTTATAACTTTTTTTAAAAAAAAGTTAGGCTGAAATCCACCTGAAAACTATTTTGACATTGGTTCTTGACCTGATTGTTACAGTATATAATATCTTATTTGATCCAGTTTGTTCATGTTGTATCTTGACTAGCTTATCTTGTACAGGTAGTCCTTGACTTACAACCATTCATTTAGTGACTTCATTCAGCAGCACTGTCACATGATCAAATTTTGCATTCTTGGCAACTGGCATGTATTTATGATGGCTGCAGTGTCAGGCCCTTTTGCAACCTTCTGACAATAGTCAATGAGGAAGCCAGATTCAGTTAACCATACTACTAAAGTTAGTAACAACTGTAGTGATTTACTTAACAAGTGTGGTACGAAAGATTGCAAAATGGGGCAAAACTCATTTAACAACTGTCTTGCTTGGCAATGGAAATTTGGTGCTCAATTGTAGTCATAAGTCGAGGACTACCTGTAGACTGTGGTATTCAATAGATCTTTCTCTCAAATAAGAGTGCAGAGGCATATACCATAATTTTCTTGCTCTGAACACAGTTCTTCTCAAGCCTTTAACAATCTAGTAAATGTTTTACTAGAAGTTTTGGAAAAGTGCAAAGTTGGAGAAACAACTATTCCTTTGAAATGGTTATGTCAATTTAAAGACGTAATTACAGAAACTACATATCAACCAACTGTTCCAAAGGGGCAGAATCTATAATCCATAAGAAAAATCAGTGAGAAAAATGGAATACAGTTTCGCCTACAGATCTTAACAATTGGGTCTGTTTGTAGGAGAAGGGTGAGTATTACCTCAGGTAGCTAGATCCTAAGTTTTAAACTTTCTGAATTGGGTCTAAAAATTGATCACCTATGAAGACTTTTCAGTATGGGAGGGGCCTTGTTGACTCTTCAACAGGATCTCTTCAATAACAAACACTGATTAGTTTCACTCCAGTAACATACACCACTTAATACTGCAACATTTTGCTCCAACAAACCCTCTTCAAGGTAGCTTATCTCAGGACACAGTGGCTAATGTAGTTGCAAGTAAATAATGACTCAGCAGCAATTCCAACTAATGCATTGAATGTAAACATAAAAAAACACCTCCTTACTAATAATCTGTGAAAATCCAGGGACCAATCTATGGAACTGATCTTTCAGGGTGAATTGTCAGAAAACAAATTCTTAGAGGAGCTGGGAACACATTAGTAAATTAGAAAATACAAGGAATGTGTACTAATTGGCCTCTAAAAAGGCAACCTTGAAGTGCCTGGGTTCTCCGTAAATCTTATCAAAATTTCTGCAGCAACATAATTTGTTTCTCATTTAGATAGTTCTTTCTTGAAGATAATGACAGCAGAAGGGCGGGGAAGTAACTTGAGGTTGGAATATTTATGCTGCCATCACCTTTTATTATACATATGTATGACTATCACTTTCTGCAGTGTATAAATATGAGTGCATCAGTGGTGAAATCCAATTTTTTACTACCAGTTCTGTGGCGTGGCTTGGTGGGCGTGGTTTGGTTTGGTGGGTGTGGCTTGGTGGGCGTGGCAGGGGAAGGATATTGCAAAATCTCCATTCCCACCCCTCTGGGGCCAGCCAGAGGTGGCATTTGCCGGCTCTCCGAACTACTCGGAGCTGAGATAGCGCAGTGGTTAAAAGCAGCATTGCGACCTTCAGCTGATTGCTAGTTCAGCAGTTCAGCTGTTCAAATCTCACTAGGCTCAAGGTTGACTCAGCCTTCCATCCTTCTGAGGTCGGTAAAATGAGGACCCAGATTGTTGGGGGCAATATGCTGAACTCTGTAAACCGCTTAGAGAGTGCTGTAAAGCACTATGAAGTGGTATATAAGTAAAGTGCTATTATTACTCAATTTCCGCTACCGGTTCTCCAGAACCTGTCAGAACCTGCTGGATTTCACCCCTGGAGTGCATTATTTCCTCTGCAGGCCTTCAACTATTCTCTGGAGGGAATTCCTCCAGTGTGCACCATTAACAATAAATACTGCAGTGAGCCTTATTTGCTTTGGGTCCTGTGTTTTGAATCTGCAGAAAATAACCCTTCTAAAACAGGGTAAACTAGGGGTAAACCTTTTTATTCAGTAATAAGCATCCCTGCCTAGACTGGATTTAATCTGTTGACTGATTGTCAGCCAGCCCATTATAGACCACTCCTACCGGTAGTAAGGTTAAAAGGTAGGAATCACTTCTACTGAACAGACAAAACTTAAGCTTCGATCTAGAAGCCCTATTCAAAGATGCTCATCTTGCACATCTTGTCTTTAAAAAGAAGAGCAACTTCGTCTTTTGATGCCTAATGCCTACTTACGTAATGCTTACTTGAGAATCTTAATTTAATCTAGAAGTGATTAGTTTAGCAAGATTGCAGAGTCATTAAATACTGAAGAAATCCACATCAGATCTACCCTCATTATGGCAAATAGAAAATTTTAGGCTGCCTACTATTTAATCCTAGAGTTTAATCGTTTCAAACTTTGCTTTTGGCGGGACGAGCACTTATTATTTTATTATTTTATTTATTTTATTTTGCTGTTCTTATATGCCGCCCTACTCCCTGGGGACTCATTCCATCCCTACTGGTTTTGTTGCAGTATTCGGTCATTTTTTTCTGGAGTCCCCATAGATTTTCTGGCTGTCTCTCCCAGATATATCTCTTAGGTGGCGCTCTACCGGCGCCCTGAATTGGTATCTCGTCCCTTTAGGAACTTAACACTTAACAAACTTAACGATTGTTATTCCGGTCTTTAAGAGATCAATTCAACATGTCCGGTTCCGATTTGCAAGCGAGAAGAAACCATCCTTAATCGCACAGAAAGACAACCACTAGCATTTCTTGATATACTTTTTTTTTGTTATACATTCTTACTCAGAAGCAAGCCCCGCAGTACAGCACGATTGATGTAATTGCCTGCTTTGCGAGACCCGCACCTGACAACCGGAGGTGGCGGCAGTAACCTTTCCTTTTAACTCTTTCCCTACATCCGCTCGGAGACCCAGCAACAGCAAAACTCTTACAGACCCCCGCCGGCAAAACAGAACTCTATGGCTTCAAGCACGTGGCCGGCAAGGCACTTCCTGTCGGGGTGCATTGTGGGAAGAGAGAAAAGGAAAAAAAAAGGCGGGGGGTTGCTATGGCGGATGGCGAAGAGCCGTAAGTACCACCGCGCCTGCTCGTTTCCCTTCCTTAATCCCTCCCCGCCGTCGCTGCCTGGAACAAGCTCCGGGATGGTGGCGGGGAGCATCCCCCCTTTTTTCGCCTCTCCCCCCCATCCCCGCCCGCCTTCCTGGTCGTGGCGGGGGAGCGAGACTATGAGCCTGACCCGGTCGGTGACTGACCCTTCTTTTATTCTCTCGTTATAGGGAGAAGAAAAGAAGGAGGCTAGAGGAGCGGCGGCGGCGGCTAGCGGGAGAGAGGCAGAGAGAGATGGGGTCAGTGCGGGGGCGGGCTGAGGAGGAAGGAAGAGGCGAGGAGGGTGGTGGGTGGGGGAGCCGGGGACGCAGGGCGGGGGGATTGTTCGGAAGGGATGCAGGAGCCCGGCTTGCCTTATCATCACCTCCACTGCCCTGGCTGTTTCGCCTACTGCACCGAAAAGGCCGGGGCAGCAGCAACAGTAATGCTGTTCATGACAGGAGGAGTGGGGGGAGTTGGTGGTGGAGGATGCTAAACCTCTGGTAATACTTTTATATATATTTATATGTATATGTATTTATATTTATATTTACATATATACATACATACATACATACATACATACATACATACATACGTAGGCCTTTGGTTATTCGGGTTTTCTCCCTCATGAAATTGGAAGTGTCTTGGCGACGTTTTGACGAAGTCTACTGTAAACCTCAGTAAACAGCCGCGAAAACCTCAGAAACCATATATATATATAAAATATAAATATATATAAATATATATATCAATAATATATATAAAAGTATTACCAGAGGTTTAGCATCCTCCACCACCAACTCCCCCCACTCCTCCTGCCATGAATATATATATATATATATATGTCATATATATATATATATATATATATATATATATATATATATATATATATATATATATATATATATATATATGTCATATATATGTCATATATATGTCATATATATATGACAGCTTCAAATCCTGTAAAGTAGCTTCTAGCTTTTGTGTTTCAAGGCAAGCAGAGTAGAAAGGGTGGGAGAGAGAATTATGGGGTGATCTCAGAAAGTCCTCAGCTTACTATCACAATTGAACCCCAAAATTGATGTTGCTGAGTTAGACCTTTGTTAAGTGAGTTTCCCCTCCCCCCCTTTTACAACTTTTCTTGCCACGTTTGTTAAAGCGAATCACTGTTAATATAGTGGTTAAGTGAATCTGGTTTCCCCATGGTCTTTGCTTGTCAGAAGGTTGCAAAAGGTGGATCAAATGACCCGGGGGACACTGCAGCCGTCATAAATGTGAGTCAGTTGTCAAGCATCCGAATGTAAATCACGTGACATGGGGAAGCTGCAACAGTCATAAGTGAAAAAATGGTCATAAGTCGCTTTTTCCAGTGCCATTGTAACTTTGAATGGTCACTAAGTGAACTGTTGTAAGTCAAGGACTACCTGTATTCACTGATATAATTAGGTTTTTTTAAAATGAAACTTATGTGTGTTATCCAATCCCAACAATTAGGGGTAAGTTACACAGGTACAAAATAGAAAACTAGCAAATTAGCAACTTAAAACAAATCAGCAACTGAAGACAAATACATCTCTAATAAATGTTTGTGAAAAAGGGTAGAATCCCTTCATCATTAATTTTGGTAGCAGTTTGTTCCATCAATATAGGCCACTTCGTAAAATTATTGTCAAATATTTCTGCATAAGAACTTGGAAATGATGCCTGATGTATTTCTGCCTATTCTCATAAGGAGTAGAAAATTTGGGTTATTGCTTCATTAGGCTTTGTATAGTATATTGAGCAACTGGTAACAAGTGCAATTGTTTCAATGCAGCACTAATGTCACGTCCAAGACACATTACTGTCAAATTGAAGAGATTAAAAATTGTAATAAGATTGTGGCAAGGGCTGAATTAAACTATATTTAACATGAAAAGAACTGGTCACAAGTATCTGTTAATCACACATGTGGATTCCCTTGGTTCTTCCTCAGGAGATTACAGTTCTGTGAGAAAGTGTTTACCCCCTTTTGGATTTTCTGAAATGTTTTATTTCTTAGTGACTGTTACCATAAGTGTCATCTACAGGTATACCTTATTTTGTGACTACCCTGGACAGCGACTGTTTGCAGTTACAAGAGTGATAAAATAGTAACTTTGCTACCAATGCCTGTATTTATGACCTTTGTAGTGTCTTTCGATAACTGTTCACCATTAGGCAGTATATGTTGTCCTGCGCCTGTCCTATTCTTTGCTCTTCCCTAGAAAGATTTTCTAAATAAGGAATCTGAGCTGCTTTTCTTGCAGCACTTCCCTAAAAAGTGCTTAATTGCAAGTTAACAAGCTCAGCTCTGTGATTAGAACCCTCCTCTCTGCTGACTGACACGGACAAGATCCTAATCAGTTTCATACTAAAGGTTTTTATTTGCCTCCCAGGTGGCTGAGGGGCTGGCAGCTGCACCTGTCCTAGGCAAACAGCTGGAACTAGCACATTCCTTTTGATTTGTGTACCCCATTATGTACCTGCTTACTGTGTTGTAATCCCCCCCACCACCATGTAAATACTAATGTTAATTTATTTATTTATTTATTTATTTTGGTTTTCTTATATGCCGCCCAACTCCCGAAGGACTCAGGGCGGTTAATTGCCTTTTTTACTGATGATCACTGCAGGATAATCAGGATGATGATTCCAACGGGTGGGTGGGGGAGTGGGTAAAAGGAAAATCACAGTCATGATCAGGTGATTTCCCATTTAGTGACCATTTTGGGTAATGACAACACTGCCTGTCCCAATTGTGATTGCTAAATGAGGGCTATTTGTACTAATGTTATGTAGCAGGACCTGAAATGACAATCCTCATAAAATTCCTAAGTTGACAATGTAAGACACTGGTAACCAATTATAGGAATCATTTGGTTTCCATTCTTAAGTTGTACAGCAGATTATTGAATCTAAGGGGTTATTACTTTTTTACATCAGCACATATCCATATTGGATAATATTAAGAAATAAATGAAGCAAGCATCTAATTTTACTTTGATTTGTTTATTAAGAAATATGAAACTCTGCTAACATAAAATGTGGAAAATCCAAAAGCAGGAAAAATAGTTTTTCACAGAACTCTATCTCTTGACTATCTAAGTTCAGATTGGGAGAAGCCTATTAGGATGGAGTCCTCTGATGGCTTTCTATATGCAGGGGAGATTTAGGAATATGTGAATTCAATCCCAATCTAAACTGGGTATCGTCCGTCCTACTTCCTTAAGAACTATAATTGAATGAGAATTCCATTCACACACTTTAACCATGTTTTTGTAAAGGATACTTGTGTATCAACATTTTACAAACAAAAAAATAAATAAATCCAAAATCAGGATCTAAAAATTTGCCAAAAAGTTATCTGCCATTAAGTAAATGCTAAAATAAGTGATACTCCTGCAGAGATTAAAAAGGGAAGGGTGTCTCTTCATGATGTTTCATGTTTGCCAGCACATAATGTAGAAAATATTTTTTTCTGTGCAAATAAAATTCAACGTATTTTTAATATTCATAGTCTGCACAAGTCTTTTGACTGCATTATTGAATGTGAAAAAACTGATAGGTTTGAACAGCACAATTAAATTAAAAGCTTTCATACATGGGAGAAAATTATTTTCACTGGAATATTGGAAACAATATTGGACAATTCACTATGTAACAACAGCAAAATTTGATTTCAAAGCTATCAAACTTAAGTGAAGGAGAAAAATTTCCAACTCTGATTTGAGACTTAAAGCAAACTTAATTTTGTAAGGCTTAGATGGAACCATTTTGAGCTTGGGATGTTTCCAGAATAATCAGAATAACTCATAATAGAATCTATAATTTTATGATTGCTAGTAAGTTGGAAATAGATTTTTATGAATTGAAAACATGTTAAATTTGGAATGTTTCCATACCTTCTGCCAACCTACATTAAGAACATTAGTTCCCAGCAACTACACTTTCGTGTTAATTTTTAACATTATCAAAGACTACTATTTATTTATTTGATTTATACCCCACCTTTTAATAGATCCAGATGAAAACTTTCACAAATTACCCTGCAGTGAAGCATAATTAAAAAGTAAACACATAATAGCAATATAATTGAATTTTTTTAGAGTACATGTCTAAATTTTAATTTATTTAAATTAGGTATTTTAAAAATATTGGGATTATTTATCAGATTTGAAAATGAATTATTCAAACAATCGATCTTCTTTTGGATTGGATGGCCTATATGCATCTATGTCAAATGCCCCAAGCTTAATTGATTTTTTTGTAAACAGAATCTGAGTAAGTAGATTTTTGCTTTTTTGTTCTTTTTCAATTCAAGTATTTTTATATTTGTTCTAGAAAGCTAACCAGAACATTCAGTTTTTAAAAGTACATAACTTAATGCTTAATTTAATTTTAACAGGATTTTTTTTGTAAATCTACAATAAACAGGTATATGTTAATTGGCCATAATCAACACAGTCAATTTTTCTATAGCTATGTACTTTTATTTCCTTCATATTATCCAATGAAACTGATAATACCTAGCTCATTATGACTTGTACAGTGATAAACACATTTCGGCAGGTCAAAGGGAAAGACTAAGCTTGGAGGGATCGTGGTTTTTGTCTATTTGTGTGTGTTTTCATGCCTTATTTTGCAGCTGAGTTTCTATGTTCTGTGCAGAATGGCTGTTGATGGTGGGTGTGGGGACAATGGAGACTGGGAAGGTCGCTGGAACCATGTCAAGAAGTTCCTCGAGCGATCTGGACCATTCACACACCCTGATTTCGAGCCAGGCACTCAAGTGAGAAACTGTTCTTTTAAATACAAGTATTGTGTTGCAAACTATTGTGAATGCTTCTGTTTGTCACTCAGTAATGAAAGATGAGCAAGTCTGTAAACTTCTAAAAATGAACCAACTATACTTTTCTAATAGTTTTGCAAAATGTAATATGTAAAAAAGATCATGTTTAGTACCAAAAATCTTTAAGAATAAAATCTTGGGACACTGGGTAGAGAAGAAGAAACTATGAAATTACAGAAGCTGTATTGAAAAGAGTAAAATAATATTGAATTGCTTATTCAGTTTTGTCATATATATATAACCCTTTCCTGGTGAAGAGCTGATAAGGGAAGAGAGCCTGTGGCCTAGAGGTTAAGCTGCTGCCTTACAGGCAGGCGGCCCAGGTTCAAATCCCAGTAAGGGTATGGCTATCTGATGAGAGCTAAATAGCTTGAAATAGATTTATAATAGTCTCCCTTCATTTTCATTTATCAGCAAAAAATGTTACACACACACACACACATATATATCTCTCTATATATATATCCAGTTTATAAGTGCAGTCCTTAAAAATCTTGAATTGTTTATATACTCGAGATATTTAAACACATGTTTAACTATAGGAAGATGGATAAGTTGAATAGATTTAACATTGAGCCTTTAACCTTCTGGTTTAAGGAAAAATAGATTGCTATGTGATTGTGTATTTCGTTCTCCTAACAACATCATGGCATGTGTACACACTTGCTGAATGTTTCTGGTCATCGAGACACTTCTCTGTATCTGATCAATTTGATATTGATTAAAATAAATCTGAGAGTACTTGTTAATGCTATTCCAAATCCTGATTAAATGAATGCACATACAATTTAAAGAATATAGTCTGAGAAGAATTCATGCTTATGTTAGTGGGATTCACTGCTGAATATATAAAAACATGTGTGCCTATGAAACAAACAATGTTAAAAAAATTGTGCTATTTATGTAGTTATCAAGCACATCTAAATTATATTAAAATAATTAAAATATCTTTACCATACCCAAGGCATGTCACAATTTTTCAGCATCCCTAATGTTTGAAAGTTGAAAAATTTGACACATGCATTTGTACGTGCACATACATTAAAAGATGTTGCTTTGCCCACCGAGGGCAGCATTTAAATAAATCATAATGAGACTGTCATTGTATACATTACACCAATTAATTCAGAGATATGCAGTCTGATGTTAAATCCATTGACATTAGTTGTATTGCCAATAGATTCTTTGCATTCTGCTTAAATATTTATTGCATATAGAAGCATCAATGCAGGATTTTTTGTAGTAATACTATACTGCCAGAAGGCAAATTCTGATTTACAGTGTATTGTACAAGTTTTGGCTTTTTGATATTGTTTAATGCAATCATTTTGGTGAAAGTATTATGTTTTACTTTGAATAAATTGCTTGTTTTGGTTCTTTACAGCCCCTTGATTTTCTCTTAAATACATGTAAAGTTCTAGTAATTGGAGCTGGAGGATTAGGATGTGAACTCCTGAAAAATCTGGTAATTTTTTAAAAATCTTTTTACTTTTTACCCTATTCACTTATTTACTATGATAGTTCATTTTGCCTGGTTTCCTCTTGACTTACGCTGAGTGGATCACGCCATGTGGTTTGATGTGTATATACATAAAATATAAGAGTTTTCAGGCAATAAGGTTATTACAAATAGCATGCAGAAATTTTAAAAAATATACAGAATGCATAAAACACATCTGTCTGTCAGATTTTTCGTATCTATGTAACCATATAAAACAAAAATATAAGCATGGTTTCTTTTCAGAGGTTCACCCAGTATATTTAAAATATTGGCAACTTTTACAAAATAGTAACAAACATTCATTTGTAAGGAAGAACTTACAAGGAAGAACTACATTGCCTTAGCTGCGATGAAGGCTAGATGAAGGCTAGATGAAAATTTTAAAAACTACCTGTAGACTTACAGGTCAAGTTGGTCATACTGGTTGGGAATAAAATGAAATGCAGTTTTGCATGGACAAAGGAAGGACATTATTAACTGATAGTCTTTCATATTAGTTAATTCAAGTAAGAGGACACAACTGAAAAATAAGTTGTCATGAAAGTTTCCCAGTTATACATCTCCATCCTGGCTGAACAGGTGATGCTATTGTCGTGCTGACCAAGTGTTGGAAGGTGTCAGTGTCTGAATGGGAAGGAACTTAGTTTGACTCAACCCTGGCAAGATGGATTGGCTTTGGGTTTTTGCCTCCCCCAAAAGGCCTGGTGATTTGTCATCTTTGATTTTGACCGGGATGGCACCCCTTCTAGATTCACAACTTCTGCTTGATGACCAAGTGACAAGAATGGTTACCAGCTCCATCTTCTATGCTAATTGCTCCCTTTCCTTGATCTCCCTTTCCTTGATTGGGAGTCCTTGTTCACAGTCACTCATGTCTGGATTACTGCAGTGTACTCTCTATGGGGCAGTCCTTGAAAACCATCCAGAGGTTACTAGTTGTCACTTAATGATGGTAATTGGAATCAGAATTTCCATCTCCAAGTGATGTGGCCATAATGGGCAACATCACCTAACCGTATTGCTTAGCAATGGCAATCCCAACCATTCTCATTCCCATCACAAGCAGGGTCAATGGGGAGGCTAGCAGGAAGTTGCAAGTCCTGGGGGGTCTCACAAACAGGCTGATAAGTAGATAAGTGGCTGCTGTGGTGCAAGCATGGCTCAGCAGACAGGAGGTGACTTCTCTCAGATGTGGGAGGATGAGCTGGAGGCCGCTATGGTGCTGTGCTACAGAGTGCAGGCTATGGGGTGTGAGCTGGTTGCCAAGCATCCAAATCGCTATCACATGTCTGCAGGATTGCTGAGATGGCTGTAATGTTGAGCCGTAACTTCAAATTGTTGGTGAATGAGTGGTCATTAACCAAGGACTACCTATGCGAGTCCAGAACACCAGCAGCATATAATGTTGAGCACCCTAGGTCCATCTAATATTACACTGCTGTTGCGTGAGCTGCTGTAGCTCCCAGTTTCATTCCAGGTGCAATTTCAAGGTGCTGATTATCACCTTTGAAGCCCACATGGCATGAGACCATGGTTTTCTGCCACACTATCTCTCCTTGAAGTTGTGTTCCCATCCCACTAAGCAGAAATACGTTCCTATAGATTTTTATCAAATTTTAGCTGGGCAGACTTTGTAAGCTGTATGGCCTCAAATAAGAGCTGGCTAGCTATGATTAAGTTCCTTTATTATTAACTACAATACTGGCAAATATTGATGGTTTTCAGAAGCAGCAAGTTCATAACGATGAAAACAATATATATTATTTATATAACCTTCTTTTCTCTGTCTTTGCAGGCACTATCTGGTTTTAGACAGATTCACGTAATCGATATGGACACTATTGATGTATCTAACTTAAACAGGCAGTTCTTGTTTCGGTAAGCTTTAAACTTAACGCTTCTCTTTGGGCGTGAACTATATACTCAGACAATTTGTTAATTTCTGTATGAAATGCAGAATTCAGTGAATTTACACCTTTTGTACAAAGATCAGTACCATTCCAACCTGAATCTGTTGGACCTTTTAGATCATCTAGGGAAAAAGTATGCCTAATGCCTCCACCATTAGCAAATAAATGAAGGAAGATGGAGCTGCTTTTCAGGGGCAGCATCAACCCTCCAGACAGCCTCCTTGTAGAGATCAAATTGACAACATCCCTGAGGACATTTACACAGATGTTGAAGATGGAAGTGTTAACCTATTTGGATCCATCTTTAATTGTATTGTTTATGTTGGTCTTATTTCACAGAAGTTTTATTTTACCCCTGTACTGTTTCTGTGAATGTTTTAAATTTCTGCTGAGAATTGAAATGAAGTTGAATACAAATTTAATAATAGCAATAATAAATTTAAACCTCTCTCTCCTAAACTACATCATCACTACCGTGCTTCCCCAAAAATAAGACCCTGTCTTATATTTTTTTGAACCCTGAAATAAGCGCTTGACCTTATTGCCATGCACTCAAAAGCCCGATTGGGCTTATTATCAGGGGATGTCTTATTTTGGGGGAAACTGTATCTTTACCATTGCTTATCTGCCATTTTCAGAGTTTATTTTCTTACTGATTTTTGAGGATATAAGAAGCATGTCAATCAGGATAATTATGTGAGGCTTATCTGTTACCCATCTATCAGATATCAAAAGAGCACTTTTGAGGAAATCTTGATGCTTGTTATATGAAACCACGATTCAATACATCTGTTCTGCTGGCAAGGAAAATATTTAATGTATGTACCAGGCATTTACAAAGCTTGCTTCTGACAACAATTGTCCGTTTTGTTATCAAGCCGTATCCAGGTCAATTAATAATTATTTGGAAGCAAGAAACTCTCATATATATGGTTCTTCATCAGGTTTAGGAGGTTTTTTTTTTTAATCAGTGATATATATGTATAGGTAGAACCTTCCATTCTGCTTTGAGCCATACTCTGATATAAGGTTTGAAGGTTTGTTTCTGAAAAAATAGAAGAACCACCTTTGCAATAGGAGGATCAATATAATCTGCTGGAAGGTTTGAATGTACAAGAATTTCACTGTTCTCAGAACATTAGGTATTGTGAAGCACCTAATCATATTTTTCTGAGGCTAATCAAGTCTGGCAGATGTAGAAATCTGTTTATAGAACTGTATATCTTCTTGAAGTTCCCCTTGCAACTCCCTCACTTGTTCAGATCTCAGGAGATTTGGGAGACATCCCCTTCCCAGGCAATTGGGAAGGTATGGCGTTTCCCTCTCCATCATCAGAGACCAGATTGATGACCCTGTGAGAAATAGGTGTTTGAAGAGATTTCACATAATTGGGTCTCAGGGTTCAAGTAAAAAACCTGGGAGAATGGGAGCCAGTTAGTAACATCGATAGGAAACACTTATTTTAAACATGTGATAACATTTAAGTCTTAACTAAATTAGTAGTTATATAATTAGTAGTTTATTATTTAAATCTGTGACCATTTAACCATATGGCCCCTGGGACCAATTCATGTTTATTTTGGGGAAATGTTTCTATCTCCTTGGGGTTGGTTTTTTTTTTTTGTTTTGTTTTTTGTTTTGCTTAAGAGTTTCCGGATTCCTGACTACTGGTTTTGGAAAAACAAATTTCAGTCACATGTGGTTGGTTGCAATTAAACTATTCTCAATTCTCTACTTAGTTGGTTTTATTCAAATCATAATCCTACTTTTCTGGATTACACCAGTATTGTACTGATTGCAGTATTATTATCTCTTTTATTCATTAAACATGAAACTCAGTCAACTGAACATTAAAAAAAGTGTCACAAATACCACTGACTGGTGCTAATGGTTGATACGGGTTGCTGCCAGCAATGATAATGATGATGATGATGATGATAATGATAATGATGATGATGATAATGATAATGATAATGATAATGATAATGATAATGATAATGATAATGATAATGATAATGATAATGATAATGATTATTAATGATGATAATGATCATCATCATCATCATCATCATCATCATCATCATCATCATCATCATTATTATTATTATTATTATTATTATTATTATTATTATTATTATTATTATTTACAGTTATATTACAATGCCTGTATTGATTATAAAAGTATTGTAAAGAAAGGAAATAAACAGGGTTTGTAAACTAGCCTCGTGTTCTCCAAAATTGCTTTGGGCTAATAATTGTAGTTCGAAGGGAAAACTGAGATAATTTATTTAAAAATTGATTGCTGGGAAAGTGTGAACTTTCTGCCTCATCTTTGATTTTGCATACTTTGAAGAGCTGACGTCATCATTGTCGCTACAGAATACATTATATGAGTGTGAGAAATTTAATGCCCTAACATTTACTATACTGTACTGACAATCATTAAGTGTTGTACCTCATGATTCTTGACAAATGTATCTTTTCTTTTATGTACACTGAGAGCATATGCACCAAAGACAAATTCCTTGTGTGTCCAATCACACTTGGCCAATAAAGAATTCTATTCTATTCTTTTTAAAAAAATTTTTTATTGTTTTTCAACTTTAAGCATCATAATATCATAACACAAATCTACACCTATTGACATCTATTATTTTATATTATTATTTTAGAATTCTATTCTATTCTACTTTGCAGACCTAAAGATGTTGGGCGTCCCAAGGCAGAAGTTGCTGCTGAGTTTCTCAATAGCCGCATTCCCAATTGTGCCGTTGTACCGTATCCTTCCATGAAGAAATACTGTATGTTGCTTGGTTTCTTTTTAAAAAAATTTAAAAGCACAGAATACTTTCAGAGATGGTTAGCTGCATTCCCATCTTTTCTTTATTGTTAGAGTCATTCTGTGGCATTAAATGGCAATGGTTGTTTTTTTAAAGCTACGAGGAATACTCATTCTACTTATTTGTAATACTATAATACAGGTAGTCCTCCACTTAAAACCACAATTGAACCCAACATTTCTGTTGTTAAGTGAGACATTCTGTTAAGTGAATTTTGCTCCATTTTATGACTTTTCTTGCAATGGTTGTTAAGTGAATCACTGAAATTGTTAAGTTAATAACACAGTTGTTAAGTGACACTGGCTTCCCCATTGACTTTGCTTGTCAGAAGATCACAGAAGATGATCATATGATGACTCCAGGACACTGCAACCGTCATAAATATGAACCAGTTGTCAAGCATCCGAATTTTGATCACATGACCACAGGGATGCTGCAATGGTCATAAGTGTGAAAAAACGGCCACAAGTCACTTTTTTCAATCCTGTTGTAGCTTCGAACAGCCACCAAAATGAACTTTTGTTATTTGAGGACAACCTGTAGGTAATTGCACTTTGGAATCTTCTTAACTAAGCACTTATTCTGAGATATGTATTTTAACTCTGAAACATTACATTTATTAGAATAATGCAGCATGAAAATGGATTGATTTTTCTAAGGCAGCATTATACATTGCTGATGAAATATACAACAGCAGATGTTAATTTATGCTTGTCCTGGCTTGTGTCCTCTCATTAACATTTTTTAAGTAGTTCGGAGCCTTTCAGGGATAAAAAACTATAAGAAAAGAACACACTGTATAAACCCAAAGACTTATCTGTCCCCAGTAAGGATATTCAAATCACTCTCCTAGAAAACAACATGTAGTTTTTGACTTATAATCACCATTCAGCCCAGAATTTTGGTCGTAAGTTGTGATCAATAAGTGAGTGCACATATGACCTGACTCAATTTTAAAACTCTTTACTTTTTATGGTTGTTGAGTTACCACAGTTGTTCAGCAAATCTAGACTATACAATGGGTGTTTTGGCTATTTTCTGTTGGAAAATGGTAAAAATGATGCAAATTGTGATCACATGACCATGGGACACTATAATGGGTCATAAATGCAAACCGGTTGCTAAGAACCCAAAATGCAATTATGTCATGGCGGGGGTGTGTGTTTGTGTCAGTCGTAATTTTGATGACAGGCTGTAAGTAGTTTTTTAAAAGTCCATCATAACTTCAAATTAAGCAAGGACTACCTGTATGATACCAAATTCTTCGGAAATGGCCAGATTGGTGTAGTCTAGAAGAAAAATAGAACATTGTAATGTTCTCCAGAACAGTAGTATTTGGACTACTGCTGTATGAGGGTTTGAATGGTTTATTGGGCAAGGCACTGGAGTAGGACTGGAGTAAACCCAAGTTCTAATTCTACCTTATGTATAGAAGCCAACTGGATTACTTTAGGCCAGAGACTGTTTCTCAGTCAGAAGAAGACAATGGCAAAACTCTTCCAAAAATGTTGCCCCCAAACTTCCATGGACTTGTCCTTTGTAGTTGCCAGGAATCGGTTCTGACTTGAAGGCAAAACAGAGAGAATATTCCAGAAACTGTTTGCCACATTATTGGATTACATACTTTCAGAAACCCATAGATGGCTATCTGTTTTTCTCCAGTTGTTGAAAATGGTTAGTTTATTCCATAAAAGCTGCTGAACTTCATCAATTTAATTTTAAACAATGTTTCAAATGCTTCAAACAACAGTTAATCAACTGGGGAGCCTTTTAAAGCCATTAGTGTTAGTGTTAAATATTTGTTCTCTTTGCAGACTCTGATATTATTAATAGCCATTCTACAGTGGCCCAACAATTGATTAAAATATTTCCTTTACTGTGTGCTTTTAGACATTATAAAAAGATTCAGGATCTGGATGACAGTTTCTATAGACGTAAGTTGTCATACCCTATTGTGAAAATAGCAATTCCTGTTTTGCCAAGTAAGATGATAATCCTTTCCTTAAGAAAGAGGAGAATTCTCAACTCATACACTATAATCATTATAGCCAATTATTTGGAACAAAGGAGTAATTATATTTGTTTTCTTTTAGAATTTCATATAATAGTATGTGGTTTGGATTCAATTATTGCAAGAAGATGGATAAATGGCATGTTGGTAAGTATTTTTATTAAAATTTGTGGTTGGTTTTTTTTACAAAATACGCTAGAATTCAGTAATTCAAGGATGTTTCATTTTTAGTTTTGATATAAAATATATGGCAATATTCTTTTTAGGTACATGGTCATGCACATTGTTTTCATAAATTTTTCTGCTTTTAGTCTTGGGTTAATGTTCAAAATCCACATAGGTGATTCACAAGATTATGACTTTTAGAATTACCACAATGAATTTCAGATTGATTTTGATAGAACTTCAATAAATTACTTTGTTTCCATTATTCTGAATGTTTTTCCCATTCATACACTTTTATATATTTTATAAAATGCATATAATTTAATATAATTGCAATATAATTTCAAGAATATCTTTTTCTAATTAAGAAAACAGATATATCAAATTAAAATTTGAAGAATAGCTTTAACACATAATTGCCTGAGTTGTATTTTCCACCAGCACCAATTTATTATGACAGTTGATAGATTCTAATGAGCTGGCTCTTTTTAGAGGGTTACAGCTGCTGACAATCCATGCTTTTCATTTGCAATATGAAAATTAGAATAGCATTCTCTTGCAGTCAATGATTATATTGCATATATAAACTCTGTCAATATATACTTAATTTGCACCAATAATTTGAGCCACTATGGGGTTGAAATTACTTGAAAAGTACAGTATACAGTCAATGTATTTACATAAATGAGACATAATAATTTCCTCTTAGTTTTGAAAGATGGATTGTTACAATTCTGTCACACTCTGGACCAGAAATGGCCACGGCTGTTAATCCTATAATTATTTCAGATACCATCACTTCTGCTTATCTTGCTGAATTATACATTTTGTTGCTGAGAGAAAGAAGGAAAGAACCTAATACAATACATTCTATTTTGTTCTCTAGATTTCCCTTTTAAACTATGAAGATGGGGTGATAGACCCAAGTTCTATTATACCTTTGATTGATGGAGGAACAGAAGGTTTTAAAGGAAATGCACGTGTGATTATTCCAGGCATGACAGCTTGTATTGAATGTACACTTGAACTTTATCCACCACAGGTAGCTAAAAATAATTATCTTTTAAAAATAGTCATCCTTTTAAACCTCTTGCAAAATTCACGTTATTCATTTATTTTTTCCAGGTAAATTTTCCCATGTGTACAATTGCTTCAATGCCTCGTCTACCAGAACACTGTGTTGAGTATGTTAGAATATTGCAATGGCCCAAGGAACAACCTTTTGGAGGTAAATCAGTAAACTCTTTAAAACTGAATCAATGTAAGAAATGAAATAATAATGTACAGAATGTCTCTCGCCTTGTATGATACAGTTAAGATAATGGTAAACCTGCTTCATTCTATTATGATTTTTCTGATTCTTTTGGAAAAAGTCAATACTTGTAAATTCTCCAGTGCACTGCTTGGAGAATCCAAGCGTGGGTTGACTTCTGTCTATTAGCCAGAGACTGAGTTGTTAGATTTTCTTGGCCACGCCTCCTCCGCTCGGCTGAGCTCCAGTTTTTTTTTTACTCAGTCTAGCCTAGAGAGATGTGTCTACACTTAGCTAATGCAGATCTGAGCAAGATATCATCTTCGCTCGGATTCTCCATTTTTTTGTTTTGATTTCGGATCTTTAGAGGAGCAGGCACAGTGGAGGGAGTTTCCTGCTGTTTTGCAGCCTTTGGCTGCCGATCTCGGCCCGCAAGCTGCCGGTATGTGAGCTGGTCTACCCTGGCCTGTCCGGAGCGACCACCACCACCCCCCCAGGACAATGGATTGGAGGCAGCGCATCCGGAGTTAAACCCGAAAGCTGGGGATCCTCCGAGAGTTGCGGGCACCTGTCTCCTCCAATGGAACGCTGCTGGTGAGTGCGCTGGTCCCCCCGGTCCGCCGGCACAACCACCACCACCAGAAGATCTCAATTTGGTTTTTGGCAGCTCCGGAGTCACTGTCCGATCAGTTGTGCCAAACTCCGAGGATTAACGGCTTGCAGCAGGGCGCTGAGAGAGTCGGCTTGTCGCTCTTGCGCCATTTGAAATCGGGTGCTCTACTGCAATTTTGAAATTGGGCACTTTCGCGCCATTTTTGACCCGGGCTGCAAAGACAAGGCTTCCAGCACGCAGGCATTGCGGCCTTTCGCACCCATCCTTGCAGGGCTGCAACGAGTGAGCTTGCCTTCCTGGGCTTGTCCGGCGCGGCCGCCATCGCTTCCCTTACACCGAGGAGACCCAGACTGCTCCCAGGAACCTGGTAACTGCACGCATTCCCAAGATGGTGGAGAGACTGCTCCCTGCGGATGCCGGTGAGGCAGATTGTCTTCCCAGGCCCCGATTGACTGAGCAGCCTAGCTCTAGGGGCACTAAGGCAACTACCAGGGGTGCAGCTAAACTGAGCAGATCTAAAGCCCCTATGTTCAAAAAGGCTCCTTCAGCCTCGGACAAGGACGAAGAGAGGTGCCAAAGGGCACTGGAGAGGCAATTTTCCAAAGCCTTAAAGCAGGCAGAGGCTGCCAAGGCCTCAGTTGGCTCACCTGCTGGGACGGGGGTTTCCCGGCCCTCACTGCCTGAATTATCTCCTCAGCTCACTGAGACTAGTACATCACGCTGCCTCCTGTGGCTCCGCCACTGGTAGGCAGACATGCGGTCAAAGTGGAGGTTGGCTTCAGCTCCCTACAAGGGTGCTACTCTCATTGGCCCAGATGCCCCTGGTACGCAGACCTGGTCAACCTCTCAGTGTCCCTACCCTGGAGGATTCCCCAGGACAGGATTTCTCTCAACCAGGGGGTCGTGTTATATCTGGAGCCTCAGTGGCTCCAGTTGACCGTCTGGCACTTGAGAGGAACCTCCTGAGGAGGGACAAATACTCCAGGAAGGTGATACAGACTATTCAGGCTTCCAGGCATGCCTCGACAAATCGGATTTATAATGCAACCTGGAGGCCGTTCTGTCAATGGTGCTCCAAGGGGCACATCGATCCCATCTTGGCATCGGTCCCTGAGATCCTGGACTTTCTACAAGAGGGGCTGGACAAAGGGTTGGCTCCCAACACCCTCCATCAGCAGGTGGCGGCATTGTCCACATTACTGACATGTGAGAATTGCCGATCCCTCACTCAACATCTGAGGGTGCACAGTTTTCTCAAGAGGGCCGCCAACCTGAAGCCCCCTGTGGTACATAGATACCCCACCTGGGATCTTACCTTAGTACTAAAGGAAGTCACATCTTCACAATTCGAACTATTGAGGATCACTAGCCTCCAGTTCTTGACCCTTAAAGTCGCCTTCCTCGTGGCCATCACCTCGGTCAGGAGGATATCTGAATTATCTGTGTGAGGGGATCTTTACATCTTCCCTTCGGACAGGGTTGTTCTGCGGTTGGATCCCTTCTTTCTGCCCAAGGTGAACTCCTGGTTCCATAGGGCCCAGGAGATCTTGCCTGATTTCTGTCTGGGACCTAATCATCCCCTGGAAGAAAGATGCCACACCTTGGACTTCAGGAGGGCTCTCCGCAGATACATTAAAAGAACAGTGTCCTTCAGAAAGACAGAATCCCTGTTCGTCTTGTTTCAGACTTCCTCCATGGGCAGGAAGGTGTCCCCCTCCACTGTAGGTTGTTGGTTGAAGGCGTGTATTGCAAAGGCCTATGAGTTTAAGGCCAGACCTTTACCCGGGCGGATATTGACCCACTCCACAAGGAGTGCGACCACAAGGGCCGCATGTGCAACGCAAGCTTCCATTGTAGATATTTGCAGGGTGGCCACTTGGTCCTCTCCATCGCCATTTATCCGCCACTATAAGCTGGACAGTTATGCCTTGGCTGAGGCGTCCTTCGGACGGAGAGTGCTTCAGTGAGTTCATTCCACCCTAGGGACCCGGGACCAGTCTGATTCCCGCCCCTAGAACTATAAGCTTGGGTATGTCCAACACTTGGATTCTCCAAGCAGCGCACTGAAGAAGGGGCGTTGGTCTTAACTGGCACGCCTCTTCTCAGTGCGCTGTGGGAGAATCCAAACCCACCCTGACAACTGTTCTGGTCCAGGGGTCCGGGAGGTGTTCTCCTTCATCACCGTACTACTTCCACTGGACAGCTACGCCTTTCTCCTTCATCGCAAAACTGGAGCTCAGCTGAGCGGAGGAGGCGTGGCCAAGAAAATCTAACAACTCAGTCTCTGGCTAGTAGATAGATGTCAACCCACGCTTGAATTCTCCTGCAGCGCACTGAGAAGAGGCATGTCAGGTAAGACCAACGCCCCATTTATTCTCGTTATTGGTAGGCTCTAACGGAGCTTGCCCATTAAGGTTGTAAGTCTTGATAGTTGTAAAATGGGTCACCTACATGACTGACCTGATTTTATGACCTTTTATTTTTTGCTATGGTTGTTAAGTGAATGCCAAGGTCATTAAGTAAACCTATTGTTCGCTATAGAATTTTTTTGCTGAAAACCAAAAGTAAATGACGAGGGAAGAGGTTGGCAGAAATGTAAATGTCATGATTATATGAATGCAGGACACTACAAACACTTATAAATGCAGATTGGTTGCCAAGCACGTGAAATGTCACATATTTCAGGAAGGGCTTTGGATCTGGGGCTGTTGTAACTTTAAATGATTGTACAGAGTACATTGTTCAAAGTATATAGTTTTGATATAAGATAAATTACAAGTAATGAAGATTGTACTGTATGTTTAAATAAAGGGCTTTATCTATTCTGTTGCAGAAGGCGTTTCCCTAGATGGCGATGACCCAGAACACATACAATGGATTTTTGAAAAATCTATAGAGAGGGCATCACAATTTAATATTAAAGGTCTAACCTATAGGCTTACTCAGGGTAAGATTCAGCAAGAACTCTTGGTCAACTTTGTACTTTTGTTCTGATGATTAACTTTTTATACTCAGTGGTGACTTAGAATGGGTTGGGCTGTGTTTTATTCACATGTTGCGCAAGTACTCTCTTGTGAACCACAGAATGGATAGGGCTGACATTTTAGAACCCATGCTTTCACAGTAAAATATGCCCTTTTCCAAAGTTGGAAAAAGTCTGGTCAGTTTTTTATTTACAGTTAGTTAGTTAGTTAGTTAGTTAGTTAGTTAGTTAGTTAGTTAGTTAGTTAGTTAGTTAGTTAGTTAGTTAGTTAGTTAGTTAGTTAGTTAGTTGCCCTTGTTGTGAACATCACCACCCATGCGCCTTGTGATCCCAGGTAGGGCAGAGTCAGAATGTCTGGTACCAAGGCAGAATGGTTTCCCATTCCAAGTTAAATGTTAACTGCTGCTGTTAATTCTAAAGATACTCTGCTTGGAATTTTTGTTAGTCGCTAAGTCAGTCCACAGATCTACAACATGTTTATTGCTGTTTTCTATTTTAAAAAAATAACATGCTGTATGATGCTTTCCCAAATGCAGGAGTTGTAAAGCGGATCATTCCAGCAGTAGCATCAACAAATGCTGTAATTGCAGGTATAGTACTATCAGAAATCAACTACTTTTTTGTGTTTAACAATAATGCTGGGTACTCCAGATAAAATGGTGGTTTCTTTCTATACAAGACTAGCCTAAATAGATCAGAAAAAAGAATTTTATGGTACACACTTAACAGAATAACTTAAATGTATCCAGAAAAGGAAGTTCATCCTAAATTGAAAGGGGCTTATTGCCAATAAACTATAGTGAAATTAATGGGGTTTATTTCCAAATAAATAAATTTGGCTAGAGTTGGCTGAAAACAGTTGAGTAGAAGGTTAAGTCTTTAGAATGTTATATTTCAGCAATTCTATAGACAAACTAGATTTGGGGAACATAGGGTTAAAAGTTCTGGCTATGTTTAGTTTAATATATAACTTAATGCTAAAATTACTTTTTCAACTAGAATCATGAACTGTATGGGAAAAAAATGCTGCTAACCCATCACTACTGAAAAAATGGGAGAGGGGAAGCTAGGAGGAGTTGCTTTTGGGGAGGCTTGTTTTATAGAAAAACCTTACACAGTAGGTTTGACTTTCCCTGTCCTTACTAACTTTCTAGATATTTGTGAAAACGGGGCTCTTCCTGAAATCTTTTCAGTGGTTAAAATTGACCCATTGAAGGTTAACTACTATTGGCATGTAGTTTAGCAACTGCCTTGAACAGTGATGATTCACAGTTATGACAATGATGAAAAAGTAACTTTGTGAGCGATGTGCACTTTTACAACTTTCGCAGCATCTTTCTGTATCACCTCTTCACTATTGCAGTCAGTATGTGTTGTCCTATGCCTGGCTCTTTCTCTCCTCACCCCCTTTGCAGGATGGAGAGCTTGCTTCAACATCTCTTCCTGAGCTGCTTTCTCTGCAGCAGAGTTCTTCCCTAAAAAAAGTGCTAGATGCAAATTAACAAGCACAGCTCTGTGACTTTAATTGGTTAATTAGAATCCTCCCACTTGCTGCTGCCTGATACTGACAAGACTCTATCATCAGTTTCACACTAAAGACTTTTGTTTGCCTCCTAAGTGGCTGGGGGCTTGCTGTAACTGCACTAGACAAACAGTGGCATAAGCACATTGCTTTTGTTCTTGTTCTATATTCGCCATCGTGTAATTGCTTACTAGTAATCCCTTCCTCACCAAAGTGTGTAAATAGAAACATTAGTTTCCTTCTTGCTAATTATGCCAGTGCTGGGGTGAGCATTCCAAAGGGTGGGGGGGGGGGGGAAGAAGGGCTATAAGATTTGCTTTTTTTACTTGACTTCCTTGTGAGTCAAGTTCCAGAAACTTTCCCTGCCCATGCTTAGTATGTAACTATTTAAATAAAATCTGACTTTCTTAAATATAAACTTACCAAAACTTTCAGGAATGTTTAAACACAACTAAAATTCTTATATTTCTAGGTTGTTATAAACAGTATGTTTTACCTATACTTTTCCCTTTTAAATATTTAAATAATTTGGTTATTTTTCTATTTCTAGCTATATGCGCCACTGAAGTCTTTAAAATAGCCACAAGGTAACTTAATTAATATTTTTGTGAACTAGTTGCTTATAAACACTTAGCAGGCTTCTTGCTTATATACTAATAGTCGTTTTCTTGCAGTGCATACATGCCTCTGAACAACTATTTGGTGTTCAATGATGTTGATGGTCTTTATACATACATGTTTGAAGCTGAAAAGAAGGTTAGTATTGCTGCATACAGTTTTCTTACCTTTGTTTGGTTTTGATCTTCACTTACTTTATTCTCAAGTGCTGTACCCAAAAACTCAAAAGTTTATTTAACTATCCTAATTCAAAATTCTGTATTCATCTGTCTTGTTGGCTGTTGGAAGGGGCATGTTAGATGGTGATAAGAACTCATCTGATAAGGTTACTAAAGAAAATATTATGTGTTCCTGACCTAGAGTTGTCATTGGTATAGTAATGCATACATCACATTGATTCCAACGCTGGAGAAAATTAGCATATTTTAATAGATGCTTCAATTGAATTTTGTTCAAAAGCTGCAAGAACTCTAAGCCATTACAATCACAGAATCAGCATACTTTGTCAAATGTTCATTTTACATCTATACAAGAAGTTGGTTATATAACTTCTTTTATGCTCCCCCATTATTAAGCAAAGCAATTACGTAGATTGGAATAATAAAAGGCTATAAATAGTATCCTGTGATGAGTTTCAGTGAGTAGAAGTAGTTTCCATTAGTAGAAAGAAAGAAGGGATAATTTCCTTCCTCTTGCAGCCATCTGCATGTCCTTCAAATCTTTTCCAATGTATATCCTTGTAATTTTTCTGAACTCTTGACCAAATAGTCTAGTTCTTCATTGTCTATTGTCCAGCCCTAGGTTGGGCATGTGACCAGGCAGACAGATTTCTTTTAGAACAGGTTAATCCTCTTTAGATTTGAATGTCTATTCTGCGTACATACGTGTATTTAGAATAAAAAAGAAAAAGAGCTCTGCCAGTTTCCTTTTTGACTCACAGTTAAGGATGCTAAAGTTAACATGCATCTGTTCAATAGCAATATTTCAGTTATAAGCTACGGAGCAATAACAAACCTTTATAAGGAGCAAAAATACTCAGTAATACCTATTACAGAAATTAGCAGTTCTTATGTACTCTTATACATTGAAGTGTATAGCATTGATTGTGATTCCCCTTTTCTGTTAGAAAAACCTGATACAGCTCTATGCAAGCATAAACACAATAGCACAGGAGGAGGCTAAGCTATGACTGAAAATAGGTTTGCAAGTACACAGCTTTTGTAATCCCGGGTACCGTATTTTTCAGAGTATAAGACTCACCGGAGTATGACATGCACCTTAGTTTTGGGGAGGAAAATAGGGGGGGGGGATTCTGCCTACCAGGTATTCATCTGGCTAGCGTCCTTACCAGGTATTCATCTGGCTAGCGTCTGGTCAGCTTCAGCACATTAGTTTGCTGGTTTTGGGTGGGATAAAAAAACCGCTTCTAAAGCACAGCTGATAGAGAGAAGCAATGAAAAAAGCAGGCAAAGCACGGAAGATCGCTTCACTCTTAGCACCTCGTTAGGGCTGAAAAAAAGCTTTGAAAAAGCTACATTTGGAGTATAAGACGCACCCAAATTTTAAGCCTCTTTTAAGGGAGAAAAAAGTGTGTCTTATATTCCGAAAAATACGGCATTTACTTGTGGGAGCTGAAATTTCGAATGTTCAAAAAAATCTGCTGTCTATCCCTGAATTCCACTTACTTCCTGAAATGCTAGTATAAGAATTTCATATTCACATATATCAAACATCACTGATGACAGAGAATTTAGGATTAGTTAGTAAGATGTCATGTGAACCTGAACACAATGTTAGACTTTATATATGAATTTAGAAAGAAAGAATAACAACAAAGAGCACTGTGTATTGGGTCCAGAAAAAACTAGACTGATTTTTTTTCACTTGAAGAAAATTCCTTGTATGTTTGGACAGGATTTGGGTCAATTTGACAGAGCAATCCTATATCAAAATCAAGGATTTCTGACAGATACAAGGCTTTGTTTCAATAGAAGGAACTAATTGATCAGAGACTTCTATTGTTTGGAGAGGGGAGAGTTAGTACTGGATCATTCAAATTTAAAAGTACTCCTGATTCATTCCTTTCCTTTGGAAACTATTTCCCTCACCTCAGGAAAGAGTCCTCACCGTAGAATTGTAGTCTTTTTAATTTCATTACTATTTTTTAAAATGATATCAGATGTTTCATTTGTTGCTTTCTAGGAGAATTGTCTGGCTTGTAGTCAACTTCATCAAAATATAGAATTTTCTCCATCGGCTAAACTACAGGAAGTCTTGGATTATTTAACAAATAATGCTTCACTGTAAGTATTGGATACAGTTATTTATAGATTTGTAAATAATATTAGAGTCTAAAAATGTAGGTTCTGTAGATCATGGAGATACTTGTTTTAAAATTTTAACTAGTTGTCTTTTTTTTTCTTTACACAGACAAATGAAATCTCCTGCAATAACTGCTACAATATATGGAAGAAATAAAACACTTTATTTACAGGTAACTAATATATATATATATATATTTGTGATTCACTCACATTTGTGCAGATCTAAGTAAAAAATCACAAAATGCATGTTTGGATCTAGGTAAAATAATGTATATTTTCTCTCCTCCTGCAGTCAGTAGCTTCAATTGAAGAACGAACAAGGCCAAACCTTTCAAAGACTTTAAAAGGTAATCTTTAATAGTTAACAATTAAAGCATGTTGGGGCATGCCGCTAAAATTTTTTTAAAAAGTGTGTGCACTCTTGATGCCTGTTTGTATTTATCTGGTATGCAGTAGGTGTCAAAAATGCTTCCAAAATTTGCTTTAGGCAACTATGGCATATGGCATTGGTATATAACAAAATTCAGTGGCATCCTCTTACACATTAAAATAATTTTCTTCAAAGCTTGTAGGTGTTGAAACAGCAATATAAGGCAGGTATATCACACTATTAGAATGTATATACACAAAGCAATTAAAAACACTCAAAGGGGTTTGATTTAGTTTTCAGTCTTTTCTCTAGCCATGTAGAAGTTCTGTGGGCCACATTCAGTGAGATTCCCATTATATAACTGCATAGTGGAAAGAAAATTGAAGTTATGGAATAAAGACATGAACATTGTTAGCTCAGCACCATTTTTGTTGGGTCAGTGCAGCAATGAATAGATTGAAAGAACTATATTGACAATATTAGAGTAAATTATATATGTTACATAAAATCATTAATGACCAGCAGCTTTACAAATAACAGAAATGTTAAATTCCTTTAAAATCAACTGCTTTTGAGTTTCTTAAGTTTCTTAAAAACTAAGTTCTTATTTTCAGTGATGAGTTTACCTACCACTTTTATTAAAAAGGCCAAAACAAGAGTTAGTCTATTTAGAATCAACAGCTTGTGCCAGCTGTAACAAAAGTGAAAATAATTTTAAAATAAAACTGATAATTTTATAATGATATTTTGGTATATGTTATACATAGTCCTTGTAGTCCTTCGTTTAGCACTGGAAAAAAGTGACTTAGGACCAGTTTTCACACTTACGATGGTTGTACCATCACCATGGTCATGTGATCAGAATTGAATGCTTGGAAAATGGCATGTTATTATTGACAGTTGCACTGTCCCAGGGTCATGTGATCACCATTTGTAATCTTCCCAGCTGGCTTCCAACAAGTAAAGACAATGGGGGAAGCCAATTTGCTAAATGACTGCCTGATTCATTTAACAACTACAGTGATTCACTTAACAACTGAAGAAGAGTTAAGTGTTAAGTTAAGAGTTAAGTTAAGAGCCGAGGTGGCACAGTGGTTAGAGGCAGTACTGCAGGCCACTTTAGCTGACTGTGATCTGCAGGTCAGCGGTTCAAATCTCACCGGCTTCCATCCTTCCGAGGTAGGTAAAATGAGGACCCAGATTGTTGGGGGAAATGTAAATATACATTGCTTACTGGTGTAAACTGCTTAGAGAGTGCTTGCACTGTGAGGCGGTATATAAATCGCACAAATAAATAAATAAATAAACTGTGGCAAAATATCGTAAAATGGGGCAAAACTCACTTAACAATTACCTTACTTGACAATGGAAATTTTGGGCTCAATTGTGGTTGTAGTTTGAGGGTTACCTGCAGACCAATAATAATTTCGAAGGAACCTAATTATACATATTTTATAGAGTAACAGAAGCTTTATATCTGCTCTATTTCAGTTTTTTCCAAATGTGTTTTTGTTCCATAAAAATTCCAGATTTTATTTCCTTTGTTTCAATTCTGGAAATATATCTCTATATAGAAATGACTTTTAAATATTATGCTTTTAACATTGCAGAGCTGGGCCTCGTTGATGGTCAGGAGCTTGCAGTTGCGGATGTCACAACACCGCAAACTGTACTTTTCAGACTTCATTTTACTACTTGAAATGAATGCAGGTGATATAAACAGACACCGAAGAACATCTCCAAACCAGTTCTGTACAGGGGGGAAAAAGCTTGAGTTATCCTGACATAATCTCTATTTATATAAGCATTGATGAAAGTAATAAATTGCTCTTATTTTAGAACTGTTCTTGCAAACCAGTATTTGGTTGATGTTACTTGTGTAAAAGCTTATAATGTACAGAAAGCTGTTGTATAGTAATTTTATTCAATTTGTAATCTCATAATGCCAACACTCTCCTACACATAACTCCTGAATGCCAATGGATTCATTCTTAAAGCACTTATAAACTCTGGATGCACACAAGAGTACAGTGGACACAGATTTTAAATTGCATTTTAATATATATGCATAATTTAGTTCAGACAACCAGTTTAATAAAACAGCCTATTTCTCACTTTAGTTAATGCCTTTATTGTCAGCTTTATTGTCAGTTAATGTCAGCTATATGTACTGCCAAATTTAGACCCCCCCCAAACTGAGTAAAAGATTGTACACAAGTACCATCGATGGATAATTAAATTTGTATATTGGCAAATAATGACTATTATGCATGGTGTTGCCCACTGATATTCAGGATTGGTGTTTCACTATTAGACTATTTATTAATAAATACTATCTAAAATTAACCTATTTTGTTAATTTATGTGGGTACCAAGAGGTTGAGAACTGCAGAATGAATGTAAATTTTAATTGTTTTAAAACAAAAGCCATCTCTAAACAGATACCAGTCAAGAAGCAACTACCGGTAGTAGTGGATAATTACATTGAGCTAGATCTAATACCCACTAAATCCCGCTGACAAGGTCTGATATTGTAGGTTTTTTCCTTCCTGTCTTCTATGAAAGAGCTCAATTGAAGTTCTTTGCAAAAAGAGCCTTTGCGTGTTCCAAACGGGGCTCCTCTGAACCTCGCTGGGCTGTTGGCAGTTAAGAAAATACCGCTTACTTAAAAATAAATTATATCGATTTAAATAGAGATAGGAGAACCCGGTATAACCACAAAAAGTCGGAAACTATACCTGTGCGGAAATTAAAAATTTCTCCCTAGTGACGTCACGAAAGCGAGGTTGGGGGAGGGAAAACTTACCACGATGAAATCCCTACGCCGGGGTGACCGGCGCTTTGCGTGACCATGGCAACGAGAATTGGCATCACGTGGGCGGTATATGCTACGCGAGGGCGCGTCGGCTTGTTTTGCTACGTGGAAGCTGGACGACCGCGCCTGCGCAGTTAACGCAACCATCCTGGCGCGTGCCATATCCGGGTTGGTAGTTCCGTCATGGCCTACGACGGGCGGCGGGTCGAGCATTTCAGCTCTGGATACCGCTGAGAGAGAGAAGCGGGGAAGGTCGAGGCGGAGGGGCCCGGTCGGGCTCCAGCAGAGGAAAATGAGTTGGTTCAACGCTTCGCAGCTCTCGACCTTCGCCAAGCAGGCTCTGTCGCAGGCGCAGAAGTCCATCGACCGAGTGCTGGATATCCAAGGCGAGGAGGAAGAGGAAGGCGAGGGGGGTCCTGCCGGAGCTGCCTCGTCCCGTGTAGGAGAGGCAGGTAAGGTGACCGCGGGGGAGGGAGGAGGAGGAGAGGTTTTACCCTTCCCGTCCCTACCTCGAGGGAGCGCACACCACGTAAACATCGGCAAACCCTTCGGTTCACGCGCTTCCCATATAATACCTTCTTGCACGCCTCGCCTCTGGTGGCAACCCTGTATTTTGTTTGTTTCTTCAGTGGTGTCAACATGATGAGGTCAGCCCTCTCGCCCAGGCTTGCTTCTTGGAAAAGATCTTTGAATAATAAATAAATAAATAATAAATAATAAATAATAAATAATAAATAAATAATAAAAATGATGCTCCGGATTAAAGGTAAAGAAGTTTGTGCAGAAAGTAACCGGTTACAATAACATCTGTTCTGTGATCGGATTCTGCACATTGAACATACAACTCTGCACATTTCTTATGTGTTTTCTTGGACTAGGATAGATGTTAGATGGGGATTAGGAAAAATACACACACACACACACTCTCTCTCTCTACCCTTCCGCTGTCCTCATTGATACCGCAATTCTGTAAATACTGTATGTACCAAAATGTACCCATTAAAATGAATGGCTTTCATATCCAGGAAGTTGGGAAATAAAGTTACATTTCAAATTTTCCTTAGATGTGTCCTGATATTTCTAAGTCGCCCACTTCTGTTCCTTTTAGACACTTAATCTTTATTTATATGAAATCCTGCCATGCTGGAATTAGAGGGATAGAGGGGATAACAGTTCAGACACTTAAAAAAATACTACATTTCGTGCTTGTTAACTGATAACAATTGTATGTTTCATATTTCCTGTTCTCATTTTTTGGTGATTCCAAATTTTCTGTATTTCCTTTAGTTATATACTATGAGCATTGTTATTCGGTTCTATTTATGACTTTCCTGGTCTACGGAAAATCACATTGATGCACTGAGTAACTTCAGTATAAAGATTATACTATGGTCTTGTAACTGCACTATCTGTATAGTATAATTACACTATCCCGGAGGAGTGTTGAACTTGTTTTTCTCAACTGTAGTTTGCCATGGCAAAGTTAATAAGTTGCAGTATATTGTCATATTGAAATAGTGGGAGGAAAAAGTAAACCAATTTAACCACTATATTTGTAGCACAGTGAACTATCCAGAAATAAAATGGTTTATGTTATAATAATTTTTTCCTCATTTGTTCAATTAGAATGCAGTTCATATGAGTAAATGCATTAAATAGGTTAAAGGACAGCTTTTCACAAGAGAAAACCAAAACATGAATTATTTTTCATAATACTTTTCTAAGGACATTAATTTATTTGAATTATGCTGTAAGTCTTAGTAGTTTTACATATAAATACTTCGATTTCTCCCAAATCTATATATTCTGCTTGATAAAATTGCATAAGAAATAATTATGTAGCCTTATAATGCCATTCCCATTTCTAGGCTATGTAAGGAATATAATATAACATCCTGAGGAAAAGCCTTTGATCCAGATTTTGTGTGACATAATGATTTTTGTAGCTTCGAATGACCAGATATATATTCTACCTGAAACTTAATTTAAAATATGTAATATATTTAGGAAGAAGGTAAACAATCTATAATGTAGTTGCCCAATGATCTTTTAGTACTCGAGTGTATTTGTGAAGAAGAGTTTGAAAAGTGTTAACAATGCAAAGTATATAAATAAACATTAGTGTAAGAAGTTGCAAGAATGTATTAAACAATATCCCAAATAACATATTTCTTCAACTGATGCATCTTTAAAAAATTCTTATCTAACATGGATATTGTTTCTTGCATACATATGCTGCATCTGATTCTGTTGGTTAAATGAACATTTTGGGCCTCTCAAAATATAACTGTCCAATATAAATTTTCTGCAATTTTCCTTATTAATAGACTGTGTCAGTCTTTTACATACATTGTTCTTGTAATTCTTAAAATTACCAATAACTGCCAAATGTTTGTGTGAGACTCTATTTTGTGGCTATGTTTCCTGAGATACAGGTTTTCTGAAGTCCTTGTATGATCGATGCAAAACTTCCTAAGCACTGATAGAATAGCATTATGATAGAGAGGACAGCTGTTTCCGTGGCAACGGTTCAATGGACAATAGACTGACTGAGATAGCTTTTTTGTCAAGCATCTATATTACAACATTCCAAGAAAGAATAATATTAGGGATGTTTAATTTGTTTTTATGTTAATTAATTAAAGATATAAATAAATATTAAAACCACTACAGAAAATGCAGAGTTATATTGGAGCAATATAAATATTTACATAAAATATAAAATAGCATTATAACTCTATTGAAAACTTGTACACGAAAGCGATGCTTATATAAATGATTAAGCAGAAATATGAGAAAGGGAGAGCATGAGCAACTGTCTGATTTGTCAGGGAGTTCAAAAGTCTGAGAATAGCAGTGAATATATGTTAACTGCATTTTATATCATATGGACCTAAGAATTAGGGTTTACTATTAAGGAAACAAACTCTGGATCCCGTTTCTACTATCATTAAGAGAAGGAGGTTACCATTTTCAATTTCAGTTTTTATTTGATCACATTTACTGCTATGTTTAAGATACAAACTTCGGCTGATTTTAATTTGTTTTGATTTAAAAGACTATTCTTCATCCAGAGATTTAATTTCAGTGAACTGTATTTAACTAATTCCAAATTATTTAGATTCTAACATAATCCTTGAAATGCAGTCAGTTAAAAATAGAAGCAAAAGATTCTAATTTTTAAATGAAGAGAACTTTAGAAAAGAAAACATAATTTATTATTATGCCTGGACCTACTGTAACTAATACCTGCAACCAACTTTCCCCCCACCTTTGTATTGGTCTGTGATAAATAAAGGTATTTTTGAGGAATCATGACTAGTGCCCTTTAGAAGTACAGAAAGGTAGAAACCTTGTGGGCATATGATCATTGCTGTAGTAGTATATACTGTATATGAAATATAACTGATCTGGATTGTTATGTAATTCTTAATATACTATATGTTTAATTGTTTACCTTTGATTTCTCTTTTTTCTCATTTGTAATAGGAAAAAGTTCTCTAACAAGTGGAAGATGGGATACTTCTACTTGGGGGACCAATACAAATGTAGACACCCAAAGTCAGCCAATATCATCTCCTGCAGCCATTACCAAACCAGTTCAGAGAACTGTGGTAGATGAATCAGAATCTTTCTTTAGTGCCTTTCTCCCACCAACCGGTGTCCAGAGCATACAGCAAAGCCCAGTGGTATCTAAGCCACCTGCCAAATCGCAGCATCCCAAAGAAGAAATAAAAAGCACACTGCAGGAACCCCTGCATATTGACCTGCCAGAAACAGAAACAAAAGACTTTTCTGTAGAATTGAAGAGCTTTAACGATGATCAGGAAAACTTAGAGGAAAACAATTCAGAACAATTCAATCTCACCATCAGCTATGATGGAAACAATAGTACAAGCACTGGTCAAGAAGCATCTTCTCAGAATGTCACAGTAACAGAATCCACTTCTGTTGTGAAGTCAGATTCAAGGAGTGATAGTTCTGGGCATGAGAATGATATCTCTCCACAAGCTCTGCCAGCAGACACAAAAATTTCAAGTTTGGACCCTAAAGAGCGAAAAAGCGAAGATAGGCAAAGCAATACCCCTTCACCTCCAATTAGCACTTTCTCCTCAGGGACATCTACAACTAGTGATATTGAAGTTTTGGACCATGAAAGTGTTATAAGTGAGAGCTCAGCTAGTTCAAGGCAAGAAGGAGCTGATTCAAAAGCCAGTCTCCAACTGATGCAAACCTCCTTTCAGCTTCTGACGGCATCTGCTTGTACAGAATACAATCGCCTAGAAGATTTTAATAAATTGACAGAGAGTTGCTGTTCCTCTGATGCTTTTGAAAGAATAGACTCCTTTAGTGTACAGTCTTTAGACAGTCGTAGCATAAGTGAAATAAACTCGGATGATGAATTATCAGGTCGGGGGGGTGTTTCAACTTCCATTGCCGTCAACTCTCCGACTCCAAAGAGTGATGAGACTGAACCTATAAAAAGTATGTCTGATGAAATCCTAACTGAAAATCTTGTTGTTCCCATGGAAGAAATGGAAATGGAAGAGAGTGGGCGAAGTGCAACCCCTGTTAATTCTGAACAGCCCGATGTCTTGGCTATTTCAGCGCAGACTGATGAAGAACAAAGTCAGAAGGAAGGGAAAGTGGTACTTCAGCTCTCCAATGAAAAATTGTCTACTGTACAATGTGAAAAACAAGAGCTTTGCAAGGTAATACTTATTTTTATTTTTGTCTCCTTAAGATGGGGTATATCATGTCTCTCTAATGGAAAGTGGTGTGGCATTCTTCTGCTCAGACCTGTTTTGATGTGGTTTCTGTTTTATCTGCTTTTTATTTTTATCACAACTGGTTGCCATTGTTAATCGGACCCTCTATCCTTATTAAGTGATGTGACATGATTTGCAGCTTCCTACCAGCTTCCCTCTTGACTTTGCTTGTTGGAAGCCAGCAGTGAAGTTTGTACCATTGTTAAGCGTGATGTTAACCATTCATGATATCTTGTTACTCTTCCCGTTAACTTTGCTTGTTGGAAGCCAGGAGTGAAGGTTGCAAATGGTGATCACGTCACCCCAGAACTCTGCAACATTTTATTTGGAAGTCAATCACCAAGTGCCCTGATTACAATCATGTGACACTGTGATTGTTGTAAGTAGGAGGCTTGGTCGTAAGTACCACTTGTTCAGCACCACTGTAAAAATGGTTGCTGAGTGAATGGTTGTTAAGGACTATCTGCAGAATGAATATTATAAAATAACTTCTTGTGTCTCCTATTCATATGTGCATTCAATTCTGTGCACGAAATAATAGGTGTAAAATGTATGTTTGCTTTGGATTTGTTGAGATATATTTTGATAAAATCCAAGCCAAATTTTATATGCTAGAAAATTGTTCCATTAAAATAGTTACAATTTTACAGTGGAGAGAATATCTTCTTCAATAAAGTATTTTATGCCACATATTTTATTCAAGAACCTGCATTTTATATTGAATAACTATGGAATAAGTTTTTGTATCAAAAAAGTGGTAGGTTTCAAGTTTCCAGAGGGCTTTAGAGCTGAGTGAGGCTTGAATTTGAGTACTTTAGCAAAAGTAGATCATTGCATAGTTTTATGTATATTGATCAGTTGTTTGTCCTGAATAAAAAAATAATATCCTTTGGAAAGTTCCCAAATTGTCATAGGTTAACTCTTAAATTTCTTTGTAGCATTAAAGGAAGCTTTTGAGAAGACTTCTAGGTTTTGCTTTTACATTAAAGCCCCAAAAGACTTTATTTTTAACAACTATACTACTTTTGTCTATAATCTACAGATTATTGATTCACTGACAGAAAAACTAGAGGTGAGGGAAGCACGTCTACTAAGCGTTAGTAAAGAAAAGGCACACTTAGAAGAAACCTGTGATAACCTTAAAGAGTAAGTTTACTATTCAGAGCATGTTAAAACATTGTGACCCCTTTGTTTGGTAAATGGATTTTGATGCATTTTGCATAAATGACTTTGTGATTGAAATTTAATTTATTATAACTGCTCATTTAAAATCTTGATCACAGTTTAAATGAATTAACATAAATGCAGAATCAATACCGAATTGATTGGAATCTGTCTTAATAAGGATAAATAGATAAGGCAACACCAACATAGCCACAGTTGGTACTACCTATATGAACAGTGTCAAGGAATTTAATAAGAGTTTGGCTCAATCATTAAAGAAGAAATATGAGTGGAAAATATGACTCTGTGAGCCACCGAGTTTGTTCTCTTCGGTGGATGATACTCAATTGACTTTGTCACTTGTTTTAGTACCTTCAACTTGAGAACCAAAAAATACATTTTGTGAGCTATTGTTTTATATATGTATTTTAGAAAGATTTCAAATGTATGTCAGTACACACATAATTATTTAATTATTTTATGTTTAGTGAAATCTTCAAAATGAAAGAAGAGAATAGTAGTATTTCATCTCTTAAGGAAGAATTTGCTCAACGAATAGCAGATGCAGAAAAAAAAGTTCAGCTAGCATGCAAAGAAAGAGATACAGCTAAAAAGGTAATTGCCCTTTGTTTATGAGTGGGATGTGTTCATCTCTGACCCATATCGTAAAAGTTATTTTGGAAGCCACCATAAATGATGTGAAATAATATAAGGCTGGAGAAATGTGATGTTTGGTGGGAAAATGATGTGTGCAGTATTGGTTGATCAGACTTAACTGGAAGTATTCTGATATAATTATGGAAATACTTCAAGTTTCAGTACAATTTAAAATATTTCATACACCTCAAGAGAAAATCATAGATCTGGAAGAGGTCATTTAAGTCATCAAATCTAACAATTTGCTAAGTTCAGAAATAGAGATGAACATGATGTTCGTTGGCTCCATTACTGAACTGTGTTCTTTATTTGGAATATTTTCCAAACGTAGTCAAAATTTCTTCCTATAATTACTTCATGTCCTGCCTTCTATGGTGATGCAGAATAGGGCTTAAATTTCTTTATTCTTTCAGGTACTTAAAGAGTGGCATTATATCTGTTCTTTCTTCTCAAGTCTCAGTATATTTAGTTCCTTCTGTCTCTCTTCCTAGGATTTCATTTCTGGTCCTCTTCTATGAATTTGTTCTAATTTATCTGAATTTTTATTTTTTACTTACCGTATTTTTCGGAGTATAAGATGCACCGGAATATAAGATGCACCTTAGTTTTGGGGGAGGAAAATAGGGGGGGAAATCTACCTACCAGGTATTCATCTGGCTAGCGTCTTTAGTCTGGTCAGCTTCAGCACATTATTTTATCCCCTGGTTAGGGCTGAAAAAAAATCTTCTTCGGAGGGAGTAGCAATGAAAACAAGCCTGCAAAGACTTAGGGCTGGAAAAAAACTTCTTCTGAGGGAGTAGCAATGAAAAAATCCTGCAAGCTGGGAAGATCGTTAGCACCTCATTAGGGCTGAAAAAACCTTTTTCGGAGGGAGTAGCAATGAAAACAAGCCTGCAAGCCGGGAAGAGCTGTGAAGATAGATAGCACCTTGTTAGGGCTGGAAAAAAAGCTTCGGAAAAAGCTACATTCGGAGTATAAGACGCACCCAAATTTTCAGCCTCTTTTAGGGGGGGGAAGGTGCGTCTTATACTCCGAAAAATACGGTACTTTATATTTTTACTTGGATTATATGCTGCTCCAATCATAATTTTGTTCTGAGCTTATACATACACAATACAATAAAACTCATTTTTATGACCTTGTAATCTTTTAATTCGGGATACTGGATGGAGTTGAGTGTTGGCCGGATACCCTTCTTGATGCCACACGGCGTTCACAGCAGGTATTTTCTCTTTGTGCCCTAGGAGAGAAACATCTGCTGCTATCTAGGATTGAAATCTCAACCTTGCGAGTGGGAGGCGAGGTCTTCACCACTAGGCTACCACGCCCCTCAATACAATACAATAATTGGATATAAAAACTATACCATTGTATTATGAACAATATAAAAATATGTCAAAATATGCCAGATAGCATTAACAACCCATATAGCAATCCCCCTCCCTGCAGATGGGATCAAAGATGACAACTGAGAATCCAAAGGCACATCAGAAAACCCAGCTCTTAATAGCTTTTTGAAAGCTCAGGATTGACTGTTCCAGTAAGAGAGGACATTTACTGGGGAGGCCCTACTTCATGAGCTCTCAGATGACACTTTCTTTTTTCAAGTCATGCTTAATGTATACAAATAATATGAATGAACTGTATGTATTTTAGGAAATAAAGGTTCTCAAAGAAGATCTAGCAACTAGATTGAACAGCAATGAAACAGCAGAATTAGTAAAGGAGAAAGATGAACAAATTAAAGGATTATTAGAAGAAGGTGAGTATGAAGTATTATTTTAAAATGGAACTTAGTTAAAGCAAATTGTAATATCATTACTTGTAATAAATATTTCAACTGCTTGGATAATATGAGTGGTGCCCCAGAATGTAAAAAGTTATGCTCCTCTATTAGATCCGCATAGCATTAATTAATTAGATCCAATATTTCTTTTCAGGAGAAAAACTTTCAAAACAGCAGTTACAAAATTCTAACATTATTAAAAAATTAAGAGCCAAGGAGAAAGAAAGAGAAAATACCAATACAAAGCAGAATAAGAAAATTAAGGAATTGGAAGAAGAGTTGCAACATCTGAAACAGGTTGGATTAATGTTTAGACTGTAACCCATTCTTCCTGGGCTGATTATTTTATTTTTGTAAATCTATCTCCTAAGGCTGAAGGCAGCTTCCAAAAGGAAATGTACTGAAATGCAATGTTGTTAATTTCAGAGCTATTATGGTACAGCTCCAGCTTCCTTGTACATATGTTTATATCTCAAGCAGTGTTAGACAAATCAGAGATTTTTCTGTAGAACACAATAGATCTATACAGCAGTTTCCAGACTTCCTGATACTGTGGTTCTGTAAAATGATAATTGAATTTGTGCAACTCTCCTCTTGAATAATACTAGTGATTTTAAGTTTGGCCAGGAAATTTATAGGCAAAATTAATAAAAGACTAACTTTCATCTTACTTTCTTGATTTATTTTTATTAGCAATGTTGTCAGTGGATAGTTTTTATTATTATCCAACAAAACCTTTTCCATTTTCAAAGGAATAGGTATTTCCCGACACTCTGCTGAACACTTAATTAACACTCTACTTCCTTATGTCTAAGCATATTTATCTATGTAGTATGGCTGTATTACTATTATCCTTCTCATCTTTTCTACGATACTCAGAGCTGCTGCAAACAGAAATAAATACCTTGTGTGTCCAATCGCACTTGGCCAATAAAGAATTATTCTATTCCTATTCCTATTCCTATTCCTCCATTCCCTCCCCATCCCCATTCTATTAGAATAGGTAATTCTAATTCTACCCCCCCCCCCGAGATCCGCATTATTCCCACCCTGCCAGCCTTCAGAAAAGCACTAAAAACCTGGCTTTGTCGACAGGCCTGGGGCCAGTGATTTTAATATAACATCGAGCACTCTTGGCCCCATGAATGAATTATTGTATGGGTTTTTAAATTGTTGCTTTTAATGTTTTTTAAAGTTTTAATAATCATTGTTTTTAATGCTTTTTATATTTATCGTTGCATGTAAATTTTTATTGTTGTGAGCCGCCCAGAGTCTCTGTGGAGTGGGCGGCATACAAATGCGACCAGTAAATAAAATAAATAAATAAAAATATTGACATTTGCACATATATGTAATTTTATAGACACTGCAAAAGTTATGAGTACTAGTGTGTGCTATCGTGGATGTCACCAATATGAGGGGGCTATTTGCTTGTAACTGCTGTGATTGGCAGATTTAAGCACCCCCCCTTGTCTGTACAACCCTGATCCTTTAAAAAAAAAACCTTAATATTTTATTGTTTTTCAACTTCCTAGAAAATTGCTCCCAGTCCTCCTGGTTTGAAAGTACCCAGTTTGTTCATCAGGGCAAAGTAGATTTTGAGGCATATGGTTCCTAGTCATGAGAAGAGCTAACTATATGAGGTATTTTAAATTAGACATTGAAGTAATGCCTTCACATGTACTTTTAATATATTTGGGAAGGCCTTCAGATTGAGCAGAGAATAGGGATATACTCAAATCCATATCTTTCCAGATTTTCCATTGGGAAACATTTAGTCTTTTGACTTATATCACCTGCTTGTGGCTTCCCAAATTATGATTAACTTATTATTTAAACTTTCAGCTGTAGCCAATAAAACATCAGGTACCTGCTTTCCCTGATACTATTGACTACATCTGATAGGATAAAACAGGAATAGGTAAGTGAGAGACAAAATTATAAAACAACTTGTTCAGGCTATGAGGAAAATGTAATATTTTTGTCCCACTTGTTCTCTATTGGGGTAATTTCTTCTTTTGGAGGCACAATGCAGATGTGTACAATATATCTTAACAAGGGCTGTTAATACTGTTGACTGAGATTGCAGATAGTAATGTTTATATTTACTGAGCTTTGGTGGAATAGCATTGGAAATGCAAAAATGATACAGTACTGCTGTTTAGAGATTTATTTTGGGGGCATTGCCAAACTCTTGTATTTTTATAGCTGTTGCAAAAAAAGCCAGATTCATAATACTAAATGTGTGCACTTATATGCAATATAAAGATGCTTCTCTTAAATGTACAGGCAAAAAGAGCTATATATTTTATTGCTGTTATTATTAGGCTGTTGGCATAAATCCAGTTAACATTGTTTGCTTCTTGTTGGGTTTAGTGTGACAGTTGCCCTGCAAAAAGTAATTTTTTCTGGTTTCCATATTTTCCAATGGGAGGGTTTTTTTAACCTTTTCAATGTTCTATTTTAAATAATTTTGAAGGCAATATTTCTATAGGTTGGTGCAGACATAGTCAACATGAGCTATCATGTTTCTTATTGTTATGGTTCTAGAGCAAGAAATGCCAATAGTGGTTTATTTCAGATTCCCATTGTTCTCTTTTGCAGAACATTTGAAATAATTTGAGTACTTTGTTAAAATGCATGGAACTCAGGAAGTTACAATTAAAGTTTGTTTTCTAAAATCAAAACAAAACATTTTTCTTTTTCATGAAAATGTCTAAATTTAAATGGGGCTAAATAAATTGATAAATCAATACATACTTAACTGATTAGAAACAGTCTGATTTGTTTTTACTTTTTTCTGACATACAAAGTAATAAATCTTTGGAAATACATGCACTTTTTAATTTGCTTTAAAAAAATTAAACATGAAGGCATGGAAGCACACCACTTGCAGCAAAACTATCTTCTGCTTTTGTCATACTTACAATATTTTATACAATAATTAAATAGCTGGCTGTTTTGTTTTCACTGCTTACTTTTCTAACTATGTTTTTGAATTCTGACAAAAAAGGTGTTCTGAAAGTCATTTCATGCATAAAGTAATTTAAATTGTTTCATAGATTAAAAACTATAAAGTGGATGGTTATAGCTTTTCTTTATTATAGGTATTGGATGGCAAAGAAGAAATTGAAAAACAACATAGAGAGAACATCAAGCAGCTAAATAGCGTTGTTGAATGCCAAGTGAAGGATCTTACACGACTTCAAGTAGATCTTGAAGATCTTGAAGAAAAAAACAGAAGTGCACAGGCAGCTCTTGATAATGCATACAAGTAAGTCTGTTATCAGAATAATGAATCAGGGCCAGGAATGCTTTCCCTGTATAGCACTTAAATATTGTGTTGTGAAATATGTGTTCTATTTCATTTTAAAATATCAAACGATATGGTAGGAGTCAGAGAAAGCTGCTCTCATAGAGGATATATCCAACATGATGTATTGATTCTGACCTGCCAGCCTCCAAAAAGGACCTTGAAAAGCTGTCTCCTCCCACAGTCTCTCCCCTGTCACTGGGCCAGGATGATAGATGTGTCCATTTTGAACTTTAGTTTTTAACTGTCTGCAACCAATATACTCGAATTTTGTGGTATTTCGATGTTTTACTACTCTATTAATTATAATGGCATGGTGATAACCATGTAAATTGAAATAATAAATAATACATGAATGAAATACTGGATTTTATCTATTGTTAAGTTATGAGCTGCTACATGCTCGGCACAGTTTTCCTCATTTCTTCTTCCTATAGCCCCCAAACCCATTTTGATTGTTTGATTATTGCTCTTGGTTGCTGTTTTATAATTTGTCTTTATATAATCTCTTGGTTTTATGTTCTTTTGGATTTATTTTTCTGCTTTATTCTTTGTTTTTGTATATTACGGTGCACAAAGCCACTGAGTTGGGTAACTTTATAAATCTGTCTAAACTAAAATGAAACTGTCTCAGATACTACTTCTAATCCTAGACCACATTTGGAGGATACCGAGATACAAATATTCAGATAACAATTCATGGGAACAAATCTTTTTTTCCCCAGAGAACTTGCAGATCTTCATAAAACTAATGCTGCAAAAAACTGTGAAGTGCAAGAAGCAGCATTAAGTCACGAAATTAAAGTTAAGGAGGAGCTAGGTTTAATTCTGGAAAAGGCCCAGGAGGAGGCTCATCAACAACAAGAAGCTTTAGCAATTCAGGTAAGTGTTCAATTAAACATTGAATAAGTCTTGCAGGTGGTATTATAATACTGTATTTTGCAATGTATTTTGGAGTGCTTAGATTTAACATCGAAGAATGCATCTTGAAATATCTTGTGTCAGATAGCTAGTTAGATGTCATCAGGCCATGTTTAAGTCTTGGGTATACACATACAAATGCTCACCATCAATAACCCGTGTTTCTTCCCAAAACAGTATTGAATTTAATACATTTCTTTATCCATTGTTTTCTTTAGCATTACTTCTCTCAACTTTGCCAGACATAATATTGTTTCTACTCATTATATGTCCAAAGTTTGAAAATTTCTGCTTTCTGATCATTTCCTCAAGGAAGCAGTGATCTTTGTTTTGATCCAGAAGTGATTGGATGGTCCGTCTTACCATCCATGGTATTTTGATTGCTATTTCCAAATTAATATTTTGAAGATTTTACTTGCTCTTTCTTGAATCTGGCTTTTGCAATCATACTACAGTATCATTGCTTTTACTATTCTGATATTCATTGTTCTTAAATTGGTAATGGTCTTGTTTTAAATTTTTCTAAACATATTTATAATTATGAATAGATGAATTATTAATACTGTTATGTCAGAAACCACTAAGCTGATGAAACATTTTAAGTAAAATACCCGGGAAAGTTTATATATTTCTAATGGATTACTACCTTTGAATGTTGAAGGATTTGTTTGTTTGTTTGTTTATTTATTAAATTTCACTGTTGCATCAATTCTGCAGCAACATTTGTCTGTTGCGCCATTCTATTGAAGCATTGTAATTGTACCTCAAATTGTTTGCTGGTGATCCATACTATGGCTAAAAAAAATGTTAATTTGTTAAGCAGAATAATTGTTCCAAACATGAATTTCCTAAATCTAGCAACCTGAATATATTGTATGATATTAGTAGACTAAAATGTGCTAGATATGCATCTTTAGTGTGTGGTCCATTGTATCTTTATTTCTGTTGTATAGGTAGCAGACTTGAGAATTGCATTGCAACGTGCAGAACAACAAGCAGCTAGAAAGGAGGATTATTTACGCCAGGAAATTAGTGACCTTCAGCAGGTACCATAGCAGTTTCTTTTGAATTGATGTAGTGTCTTTACTTCTTCCGTAATGTTATAAAGCTACAGTGACAGTTCTGATTTTCTTTCAGTGAGCAGAAGTAGAAATAGAAGACAGAAAGGGAGAAAATAATAGATTCTTTGGTAGTACTAGAACGATATACTTGTTATTTCATTCTACATACAGCAACTAGATTGGGCAAAAGATGGAATAAAAATCAATGGCACCTATTTAAATCACTTAACATTTGCAGATGATATTCTCATAAGACCCAGAAGAGGTACAAAAGACACATAAAAGAATTACACAAAGCAGGAGAACCATTTGGCTTAAAAATAAATCTAAAAAAGAGCCAGCTTACGTTTCATAAATTCACCAAAGAATGAACGTTTTTTAATATCTGGAGAAAAACTAGACATAGTTGACCTATGTCTAGGTCAATGGACCTATGTCTTAGGACCTGATACTTTGTCCAATGGATTTCAGTGGAAGGTGATACAATAAAGGAAAGTGAAAGGCGTGCTAAATGTGATTGGCAAGCATTCGGCAAGTTAAGCATAATTTTCAAGAACAGCCTCCCCCTATGTCTGAAGAGAAGTTTTTGATCAGTGTGTGCTACCTGCTCTAACATATATATGCCAGTGAAACATGGACACTAACCTCACAATCGATACAAAAGCTAGGAATGGCGCAAAGAGCCATGGAAAGATACATGCTCGGCATTACAAGACAAGATAGAAAGACCTGCACATGGATTAGAGAACAAACAAAAGTATATGATATCATTAAGAGAGTAAAAGAAATGAAATGGAAATGGGCTGGTCACATAGCAAGAAGAACTGATGGCAGGTGGACCAAGACAGTCATAGAATGGATCCCACTGGATCAAAAGCATCCACGAAAGAGACCTAAAACAAGATGGATCGACGACATCAGCAAGTATTGCAGGCCTAATTGGCAAAAGAAAGCTCAGGACCGTATCGGTCGGAAACATGTGGAAGAGGCCTCCGTCCTGCAGTGGATACACAATGGCTAAAATGATAATGATGATGACACCATGTATTTTAAAACTTTTTTAAAAAAATATTTCAAACATGAAATAAGTGTCTCAACTTTATTGGAAGTGTTCTTAGCCCAGAGTGCCCTTATTAGGAGCTCAAACCACTTTTAATAATATCAAAACAATCCAGACAAGATCAGCATGACTAGTTTCTCAATTAAAACAGTTACTCCAAGCTCAGAGCAGGCGGTTCCAATTCAAAATGCTATGCACACTTCTGTTAGGTACTTGAATTCAGCTTAGCATTTGTGTATGAAATATTCACATAATTGTTCAGTAGCAGAATTTATCCTCAGCAATGTTAATTGTGTACACTGCATGTAAACACTAATTAACATTCTTTGGGTTGTGTTTCCTGTAAGGAATTTGACCGTATATAATGATTCTGGCAAAATTTCATGTTACTCATGGTTTTCTTGAAGCCAAGTGATACTTCTCCCGCTTAAAATTTTAGAGACTTCAAGAAGCTGAGACTCGCAACCAAGAACTCAGTCAAAGTGTTACATCTGCAACTAGGCCTTTGCTCCGGCAGATAGAAAACTTGCAAGCTACTTTGGGAGGACAGACCTTGTCATGGGAAAAACTAGAGAAAAATCTTTCTGAGAGACTTGGTAAGGAAAAAAAATTGTCACTCTCTTAGATTGAAAGTGTCAGAAACCTTTTATGCAGAGCACTTTAGTTGATTGTGGATATGCACATATTCCTGGAAGAATTAAATATGTATCTGACTCTGGAATTTCTGTTAGGAGCATTAGACTGGCTGTGATATCATGAACTAATTCATGTGCAGAAAATGAATGGTATAGATCTACCTAAAATTGGCTCTTTGGCTGTAGTCATGTTAGTAGAATTAATGAACCTCATGTTTCATTTTGGCCTTAAATCTCACTTGGCCATATCAGTCTGTTTTTCCAAGATTAGAAACAGCTTGGCTTTGTTTGCAAGCCAGTGCTGAATTTGTATCTCTTGTCGGTCTAGTGTGGAAATACGTCTTCCATCCCCTATCCTCCAGGCAGCTATTATGCTGCCGTCCAGGCAGCTATAGTCTTTTATTCCGTTTTTTATCTCATCAGAGAATTTTTTTAATTCCTTTCAATCCACAAAAGTTCTTAGTAGCAGAAAGGCTCTTATTTGTCATTTGTTTAAAAACAAATAAAATTAGAAAACAGTTGTGAGAGAGAATGGAGATGGGGTAAGGAGTTATGGCAAGTAAACTTTCTTATCTTTTGTTCACAAAGTTGTTTCATTCCCCATCCCATTCTTTATAGTGGGAAAGCAGCCTATACAAATATGGAGACCACACTCAAAATGTCATTTCCGTTTTCTTGCCTGCATAGCACATCCGAAGGCCAAACTAGATGAGTGTAGAAATTTAATGTTATCTTGTTTTTCCTCTTAAAAATGATAAATGTATGGTGAGGTAGTTATTGAGTATAGAAGGCAAATGAAGGAAAAGTTCATCTTTGTCATCTTATGCTTACATCCTGAAAAAATTTCTCTGCGTACCTGCCATTATCCTAGTGACAGATTTTCTCCCATGAAAGTAGAACTTTGGGGGTTGGGGAGAAGGGGTCATTAGAATTGACACATAGGGAAAAATTAAGCTCTCGTCACAGTGCAGGATAAGCCCATCCCTGGCAACAATTTTCAAATCACTATATTAGATTTAATGTATTGGATTGACTAGTTTGACTGATGACTACTTGGGCTTCCCTGACAACATTTTTCATCAAAAGTTGTGCTTTTTAAAATCCCAGATTGTAAACTCATAATAATTCATAGTGCACCATATTTTTATTCTTTCCACTAGGTGAATCTCAGGCTGCCTTAGCAGCACAGACTGAAAGAGAACGTGCTGCTTCAGAAGAACTTCTTTCCAACAAAATCCAACTGTCTTCCACTGAATCACAAAATAGTCTCCTGAGGCAAGAAAACAGTCGCCTTCAAGCTCAACTTGAAGCAGAAAAATCCAGGCTAAAGAAACTAGAAAATGAAAACAATAGGTAAAATTTTTATAATCTCTCAATTTCTGTAAAAACTGCATGCACATGGTTCAGTGAATGAAGTTGAGATGTGATAGAGGTGTAATTTTAAAAAATATTTTGAAAGCAACTGCTGTAATGCTAATGCATATGATGAATTAGGATCTTAACCACTGATACATTTGTGAATAGGTGCTATTATCACAACATGCACCACTCCGTGGCAACCAAATCCATCTGTAGTGTTGATAAACACAGATAGTGATCATATCACATAGCCAAACTGATTGAGTGTAGATTTTGTAGTCATTTTATATTCGTGTAAATTATGTGTAATAATTTAGTAAACAGTTGCACATTTAATACCAGTTCAGGATATATGTAATACTTTTTTTTCTGTAATTTCCTTTTCACAAAGGTATGAAGTTGAGCTAGAAAATCTTAAAGAAGAATATGTAAAAGTTGTTGAAGGAGCAAAGAAAGAAAAGGTTTGTTCAACTAACAATTCTTTGTATAATGTTGCTTCACCAGGAAAAAGAACCAGTTAATAAATATTATTTTGCTTTCCTCAGATGTTGTTATCTACTCAGTTAGAAATGGAAAAAATGAAAGTAGAACAAGAAAAAAAGAAAACAATATTTGTCCAAGAATCTGCAAGAGAAAAGGTACTTGATCATCTCTGTCCAATAATTCTGGATGTGAAAAACTTAAACAAATGTTGGAAGATGGGAGATATTTTGAATTTTAGTACTTTAGTTTTGGTTTATGTCTTGAAAGTATCATCTTTTCTAGTCAGCATCAATATAGGTTTTGCATTATATATTTTATGCTTTGGGTAACCCAGGATTTTTCTAATGCATGGCCTACTATTTCCTATTTCATTGGGTTTCCCCTACTGATTTTGTTTTTCTCTTGGTTGTATTATTCTATTGGAATATTAACTCGGACATAATTTGAGATGTTTATTTCATTGTATTAAATAAATTACATCTGACACAAAACAGTAATGATTTCAGTGAAGCATCAGGTACTAATAAAAAATTGAATACTCGTTCTGCTGCCTGAGCATTTTCCGGTGAATAGTAGGTTTTACATATAACTTAAAATGAAAGGGATAAATCTAGAGCCCTGGTTGCAAAGTGGTTAGAATGCACTATTGCAGGCTAAACTCTGCGAATAGCCTGGAGTTCGATCCTGACGAGGCTCAAAGTTGACTCAGCCTTCCATTCTTCCGACATCAGTAAAATAAGGACCCAGATTCTTGTGGGCAATAGGCTGACACTGTAAACTGCCCAGAGAATGGTCTAAAGCCGTGGTGGCGAACCTATGGCACGCGTGCCAGAGGTGGCACGTGGAGCCATAGAAACTGTTGTGACCCAGCACCGCAACCCCCCAGAAACACACACACACAGTCGTTGGGAGGCAAACAAAAAGGTTCCTTTTACTAATACAGTTTCTTAGTAAAACTCAGAGGGTTTAGAAGTCCAAAACAACACAAACGGAAAGTCTTCAGGAATAAGGTTCTTTGGGTTACGTGAGGGTTAAATAGCACACAGACAAAAGTTCAAAGCAAGACTCATTAATTCTTATCTGAACAACTTGGCTGGCTTCCCGGAATAAAGCTGGCAGAAGCTGGTGATAAGATTCCCAAACAGACGTAGAAACGAAACTCTGGATATGCCGCGGTCATTGAATTGTTGTTCTCAGCAATGACCACTAATTACCCTGGCTTAATATAGCCACTGAAGGGCGTGGCCCAATTAGCCCTCACTGCTTCCTCCGATTGGACCGACGCTTACTCAGCCAGTCCTGTCTTCTGGCTGCTCTGCGTGCTCTGGCATCCAGCATGAGTTCTTCATCTCCTGATGAAGAACTCTGCTGCGCAGGTGCAGAAGGTCCTGGGAGATCATCCTGCTCTGGCACCGAGTCCTCATCACCAGCCGTCTCTGGTGCCAGGCACATAGGCTGGTACTGCTGCACCATGAGCAGCTCCGCGTCCTCCGGATCCTCCAGACTCGGCGCCGGACGCGGCCAAGGCACAACAGAAGCCGGCACGCGAGGGTTCCCACCGGCAAACCGGAAGTGCGAAAAAACGCACTTCCGGTTTGCTGGTGTGCTGTTTTTTGCACTCCGGAGGGTTCAGGGAAGCTCCCTGAAGCTCCGGAATGCAAAAAACTACAAAATGGACAAACCGGAAGTGCACTTTTCTGCACTTCCGGTTTGTCCGTTTTGTAGTTTTTTGCATTCCGGAGCTTCAGGGAGCTTCCCTGAACCCTCCGGAGTGCAAAAAACAGCATACCGGCAAACCGGAAGTGCGTTTTTTTCGCACTTCCGGTTTGCCAGTTTCGTCGTTCCAGGCTCCGGTAAGCCTTTGTGCGGGGGTGGGGGTGTGTGCGCATGCGCAGGGGGCAGCATGGGGGGTGTTGTGCGCATGCGTGGGGGGGAGGGAATGGGTGTGGGCACGCGAGCGCGCGCAAGCGCACCCCCCCCCCTTTTTGGCACGCGAGCCGAAAAAGGTTCGCCACCACTGGTCTAAAGCATTATGAAGCGGTATACAAGTCTAAGTGCTATCACTATTAAACTGTTGGAAAATAGGACAATTCTACTTGTAAGAGAAGAAATTGCATTTTCTATGTCTGCGCTATTGGAATTTATTCTCTCTCCAAAGTGCTATTTTGCATGGTTTTCTTGTTTCTTTTTCCTCCCAGGAGCGTAAATTATACATTTCATCAACAGTGTCCAGCACCCCAACACTCTCACGCTCAAGCTCCATAAGTGGAGTTGATATGGCAGGACTCCAAACATCCTTCATATGTCAGGTATTGCTCTTTATACATTTCAACCCCTTTTTTTTTTGCTGCTTGTGCATGTTTAAAGCATTTTATTAGCATTTTTGTTGAATCCATTAAAAGCTTCTTTGCTCAGATGAGGGCATATTTTCAAATAGTTTTATCACTAAATATGAAATAGGAATGGTAAAGGCCGCAGAGCAAAATATAGGGCCTACAGTAAATAAAATTAGATTTTTGTCTTAATCCGCTTTTGGTGAATTCAGATTAAAGTTTATATATCGTGTAAGATCAGATAATAAAACTATTTTGCATTAAACTTTCTGAAGCATTCATTAATAACAGTAATCATTTTGCTATTATTATTTCCAAGGCATCTTTTAATCTCTTAAAAGTTACGTGCATTATTTATTTATTAAAAAAAATTGTCTGTCATATGTAATCTCTTTCCAAACAATTAAATATTTGCAAGAAATGAAAAATACATTAGGCTGTAAAAATAGTGACTAGCTATTTAATTTTAATGCCTGTCATGGCTATGCAGGGATTTCTGTCTGCTTGGTATATCCACGTTGCCATACTATGACATTTTATTAGCTTTCTTTTCAGAGTTTAAAAAAAAACATTATTATGGTACAAAATCATAAATAATTTGGCTTGTATTTGCTCAGTATTTAATTTCATGGTTATATCGCATTGCAGGATGACCAGTATGACCATTCCTTTGGTTCAGTGTCTGCAAGTGGGACCAATCTGTATGACGTAATGAGAATGGGAGCAGGTTCAAGTATTATGGAAAATCTTCAGTCACAATTAAAATTACGGGATGGAGAGATTTCTCATCTCCAGGTAAACAGAGAATCATGTATCAATTCTTTAGATAGTGTGTGATCAAGATTAATAACATGCCAGTCAGAGTAATTAACTAATGTAGGTTCAACTGTAGTTGGATTAATCTAGTAGGACGATCATATATTTTAGATTGTTTCTATTGTTACAAGCCAAAAATAAGAAAAAAGTAATTGAAATAACAATTACTCCTAATAATTATTTTGCAAAGTAACATAACTGAGAGAGACCTTTAGGGAGGAAGAATGATTGCACAGAAGAGTTTTCTAAACGTTGATTTCATGAGTTTGCATCTCCTTAAGTCAAATCTGAGTTTTCTTGTGTGCTAGTAAAGTATTTTCATTTATTCATTTTATTTTATCCTGTGTACGCCAAGTTAGAAAATATAGAACTCTGCTGTCTTTTCCAAGTTCACAATGACTATTCAGACTTACATTATAAATGTTTATTAAGTTAGTTTTAAGATGTGTTCTTTATTTGTATTAGGCTATTGTATTTTGCATATAGTACTAACACTTAACTAATGAAAAGCAAATTAAATTAAAAAAATTTAGTGAATGGGTTTTTGAAATCTTATTGTCAAATATTATTTTAGTTGGAAATTGGAAACCTTGAAAGAACACGATCAGTAATGGCTGAAGAGCTGGTGAAATTAACAAATCAAAATGATGACTTAGAAGAAAAAATTAAGGAGATCCCCCAGTTACGTGCACAATTAAGGGTAGGTTTCTGTCAATTTATTTCAGAATAAACTTAAAGGAGACTACTACTAATGTAAAACCATGCAGCAACAGACTTTTGGGCAACTACTATTATTTTTACAATAAAATAATAAGTGATAGTAACAAGTGTTTTTGACTGCATAAAAAGGTTTATATCTTATCTTAAACAAAAAATTAATGACAGAAAAAAGTAAGAATCTTTGTGGGAACAATTTTATAATTACTGGACAATATTGTTCCAGGATTTGGATCAGAGATACAATACCATTCTGCAGATGTATGGAGAGAAAGCAGAAGAAGCAGAAGAATTGAGATTGGACCTTGAGGATGTAAAAAATATGTACAAGACTCAGATTGATGAACTTCTGAAGCAAAGGCATAGCTAATTATTGTTCAGGTTTTGATCTGAAAACAATGTTCCATTAAACTGTAGAGCTGTTTCTGTAAATGTAGTTAATTTGTAAAAAATGTACTATAAAGTGATTATAATGTTGAGTTAATGTGATGGCAGGAATCATTGTTGATGACCGGCTGTCAGCCATTAAATTATTTGTTAATATTTAAAATCTTTTATCTCCAGCTTACTCTCTTGGCTCTCATAGTATACATATTTACTTGTACAGTAATAACTTTAATTGTGAAAACATGATTGAAACGCTCACGTTGATGGTGTTGTATTCTGTCCTTATGCCAGTAAAAGAGATAGTGCTGGCAATTGGGATACTCTTACCTCTGCAATGCTTGCATTGATTCCGGATCTGCCCGAGAGGTTGGGAATCTCTGAAAAAAAAATTGGAAAAGAAGAAAGCAAGGAAAAGTTCTATTGTGCAAAAATATATTAATATGGCATTGATTTTCAAAAAATGCATCTGAAAATTTGCACTGATACGAATTTACTTCTTCATACTATCTATTCCTATCTAAATGGATATTTAAAGGAAAATATTGTGGGTACTTTAACTATATTAATAGCAATGACTTGATTTGCTATACGCAATAAAAGAGGTGGGATGTCTTTATACCCTTGGTATCCTGCTCATGTGATTTACTATACTGCCTCTTTAAAGCAAGCAACACAGAGCAACTTACATTTTAAAAGCAATGAGATACCCTCTACTTGATACAATTTGGTATATTTTTAAATGTTTTGCTGTGTTTCAGCATAATATAGAGAAACAGATAGCCTAACATTTTTTTAGTTTAAAGAATTGTGAAAGGCAATGCAGGGATATGTTTGTAAGAAAGTTCTTTTTGCGTCATGGCCTAATTCAGTGTGTGTCAATGCGCTAATATTTCAAAAGCGAGTAAACCCGTTCCAAATGTTTCAAATGAGATGCAATGGTTTGAAAACTACTCTTTAAGAAAATATTTGTCAGAATATAAATGAGTAATAGTATTGTACTTGAAATTGTCTTTCTAGCTCTTTAAGTGAAGCAGAAGAATCACCAATCTCAGACTCCTGATATTCATATGGTTTTCAGAATATTACTGTTGTCATCTTATTATGGTTCATTGTTTTTACATGGTTATAAGGAACCTTTTTAGAAAATTAATTTTATCCTACTGAGATATTTGACTTGATAAATCTTTTAATGTTTTAAAAATATATTCCTAAAAAGTGAAAAATTATTTGATATGTTTACCAAATTTTACCTGCAGGCAAACATGTAAAGATCACTCTCTGAAAATATGGAAAATAACTTACTTCTTATCTGGTTAACAGAGAATTATCTTATGTTAGTAAGATTTGCTTTCCCTGGGCTAACTCTCCACAAAGGTTTCACTTAGCTTAAAGTAGAAACTTGGTTACTAACTTATATGAATCATACTCAGAAGAAACATATAATAATAACCTCCTGCAACTGAATTGTTTCTGAATAGTTGAAGAAAGTGTTGTATTATGGGCTCCTGCTACACTGAGGAAAATAATTTTTATACTATATGCAAAAAGCTGTAGCACAGATATTGAGGATTCTCCATCTGTTAGTTGTTATATTTAGGGTTTTTAAATTTAGGAATCATTTAGTTAAGGAATCGCCCATTCCTTTTGAAAATGTTTCGTTTTCAAAAAGTAAATTATTCAAGAAAACGTGAAATGTTTATATTTTATAGTATCCATACATTTTCCTGACTATATTGAACTGCAGTACACTCTAATGAGAAAATCTATTGATTCAAAAATAACTTGTGTTAGCAATTCAGTAATTCTGAAATAAAAATGAGCAATGGTTGCTGACAATGTAATTTTGCTTTATAATATGTGACTAATTAACAAAATAGTACATAATAAATACAAAATAACATTATTGGATCTAAAATTCAATCTATGTCTTTTTATAAAAATATATGCATATTATTTAATTTTAAATTATATATTTTATTTGAATTACATTAATTTAGAATAAATATTCTTCACTTTTGAGAAGAGGAATACAATCTGTTATTGGGACATCTCTCTTTGCCTTAAGAACAAAATCCTTAAAAGGTTTTTAACCCAACCCTTGAATAATTTGTCCTTTTAGATAATTATTGTCACATGTGGCCTATTCATAACCATTGGTTAAACTTAAACCTAAAATGCAGGCAATCTGCAATGTAATTTTGGCAGTTTGACATCCAATTTCCTTTACATTTCTTCAATTTACTAATTTTGGTCAAGAAATGTCATGTCTATGAAATTTAATCTACCTTTACATTTTAAAATAATTAAAAATTTAAAAATATATGTTTCAGACTGTTTATCTTTTATTCTGAAAATAGTTTGATCACTTTTAATGTGTTCTTCCCCTATAAATCTGTTCCACAGTTTTTGTATGTCTGTAGACACATGATTGTTTTGATATGTATAAGAACATGAATATGTTCATTTTATATTCTGAAAAATGGTTATCTTCATAATGTTAACATAAAAAGTGATTGCAAGAAGCAAGTGTTCATAACAGATTGCAAATACTGTTACTTTTATTATTTTTCTACTATAGAAATAAAGTTACACATTTGATTGCGAGGGACAGAGAATAAGATTTAAGAAACAAATTACTAAGAAATATATAGCTTAGAATATATAGTAAAATACTTCTGCCAATAGGCACTTTGGGCATCTCAGTACATTTGAGTGGGACAAATAATCAGGCCAGGCCCTTCTTAATATCCAGTGGGAATATTAGTTTGGCTTTTAATAAAAAAATATAATAAATTACAGCAGTATATTTCAGTTGTTTAAATCTTCATTGTGTCTGTATTAACATGCTTTATCTTTTTAGCTATCTAAGAAAATCTATAAAGTAAATTGGTTTTAAATAAGGTGCATACATTAACATGGTATAGTACTATAAAACACTTAACATTGTGTAAATAGTATGTTTAAATTTTGGTTGATCTGAGTAAAATATTTGAAATGTATTCTGGTGGCTGTTAATAGTTTGCAAGCAAATAATCAGTGATTAAATAGGTTCTCAATGCATGGTTGGGTTTTTATGGGTACATACAGTGATACAAAATTATCATGATTCCCTTTTAAGGTAAGCAAAAAGTATTAATAATAAGCCAAAGAAATTAAAGACAGAACATAACAAAATGAAGTATAGTTAATGTTATAGTTATAACATTATTTATTATACATCCCAATGTTCATACAGTGCTTTCTATATTGCCTTTTGTTCTTTAAACTTAGCATCTTTTATTCTGAAGATCTCAACTCCATCCAATCACAGAATTCTTGATCTTTGTTCTGCTGACTCATTCATTCCTCCTCAATAATTTTCCAATTCTTCCTATACGGTCAAACTACCTCAGTGTACAGTGTTCATAATGGTTTAATCAGTACCTATTAGTTGTTGATGCTCATCTTTCATTGCACAACCTTCTTAGGTACCACATTCCCACTGGACTCAACTTGTTAGTCATGCCGTACCTGTAGGGGAAAAAAATCCATCCGGTTCAGTTTCAAGCCGGGAGAAAGGCTCTGGAAATAAAATGATTGGAAAGAAGGATTCCGTTTATTGATGAGCAGAACCAGCATGTGGTTCTGGGAGAGATGACAAAGTGGATGGATCTTTATAGGTTTCTGTGACTTTGAAGTTTGAACTGTTCTTGGGATTGTGCAACGAATGGGCTTTTGTGTCTCTTGCTATTTCAATGGTGGTGGGTTAATCCTAATGTCAGGGTTCCAAGTAATACATCCCATTCAGTAAGAACTCTGAGGCAGGCAAATTCCTCAACATTTTATTGGGACATATAAAATTAGCACATTCCTGGTGGAAAACTGACAAGTTCCCGACGGTTTTACACCCAATTGAAAGTAAAACTTCGTCACTTCTCCCCAGAGTCTCCAGTCACAAAGTCCAATCAGCATGCAGTCCAGTTGCTAGGTGACCTCAGTCTCCACCTTTTGAACACCTGCACCAATGTCCTTGATTCCCAGGGGAAAGAATTTTATTTAGGCTACAACACCTCAGCTATCTCTACCCTCCCTCCCTGGCCCCTTCACTCCAGGCTGTGTCAGCCTTGAAGCAGTGAGAAGAGAAACCTCCCTAGAGAAAAGCTACCAAAAAGAACATGGCCACAGTTCAGCCAATTTCAGGGTTGACACCTATTATGTCCTAAAAGTTCATGTCCTGGCCTTAGAATTTGGGTGGGGGAATGCAAATTTTAATCCCATCGCTGGAGGTGAAGGTGTTTTGTTTGTGAATAGGCTGTCCCAGTCTTAATGGGCACAAAATATCCATCTCTAAAGACTTCAGGCATCTGCTGGAGGCTATTAAGAAAGACACGGGCTCCTTTCTGCCTTTAAGAGCATGTTTCTTCATTTCTCCTTTGGGGAAATATATTCTGCCTCTTAATATTCCCCAAAAGTTTTCATTCTCGGGAGGGGGGCTTCCCACATAAGCAAGTATCTCTTCCATATTAAAAGGATAGACAATTTTATGATAGTCATAGTACCTTATTTCAACAACTTATTCACAAGACTACCTACTACCTTTCTATCACTAGTTGCACATTTTAACATTTCTCCATTTCCCCCTCCTAAATAAGCTTTCTTTCAAGGTACAATAGAACCTCTGGTCATGACCATAATTCATTCCATAACTTTAGTCGCAACCCAATTTGGTCGTGACCCGAACCTAATTTTGGAAATTTGGCGCTTAGGAAAAAAATGGCGCGGAAGGGGAAATTGGCCGCAGGGGAAAAAATTTGCAAATTTTTTGGTTGGAACCCAATTTGGTTGTGGTCAGAATCGTTCATGAACAGAGCTGTACACAATTAACTTATTTTCTGTATTTTTGCCATTTATATATCTATATATTATTAAAAGTCTTGCCCCTCTAACCTTTAACTGGTGATCATAGGGCCAAACTTTTGCTGACAAAGGTACTCAGTTTGGCTATCTTGTGGAAAGCTGTTACTCGTTACTCCCAAAGGAATAACATTTGGGGAAGTTCAGGGTTAAATGCTACCGGTTCAGACCGGTTCAGGAGAACCGTTAGCAGACGTGGCTTGGTTCGCTGAACCAGTAGTGATGGCTGGCCAGCCACGCCCCTGAACCGGTCCCCCGGTCGCCACTTGCTCACCCTGCCCCGCCCAGTCTCTGCAGCTTTCCTGGCTGAAGCGCTGCACCCCTGATCTGCCTGCCAGGTAAGCCTGCGAAGTCGCGGCCTACCTAGCTGCCCCTGCCCCTTCCCACCGTCCCAGCCTTCCTTCCTTACTCCATTCCCCACGGCCCGCAGCCCCGACATGCTTGCCTGCCTTCCACATGGCCTTCCCATGGCCAGCTTGCGAAGGCAGGCAAACGGAAGGCCATGTGGAAGGCAGGCAAGCATGTGGGGGCCGGCCGGCCATTGGGAAGGGAGCTAGCAGCCTTCCTGGTGGTCCCCAACACCCGTTTGCCTTCCAAGGTCAGCGTCCAGCCCGGCCTGGCCAGTGGGTGGGCAGGCGGCCCTTGGTGGAGACGCAGCTGCTGCTGCTCGGGCTGAGAGGGGCAGCGGTGGCTCTCCGGGACGGTAAGCAGATGATCACCAAGCCATGCCCACAGAATCGGTAGGGAAAATTTTTAGATTTCACCACTGAAGTTGTGGTTTCTTCAGTGCTGCTGAGTGCTATGGTCATATGATCCTCATTCTCCATTGCATTTTGTACACTTTTTGAAATCCTTAACAGTTTATATTTTCTTAGTGAGACAGTAGAATATATCATCAATAAAAAAAGCAGTACTGTATCAGTTTTCCAGAAAAATTGGCTTTATTTTTCCACTTAATAAAAATTAATGTTCAGACTTGTGGAGGAGATATTAATGCTAGTCATCTAACTAGATGCTTTTTCTTTTCTTGAAGCCAACAAAATATATAGTGTTTAAAACCTTTGAAATACTAGGGCAAAGGTTTAAAACCTTTGAAATACATAGGAAATTTTGTCATTGATTAAATGTTATGTACAATGTTCAAACAATACACAAAAATGCTGTGTTTCTCCCTGTTTAAAATAGGGGCAAACTTCCTATTGAAGATTGCAAACTGTTGATTTCTGTGTTGTCATTTTATGAACAATTCAGAAACAAAGAAGTGAGTTCAGTACTTAGAGATGGGTTTCATCTTGTTATATTTCCTAGCACAAAATGGAAAAGAAAGTTCTATGGTTACTAATAATATTACTATCATAATACTATCATAAGAGCCGAGGTGGCGCAGCAGTTAGAGGCAGGTACTGCAGGCCACTTTAGCTGACACTGATCCGCAGGTCAGCGGTTCAAATCTCACCGGCTCAAGGTTGACTCAGCCTTCCATCCTTCCGAGGTAGGTAAAATGAGGACCCAGATTGTTGGGGGCAATATAAATATACATTGCTTACTGGTGTAAACCGCTTAGAGAGTGCTTGCACTGTGAGGCGGTATATAAATCTCACTAAATAAATAAATAAACTGACAATATTACTATCACAATACTGTGAGAAAATATCTGTGCCTTTCTGAATTTCAAACTTGTACTGTATACCTTATTGCTTTATAAAACCATCCTTTTTCTGGGATATAACAGAGTGAAATAAGAAAAAAAGAGCATTGCAAGAAGCAACAGAGCCTATATTCAACTAAAATCCTTAATTGCTTAATTTTTGAAAGAGAGGGGAGCAAGGACCCTTCACTGAGAAAAAGCCATTCAAATGGTAGAATTGGATGCCAAGCTGTGACAAGTGAGAAGAGAGTATGATTACAGTTTTGGATATACCCACTTCTGATCTAGTTGTCTCCAAAAGAGGATGCTGTGTGGCACATATTTGGCATACATTGTCTCAGTGGCATAAATCCTGTTGGTTAAAGAAAGAAATTAACTATTATTTTAATGAACAATGTAATCATATTGGACCAATTAATTCTGGACTGGGAACTAGATCTGGTACTCGTGTCATATAAAAAGAATATAGAGATTGCAGAACATATTGGTGCAAATGGGCAGTGACTCCCCTCCCTCTCAAAAATCAAACAATTAAGGATTTTAGTTGAATATAGGCTGTATTGCTTCTTTCAACCCACTTAAATTAGGATTCTTTCTCAGATGTTTTAGTACATCGCTAGAAAATTTCTTTGCTGGGAAATTATGCTGCCATAACTACTGTAGCAATAGATGATCTCCATTAGTGATATATCCCCTTAACAATACTGTACTGCAGTTGTATAATGTTACAAAAACTCCATGTATCACTAGTGAGACACTGGAAGAGCATTTTCAATTTTGCGTTTGATAACAATCCAATTTCATTGATTCATCAAAACAGCTAAGGACATCTCAGAGTTTGCAACCTAGATTCAGATAACAAATTAACAAGAGTTGGAAGGGACCTTGGAGGTCATCTAGTCCAAACCCCTGCTCAAGCAGGAGACCCTACACCATTTCTGACAAATGGCAGTACAATCTCTTCTTGAAAGTCTCCAGTGATGAGGTTCCCACAACTTCTGAGGGCAAGCTGTTCCATTGGTTGATTGTTGTCACTGTCAGAAAGTTCCTCCTTGTTTCTAGGTTAAATCTGTCCTTGATCAATTTCCATCTATTATTCCTTATCTGTCCTTCAGGTGCTTTGGAGAATAGCTTGACTCCCTCCTCTCTGTGGCAGCCCCACAGATATTGGAACATTGCTATCATGTCTCCCCGGTCCTTGTCTTCGCTAGACTAGCCATGCCCAGTTCCTGCAACCGCTCTTCATACGTTTTAGTCTCCAGTCCCCTGATCATTCTGGTTGCTCTCCTCTGCACTTTTTCTAGAGTCTTAATATCTTTTTTATAGTTTGGTGACCAAAACTGGATGCAATACTCCAGGTGTGGTCTAACTAAGGCTTTATAGAGTGGTATTAGTACCTCCCTTGATCTAGATTGTATCCCTCTGTTAATGCAATTTAGGATTGCATTGGCTTTTTTGGCTGCCGCTGCACACTGCTGGCTCATATTTAGCTGGTTGTCCACTAGGACTCCAAGATCCCTCTCACAGTCACTGCTATTAAGCCTGGTTTCCCCCAGTTTATATGTATACGAGTTCTACAAGTTCCTGAATCAGAAACAATTTCAATTAAATGGGACAGAAGATTTTTCTGGATATATTTCACTAAAGAAACAAATAATGAATCCAAGAATGAAGAAGACATCACTAGAAGAGTTTTTTTATTCAAAAAGTTTTATTAGTACAAAGTACAAACATTTTTCTCATTTTCTCCCCCCCCTCCCCCTCCCCCCCTCACACCCACCCACCCCCCAACTTCCCAGAGAAAGAATAGGGCATTATAGTCAATAAAATAAGTTTCAATTAAACTAACAAATTCTTAATTTCCACATCACTAGATCACTAGAAGAGTTTTGAATGAAAGCAAACAAACAACATCCAAAGAGGACACTGAGGTCTTTGCTTCAACATACATTTTGTGAAAGATTAATTGCATTCACTACAATTAATAACAAATACTGAAATACAATTGTTTCAATCACTGTCTTAATATTATTCCAGACATGGATATGATATCATCACATGTATTTAAGTCTCATTAAGATTTATAATTAGTGTATTTTAACACATTGGTCCAAGATTGGAAAACCCAGAGTGATTTGGGCAAATCATTCCAGACCTTCCTACCTTGCAAGATTATTTGCTACTGTGAATAAAGGAAAATCCCAATACAAGCCACTTTGAGCTGCTGAAGAAAAGGTGGGATAACAATATTTAAAAAGTGAAGATGCCCTGATAGTGACTAGTGTATATAGAATAGAATAGAACAGAACAGAATAAAATAAAATATAATTCTTTATTGGCCAATTGTGGACACACAAGAAATTTGTCTTTGGTGCATATGCTGTCAGTGTACATAAAAGAAAAGATACATTTGTCAAGAATTATGAGGTACAACACTTAATGATTGTCATAGGGTACAAATAAGCAATCAGGAAACAATATTAATATAAATCATAAGGGTACAAGCAACAAGTTAGTCATACAGTCATAAGTGGGAGGAGATGGATGATAGGAACGATGAGAAGACTAATAGTAATTGTAATGCAGCCTTAGTGAATAGTTTGACAGTGTTGAGGGAATTATTTGTTTAGCAGAGTGATGGTGTTCGGGGAAAAACTGTTCTTGTGTCTTGTGTTCTTAAATGTCTATGGTGAGTCCCAGTCATCCAAGTCATGGTTGTGATAGATGCAGCCTAGTTGGACAGGAAACGAAGATTAACGGAATCAGAGCCTGATTTGATGGGGAAGTTGAGGAACATCCTATCCTACAAGAAGGCCATGGAAAAAGAATTTATTTTTGCCAAGAATGCCCAGGATGTTCTATTCTATTCTATTCTATTCTATTCTATTCTATTCTATTCTATTCTATTCTATTCTATTCTATTCTATTCTATTCTATTCTATTCTAGACATTCAAGCTGCATCTAGTTACTTTCTCTTATTCCCACCTGCTGCTTAATGAAAATATGCCCTATTCAATATTCATTCCTCCCGTTTTAGAAAAAAGTGACCTCGGTGTCCCTGATTTTTTTTTAAAAAATTGTTTGGTATTGCAGTTTATTAAAGTTCGAGACATGCTGTTTTAAGATTCTCAAGGGCTTGGGCATCCTCCGATATCACGTGAACGTGGGAAAGAGCCTCCGTTCACATCCCAGAGAGCTGTGGCCGTTGCCAAGGAGAGGCCCTCGTGAGAGACCCACAGCCTGCTTGGATGCCGATCCTCCCGGCTAAAACAGCCACGGACTATCCGGCGCGGCTCTCTTGCCCTCGCAATCCCCGGGGACGCAAGGCCGGCTCAGCCCTCTCCCGGCTTCCCCAATTGCGCTTCCCCAGCAGCGCGGCTTGGCTTCCGGAGGGCCGAGCCACCCCCGCGGTGGCTCCTCCTTCCGCAGCTGCCATCGGGGCTCCCTGCCTGTCTGCCGGCCTCCCTGCCTTCTTTCCTCGCGGGGGAAGGAAGGTCCGGGCCGCGGTCGGAGAAGCTCCGCACAGGCGGCCGCTGGGAGTTCGGCGAGGTGTCTCTGGTCCCTTCGCTCGCCTTGCGCGCTTTTCCCATCGCGATCGGGGTTGGAGAGTTTTGGCGCGTCCCGGTGTAAGTGTGACTCTCCCGGGACGGGCGCTTGGGACCTTCCCGCCTTTCACCTGCGGGGGCTCTTCCTCTCTGGGGGTCCCACTCGTCCCCTCAGACATTTGCAGCGGGGGAGGGGGCTTTCGCTCCATGCCAGCCTCGTGGAAGACAACAAGAAATCGCTTATTGGGCTCTTCTCCTTTCGTAAGATGAGGCTGGCAGGAAATCTCATTCATCTCAAGCCAGAGTGTTTGCAAGATCCAAATAAGAGATCTCTCTCCCAGGTCAACCGTCTCCATAAAGAGCATTGCTGATTTCAGAGATTGGGATTTCTGTTACCAGAAAATGCCTTCCTGAACAATTTTTCTCTTATCTTTTCTTGCTCTCTCTTAAATATCCTCAGAAAGCTCACCTGCCCTGTGAAACTCTTATTACCACTGTTTTCATTATTATAATTTCTCCAAGCCGGTGGTCCAAATATCTTGGATTACAGACTTCCTTTTTCACCCATCAGGATCTGTCCTAGGAATGATAACTAAAGATCTATATGTGGCCTTTGTGTACTCAGGCTTCCGTTGTCCCCTTCCTCTGTTGTCTTTGGAAACTTGGCTCTAGTTTATGGAAACCTTTCTCCTTCCTCTCTCCAATTCTGCAGTGCTAACTTTTGAATGGTTTGTTGCTGATTTACTCCTGTAGTTATTGTGCGTTGTTCCCTGTGCCATAATCTGAATTTACATTTTAGAATTTGATAGGGAAAAGTGAGATACTTTTCAGGTGAATAGAACAATATAAGATGGTTTTGGCTACATGTGGTTAAATTGGGGTCACTAACTGTCAGAATTTGGGAACTACAAGAATATAGCAAAGGCTTCAAGAAGAACTTTAGAAGTCAAAAGGATGACTTTTAAATTTGGAAATAGCTATAGACATGAGGAACATTGAGGAAGAAAAGACACAGCTTCTGTTTACCTAATAATACCATCTTGGAGATGAAATAAATGTTGCAATGAGAGAAAAGCAGTCTGCGGCAAGGTTCAGAATATGGTTGGTTTGGTTTTGTACAATTTGTGAACTCAGCTTTTTTTATTTATGAAACAGGATTTGGGGACGAATCCCTCGATTTCACTGAATGGATGATTAAGTAAACCACAATTTTGGCTCCCCAGTTTTGGATCTGACACTGGAGAAAAGTAACAGGCCTCTTTCTAGGCAGTGTGTGAAGCAGTGTATGGACCTAAAAAGGATAGAAAGGTATGTTAGTGCTCATTAGATTCAAGTCTGTTTTCTTTTTTTTTTTGTATTTCACATCTTGAATAATTTTTTCTTACTATTTCTAACTCCTTTCCATATTTTGTATAACACTTTTTAACCTGAAAGGGCATAGAGGTAATGGCATGGCTGGCTGGCTGGCTATTTCTCTGCCTAAATTAAGAAAACAGGAATGCTGATGGTTGGCTTGGCTTCCTGTCCCATTCCACTTCTCTCCCTGCAAATCCATCTGTAAGAAGAGAAAAACCAAAAGATAGAATTAGAATTGTAAGATGATCACTTTGAAATACGGAGTCAACATTTGAATGCCTGCAGGCTGGTTGAAATTCATGCTTTAAAAAAAGTGAAATATACGTAATAATTGTCCTGCATATTTCATATTATACTATGGAATAGAAATCAGTTGTTAAATTTCTAGGATTTACAAGGCAAATCAAGTTGGGTTAAACCTAAATGAGTTTTTGTTGGTTGAGTTCACACAACATGTCAAGCCCAAGCCAAGAAATCACTTCATTATATACTATGATGTGACCTCTATACAATATATTGGACTATAGTATTTAGTATTTAATAATTATAATTGTATAATTAGAGTAAACCCTGACTTAATAGACTAAGAGAAGACTTGTTTATAAAGGCAGAATGTTAATTAGTTTTTTTACAAATATTTTAATGTATATATTTTGTAAATATGTAAAATAGTAGATGAGATTTTGTGCATGAACAAAACCAAATTAGTTTTTGTATCTAAAATTTAATAAATGAAAATTTGCTATATTAATATTGCTTAACACTAAGCAATACAAATTATATTAACACTAAGTAATACAAATACTTAATACAAAGTATTTTGATTATTTAGAAGTACAGATAGTCCTTGATTTACTGCTGTAATTGCACCCACAATTATAGTTGTAAGTTGTGCAGGACTGATTTTATGACCTTCTTTGAGATAGTTGTTAAGTAGATCACTGGTCGTTAAACGAACACCATGGTTAAGCAATTCCATTGCTGCAGGGGTTTTTCCCCCCTCAGAAACTGGAAGTAAACACTGGTTTTTGGACAAAAAAAAAGCAGTCATGTGAATGGATTTTGCAAACAGACATAAATACAGGCCAGTTGCTGAGTGCCTAAAATGTGATTGTGGGTGGGCTCTGGTCAAGGGACCTTCAAATCCAGGTTTTAAGTATTCTTGGGGGGTTCCATTGGAACTTCGAAAGGTTGATAAACATCCAATCATAAGTGCATCAATACAGATAGCCCTTGAGTTACAACCATTCATTTAGAATAGAATAGAATAGAATAGAATAGAATAGAATAGAATAGAATAGAATAGAATAGAATAGAATAGAATAGAATAGAATAGAATAGAATAGAATAGAATAGAATTCTTTATTGGCCAAGTGTGATTGGACACACAAGGAATTTGTCTTTGGTGCATATGCTCTCAGTGTACATAAAAGAAAGTATACATTTGTCAAGAATCATGAGGTACAACACTTAATGATTGTCATAGGGTACAAATAAGCAATCAGGAAACAATCAAAATTGATATAAATCGTAAGGATACAAGCAACAAGTTACAGTCATACAGTCATAAGTGGGAGGAGATGGGTGATAGGAACGATGAGAAGACTAATAGTAATAGTAATGTAGCCTTAGTGAATAGTTTGACAGTGGTGAGGGAATTATTTGTTTAGCAGAGTGATAGCGTTCGGGGAAAAACTGTTCTTGTGTCTAGTTGTCTTGGGGTGCAGTGCTCTACAGCGTCGTTTTGAGGGTAGGTGTTGAAATAATGTATGTCCAGGATGTGAGGGGTCTGTAAATATTTTCACGGCCCTCTTTTTGACTCGTGCAGTGTACAGGTCCTCAATGGAAGGCAGGTAACCATTCAAAGTTAAATGGAACCAGGGCCGGGTTCCTAATTTTTTTACTACCACTCTGTGGGCGTGGCTTATTTTGTGGGTGTGGCTTGCCAGCCATGTGACCAGGTGGGCGTGTGCCTTGGGAGCTTGGCAGCGGCCGGAGAAGCGGGGCGGTATTGCCCACTGGCAATGCAGCCCCCCGCAGCGGGAGCAGCAAGACCGCGGCAGCGGTTCTTCTAGGAGGCTCTGTCCGGCCTGAATGCTTCTCCCCATTCGATGATCCTAGGCTTCTGCCACCCGTTCCCCCTCCCCTCAGCAGCTCGAGAAGCCTCGAATGGGCAAAAATGCCTGGGATCATCACCGCGCGTTCATGGCTTCTCGGACTGCTGAAGGGAGGGGAACTGAGATAGGTCCTGCCGCCCATTCCCCGTCCCCTCAGCAGCTCGAAAAGCCTCGAACATGCAAAAATGCCTAGGATCATCACCGCACGTTCGTGGCTTCTTGGACTGCTGAAGGGAGGGGAATGGAGATAGCTCCTGCCGCCTGTTCTTTCAGCATCTCACGTGCTCCCTCAGCCATCCTCCCCTGCTTGGACTCATTGTGGGGTAGGAAGGCAGCACATGCACAGTGCCGGAAGCTCGGCTTCTGGGCATGCGCAGAAGAAAATTTTTTTAAAAATAAATAAAAAGTAAAAAAATGGCGGCACCTAAGCACCGGCAACCGACCGCACCGGTACTGTGACGTCACCAGTGGGCCACTACCGGTGCTATAGAGTGGACCGTACCGGTAGGAACCCACCACTGAATGGAACTGAAAAAACTGACTTATGGTCCGTTTTCACACTCACATTCGTTGTAGCATCCCTATGGTTACATGATCAAAATTCTGGTGCCTGGCAACTGGCAGGTATTTATCATAGTTGCACTGTCCCAGGGTCATGTGATCACCATTTGCAACCTTCCCAGCTGGCTTCCGACAATGTCAATGCGGGAAGGCAGATTTACTACATGACCACATGTTTCACTAAACAACTGGAATGATTTACTTAACAACTTCATGGCAAAAAGGTCATAAAATGGGACAAACTCACTTAACAACTGCTTTGCTTAGCAATGAAAATCTTAGGGCTCAATGGTGGTCATAGGTTGAGGACTACCTATGTGCGGCACACTTTATATATTAGTGCATAAATCAATTAAATGATTTTTATTGCTTTTGTTCCTTTTTTAATCCAGCATTTAGTTTAGTGCACTCATCAAATCCATCTGCTTATTTTGGCTGTCATGTACTTTTTTTTTCTCATCCAGCGGGTTGGTGTTAAGGTTATTGACAGTTGCCTCTGAAAGTTTATGTAGTCCTACTGTAATCACAACCTAGGTATTATATTAATTAATTATGTCTGCGGTAGGCAAACACTTTTTGTACATCAGATTTTCACACTAGCGGTGAGCAAAAACAAAAATGCAAGAGCCAATTTTATTACACAAGTTTTTTTCTCCATATTACTAATACCAGTCTATCAGAGTTGGGTGACAAATAAATTCAAATAAACAAGGTCTTTTTAAAAAACAAAAACAAAGTTAGTAACACCACCTAAAAGATGCAAACATATCCATGTGTATTCATGGAAATAATTCCAGATACTGTTTTGTGTGAAGTTTGTATCAGGTCTGATGAAAACTATTTACCTTCCCTACCGGTTCGGAAGCGCACGCTTTGTGTGCGCGTGCTTTGCGTTTCACATGGGCGTGTTATCACTGCGCATGCGCAGAGGGTTAAAAACATGAAAATGGCGACGGGCGGGTGGGCGGAGCCTCGCGTTGCCTCCGCTACCGGTTCTCCAAACCATTGGCAGCCGCTGCTACCGGTACGCCCGAACTGGGCCGAACCGATAGCATTTCACCCCTGATATCCCTCCTCAGGTCTTAAAGAAACTTGTTGCAAATGAGTTTGACTGCCTTTCCTTAATTATAAGGCTAAATGTAAAAGTTTTTTTAATGCACATGTACAGCCCTATTTTCAGAGAAACAAGATAGACATTTTATGAAATTTAATACACTGCCTTATCAGATGTTTCTGCGCTATGTTTATTTTGCTTTCCATTCTTTTTTAGAAGCAGAGAAAATAGAACTCTTGGGAAACCTACATAGTTTCTCTTGCCTGATTCCCAAGAATCTCTTGGGGATGACACATTTCTCTTACTCATTGGTTTAGTATCTATAATATTAATAGTATGCCAGTGTCAAGAATTTTTCTGGTGTCAGGGAATATAATGCATGATTTTAAAAATAAGCTGTTTAAGGGCTGGTGAATTGTTATTCTACAGCCCATAAATCTTTGGTGTGTTTACTTTAGGTTTTTCCCACTGCCATGTTAATACTGCTTACGTTGGGAGCTCTATTTCCGAAAATAGTGGCCCGGGGACCAGACGAACATCTTCACAATGGCAGCAACATTTTACAAGAGTCGAGGTATCCTTATGGAAGCATCATGTTGCCAGAAGAACACATCCCATATTTTTTACACAATAATCCAGGCATTGCCACTGCTTGCAGGCAAGATCCTTTTTGCCCATATAAAGTAAGTATTCCTTTTCCTAAGCCAGTGGAGACTTGTTTCAGTCTTAGAATCGTAACGGTTAAAAGTGATGCAAACATTAGATGAATTCCAATCAGTTTTTAGCTTCGGTGGTAGAATCATTGCCACTGAAGATACTAGACCAGGGATGTCAAACTCGATTTCATTGAGGGCCACATCAGGGTTGTGTTTGACCTGGGGCGGCCAGAGTGGGCGTGGCCAGCTCAATGTCACTCATGTCGGGGGTGCCTGTGGTGGCCTGAGCACTCTGCCAGAGAAAATGGGCTCCTGAGCTCCATTTTTGGCTGCGACTGCCTCCTGCAACCCTCTGCCAGCAAAAATGGAGCTCGGGAGGACCCGCGTGCGGCCCTCCCGAGCTCTGTTTTTGCTGATAGAGGTACCGCGGGCCAGTCCTTCATTGTTTCCAGGATGGCCCCATGAGCCAGATATAAGCACTCCGCGTGCCGGATCCAGCCTCCGGGCGTTGAGTTTGACACCCCTATACTAGACAGTGGATCCTTATTCCGTGATGATAGAAGAATAGGAAAACAATAGGAATACATGGATATTGTTCAAATGGAGAAATACGCAAAGTGGGTGCCCAATGAGCTGTAATACCATTCCCCTTGGGATTTGCCAATGCCCCACTCTCTTGGCCTTCCAGAAAGATGTAAAAAGCTGGTTCTTTCTCTGTAAAGTGAAAGTTGGAACTTGGGAAATAACACATTGGAGGAAGAGGTTGGAGGCACCAAATTTTTGCTTTTTTCTATGTTTTGTTTTATTGCTTTTGCGAACCTGCCAGAATTGTATTTTTTAAGATGAGTGGCCATCTTATGTGTTGATATAACAGAACAGTGGTATAATGTATGGCTGGTGGCACTGAGTAATATGTTTACTCTGTTATATGTATTTATTTACTGTATGTGTTAGAACACACTTCCCTGACCTTCAGATCGCACCATCCAGAATATCCAACTAGAATAGATTTATAAGACAGTTTGAAAGGCTGTATTAGAGTGATGCTTCTTTCTTTTGTAGTCTGGTGGGTATGAATTTAGAATATGATACGTTCATAGTTTTTTTTTTTTGCAAGCAATGAATATAACATATATGCAGTTCTGATTTTTTATTTTTGCTTTGCAACTCACCCACTCCCCGAGATTTAAAAAAAATGTTTAATCACATTGTTCAAAAGCAGAAATGGACCCATCTTAATTGCACGATTGAGTAAGTTAACTTTGATTGCATCATTTTAATGGTAATTCTGTATTAACAGAAACATTTGAAGAAATTGGAGGCTTGTTGGGGTTATGAGAAATCCTGCAAGCCAGAAAACAGGTTTGGATATCCAACATGTGATTATGCTGAAATTGGATGGTAAGTGTGAAGAAAAATGGATGAAGTAAAATTTCATATAAAATTCAGTGCTTACATATTATGTACCTTACTGAACACCTGAACACATATCATGAGTATTGCAAAATGGCTACTATCGGGTGCTTGTGCATTCAAGACAATGTCTGCACAGGATGCCCTACGTCAGGGGTCCTCAAACTTGGCAACTTTAAGACTTGTGGACTTCAACTCCCAGAATTCTCTGTGCTGGCTGGAGAATTCTGGGAATTAAAGTCCACAAGTCTTAAAGTTGCCAAGTTTGGGGACCCCTGCCCTATGTTGATATGGATGCTTTAGTTAGAAACTTGTCTTTTTTTAAAAAAAAAAAAAGTGAGATTCTTGGTTTTTGGGAAAAAAACCACATTTCAATTAGAAAGTTCCACTTTGGCTAAGTTTTGTAATGTGGAGATCTCTGTCTTTAAGAATACTGCAGAGGTTTAGCAACATGGAATCTTAAATTAGTTGGATTTGAAAGGGATTGTTGAATGACTATTCCTGTTTATTTGCAAAACTTTTATATAGGAAAATGAAGATAGCAGAATGTTCATGGAACGACAAAGTTTTTAAAAGCACGGGTAATTGGGGAAAGACTGCAGGAAAACGCTCTCCCCTTCCCACCGGTGTATTGAACATATTCAGGCCACAACCCCTGAATTACAGATGATCCTCGACTTACGACCACAGTTGAACCCAAAATTTCAGCTGCTAAGCAAGACAGTTATTCAGAGAGTTTTGCCCCATTTTATGACTTACTTGACACAGTTGTTATTAAAGTTTGTTGCAGAAAAATCAATTTCCAGAAGCACATACAGATGACTGATTCAGCTGGATTCATTAACTTCTTTATATACAAGAATATAGATGAAGTAAATTTTACAATACCAATATAGATTCTTCTTCAAGCAGTTACAGGTAGCAGAGAACAGTTAGTTTCATTTCAGCAGCAGACAAGCACAGAGTAGACAAGAGAGCAGAGTGGACTGAACCATGCCCAGCCTTAAGCTTAAGCTTTTAGTTTTGATTCTCTGCACAGACTCAGAAGTATTTAGCTCCCATTGGCTGACTTAATTGCTATGCCTATTCATTGGCTGACCTTGTTATCATTGGCTCTCCCAGTGTATGAATATCTTAACAGTTGCTAATCAAATCACTGCAGTTGTTAACTTAGTAACACAGTTGTTAAGTGAATCTGGCTTGCCCATTGGCTTTGCGTCTCAGAAGGTTGCAAAAGGTGATCACATGAGCCCAGGACACTGCAACCATCATAAATACATGCCGGTTGCCAAGCACCCAAATTTTGTAACCATGGGGATGTTGCGACAGTCATAAGTGTGGGGAAACGGTCATAAGTCCCTTTTTTCAGTGCTGCTGTAACTTTGACCGGTTGTAAGTCGAGGACTATCTGTAGCTGGGAAGGAAAACTTATCAGTTTGCTGGCAGGAAGTGGGTAATGAAGAAATGAGTATGGCCAGGGAAGACTAGAAAGCATTAAAATGGCGTTGATAAAAAGGACAGATAGGATAATGGCAAGGAGAGTAGAACTGGGCCATTTTACCTCAGTCCCTTCCTTGGTTTGTTTATTGCCTCCTTTCTGTTCTTCACTTTCATCCTTCAGCGGAAATGAGAAAAACTCTTGGATATAAAAAGACAGAGGAAGCTTCATTTTATGAATAGATCATTTCCTCATTCACATGAACAAATTGTTTTTAAAAGTTCCCATGAAGGGAAGTGAGGCCAGTCCAAACAAATCCAGGAAGTGGGACCAGTCCATGCAAATTAGTGGCAGAATTAGGATTGTGATCGGGGCAGCAGTATGCCCACGAACATGCATGCAAGCTAGTATCTTCCACTTGTTAAGTTAGAGAACAAGAGAAGGATCTTATTTTGCTTGAAACCTTTAAAAAACTAAGTTGCTGAGGGAGGTAGTTTATTGTCCCCATAGAGAAGGTTAAGAACTTTATAAGTGCCCTGCAGTGTTCTAACAAGTGAAGACTAAAAGTCAGGCCATCTTATAGGCATGGAACTAGGCATACTGTTCTGCCCCAGCTACGGACCACAAAGACCGCAGTACAAAGTCTGTACAAACCCTTACTTTACTAATTAAGGACTACTAATGAGCTTTCTTAGTAGTCGTCAAACACAAATACAGTTTAAAGCAGTCTTTTCTGAACACCGTCTGTTAATTCAAATTCATTAACAGCCAGCACGAATCCACGAAACAATAACTCAATTCTGAGTCAGCAGTCTTGTAGATATCAGCAAGTTTACGATGGTTGGCAAAATGCCCAGAAGCAATTTGCAGGAAAAATGCCAAGAGAGAGAACAAGAGCCGATCAGATATTTCTGGAGTCAAGACACGAAGGAATATGAACGAACGTTGTTTCCTGCAAATTGCTGCCTTCCTCGTCATCCCTTAAATAGGCTAGGGGAGTGGCCAATTAGCCCCAAGCCTTACTCCTGAGGAGACCTCCTCCTGAGGAACCATTCCTGCCCATGCATTGAAAATAGGCTCCTCCTCTTCTTCCTCATCACTGATGGGAGGTTCTGAAGGTCCTGGCTGAATCTCTGCCTCTGGCACCAAGTCCTCTCCAGCCTCCTTACTGTCCAACTCGGGTGCCAGCTGCACAGGCTCATCACCACACCAGCCTCTTCGCTGCCGGAATCAGCTACCAGCTGCACAGGCTGCTGGCGGGCCACAACACATACACATACACACAATTTACCAAGCTGGGATCACAGCTCTATAGATTATGTATTCGGTAGTTTCTAGAAGTAAATCCTTCACATCTGAAGAAGTCTGAGGCATTCCAGGGTCTTCCAATCCTGAAGGAGAAAATCTTGCATTCGGACCACCTCAGATGGATTCAGATGATTTACTTCAAGAAACACTGAACTCCCCCTCCCCACCCTGGGACAACATGGAATTGAGGAGATTCATCACAGTTCAGAACAAAAAGAAATGTTTCAGATGGAAATGGAATTGTTTGTTCTTGGATTGTTCCCTTTTAACAATATTCCTTAACATAGCCCAATATGTTTCTGGCTTTATGAGAATTGTAATCTGGATGAGAGCTGGAAGAAACTGTATCTGCCACCTTTCTCTATTTTTTAACCTTTTGTATTTCCCCTGGATCTGTTTCAGAATGGGAAGGAGAACAACAAAGGCGAATATTTTTGCTCTTAGAACATTCCCATGATCCGTAGCCAAAAAATTCTTCATACTTTTCAACAAAAATCATTCTATTTAAATTGCCCACTTACTGCTTCCCTTAGGTCAACTCCAATACTAAACATTCTCATGTTTATTTTATTTTTAAATATTCAGTGATGCATATATGCATTAGAAAATGTGAGAAGGATAGTCATTGTTTGGGGTAGCTTTTAAACCTTCTGATTTCCCCCACAAATATATATTAGAGAGATAAACCAACTATTGCATATTAAGGATCTACTTTTGTAGAATAGAATAATTTAGCAATCTGAAATCCATACCATTTAATCTCTAGTAAAAAAAGTTGGCCAGAAAAGACTCTAATACTAGGAAATATGGAAGAAAAGAGAAGAGGATGACCAGCAGTAGGGTGGACGGACTGTGTTACACTGGACAGACATGATAGCAGTGTTCCAATATTTGAGGGGCTGCCACAGAGAGGAGGGGTTCAAGCTATTTTCCAAAGCATCTGAAGGCCAGACAAGGAATAATGGATGGAAAATGAACAAAGAGAGATTCAACCTAGAAATGAGAAATTTTCTGACAGTGAGAACAATCAACTAATGGAACAGCTTGCCTTCAGAGGTTGTGGGAGCTTTATCACTGGAAGCTTTCAAGAAGAGATTGGACTGCCATCTGTCAGAAATGGTGTAGGGTTTCCTGCTTGGGTGGAGGGTTGGACTAGATGACCTACAAGGTCCCTGTTAATCTATATCTGGTGATAAATCACATTGAAAGACTAGAAAGGCCGAATTAGGGATAGATCGTCATGGAGAAAATCTATCTATGTGGTTGCTAGGTGTCAAAAACAACTTGATGACACATAATCAATCAAATAGTTGGCCATCATTGTCTCGATTTGGCAGCTGAGCAAACTTGGACTTTTGTAATACCAGTCCAGAATCCTGAGGTGGTAAGTCGAGAAACACCACAAAAGGGAAAAAAACATACAGAAACTACTACTACTACTACTAATAACAATAATAATAACAACAACAACAACAACAACAGAGTTGGAAGGGACCTTGGAGGTCTTCTAGTCCAACCCCCTGCTTAGGCAGGAAACCCTACACTACTTCAGACAAATTGTTATCCAACATCTTCCTAAAAACTTTCAGTGTTGGAGCATTCACAACTTCTGGAGGCAAGCTGTTCCACTGATTAATTGTTCTAACTGTCAGGAAATTTCTCCTTAGTTCTAAGTTGCTTTTCTCCGTGATTAGTTTCCACCCATTGCTTCTTGTTCTACCCTCAGGTACTTTGAAGAATAGCTTGACTCCCTCTTCTTTGTGGCATCCCCTGAGATATTGGAACACTGCTATCATGTCTCCCCTGGTCCTTCTTTTCATTAAACTAGACATACCCAGTTCCTGCAACCATTCTTCATATGTTTTAGCCTCCAGTCCCCTAATCATCTTTGTTGCTCTTCTCTGCACTCTTTCTAGAGTCTCAACATCCCTTTTACATCGTGGCGACCAAAACTGAATGCAGTATTCCAAGTGTGGCCTTTCCAAGGCATTATAAGAGCTGAAGTGGTGCAGTGGTTAAATGCTGCGACTGCAGGCTGACTGCTAGTTCAGCAGTTCAGCTGTTCAAATCTCACTAGGCTCAAGGTTGACTCAGCCTTCCATCCTTCCGAGGTGGGTAAAATGAGGACCCAGATTGTTGGGGGCAATATGCTGAACTCTGTAAACCGCTTAGAGAGGGCTGTAAAGCACTATGAAGCGGTATATAAGTAAAGTGCTATTGCTATTGCTATAAAGTGGTATTAACACTTATTTATTTATTTATTGGTATTTCTTATATGCCGCCCAACTCCCGGAGGACTCCGGGCAGCGTACAACAGAAAAAAAATACAAGAAACCAATATAAATAAGCATTAAAAACAACTATAAAAATTAAAACCATAATCTTAAAAACATTTTAATATCAATTTCACTTCACGTGATCTTGATTCTATCCCTCTGTTAATGCAGCCTAGAACTGTGTTGGCTTTTTTAGCAGCTGCTGCACACTGCTGGCTCATATTTAAATGGTTGTCCACTAGGACTCCAAGATCCCTCTCACAGTTACTACTGTTGAGCAAGGTACCACATATACTGTACCTGTGCATTTTGTTTGATCTGATATTATTTTGTTTCATCTGATATTATTGCCAAAAAACCTGCATGTTTGTGCTCAGGTAGCCACCATGAGGTTATCCTTTTTTTAAGGGTTTGTTTACTTTTTTGTTTTAATCAAGGTACCATAAGTGTTATTTTTCCTGCGTAGAGGGAGAACAGTTGAAAACAATGTCCTTTTCATTGCTTCACTAATTTAGGGCATTGTTTATAACAGGGGTGTCAAACTCGATTTCATTGAGGGCCGCATCAGGGTTGTGTTTGACTTGGGGGGGGCAGGGTGTGTTGGGCATGGCCAGCTCGACGTCACTCATGTCGGAAGCGCCTGTAGTGGCCTGTGCGATCTGCCAGGGAAAATGGCCTCCTACAACTCTCTGCCAGCGAAAACGGAGCTTGGGAGGGCCGCTCGCAGCCCTCGCAAGTTCCATTTTCGCTGGCAGAAGTATTGCGGGCCGGTCCTTCGCTGTTTCCAGGTCGGCCCTATGGGCGGTATCCGGCCCCCAGGCCTTGAGTTTGACACTCCTGCTATAGATAGTTCTCAACTTGCAACATTTCAACTAGTGACCTTTCGAAGTTACGACGGCACTGAAAAAAAAGCGACTTACACTTCAAACCATTGCAGAATCCGCATGGTCCCGTGATCAAAATTTAGATGCTTGGCAGCTGACTCATATTTATGATGGTAGCAGTGTCCTGGGGTCACGTGGTCACATTTTGCGACCTTCTGACAAGCAAAGTCAATAGGGAATCCACCATATTCATTTAACAACCATGTTACTAATTTAACAACTGCAGTGATTTACTTAACAGCTGTGGCAAGAAAAATGGGACAAAATTGACTTAACAACTGTCTTGCTTAGCAACAGAAATTTTGGGCTCAATTGTGGTCATAAATCAAGAACCACCTGAATTCTCTCTCGGGCCTTGAGTTTGACACCCCTGGTTTATAAGATTATGCAGTAGAACCTAGGAGTCTGTAGCCTGAGGTTCTGCTGTAGTTCACTCTTCTCAAAGAGATTCCTTTCTTTTCGTTTTGTATGCCAGGGCTAATACCATTGAGCAGGCCCAAGATATTTTCTGGAAGCAAGCTGATTTTGGTTACGTTAAAGAAAAGGTGAAAGATGTGAAGACTCATTGCAAGGCTAAGAATGCGGTAGGCATCTTTATCTTTATTTTTATTTACAAAGAATATAAGCCACTCTAATCAACTTGAGTGGTATAAAATTCCCCAGATTTCTAATTTGGGATTAAAAAGAGCTAATCAGATTTTAAAACTAAAAGCATTCGTTTAAAAAAAAAAGCTATATATGAAATCTGGGAGTTCTCAAAATATAATAAAACGAATTCATCCTCTAGTGGGATAGAACAAGAACCTTGCCTCTGAATCTCGGTGGAATAACCAAATCTTCACCAACTTTCTAAAAACCGTGTGTGTGTGTGTGTGTGTGTGTGTGTGTGTGTGTGTGTTTGTGTGTATTTCAAATATCGGGGGGAATGCTTATCTCAGCTACTGAGAAGTCATGTATCCATAGCCCAAATAGGGACAATGTCTAATCAAGGGATTATGAAATCCTTTCTCGGGGTGAAATTCAGCAGGTTCTGGAGAACCGGTAGCGCAAATTTTGAGTAGTTCGGAGAACCGGCAAATACCACCTCTGGCTGGCCCCAGAGTGGGGAGGGAATGGAGATTTTGCAATATTCTTCCCCTGCCATGCCCACCAAGCCACGCCCACAGAACCAATAGGGGAAAAATTTGAATTTCACCCCTGCCTTTCATCTAGAGCAGGGGTAGGCAAAGTTGGCTCTTCTATGACTCATGGACTTCAACTCCCAGAATTTCTGAGCCAATCATGCTAGCTTAGGAATTCTGGGAGTTGAAGTCCACGAGTCATAGAAGAGCCAACTTTGCCTACCCCTGATCTAGAGCAGTGCCTCTCAATTATTTTCTGTTATGCCCCCCCCCAGGAAGAAGTAAACATTTCTCGCCCCCCCCAACTCTCTGCCGGGACGATTGTTTGCAATATTCGGCACATTTTCACTGAAAAAACTCAAGCGGCTTATCAGCGTGATTGGGGTGTAATGTGTTTAAGTGACGCCTTAATTTATTTGGCTTTATGCTGTCCACTGCCAGCATTTTTAGACACAGTAAACATACCGGTCTTTCCTCGTCTCCCACTGTAGTCACAGTGAAGCCAAGTGCTACATACACTTCGTCATATTTCCTCGTCTTAGCTTTCGGGAGACTTACGTTTGTCTCATTATCTCCATGTCTCTCCTCCTTTCTTTTCATCCCTGTTAAATGTTTTTCCATGGTGTCTCTTAAGGGTTTGTTATCTGCACTTCATATCTCCTGCTCTGTGCTGTGTGCTATTGTTCGGTGCAAAAAACTGCTACTCCCTGTGGCAAAAAAAAGCATGTTCCCCAGGGTCACGTGCCCCCCCTGGCATTGTTCCGCGCCCCTCCAGGGGGGCCCGCCCCACTATTTGAGAAGCACTGATCTAGAGCAATGTTTCTCAACCTTGGCAACCTGAAGATGTATGTGGACTTCAGCTCCCAGAATTCCCCACCCAGCACTCTAAACTCCACACATTTTCAAGTTGCCCAGATTGAGAAATGCTGACCCAGATTGGAATGAATCAGAAGGGAATAGTCGTGCAGTTAGGTAGTTCTCCATGTACAACTGTTTGTGTAATGATGGTTCAGGATTATGGCAGTCTCGTAAAAAGTGACTTATGACCGACGCTGTCGCTTAAACTGTCATATCCCCTCCATGGTTCTGTGATCACAATTTGGACCTTTGGCAACTGCCTCGCATTTAATACTGGTTGTGGTATCCTGCAGTCTCGTGATTATTATTTGCAAACCTTTTTGTCAACTTTGGCAAAATACGTCCATCGGGGAAGATGGATTCACAACCACAGTGATTTGCTTAATGACCGTCATAAAAATTGTCATAAGAATCAGGTCCGACTTGACTTGCAGCTGCGATGACTTATGATGGAAATTCTGGTTGCAATTGTGTTGGCAAGTTGAGGGCTTCCTGCATCCAGGTCTTGAACCCTGAAGCATTTTTTTAGGTTACAGCCAGCATGTTGAATGATAAAGGTAGTGATTTGTGTACAAGATGGAACTGTGCAAAGGCTGTGCAACACTTTGGATTCAAAGACTGTCACGTAGTGAATATTGTCAGTTGTATGTCTATGCAGGGTGATGCACCCCTGTTCTAATATTATGGTATATTCCAATACAAGCAGAACACATGATATGATCTTGTACGCATGTCCACATTCCTGATGCACCATTAATCACTTTTGACTTGACTCTGACCTGAACGGTCGTGTTTTTCTTAGCAAAGATGTAATTATTCAGGATTTATTGTTTTGTACCGAAATAAATATTTCTATTAGACTTTTAATCTCGGCTTTATTTCTAACTGTCTGAATTCCAAGCAAAGATCCAAATTGCCTCTATGAGATTTATTCTCATCTCTCAATATGGTAGCAATCGGACGGAGAGAATTCTATCTCTAGTTAACAAAGACAAAAATGTCTCGTTGAATATGGGAGCAGGGAACATTTGCAGTCACTACCACCTCAGCCCCAATGAGTGACCTTTTTAATATTCAAATCCATAGTGCTGCAGATTTTTGATTTAGTTCAAATAATTCATTTTCACTTGTCAGCCAGCTGCATCATAGTAACCTACAGATCTCTATGTCATTTTCTTTCAGGGAGATTCTTCGCTTGAATGTTCCCGTTACCTTCAGTATTGCAAAGCAACAAATTTATATATTGATTTAAGGCATCCAAAAAGAAACCATGATAGGTTTGTGCCATCTTCGTATTTCATAATTATTCGATAATCCTGTTTAAGGAATTGCATTCTGAGTTTAAGGCACTTGGTCATGCAGCAAAACTTTACTGGTTTTCTTCTTTTATTTCTACTTATTAATAGATCAATATTGGGATACAGAAATCTGCAGCGTTTGACAGAGGGTGTTACTGATTTTCATAGCTGTAGAGAAAAGCTTGAAGAATGAATTACTGTAAGAAGCTTAAAGGTTCAGAAATAATCTACTGCGTTTCCATGAGGGAACAGATTGTGCTTAGTCACCTTTATCAGTCCAGTATCTTATCTGTCACCCTCAACCACTGCTTCTTGTAAGAAATTGCCTTAGATCAGATTAGATTTGTGGGCTGTTTACCTCACTAATGGCAACACTGACTGGTAATATTTTCAAGAAGTTCAGACCCTAAGAATCTTGGAAGTTTTCAGCGATTCAACCTCTTCATGTCAAACTGCATAAGCTGCCCAGAATCGCTTTTTTGTGAGATACAAATTTGCTAAAGTACTAAAGCTCACGCTCTTCCATTAAATTGTAACCATGTTCTATCATATATCTGTCACGTAGTGAATATTGTCAGTTGTATGTATATGCAGGGTGATGCATCCCTATCCTAATATTATGGTACATTCCAATACAAGCAGGACACATGATGTGATCTTATGCGCATGTGTGCATTCCTGATTCTCCATTATTATTATTCTGCCTTTGATTCTTGACCGGAACGGTCGCATTTCCTTAGCAAGAATGTAACTATTCAGAATTTATTGTTTTTGTACCGAAATAAATATTTTCTATTAGACTTTTAATCTCGGCTTTATTTTCTAACTGTCTGGATTCCAAGAAAAGATCCACATCGCCTCTGTGAGATTTATTCTCACCTTAACAATATCGGTTTCTAATAAGCAAAATAGAATTGTCAGAATCAGAATAGAGCTAGAAGTGACCTTGGAGGTCTTCTAGTCCAGCCCCCCTGCTCAAGCAGGAGATCCTATACTATTTCAGACAAGTGACTGTCCAGTCTCTTCTTAAAAACCTCCAGTGATGAAGCACCCACGACTTCTGAAGGCAAGCTGTTCCACTGGTTAATTGTCCTCACTATTGGCTGTTTCTCCTTAATTCCAGGTTGCTTCTCTCCTTGATTAGTTTCCATCCATTGTTTCTTGTCCTGCCCTCTGGCATTTTGGAAAATAGAATAGAAAAATAGAAAAATAAATTGACCCCCTCCTCTTTGTGGCAGCCCCACAAATACTGGAATGTTCCTATCATGTCCCCCCCTAGTCCTTCTTTTCTCTAGACTAGCCAAAATCAAATCCTGCAACCGTTCTTCATACGTTTTAGTCTCCAGGCCTTTAATCACCTTAGTTGCTGTTCTTTGCACTTTTTCCAAATCTCAACATCTTTTTTGTAATGTGGTGACCAAAACTGGATGCAGTATTCCAGGTGTGGCCCTACTAAAGCTTTATAAAGCGGTACTAATACTTCACCGTTCTAAACGCACTGTGAGCATTGTAAATTTTGAAAGGGCCAAATAAATAAATACCGGTAAGTACTTTTGTTTTGCATGTAGTGGTTCTTATAACTCTCCCTTTTTCAAAAAACCTTTCCAACTTGCTAATTTGGGAAGATCTTCTGCTGTAGGGAACTATTGTCAGCTTTAAGAGAGAGACTTTCAAGTACATATGTTGGGAGTACAGGAATAAATCGTAAGCTGGAGGTTTACAGTCACGGCAACCAAGGTGGAATTTTCATACCACTATTAAGCTTTGTTTTGCAAGAAAGTAATTCCTCTTTATCATCTATTGGAGTTTCTCTGAACCTGTGAAACTTCAGAGCATTACATTTGTATAATTCTTCTTGAGCAGTGTTTCCCAACCTTGGCAACTTGAAGATATCTGGACTTCAACTCCCAGAATTCCCCAGCCAGCGAATGCTGGCTGGGGAATTCTGGGAGTTGAAGTCCAGATATCTTCAAGTTGCCAAGGTTGGGAAACACTGTTCTTGAGGCATCATAATAAACCAAAGCCCGTGGAGGCCATATCTTCAGTGATACATTTGGAGAGAAAGGAATTGTTCATGACTCCTTATGTGTTGGATTGTACATGGAAATATAGTACCCGAACCAGCTAACAATCCCTTATAATTCTTGTGTGTTATAAAAAAAGAAAAATGTTTTTGTATATTACTTGATTGCTTCCAGTGGGAGGAAAAACCGTTAGAAATGAACCAGATTTCTTTCCTTGTGATCTGTTTTATGATTCTAGAACATCTAAACCAAAGCTTTCGTGGCTCACCCTAAGACAAAGCATTTTCTAAATCCTACATTTCAAAAATGAGCTATTTTTTTGCTTTTCATTTTTTAAATCCTGTTTTTACCTTCTTTCCTTCCCTGGTTAGATTTAATGAAGATTTCTTCAAGAAAGGTCAAATAGGTGGCCACTGCAATATGAATACGAAAGCTTTCCTTGCTGAAGGTCAACAAAAGAGTCCTTTGCAATCTTGGTAAGTCTTGTAAGTGTGTTATTTTATTTCTTCACAACATCTTGGCAGAATGGACATCTTAGAAGCTCCTTTTCTGTTCTGTTTCATGTAATCATGACTGAGCTATAGCAATAGCCCTTAGACTTATATACTGCTTCATAGTGCTTTACAGCACACTCAAAGTGATTTACAGCACACTCAAAGTTGTTTATAGTCAACATATTTGACTATAACAACAGAGTCAGCATATTTCCCCCAACAATCTGGCTCCTCATTTTACCTATCTCAGAAGGAGGGAAGGCTGAGTCAACCCTGAGCCGGTCAGGATCGAACTGCTGGCTGTGGGCAGAGTCAGCCCGCAATACTGCATTCTAACCACTATGCTAAAAAGTTCAGAGAAGAGCAACTAAGATGATCAAAGGCCTGGAGACTAAACATATGAAGAACGGCTGCAGGATTTGGGTTTGGCTAGTCTAGAGAAAAGAAGAATCAGGGGCAACATGATAGCAGTATTTCAGTACTTGAGGGGCTGCCACAAAGAAGAGGGGGCCAAATTATTCTCCAAAGCACCAGAGGGCAGGACAAGAAACAATGGTTGGAAACTAATCAAGGAGAGAAGCAACCTGGAATTAAGGAGAAACTTCCTAACAGTGAGGACAATTAACCAGTGGAACTGCTTGCCTCCAGAAATCGTGGGTGCTCCATCACTGGATGTTTTTATGAAGAGTCTAGACCAGTGATGGCTAATCTTTTCCGGACCGAGTGCCCAAAGTGCATGCACATGTGTGTGATTGCACGTGCAGGTGCCCGAATCCCCAGAATGCAATGTGCGCAGCATGTCGGCAGAGACCGGAAGATTAGCTGGCCGGTGGGAGGCGCGTGTGGATGCGTGGCGGAGCTGAATTGGGGCGACGGCTCGCGTGCCATCAGAGAGGGCGCTGTGTGCCACCTCTGGCGCGCGTGCCATAGGTTCACCATCACAGGTCTAGACATTCACTTATCTAAATTGGTATAGGTTCTCCCGCTTGAGCAGGGGGCTGGACTAGAAGACCTCCAAAGTCTATTCTATTCTATTCTATTCTATTCTATTCTATTCTATTCTATTCTATTCTATTCTATTCTATTCTATTCTAATCTATTCTATTCTAATGTTGTAAGATACTGTATTTTTCGGAGTATAAGACGCAACTTTTTACCCTCAAAAAGAGGGTGAAAACTTGGGTGCGTCTTATACACCGAATGTAGCCCCACCCAGCCACCCCCACCCTTTGGCCTCTGCCTGCCAACAATTTACCTCTTTGCAGCAAACAGGGCAAAGCACAAGAAGAGCACAAGAAGAGATGATCTGCCTCCCGACCTACAGCTGACTGAGGCTTACAAGCCATGTGGTAAAATGAAACTAACTATGGTGGCTGTAATGAGACAAATTGCTGGGAGATAAACTGCTGGCAATATTAGACTGCTGAAATTGCAAGAAGGCAAGCTAGAGCTGCTGTGGCTCAGAGATAGAGCTCTTGCCTCACAATCAGGAGGTTGTGAGTTCTATCCTAGGTACAGGCAGATTCTGTTAATATGTTATTTTGTTAAATGTTTGTAGAGTGTTCAAATTATTAGACTTATTTTTTAAAGACTGCTTTATTATTGTTCTAGACAACTTAACAAAATGAAGAAGCTTTTTAAAATAAATGCTTGCTCTGAAGAGGCCCAGTGCTATTGTATCTTTTTTTAAATAGCAGAAAGCCTTCCAGAAAGCCACATCAATTTTAAAGATCTGTAAAAGTATAATCTGAAATGTCCTGTTTTAGTATTAAGTATTAGTATTAAGTATTAGTATTAAAATAAGCCAGCTGAGAAACCCTGACTTAGTCATGTTTGGAGTAGATCTATTTAAATAATTAGGAGGAGTTAGTGTGATTACATTTAAGAAAATTTTCTGGGATTAATATACTGCCATAATGTACATTTCTCCAATTCTTTGCCATTTCTATGGGTCAGGCACACATGCACAGAAATACACAGCAAACAGTGTATATCATCTGTGCTGTTTGCTGTTTGGCAAATTGCTGGGAGGCAGAGGCCTTTTTTCCTTGTTTTCCTCCCCCAAAACTAAGGTGCGTCTTATACTGTGGTGCGTCTTATACTCCGAAAAATACGGTAGTTTTTCCCAACTCTTTTCAGCTTGTGTTTATTTTTGGAATATTGAGAGCATGCTCCAGCTATGCTCATAAAATGTGCCTCCGGAGAGTGGGGAGAATTTGCTTATTTACCAGATAGCTGTTATTATGAGTTTGGCTTGCTAGAATAATAGAGAAATTCCCTTGTCAAAAGACAAAACTGGTGAGGATGCTCCCCACCACTTATCCTAGCTTTTAGCACACACTCTTTTTTGGGAAGAATAGGTAAATATGCTTGGAAACACAGCACCAAACTGCAATTACCCACAATTTTTATTTTCAAAGCTCATCCCCAGAGATCATATAGGAGCAATAAGTTGTTTATTTATTTATTTAGAAAATGTGTATGGCTGCCCCTCTTAAATACATAAATCTAGACAGTTTATAAAAAATATATTTAAAAAGCTCATAACCAAGCAAAAATATAATAGAAATAATCCAATGCAAAAGGAAACTGAACCACCATGTTACTATTTGTCCTAGTTACAACATGATGGCTCAATTTCCTTTTGTATTGCATTATTTCTATTTTTTTTTTGTTACGAGCTTTTTAAATGTATTTTTACATTTACGGTTTACATTTAAAATGTTAACTTATGTGTTAATAAGCTCCTCTAACATCCAGACTTATCAAGAAACTAAACAAGAAGACAATCAACCTAGAACTAAGGAGAAATTTTCTGACAGTTAGAACAATTAATCAGTGGAACGGCTTGCCTTCCAAAGTTGTGGGTGCTCCATCACTAGAGGTTTTTAAGAAGACATTGGACAATCATTCATCTGAAAATTGGTTCCTTGTCTGAGCAGGGGGTTGGACTAGAAGACCTCCAAGATCCCTTCCAACTCTGTTATTCTTTTATTCTGTTACTTAAACCCAGGGGAAATTAGCCAGGTCTTAATGGCCTTTCCAAAGGCTAAGAAGGTTGGTGTCCTCTGAATCTTAGAAGTGAGGCTATTTCAGAGGCAGGCATTGTACAAAGTAGCAGGTTTCCTTAGTCCTGCAAGATGATCGTGTTTAATGCAGGGGACCTGGAGCTACCCTGTTGTAAGTCACTCTTTACAGCATTTTTTGAAAGCTGATAATTCCTCCTGGCAACTTGCTCATGCTAGACTGTTCTGTGGATCTTGCTAATTGGTCTCAAATTCTGTCTGTTATGCAGCTGCAGGCAGTCACTAATAACTATGTCTTTGCTGATATATCTTGAAATTCATGGTAAACACATTTGACATGAATCTTCCAATTAGCTGGATCTATGAAAGTTGGATAGAGGGAATACTGTCTCTACTTTTCCCAACCCTTAATTTATAGATCAAAGACGTTGTACAAGTCTGAATTCAAAGCAGAGCTTAACCTTTCGAAGCCTTATAGAAGAGGCTTCAGTTACAATTAAAAATAATTTTAATTGTCAAATTTGGTAAAACTTCACCAACAGTAGGAGAAAGTGTATGTGGTCTGTTGCTTAAAAATCAGCCTGGAATACATTTTCAAAGTCTAATTTAAATGGTGGTAATTAGAATAGAATAGAGAATAGACTAGGATGTCAAACTCAAGGCCTGCGGGCCAGATCCGGTCCATGGAATGCTGAGATCTGGCCTGCGAGGCCGCCCTGGAAACAGAGAAGGACTGGCCCGTGGTGCCTCTGCCAGTGAAAATGGAGCCTGGGGGGGGGGCACTGGAGGAGGGCTGCAGGAGGCCATCGCGGCTGAAAACGGAGCTCATGAGCCTGTTTTCCCTGGCAGAGCATTCGGTCCGCCACAGGCAACCCTGACACGAGTGACATTAAGCTGGCCATGCCCACCCTAGCCATGTCCCCCGAGGTCAAACACAACCCTGATGCGGCCCTCAATGAACTCGAGTTTGACACCCCTGGACAAGAATAATTTGATTGTCACTTTGAATGTACACTAATTGGCATACATTAAAATGAAATTTCTTTGCATACAGCTCTCAAAGGGTCAACACCTCCAATATACACGACATAAACTTGACTAACTAACTAACTAACTAACTAACCAAACAAACAAACAAACAAATAAATAAATAAATAAATAAATAAATAAATAAATAAATATGCATATACCCACATATATTATATGACACAGAGAAACAACACAGTCTAGTTTGGATGTATACATATACATGGCGAGAAAAACAAATCTTGCGAATTTACCAGACGGATGGCAGAACAGCAAAGCTGTTACAGAATCTGGTAGTCCTGCTAGAAATACTTCGAAACCTCCTCCCAGAGGGGAGCAAGAGAAACAGACCGTGAAGTGGGTGTGTGGGGTCTCTGACAATGCTTTGAGCTCTAAGCACATAGCGCTTATAAGCAGCATCCTGAATGATGGGAAGCAAGCTTCCTATAATCTTCTCGGCTGTCCTTACCACTCTCTGTAGGGACTTTCTCTCTGAGCCACCAAACCAAACACTGATGCAGTTCAGAGATGGGTTTCAACAGGTTCTGACCAGTTCTGGAGAACCGGTAGCGGAAATTTTGAATAGTTCGGAGAACCGGTAAATACCACCTCTGACTGGCCCGGCCCCCATCTATTCTCTGCCTCCCGAGCCCCAGCTGATCGGGAGGAAATGGGGATTTTGCAGTAACCTTCCCCTGCCATGCTCACCAAGCCACACCATGCCCAGCAAGCCATGCCCACAGAATCGGTAGTAAAAAAAATTGAAACCCACCACTGATGCAGTTTGTTAAAACACTCCCAATCGTGCCTCTGAAAAAAATGGCCAGGACAGAAGGAGAAAGATGTGCTCTACTCATCTGACGCAGGAAATGCAGACTCTGGTTTGCACGCTTCACTTTACAGGTTTGCTGAACTCCAGACATACGCAGAGATGAGCTCCAGACCATTGGAAGACGGCAGCTGTGATGTCATTGTTGAGAAGCCAACTTATTTCATGAAGCTTGATGCAGGTACAAGGTATTTCTATGTTTTCAAATTCCAAAGTGTAACCTCATTTCTCTATACCAGTGTTGGCGAACCTTTTCAGCACTGAATGCTGAAACGGGAGCACGCGCATGTACGTGCCGAAAACGGGAAGCACAGCTGCTCTCTTCCGGTTTCCTGCGTACATATGCACTCCAGCCACCTGGTCTTCCGGTTTCCAGTGTGCATGCGCACGTGAAGACCAGCTGGCCGGTGCGCATGTGTGAGCCAGAAACCAGAAGAGCAGCCACCCAGTGCGCATGAGATGATCTTCCGGTTTCCGATGTGCACATGCGCACTGGCCAGCTGGTCTTCGCGCACGCATGTGTCCAGAAACCGGAAGACCAGGTGGCCGGTGTGCATGCATGTGCACCGGGCGGCTGCTCTTCCGGTTTCTGGCGCGTGCATGTGCACTGGCCACCTGGTCTTCTGGTTTTTGGCGTGCATACGCCTGCGAAGACCAGCTGGCTGTTGCGCATGTGTGCACCAGAAACTGGAAGAGCAGCCGCCTGGTGTGCATATGTGCACCAGGAAGATGATCTTCCAGTTTCCGGCCTGCGCATGTTCACCGACCAGCTGGTCTTCGCGCACGCATGTGCACTAGAAACCGGAAGACCAGGTGATCGGTGCGCATGCATGCGCACCAGGCAGCTACTCTTCTGGTTTCTGGCACTCCCACGCATGTGAAAACCAGCTGGCTGGTGCGCCGGAACTCGGAAGAGCAACAGGCGACGGCTCGCGTGCCCGGAGAAATGGCTCTGCGTGCCACTTCCAGCACATGTGCCATAGATTCACCGTCACGGCTCTATACTGATAAGAGAGGCTCTATTTCTGTAAACGTTAGGAGGTACGAATTATAAGCTTCAGGTAGTCCTTGACTTATGACTGGTTGCATAATGACCATTCAAATTTACAGTGGACTTGAAAAAAGTTACTTTTAACCTATACTTGAGGTTATGACTACTGTAACCACTCCGCTGTCATATTGTATTTCATGTGCTTGTCAACTTGCTTGCATTTATGAACAATTGCAGCATCCCGTGGTCAGATGTTCACGTTTTACGACTTCTTTTGCTGTTTATTGGCAAGAAATGCCTTTTGGATATAAGCTGCATTCAGACTTAAGACTCTGTGATTTGGCTAACAACCACAGTGACTCACGTAACGGCCATCATGAAAACAGTTGTAAAATTGACGTCTGGTCATGTGGCGACTCAAGTTACGACCACAATGACTTATTGACTAAAGTTCCAGGTTCAATTGTGGTCGTAAGCCTAGGACAAGGGTCAGCAACCCGTGGCTCTGGAGCCACATGTGGCTCTTTCATCCCTCTGCTGTGGCTCCCTGTCACCGGTCGCCTCCACAATTGATAGGGCAGGTAGAGGAAAAAGAATGCCGTCCTAGGAGGAGACTCTATGGTGGGGGCACGTAATTTGCGTGTCGCGTGCAAATTACGTCATCGGCCGGCCGCTACCGGTGCGGTAAAGTGGACCGCACCGGTAGGAATCCATCACTGTTACAAGACCCCAGGACAGTGGAACAGTCATAAATATATGCTAGTTGCCAGATGCCTAAATTTTGATCGCATGACCAAAAATAATTTGTTCGTGTGAATTAGCAAATGATCGTTTCACGAAACTGGGGAAAGTGGTCATAAGTCAGTGCTATTGCAACTTCAAACAGTCACTAAATGAATGGCTGTGAGTTGAGGGCTATCTGTATAGCTTGGAGTTCAGTGAAATGAGCTGAGCAAACGATCATAATTTTTACTGAACTCATTATGGTTTAAATACCATCCAGAAGTTTGTGATTTACTAGGAAATAAAAACAGTTAGTGCAAGGCAAGCAGCATTTTGAAAATGGCGCTATTTCTTTTCTTTTTTTAATCAAGAATATAAAATCCTTCAAGTTTACTGCTCTGATCAAATTAGTAGCTTCTTATGCCTGGATTTCATTTAAAACCCATATGCTGGCAATAATAGTGAGCTGGCCTCAAAGCTCCTCCTTGTTCAGTTTCTTAAATGTGTTTTTAATGGCAACTTCGTGAATTAATTGAGCAACTCACAATTTTGTACCTGCATTTTAGCATAGGTGCACCTGTGTGTGAGATACGAGACCCAATTATTTTAATATTCACAATACAGAAGACAAGTCTGGTTCACAATTCAAAGGTTTATTTCAAAAAGCGTTTGCAAAGGCGGCCTCCAAGTCTGTTCCCCAGTGGACTGAGTACAAGGAGAGCAAAGCACATTCTACAATCCATACATTTTATACCTTCTACACAATGCACGCCACGCCCAAGAGGCCCTCCCCACACCCCTTTATTCTCCTAAGTTATTTCTTAAGTCATTCTATGCTCTAAGGGGTCAGCGTGACAATTTCTTCAGAGTAACAGATATCTTATCTCTTTCACTGGTAGCTTCGTCCTGGGCGGATGTTCCTATCTAATTGAATGTGGCCTTGCCTTGGGTATGTTCCTGTCTTCCAGTAGCAAGTCATCCTATATTGTTTTATTAAGTACATCCTGTGGTTAGTTTTCAACAGAAAAGAGCATTATAGCTTATTAGTACATTAAACACTTCTATAAAAGATTAACTCATTATTCATTTCCTTCATATGGAACATAGGTTTTTGTATAAAGTCCTAAGCCTTAGTTGTAAATCTAAGTAGACAGTAAATCTACTGTCTAAGTAGACAGTAAATCTACTGTCTATGTAGTTCTGGTTGTGTTATACTACAACAAGCTTAATTTTTCTTCCTTCTTTTAGGTGTCAACATGTACCATCATTTTTGTGACTTTGTGAATCTTTACATCACTCAGCATGTTACCAACACCTTCAGCACTGATATCAACGTTGTTATGTGGGATACTGTAAGTAGGAGCACAAGAATAATTAGGATTAGGTTAGGGCGTAACATTGTTTGAGATATTATTTTTGTCTGATGTAAATAGTTCCAGGTTTAGGATGAATTGTAGTTATGCTATCGTGAGAGGATTGTTAATTATGGGTATAAACTAGACTGGGTATGTCTAGTTTAATGAAAAGAAGGACTAGGGGGAGACATGATAGCAGTGTTCCAGTATCTCAGGGGCCGCCACAAAGAAGAGGGAGTGAAGCTATTCTCCAAAGCACCTGAGGGTAGAACAAGAAGCAATAGGTGGAAACTAATCAAGGTGAGAAGTAACCTAGAACTAAGGAGAAATTTCCTACAGAATAGAATAGAATAGAATAGAATAGAATAGAATAGAATAGAATAGAATAGAATAGAATAGAATAGAATAGAATAGAATTTTTTTATTGGCCAAGTGTGATTGTACACACAAGGAATTTGTCTTGGTGCATATGCTCTCAGTGTACATAAAAGAAAAGATATGTTCGTCAAGAATCATAAGATACAACACTTAATGATAGTCCGGGTACAAATAAGCAATCAAATCATATTAGTACAATTAATCAGTGTTATGTGTGCGGCTGTCATAACTTTGAAAATGGGTTATAAGTAGCTTTTGGGGAATCCATAATAATTTTGTGTGGTCACTAAGTGACTGGTTGTAAATTGAGGACCACCTGCCTGTCTAACATGTGACTCTTCTGCTGGATTTCTCATTTGACTGTCTCCTATTTTGAAAAAAACACTCTGTGTTTATTTTTGATACATCTAGTACTGTCATGCGAATTTGTCCTAAGCTAAAAACTTGTTATAGTATGTTTAATTCCCAGTATTGCCAGATGATGGCGACAGTGTACTGTTTTATCTCACTGTATAAAGCTGGAGAAGTTTATGCATTCTCTTTATGTAGCGCGCATTGATTTAGCTGTTGTAGGTTTACAACCCTTAATTCATTTTTTTTAAAATTTAGTAAAGCTGAACTAACTTTTTATTAGTTTCTACTCAAATGTCCCAAAGGTGCTTTTTTTTTCCAGGAGACAACTGGACTTTCTTGTTTTTCTTTGAAGACGTTTCGCTTCTCATCCAAGAAGCTTCTTCAGAAAAACAAGAAAGTCCAGTTTCCTTGTGAAAAAGCATCTTTGGGACAACTATGACCTGGATGACCGAGACTCTTCATATACATTTTTCTACTCAAATGTTTGAAAAGTTTTAGCTTTTTAATAAAACGTTAAAAGTTCTATATAAGTGAAATGAAAGAGAAATGCAATTTTATATTTTAAAAAACCTGCTTTTAACATGTTCCTGAACAAATATAAATGACAAACTCATTATTTATAAAGGATCTTTGGTAACACCTCAGTTCAGGTATATGATGGTAAGATACCCTGTTTCCCCAAAAATAAGACATCCCCTGATAAAAAGCCCAATCGGGCTTTTGAGTGCATGGCAATAAGGCCAAGCACTTATTTCAGGGTTCAAAAAATATATGACAGGGTCTTATTTTCGGGAAAACATGGTAGTTGTTAGGTCAGTTTAGTATCTTCCAGTTGTATTGAATGCTGATCTTTAATTGGCATTGGTTGTGCTGATGAGCAGACCTCTAGTATACTTCCAGTCTGTAAAAAAACCCTTCATATTTATTAAAATATAATTGAAAACATATGTGGAAAATTAAAAAAAGACCTTAGGTTAATGTGGCTAAATATGAAATTATGTGAACTTTTAAAAGAATATATTTATTGTACACTATTATTTCGGCTATTAAAATAAGAAAAAGAGCATTGAAAATGCAGAACAGAACATGTTCAATTATCAGATCATATTCATATAGTCTGCACCAATGTCATATTTTTCTTCACATATCTGAGTTGTATTTTTCTTTTTTAATCTTTGGAAACTACTAAAATTCATATTTTTACCATATCTCTCTATTAATATTTTATCTCTTTTACGCTGAATTCTTTTAGAAATTCTTTCTACTCTTATTGTTTGAAATGGACATACAAATTTGGACTATATTAAGGGAAATATTATTGGCATTTGTTTTTGTTTTTTCAGAGTACATATGGATATGGTGATTTATTCAGTGAAACATGGAAGGCATTTACGGACTATGAAATAATACATTTGAAATCGTATGATTCAAAAACGGTATGGTATATTGTATCATTTTAAAACTTTACTGTTTTATTTTAAACATAATGAATAATTTGTTTTGTGGTATTTATGTTTAATGTTTTGTAGTTATTAATTTCATCTGGTCCTTTGATTGCTGGAATTGTAATAGTTAAAATAAAGATAAGAATTTGCCTGTTTGCAGTTGACACAGCTGCATAAACCAGGAAGTCATCTTACTTGAATTTGAATGAATCAAGGAACTACATTATAGTTTAATGTAAACTAGAAATGAATCCCAAAAGACAGGAAGGGAAAGGTTAAAGGAAAGGGAAAAGGAAAAAGGAAAGGAAAGGAAAGGAAAGGAAAGGAAAGGAAAGGAAAGGAAAGGAAAGGAAAGAAGGAAACTATAATAGTCCCTCCCAGTTTCACAAAACATAACTTATGAAACTTGAAAAGATTATTGAATTACCATGATCATCTTCTGACAATATATACAGTATATAAATATATATGTGTGTGTGTGTGTGTGTAGCATTTTTTGCTGATAAATGAAAATAAAGGGAGACTATTATAGATCTATTTCGAGCTATTTAGCTCTCGTCAGATAGCCATACCCTTATATATATATAATTCTATGAGAGGCCACTCTGGGCATATAAACATAAACCACAATACAGTATATTTGCTACAATTTGCAGGAAATATGAAAAGCCAATATCAAAAGCCACCTAGAATTGCCTAGAGCAGGGATGGTGAACCTTTTTTGGTTCATGTGCCAAAAGGGGGTGTGTGCGTGCACTAGCATGCGCGCACGTACCCACACCCATTCCCTCCCCCCCACGCATGCGCACACACACCCGCCCGTGCGCAAAGGCCTCACTGAAGCCTGGGACGGTGAAAAACGGCAAAACGGGCAAACCGGAAGTTCGGAAAAATGCACTTCCGGTTTGCCCGTTGGGCTGTTTTTTACACTCCGGGGCTTCAGGAAGCTCCCCTGAACCCTCCGGAGTGCGAAAAATAGCCCAACAGCAAACCGGAAGTGCGTTTTTCCGAATTTCTGGTTTGCCTGTTGGGCCGTTTTTCACACTCCGGGGCTTCAGGAAGCTTCCCTGAAGCCTCCGGAGGGCGAAACGGCCTTCCCCAAATAATTAAAACTTTTGTTGTCCATGGTAGTAGAAATTAGTAAATGGAAGTGCATGTTTGGAATGGCAACATGATGCCAGTTACCTTTCAAACTTGTGCCATAACTTCCACCATTAAACTAACATTACAATACTTCTTGAAAGTATTTTATGTTATGAGAGTTTATAATTATCATATATCACAAGAGAAATCACTCATTTCCCAAAACAAGTGACTCTGGGCAGTGTACAACAAAGTTACCAAAAATATTCTGAACTACTTTCCATCGCAGTGTTAATACGGTAGATCCTGCTTCATAACAGAATAACAGAGTTGGAAGGGACCTTGGAGGTCTTCTAGTCCAACTCCCGGCTCAAGCAGGAAACCCTATACCCGTGATGGCGAACCTATGGCACGGGTGCCACAAGTGGCACGCGGAGCCATATCGGTGGGCACGCGAGCTCAGGTCCGGCGCGCATGTGTGCACCGGCTGGCTGATTTTTGGGCCTTCTGGGCCCACTGGGAGTCAGGAAACAGGCTGTTTCCAGCCTCCAGAGGGGGTGGGGAAGGCTGTTTTCGCCCTTCCCAGGCTCCTAGAAAGGCTCGTAGAAGTCTGGAGAGAGCAAAAAATGGGCGTGCCATTGCATGCTGGGAGTGGGGGGGGGTCATGCGCGCATGCGCGGGGGTGCATGGAATTATGGGTGTGGGCACGCACACACGTGACCCCCCCACATCCCCCCCTTTTTGGCACGTGAACCAAAAAAGGTTCGCCATCACTGCCCTATACCATTTCAGACAAATGATTGTCCAGTCTGTTTTTAAAAAACGAGTGCTGGAGCACCCACAACCTCTGGAGACAAGTCGTTCCACTAACTCTCTCAGGAAATTTCTCCTTAGTTCTAGGTTGTTTCTCTCCTTGATTAGTTTCCATCCATTGCTTCTTGTTCTGCCTTCAGGTGCTTTGGAGAGTAGGTTGACTCCCTCTTCTTTGTGACAGCCTCTCAAATATTGAGACACTACTACCATGTCACCCCAGTCCTTCTTTTCATTATATTAGACATACCCAATTCCTTCAACCGTTCTTCATATGTTATAGTCTCCAGTTCCCTAATCATCTTTGTTGTTCTTCTCTGTGCTCTTTGTTTGCCTCTCTCCTTATATATTAAGGAAAATCCTTGTAAATTGTTAATCTTCTTTTCCAGGTCTGCTTCAAAGAAGTAATTTTTACACTATTGCCTCGAATGAGGTTTGGCCTGTTTTATAATACACCATTGGTGAGTAAATCTGGTGAGATTACCACAGTCTTTTAAAAAAAACCACAAGCAGAATACTTGGGTCTGAATAAGCATGATGGTTTTTAATCCCCCCCTCTCTCATTCTATATATGGTAAAAAATTAAAGCATAAACATGTTTACATTTTATTCCTGTGTCTGGTCTAATTGCAGATCTCCGGCTGTCATGGGACAGGATTATTCAGAGCCTTTTCCCAACACGTGTTGCACAGATTAAATATCACCCAAGATGGGCCTAAGGTACTAGTTTGGTTGCAATAGTAGTTCTTGACATATGACCATAATTTAGGCCGGGATTACAGTCCTAAATCATGCTGGTTATTAAGTGGTTAACCATGTGACTCAGGAGTGTCAAACTGGCGGCCCGCGGGCTGGATGCGTCACCCGCAGGCCACACCCACCCCAGCTCCGCGAAGGGGAAAATGTCATGTGACGGCAACATGATGCCGCGAGTTTGACACCCGTGATGTGACTTATCAATTTTACAAACTTCTCTGTTGTGGTCATTAAATGAACATGACGCTGGTAATGTGAACATTGTCATTAAGCAAATGCTGCACTCATGAAGTTAATCCATTAATAGCAATAGCACTTAGACTTACCGTATTTTTCGGAGTATAAGATGCACCTTTTTGCCCCCAAAAAGAGGGTGGAAATGTCGGTGCGTCTTATACACCGAATACAGCAATTTTAGCCTCCCTAAGCCCCGCCCCCACATCCAATTTTTGCAAAAAAAGGGCCGTTTTTTGCAAAAATGGGGGGTTTGCCTCCCCCCACCCCCTAGGAGTGTTCTGCAGGCTTCCCAGATCCTTTGCATGCCGTTTTTGCAAAAAAAAAGAGAGCAAAAAACGGGCCGTTTTTTGCAAAAATTGGGGCGTATTTGCCTTCCCCCACCACCTAGGAGTGCTCTGCAGGCTTCCTAGATCCTCTGCATGCCCTGTTTTTGCAAAAAAACGAACAAAAAACGGGCCGTTTTTTGCAAAAATTGGGGCGTTTTTGCCTTCCCCCACCTCCTAGGAGTCCACTGCAGGCTTCCCAGATCCTTTGCATGCCCTGTTTTTGCAAAAAAACGAGCGAAAAAGGGCCATTTTTTGCAAAAATTGGGACGTTCTTGCCTTCTAATTACCCCATCTAGCATGACTGGAGGAGGAATTCTGGGAGTTGAAGTCCACTAGTCTTAAAGCTGTCACGTTTGAAGACCCCTGGGTTAGCGGTTAGGTGTGCAAGGATCTTCAAACTTGGCAAGTTTAAGACTTGTGGACTTCAACTCCCATTCCTGAGCTAGCATGACTGGAGGAGGAATTCTGGGAGTTGAAGTCCACTAATCTTAAAGCTGTCAAGTTTGAAGTTTTTAAAAAGTATACATGGTTGTAAAAAGTGTACATGGTTGTAAAAAGTATTCTGCTACACTGGTATTTTATTAAATAATATATTACTGCACCATTTGATTCAGAATACTTTTTTCCTTGTTTTCCTCCTCTAAAATCTAGGTGCGTCTTATAGTTTGGTGCGTCTTATACTCCGAAAAATATGGTATATACCGCTTAACAGTGCTTCACAGCCCTCGCTAAGCAGTTTACAGAGTCAGCATATTGCCCCCAACAATCTGGATCCTCATGCTGGTTAATTTGCAGTCATGTGACTGCAGGATATTGCAAACAGCTGTGAATGCAGTTGCTAAGCATGGAATGTGCAATCATGTGACCTGGGGGGACCAGTTAAGCGACCAATCGTAACTTGAAGACTAGCTGTGCTGAAATGAAACTGAAATTGTATGCTCTCCCCCCACCCCCACCATTTCCGCTTCCAAGACTTTTCTCATATCCTGACAGTGTTTCTGAAATCCAGTGATCTGGATACTCTTGAGAGTCCTTTCAAGGGTCTATGAAATCAAAATTATTTACAAGATTTTCACGATATTTGCAAAAACAGTGTCACTCTTCTTTTCACTCATTGTTACTTTTATTTTTTAAAATAATAGGATTTTTAATGGAAAATAGGTTAGTAGCTAATGGATTTAATATTGCTATTTTTACATGAGTCAGTAAATAACTATTCTATCAATGTGTCAATTTTAATTTTCAATACTGTAAATATCAATAAATATAACCCACATAAGCGAAATCTCTTTTGGGGTCCTCCATAATTTTTTAAAAGTAGGAAGGAATCCTGAGAGAAAAAAAGTTTTAAGAAAGTGTCCTCACAGTTCTGATATCCTGTATCGGTGTATTTGCAGTTTAAGTATTCCTATTTTTACTTGGGAAGACACTATAGAGAATTCTATATTTGAAAACATAGCTATTGCCAGAAAATTGGATTAGGGCAGAAGAGATCACAAGTTAACCCCGCCTCCCCTACCTCCTAGCTACGTAACTGGTTGACTGGCTTTGAGTCAATCATTGCCTCTCAGTTCAAGTTACCCACAAAATTGTGAGGGTTTTGTCAAGTGCAGGAAATCAGGAACGGAAGCAGTTCAAATGAATACAGGTTTATTGCATGCTGACATTCTCTACAAGAATCTGAACATCTTAACGGTCCAAGTTGGCAGTAGATAAGAGCCAATGGAATTCAAGGTGGACTGGACTTAGATCTCTTGTGGGCATGAAGGGACTCAAGACTTATGGTGCACTTGACTCCTTGGGCCCAGCCTGGTCATCTTCTACAGTTATTCTTGCAGGGCTCAAGCGGATGCTGGCTAAATGCATGCTTAATGAAGATACAGATGAAAGAGAACATAAAAAGCAACAAGCAAATAACAATACATAATGATAATTAGGATAGGGACTTTGACAACAAAGTCCAGTAGCTCTGATATATCCAGTCGTCCCAGAATAATTTTCACTACTCAAAGAGTTTCCTTTGCTTCTACTAGGAAGTCTATTCTCTAAAAGCTACTTGATAAATCCTTGATCGCTGTTTGATTCCTATTCAGTAATTTTGCTGATTTTTCAGTTAACTTGGCTGTTATTTTTGTCAGTTTTTACAGGCTGCGGAAGAAAAATCAGTTCAGTTCCTTAAAGTATTAACTAAGGAATATAAAGCATACTCATCACAAGGGGCTAACATTTTCCGGCTTTCCACATCCATTTGCTACACGTTTCCTGCTGGTCTTAATAGATTTCATGCCGTTAAACCTTTGTATTCCTTTTTTTACAATTTACCCCTGAGGATTGAATGATTTTTTTTTAAATTGGGAAGGAAAATAACTTTATTTGGAGGGCTAATCTTACTTTTTTCCCTCCATTACTCACCTGTGTATTAAGTGGCCCTGTTCAGATTCAGTAATAGTATTCAGTGATGTTGTCCATTTTATATTCAATAAATATAAAGTATTTAAAAGCCCATGCCTCTTCAGGGACATTCTGAATTGGCATAGAGGTAGCTGGAAGTCTCTTAAATGGCTTAGCTATTTGTGGCAAATATTCCTACTAAAGCTTTACCTGAGGTGTTTGCGGCCTTCTTGCATATTGTATAAATGAGGTGATTAAAAGAAAAGGACAGTTTAATCGCCCTACTAATAGTTGCTGTTAAGGCCAGTAATTTTTTCTGTTGTCACTCTACTGGTCTTTTCTTTGTTTTTGTGCAATGAATTGATCAATGAACTGTTTTTGCTGAATTTGTTTGTTTTTGTTTTTCAATAGGATGGGAAAATCAGAGTTACAATACTTGCCCGGACTACAGAGTATAGAAAGATATTAAACCAGAATGAGGTTTGCTCATTTTTTCCCTTCGGTTAAATCTCTTTGCTTTATGGTTGCCACATAGAAAAAGGTAATTTTTATACTGCCTTGAACATTTTTGTTTTTTCCTCTCCCTCTTCAGCTTGCCAATGCTTTGAAAACACTGCCATTATTTGATGTCCAAATAGTGAATTACAAGTACAAGTAAGTATGTTTGAAAGGAGAAGTAGAGCTGGCCTGCAATTCTTCATACCAAATCAGTATATGACATATTAGTATCTACAGGGATGGGGGGTGTCTGTGTGTTCTGTTCTGTTCGTTCTGTCTGTCTGTCTGTCTATCTATCTATCTATCTATCTATCTAGCATCTAGCATCTATCCATCTTAGGAACCGTCCATCTCCCTCACAGGGGGACTCCGGGCGGTGTAGAAGTCAAAATGTTAAAAACATAAAAACTAAAATAAAACCTAAAATAGGCAAGGTGAGTTAAGTTTCTGCATTAAGAGTTAATTAAAAAGCAGGAGGAGAGGAGAATTTCAGGGTGATAACCAGCCCCATTGCTGCGTGCTCGCCTGTGAGTCCCAAGCAGAGCAATCTTTAAATAATTATGAAAGGCCAGGAGAGTGGGGGCTCGCCTTGCTTAATAGAGGAGGGGGAGAATGTTCCAAAGAGCAGGGGCAGTGGGAGAAAAGGCTCTCTTCCCAGACTCTGCCAGTCAAAATTCTTTTCACTGAGAGGGTTAAAAGAACATATTTTGCCTTCCTATCCAGATGGTACAGGCTGATGTGATGGGGTGAAGATGGTTTTTTAGATAGCTTGGCCCCATGCCGGGTAGGGCTTTAAAAGTCATAGCTACCATCTTGAACTGGACTCAGAAACACACCAGCATCCAATGGAGCTCATACAGCAAAGATGTTACATGCACTATTCTTATACGCAGCGGTGGCTAGCATGAGACCATCATTGATCCTCCTTACTTAATAGGAGTCTGTATTTCAGAAGGTTCCCCACAACCTCTGAGGAGCAATTGCAGTGGGCTGAGAGCAAGCATTATGTGTCTTCCTTTGAACAAGCCAAAATGCTTTTCCATATTGCAAAGCCACCAACTGAGTACAGCCCAGTTACTTTGAATTGCTGAAATTGTAGGACACTTTTTTGGGGCAATTTTTTTTAGTTTTTACACACACACAAACAAACAAACAATGTAATTTCTCTGAACAGAGTATTGACCGGGTCAAAAAAAAATTGTACAGTTTATAGCATCCCCAAACACAATTTATATATTTCCATTTCTGCCATAATATTCTTTCTCTCTGTTTTATTTTATTTTATTTTCCTCTTACTTCTTTTCTAACATTATATCACCATTTGTCCTTACCCCAAACCTTTCTTATTCCCTTTTCAAGTTAAAACCCTTTAGTTTAAAGATAGTCCTTTCCATTCTTAATTCCTAGTTTCTCAGTATAATTTATTATTTTATCAGCTGAACCAACTTATCATTTCTTATTTACCATTTTATCGCAAAAAATATTTTCTTTACTTTAATAATCAAAATCAATTATAATGATATAATAATATCCCATTTACTCTTCAGCACCTTTTCCATTTAACTTCATAAACAATAAATTTCTTTACGCTTATTTTTCACATCTCCTTTTTCAACTATCAAACATCATCTTATGAACAATAATCCACAAAAGTGTAGGACACTTTCTAAGGAATGAACCACCACGATGTATAACAAGGTTTCTCTGTTACTGTACTTCTTAGAATATAGTTCTGAAAAACATACTGACATAAAGACCAATCCATGGATTTAAATTTAGTAATGTACTTGTCAAAGCATAGCGCTAGACAATGAAATATACATTTTTTTTAATGTATATTTGCATGGCAGCCTTGTAAGGTGCTTCCAGGCAGTCAGATGATGCAGTAAATGGATTCATTGACTGACCCTTCAGTCTTAATCATAGGCCCTCCTCCAGGTACCTTAGAATAGAATAAGAGAATTGGAAGAGACCTTGGAGGTCTTCAAGTCCAACCCCCTGCCTAGGCAGGAAACCCTACACTACCTCAGACAAATGGTTGTCCAGTCTCTTCGTAAAAACTTCCAGTGTTGGGGGATTCAGAACTTCTGCAGGCAAGTTGTTCCACTGATTAATTGTTCTGTCAGGAAATTTTTCCTTAGTTCTCAGTTGCTTCTCTCCTTGATTAATTTCCACCCATTGCTTCTTGTTCTTCCCTCAGGTGCTTTGGAGAATAGCTTGACTCCCTCTTCTTTGTGGCAGCCCCTGAGATATTGGAACACTGCTATCATGTGTCCCCTAGTCCTTCTTTTCATTAAACTAGACATACCCAGTTCCTGCAACCGTTCTTCATATGTTTTAGCCTCCAGTCCCCTAATCATCTTTGTTGCTCTTCTCTGCACTCTTTCTAGAGTCTCAACATCGTTTTTACATCATGGCGACCAAAACTGAATGCAGTATTCCAAGTGTGGCCTTACCAAGGCATTATAAAGTGGTATTAACACTTCACGTGATCTTGATTCTATCCCTCTGTTAATGCAGCCTAGAACTGTGTTGGCTTTTTTGGCAGCTGCTGCACACTGCTGGCTCATATTTAAATGGTTGTCCACTAGGACTCCAAGAGCCCTCTCACAGTTACTACTGTTGAGCAAGGTACCACATATACTGTACCTGTGCATTTTGTTTTTCTTGCCTAAATGTAGAACCTTACTTTTTTCACCATTGAATTTCATTTTGTTAGAGAAGGAGCCTTCTCATTGCTGGCACCCATTGGTGAAATTGTTTCCCCAGAAATAATGTTCTGGATGAACATTTTGAAAGATATTATTTCAGGCACTTTAGGAAATCCTGTTTCTGTTTTGCCGTTGGCTCTACTTTGATTTTTGTCAGCTGCATTTTCATTTGCTATTATTGCTAGTGGTTTTAATCACTATCATGCTGTTGTTTGGTCATTTTGTGTCTCTTTGATTTACTGTATGTTGTACATTTTAATAGATTTGCAAACTACCTAGGGAAGTGTAGTTGTGAGGCAGTTTAGAAATACAGAAGATGATGTCGCTCAAGGATATTTTTATTTTAATGTGTTTCTTATTCATTACATTCCTAGAGGACTTTTTTCATAGCCTTGAGCTGTTTTCAAATGGTGATCTCTTGTGCTTTTTCTGGCATGCACAAACTTGTGTGTGTGTGTGTGTGTGTGTGTGTGCGTGCGTGTGCGTGTGTGTGTATGTGTGTTTATATATATATATATATGTATTTTTGTGTATGTTATGTGCGTGTCAGTGGTGGTATTCAGCCAGTTCTCTCCCGATCGCGTGAACTGGTAGCGGTGACTGTGGGAGGCTCCGCCCCCCCGTCCCAACGTAATGCGCAGATGCACGCACGCTCACATTTGCGAATTGGTAGGAAAGGTAAGTGAATCCCGCCTCGTGTGTGTGTGTGTGTGTGTGTGTGTGTAGCAGAGATGGGTTCCTGCTGGTACGCTCTTATCTGTTGGTTGCCGCAGAGCCGAAGAAGCCGGTGGTGTTCGCGGCGCGGGGCTTCCCCCGCCCGCTTTCCCCCGCCCGCCTGGACGCTGCCATTTGCGTTCTTTTGCCCTCTGCGCATGCACAAAGCGTTCTGCTTGCGCAGAGGGCAAAAGAACGCAAATGGCGGCGTCCAGGCAGGCGGGGGAAAGCGGGCGGGGGAAGCCCCGCGACGCGAACGCCACCGGCTTCTTCGGCTCTGCAGCGACCAACAGGTAAGAGCGTACCGGCAGGAACCCACCTCTGGTGTGTAGGTATATCTTGGTTTTGTGTGTGTGTGTGTGTGTGTGTGTGTGTGTGTGTGTGCATATGTGTATATATCATTACTTATACTGCTTTATACAGGGAGCTCGAATTTAAGGAGCAGCTGAAGATAACCCACAATTCTGATATCTTTATTGGAATGCATGGAGCAGGCCTTACTCATCTTCTCTTTCTGCCAGATTGGGCTGTCATCTTTGAACTGTAAGTCTTTCCTTGGCAGTCATGCTTGTATGTTTAATATCTTTGTATGTGGGTGTGGGCATGCATTACACGAAGATGGATTTCCTGCTGCAGAGAAAGCTCCAAATTTGTGTTTTTTAATATATGCATGACAGTGAGGGATGGCACGACTTCCTGTGTCACAGGAGCTGTCAAAATTACCTGGGTGGTAATTGGTAAAAATCAAGAAATGCTTCTTCAAATCGATGTGGTAACCCTGTTTGCTGGCTTTTATTGGATTGAGGTTGACAGCAGGCAGCCTCCAGGCTAAACCCAGTCTCCTTTTCTGGTTTGTTTGTCAGAAAAACTAGTTGTTGCCTGGATCATTTTTAAACAGACATTAAAATCACATCTAATCTTTCACTCAGAGGCAAGTCATGTGGATATCAACCACAAAGACGATATGCTTGCTCTTTGTGGCTGCTTCTTTCTTTATCTTCTCTCTCATGTAAACAGGGCCTAGTTTGTCGATTGGATTACTCTTGCTGCCCGGGAAGATACTGTGTTTTAAAACTGTGTGTAGCTGCTGCAGTTTCCCGTTCTCTCTATTCTCCGGTTTCATAGGCGATACAACTGCACACTAGCAAAGATAAACATGAAGTATTTGATCTTTGGCTTTCCATAACTTGCTTCTCCTTTCTATAGGGACAGAGCTGGAAAAAGAAAAACACAGCTGGTTAATTTTCTGGTAAAATTGTCTCTGATAAATCCCCATCATTTCTGCATCTCTGTAGGTACAATTGTAAAGATGAACGTTGCTACTTAGACCTTGCAAGGCTGAGAGGTATCCATTATATCACCTGGCAGCAGAAGGATAAAGTGTTCCCTCAGGATGAGGTACTGGAAAGTTGGGTGGGATGGATGGATGGAAAGGACTTTATTTCCTTGTGTCTTAATTGTTTTTGTATTACCCTTCTCAGTTCTTCTACATGAAATATGATTCTGTTCTACAGCCCAAATTAAATTCTCTGCTCTGATTAAGGAGTCATTTTATATTAATAGCTGGGGGAGGAAGAGTAATGAAATTAATTGGCCATTAGTTTAGGCTGTCAATAGCGTTGCTGTGAGGGGTTTCTAACTGATACGATAGTTTTGGGGTGGATCAATAAATCAGCTATTATGAATTATAATAATTACTCAATATGCTAGTTTCACCTCAGTGCTTCCTTAAAATAATTTTAACTCCTATTTCTTCAGGGTCATCACCCGACATTAGGAAAACATCCAAAATTTACAAATTACGCCTTCGATGTGGAAGAATTTGTCCGTCTGGTTCTGTTGGCAGCTGATCATGTGTCACAACACTCCAAATGGCCATTTAGGAGAAAACATGATGAATTCTAGGTCAGATAATTGGCCTCCTTTGCAGAGTTTTTAAATACTAAAGTGTTCAGAATGTCAGCTCTTTTGAAGTAGAATCATGAATTATGAACTTGTTTGAAGAGGGAGAAGTGAAAAAGGTTAAATGGGCAGGAGTCATATATAATGTCTCCCTCCAAGCATGTTATTTCTGTATTATTACTTTCTTACTGACAATCCCTGTCCTAATTTACTTGAGGAATTTGCATTATGCATGATCTATTTATTAAGGTGACCATGTTTGCACTATAATCTTCCTATTTATTTTAGGATTGTCAGCCTCATTGCCCCAGAGCAGTGAAGTGAAAGATAAGCACACTGGACCTTCCCCTCCCCCTACTTCTTTTTGTGACATGTAGCAAGACCTTTGCAGCCTTGTATCTCCCTCCCTCCCTCCCTCCTTCCTTCCTTCCTTCCTTCCTTCCTTCCTTCCTTCCTTCCTTCCTTCCTTCCTTCCTTCCTTCCTTCCTTCCTTCCTTCCTTCCTTCGCACTGACAGTGATCTGGAAATGAAAATCCAGCTGAGCTGCATCTAGTCAGTATTTTTTTTGTCTAATGGAAAAGCTAAGAAATCAGGTTGATAATGCCACTTATGTGTGACTTGCTAAAACGTTACACTTTTTTAAAAGTAGCAAATCACAGCTGAGGGAAGGGGATTTTGGCATGAAATCCACAGAGGGCCTCAGTCCTAATCAGCAGTGCAATCCCGATCTGGGACTCTGACTTCATTTTTAATTAAAAGAGAAGCATCTCTCTGAAATATGCTTATCCATGGTTTTGTTCCTATTGCCGTATGCATTTCACATTCGGAAACTGTCATTATACAGGTAATCCTCGGTTAATGGCCATTTATTCAGCAACCGTTCAAAGTTATGACAGTGCTGAATGAGGGGACATGTGCCTGGTCCTCAAAATTGTGGCCATCGAGGCGTCCCCATGGTCTTGTGATCCTGATTCAGGCACTTGGCAACTGGCTTGCAATTAAATGGTTGCAGCATCCTGTGATCACACATGGTCTCTATTTTCAACTTCCGCTGCTAGCTTCCAGCAAGCAAAAGCAATGGGGAAGACAGCAGGAGGTCGCAAATGGCAATTGCATGACATAACGCAAGGTTCTTCTAATGGCAACTAGAGCTGCTGGAACTGTTGTCATAAATCAGTGTAGTCATTGTCACTTAGTGACAAAGTTATCGGTCCCAATTGCCATTGTTAACTGCCATTGTGACTACCTGCACATTTAGTTTTACTCATTAATCATTCCTCTGTTTGCTTCCGTGTGGGTGTGCATGTTTCATTACACATGGGACGGCAGGTGTATGGATGAAATATTTTAATTTGTTACTGTAGCAGTTTTCTCCATGGGATCTTACTGTGTTGATCTTAGCAATTTACTCTTGTCTTAAGTATCACTTTGTTTATTTTTCTTACTTGTACAAAATCGTCACTCTTTTTAATCTCCTTGATTTATCTTGCTAATCATGTTATACAATCATTCTAACTTTGTCTCACCCTCAATATCCTAATTAAATAACATCCTATTTAGACTTCTGTTACCATTGTTTTAAGCAATTGCCCAAATGGTTCAGTGGGGGTAGGGGGAGGAAAGGGAGAATGTATACAGTTGAATAGTATTTCCTAAATAATTTTCCATGAATGTACATTAGGGCTGTCACACTTACAGGCCGGATGCATCACGCGCTGGCCACGCCCACGCCCGGTTTAGCAAAGGGGGGGAAGTCCCGATACGTCATGTGATCCCCGCTGTGATGCCGCAAGTTTGATACTCCTGATGAACATCATTGGCTATTTTTCATTTAATTGTGATGCACCTTCCGAAAGTCCAAATGGGACTAAGATAGGATAGGTCCCTGTTACTAAATTTCTTGTTGTTTCTTATGGCAATAACCACAACACTAAAGTTGACTAGAATTAATTTTATTTGTATCCCTTGCCATTGAGAGTATAGGGGAAAAAAGCCTAAGAATGATATTGATTCTAATTTGCACTGTTTGTAGTTGGAATGCTTGCAACCTTGATTTCGGGTGTTTCGCCCTTGACAAAAAGGCCGCCTCCTTTTTTGTATGCAAAAGTCGACAAGCATAAATAGTTGGATGATACATAATGATTGATATTATTGACCCCTTTTTAAATAATCAAAAGCAATTGTTTAGAGAGTGGCCCTATTGGCTGTTGTGTTTATAGAAGGGGATAAAAAAGAGCAGCCTATGGATGCTTGTAACATGAGTCACTGCGAAAGGGAACTGAAGACTTTTGAAATGGGCTGGATTATGAAGATTTGCCTTTCCTTTTTAGACTGAGGCAATTGGTTGAAGTTAAAACACTTGTCTATAAAACTTGAAAATTGTACACATAACCCCACACACACTTCTTAAAAAGATCATTAAGAATGTCAACCAGTATCGAAGTGTTTTTTCTTTTAAAAAAAATTAAAGGGAAATTTACTTTGTAAAATATAGGCGTTTATTTGTGAATGGATGTTTATAGATCATGTCAGATCACTGTAAATATTTATTATCAGATGTGCCAGGGTTTTAAAATGTGTGTTCTACAACCCTTTTTCCTCTGGAGCAAACATTTATTCTTTAATTATTGGAAAAACATTAGGATCCTTAATGCATTCTCATCCATCATCATATTAAAGCTTTGGAGTCTGTCTTGGAAAGATACACTGACTTTGAATGGTCATCATAATAACTAAGTGGACAGCACACAGTCTAGAGCCCCATATGCTGTCCAGCACTGAAGGTTAATTATCTGCTAAAGAAATAGAATCAAAGAAAGAAAAGTGAGCTGGAACCTATTACCGTCCCAAAATATTAAAGAGAAATGGAAGACTGTGCTAATGAATTTGGAGATTAGTTCATCATTCCTAGTGTGAGGGAAGGCTTGGCGAAAACTAATTTTCACATTATAGTAATTAGAATAACTTTTGTTAGACTTAGACATAACTTTATTGTCACTTTGACTGTACACTAATCGGCATACATTAAAATGAAATTTCGTTGCATACAGCTCTCAAAGGGTCCCCACGACATAAACATACATGACATAAACATGACTAAATAAATAAATAAATAAATAAATTCAAAATTATGCATATATACACATATATTACATGACACGGAGAAACAACACAGTCTAGTTCGGATGTATACATGTACATGGCAAGAAAAACAAATCTTGCGAGTTTACCAGATGAATAGCATAGGGAACAAAGCTGTTACAGAATCTTGTAGTCCTGCTAGAAATACTTCGAAATCTCCTCCCGGAGGGGAGCAAGAGAAACAGACCGTGAAGTGGGTGTGTGGGGTCGCTGACAATGCTTTGAGCTCCAAGCACATAGTGCTTATAAGCAGTATCCACAGGAAGCAAGCTTCCTATAATTTTCTCGGCTGTCCTTACTAGGGGTGAAATCCAGCAGGTTCTGACAGGTTCTGGAGAACCGGTAGCGGAAATTTTGAATAGTTCAGAGAACCGGCAAATACCACCTCTGGCTGGCCCCAGAATGGGGTGGGAATGGAGATTTTGCAATATCCTTTCCCCAGGAGTGGGGTGGGAATGGAGATTTTGCAGTATCCTTCCACTGCCACGCCCACCAAGCTACGCCCACCAAGCCACACCACGCCCACCGAGCCACGCTCACAGAACCGGTAGTAAAAAAAATTGGATTTCAACACACACACACACACACACATCTGAATGAAACCTGTACTAAAATGGGAACTGGATAGGCACCGGAAGAATAAGATATTTTGGCAAGCTGAAGGTTTTCTCCACCCACTCTTTGTTTAGCGACTGAATTTCATTTTAACAACCAGGTTGTTAAGTGAAATGATTGCTGAGTGAACATCTGACAGAGAAAGAGAAAGGCATACTGTGAAGATCACATTAGGATAAAGTTCTGTCGTACAGCTACAGTACACCAGTGTTACTTATTCCAGTGTGCATTGTTGTCAGGTGCACAAAATTTAGTCATCAATATGGACACTGATTGAAAAATGAATTATTGCCATCCTATTTGCAAATGGTCACTAACCAGGCTAGTTGCTAAACAAGTAGTGGGTGCAGTGATATGGCTACATAATGCAAGACTTAGGACTTATGTTAGATCCGTTGGAAATACTCCCCACCAAAGCTCATAGGGCTGTTTCATAAATTGTCTAGTAATTGCATATCCCTCTGTTTGTTATATTTCCAAAACTTCATTTCTACAGTATAATAGGAGGTGATGAATGCATGTTGATAATAATGTGATACACTGTATAAAGTACTGCCTGAAAATATTTTGGGAGGCTATAATCAATACATAAGAGAACAGTGACCTACACATTGTTTTTTATATTATCATTCTATTATGAAATGTTGCTCCATGCACTCCAGTTACTTATGTGTGGGCATTTCAAAATGTATGAAGCCATTCACTTGAAAAGAACAAGGATTTTGAGGACTGGAACAACTCATTTTACCTTTGAATACAGATTGAGAAGAACTGTGTTTAATTTTAAAAGGGAGTAAACTATTTCTTATTCATTTGAAAAGCTTTGTCCTATGCCACCAGTTTCTGAATTGGTTTTTGTTTTATTCCTGAACAGCCTTTTGCTATTGACTTTTTAAATAAAACACTAGCTTTTGATCTTTGAGCATTTTTTTATTTTTTGATAAAGCAATGTCTTTGAAAAAAAACCAATAAGGTTTCAGTGTGCGATTTTGCTTTCTCTACACGCCCATCCATCTATGAGGGAGAGCTGCTTTTTAAGAGTTGTAAGGAGGTGTACTATTTGCACTCCCATGTGTTTCATCAATAGAATATATGCACTGTGCAGTTATTTTATATATATATTAAGGTGTGTAATTATTTTCAGGCTCCTTTACCGTTTTTTTCAATATTTAATACGCCACTAGATGGTGCCAAAATACTGTCAGGTTAGGAATGATAATTCAGATTCTCTGGAGAATGACATCTAGGATGTAAAAGCATAGTTTAGAAACTCCAATATTCACCTATAATTAGATGCAAACACACTAACAGAGTCATTTAATTATTATGGGTTGGGTCTAGGCTTAATTATATCTAGATTAAATTCAATGAAATCAACGGAGCTTAAGTTAATCACGACGAATTGATTTCCATTTATTTCAACGGATCTACTCGAAAGGGTAGATCCAACGTGCGAAAGTTTATAATCCCCTCTTTTTATCAACTAGGTCCTCCAGGTGGCGTACAAACATAATTCCACAGCACTATAAAAATGTCAACAATAAAACGTACAAACAAGCTAACAAAAACAGTTTAATGTATTTAGCTGCAGATTAAAATGTTTGTTTTAATTGGAACCGTCCCTGTGAGCAGATGTTCGGTGATGATAGTTTGTTACATTTAACCTCTGCACATCTTGATGCAGCAAGCAGGCTTTTTCCAAACAATACATTATTTGCCTTCTGGGCAAATGTTAACCTTGACTAAAGAGACTCAGCATTTCAGATGTGTCTTTTCTGTGATAAGTGCATCTGGATCTTCATAAACTATAGAAAATGGTGGGTTTTGCTTTTCCACATATAGATTGAGCTGTCAGATTAAAGCTTTTTCTAAGTCTTGAGGAAAGCTGACTTCTGAGGCGTTCCGATGGGTAAAAAGTCTAGTCCTCTATGACATATCAGTGACAACTATATTTGACTTTAGTGATGTCTCCCAAAATCATACTGTTATGCTATAACTCTGTCATTAATTCTTCATTTCTGAGGTATCCTTTCCCATATTTGTGATAGGGCACTGGGCCAGGATATTTACGGGACCGGCTACTACCACATACCTCCCAGTGACCGGTGAGATCCCACAGAGTTGGTCTCCTTCGGGTCCCGTCAGCCAATGTCGGTTGGCGGGACCGTGAGGGAGAGCCTTCTCTGTGGTGGCCCCGACTCTGTGGAACCAACTACCTCCGGAGATCGGACCATCCCCGCTTTACTGGCCTTCCGCAAAGCCGTTAAGACCTCGCTCTTCCGGCAGGCCTGGGGATAGGGACCGTGGAGAATGATTTTAAACGGTCACCCCGTGATATGTTTGATAGTTTTTTTAATTTTTATATGTATTTTAATTATTGTTCTGTTTTTATGGTTTTGTTCATTCACATGTTTCTCTTTGCTGTAACCCGCCCAGAGTCCCTTTGGGAGTTGGGCGGCATACAAATTGAACAAAATAAATAAATAAATAGCCATGTGACATTAAAGCAGTGATCGTGAAGCACTTCAATTGTGCCACACATAGAATTCTCCATTCTCCATTAAAAGCAGAAGATGTAGGGAAGAAATTTGGGTGAAAAAAGCCTAATTTCATCCGATCAAGACATCCCACAATAATATATAGCTAGCAGATATAAATAGAATTGAGATAATTTGAGATGTACCTCACTTTTGTATGAAATGACCGAGGCACAATTAAAACATTAATGAGGATCCTCCTAATTAAATAAATTAGGCTCAGTTTTTCAAATTAAGCTTGATGATAACAAAGAGTCTGGTTCCTTAGAAACACCAATACCCAAAATTTCCCCAATCCCCTGATGTCTGCAGATTCCTCAAATTAAATCCTTACTCAATTAGTATACATCATTATGGATATCGTGTATGCTGCTGTTCAAGTGCCAATTTGCTAGTTGTTTGTTAAAACATTTTTAATCCGGTTACCAAATTAATAGATTACCTGCTTATGTAATATGCAAAACAATTAACCAGATTATCCTGGTTTATATAATAAAGCCACAGGACACTCAGCCCCCCCTTCAAATTTAGCACATTATTGCTGCTGCTAGTTTGGTAATTCACATGGTTAAATATGTCATACAAGTCAGTAATTATCTATGTTGCTGATCTTATCCTACGTCCAAGGTAAGTATAGGAAAAAGAGAAAGAGAGCCACTCTGATCTAGTCATTAAGGCCTCAGGCTAGAAAGCAGGAGTCCAAAATCTCTAATCCTGTCACTCTCTCTTAGCCCAACCTACCTCACAGGGTTGCAGTTGTGGGTAAAATAGAAGGCAGGTGTGTTGAATATGTTTGCTGCCTTGAGTTATGCAAAAATAAGAAAGGTGTGATATAAATAAACAAACAGACCAATCCCCAGAAAAACTGACAAGGCAAGCTACTGCATATAAACAGGCAGCAAACCCATACTCACTTGCACTGATGATATTTCCTAGATGGGTATTGAAATGCCTGCAAGCAAGCAGTCAACCTCAAAACATAACATTTCTTTTCCACAGACACAAAAATATTTTAAGAGTATATGGCAGATTTGCTTGTTTACTTTTGTAAACTTTAACATGGCTTAGCACACCAGCCAAAGCATATTCATAGTGTGAATATCACATCCCTATACTTGTCTATGTTTGGATCCAGTCATAAGATTAAATTAGTTATAATTTTAACACATATTACCAAGTTTCTCATATATCCCCGTGCACTAGGATAAAAAAATGTGCCAATTCATATATCTTGTAGACAGAAAGATGTTTATACATCATGCACATACAATGCAGATTCTAGTGTATTGATAAACAGTGCATGTAACTGTATTAAATACTTTAACCTTCCGTATCCTAAGCTAGTTAGTAACCCCAGGACTTAAAGGATCAGAATTTGCAATGCTAATGGAATCCATTTACAAAGCAGAATGTTTTGAAGAGGGCAGTTTGAATAAATTTGCCTTCTGTTTTACTAATGGGTGAATAGGAAAGTGGAAAATCATTAGCAATGAAATTGTTTTGAATAGATACCCACTCCTCAATCACAGTTCATTTATAATGCAGTTTTTCTGTGCAGGATGAAACCCTCCTAGCACAAAGGGAATATTTCCACTGAAAAAGTCAAATGAAAGTCAACAAATGATAAGAAGAAATATAGCCTGTAAGCAATGAAACAAAATGCCACTAATTTCCAGAACTTGGAATTAAAGCAAATGCAATATAAAAGGACTTTCAGAGAATTCTTCAGCTGTAGCCCAGTACAAGCTAACCTCTAACATGTTTTGAAAGGCAAAGGAATTTAGATTTGCCTCCTTACCATTCCTTCTTAATTCTTGCTTTCCAAAGTCTGTATGCTGCACTGTCCACATTTAAAAAGAAAAAAGGTTTTCTCCAGATTGTGTTGTGAATAGGAATGTTCTATGTGATTTCATCACAGATGTTGCCCAGCCTACCCCATGCATAACTACCTCAGTATCACAGCTATTGGTGGAGGAGACTGGATACCATAATACAGGACAAAGAAGGCATAATTAGATTAACGGGCATGCTAAAATTTGATAAATAAAAGCAGTGCCCTCCCACTAACGACAAAGCATGGGCCAATCTTATTACACTGCTGAGGCATGCTGAAAATATTTTGTCTTTGCATTTGACCCATGATTATACTGATCAACTATTCATGGGCACAGATATGTATAAAATCAATTTGTATAAAATAAAAGAAGGACTAGGGATGACATAATAGCAGTGTTCCAATATCTGAGGGGCTGCCACAAAGAAGAGATAGTCAACCTATTTTTCAAAGCACCAGAAGGCAGGACAAGAAACAGTGGATGAAAACTAATCAAGGAGAGAAGCAACCTAGAACTAAGAAATTTCCTAACAGAACAATTAACCAGTGGGACAGCTTGCCTTCAGAGGTTGTGGGTGTTTCATCACTGGAGGTTTTTAAGAAGAGACTGGACAGCCACATGTCTGAAATTGTATAGGATCTCCTGCTTTTGCAGGGGATTGGACTAGAAGATCTCCAAGGTTTCTTCCAATTCTCTTATTCTGATTTTACATTGTACTGTTAAAATTGGTGTTACCCATTTGAGACACTTCCTGGAGCCTCATGTAAGTCTGGTGTATCAACTTGTACACCCAAAGTAGAAGGACAGAGTTGATAATTTTATATAGAAATATGAATGGGGACAATTCCACATATTTTAGTCAATCATTAGTTTTATATGTTATAATAATTCTCAGTTTTTAAAACATTGTCCAAAAATAAACTTTTATCTATGTGTGGTTTTTAGAGGAGGCAGCTTTGTTCCCAGGCAGTTATGAATAGTCTGGTAAAAATCTATACAAAGGATAGGTGGCCTTTTAAAAACTAACTATACATTTGGGATTTTTAATTTTTTTTTCTAATAGATTTTTTAATTGTGTTTTTCTCATTTAACAAATTTCCATAATTTATACATAACTGTGCTCATTTACCTATTATTTATATATCTATTATTTACATATCAATTCATACTAATCCAAGCATATTCCATACTTATTTACACTTCTTTTCATTTCAAAATATATTCCATACATTTCAAATATACATTTTACTTCTATTTGTGTTTTACTTCTTTTTTTCTTGTTTTCTATGTTTAATCCAATCGTACCATTTCTTCCATATTGCGTAATATTCCGAATCCATTTGTCCTTTCAGTTCGATAGTTAATTTGTCCATTTTGGCACAATCAAATTTTTTTTTATTACTAAGCTTTCAGAGGGTATATTTTTTTGTTTCCAACATTGCGCAAACGCTATTCTTGCTGCTGTTATAAAATGTAATGTAATGTATGTAGTTGTTTTATTGTAATCCCCCTTGGTAATCCTTAACAAAAATAATTCTGGTGTATATTCTACTTGAAGGCCTGTTATTTCTTGAACCCATCTATGAATTTTTACCCAATATTTCTTTGTTTCTCTGCACAACCACCATGTATGGTAAAAGGTACCTTGCTTTTGACCACATTTCCAACAATTTGGTTCCAAGTTTGGATAGATCTTTGCCAGTCTGGCTGGTGCCATATACCATCGGTAGAATATTTTATACTGGTTCTCCTTGTATTTTGCCAATTTAGTTATTTTATAGTTTCTGTTCCAGATTTTTCCCCAGTCTTCTAATTCTATGCCATGCCCAATATTTTTTGCCCATGCTATCATAACTCCTTTGACTATATCTTCTGCTCTATCAAATTCTAATAGATAATTGTAAATTTTTGTTATTAATTTTTCATCCAGGCCCGTCAATATTTTATCTAATTGAAGTGGAACTGTCTCAAATCCGTACTCTTCTTTGTGTTTTTTATACCATGATTGGATTTGCATGTACGGCCACCAATCTATGGTTATACCTTGGTCTTTAAATATCTGTAATAATCTCTGTCATGAAATACTGCCCAAATGGCGGCAGAAGAAGATATGGCCAACTGAAAACATTAGGTGAAATATCTGTGTTGGGTGTTCTATTTGGGAGACATTTGTGAGGCACCTCCAAAGCAGAGGTGCATATAAAGATAACATATTGTCTCTTGGTGCTTTAAAAAGAGCAATTGGTTGGGAATGGGCATTTCAGAAAGATGTTTTTACCTGGCTCAAAAAAAAACCCAAAACAGAACATACACCACAGGTGAATCCCATGTACCGTAGCATGTGATTAAATCTTCACATGACAACTCAACCTTTCATACACGTATAATACTGCAGAAATGACTCTGGGCTTAAAACCAGAACTAAGACTGGCATGGAAGTAGCTTTAATACAAATACTTCAGTCTTTCCTAGCTGCAGAGTTGATCCATGGTTAGCATCATTCTTATAGTACTCCTATAGCAGATGGGCTCACCATGGAATTCCCGTGTTTCCATGCCTCTATGTTCTGCAAATCATAACAGAATAACAGTTGGAAGGGACCTTGGAGATCTTGTAGTCCAACCCTGTGCTCAAGCAGGAGATCCTATCCTATACCATTTCAAACCAATGGTTGTCCTCTTCTTAAAAATCTCCAGTGATAGAGCATCCACAACTTCTGAAGGCAACCCATTCCACTGATTTAAATGTCAGGAAATTTCTCCTTAGTTCTGGGTTGATTCTCTCCTTGGTTAGTTTCCATCCATTGCTCTTTGTCCTGCCTTCAGGTGCTTTGGAGAATAGGTTGACCCCCCTCTTCTTTGTGACAACCCCTTAGATATTGAAAGACTATTCTCATGTCACCCTTAGTCCTTCTTTTTATACCCATACCAGATATATCCAATTCCTGCAATCATTCTTCATATGTTTTAGCATCTAGTCACATGGCTTCCCACAAAACTATTTTATACAGTGTGGCCCTTTTTCATTACTTGTTGCTTTGCGTGTACATTTGCTTTGCATGTACATTGAGAGCTTCTTCAACGGAGATACATTTCTCTAATCACACTTGGACAAATAAAGCATTCAATTGTCTTGAGGAATGAAGAATTATACTCCAATAATTGTCATAAGGAAATGTATCTTAAGCCAAGGTGATGTATATGTGTGTGTATGTGTTACATTCCTTGCTACTAATACCTAACTCAGGGGTCGGCAACCTTAAACACTCAAAGAGCTACAAAGGTGTAACCGGAAGGGGCCCCCCCTGTTCAATTCTGGAGCTGACCGAAAGTCCAGTTCCAGTCCAGACCATAGAGTCTCCTCCTAGCGCGGCGTCCTTTTTCCTCTGCCAACCAGAAGTCCGGTTCCCCCACCATAGAGTCTCCTCCTAGCGCTGCGTCCTTTTTCCTCTACCAGTCAGAGGTGGCCAAACTATGGTTCTTTGAGGACCTGTGGACTTCAATTCCCAGAATTCCTGAGCCAGCCATGCATGCATGGCTGGCTCAGGAATTCTGGGAGTTGAAGTCCACAGGTCCTCAAAGAACCATAGTTTGGCCACCCCTGCGTCTACCTGTCCTAAACGAAAGCTCTATCAATTGTGGAGCCAACTGGCGACGGAGCCGCAGCAGAGGGATGAAAGAGCCACATGCGGCTCCCTGACCTAACTTTTCATGATAAGGCCACCGGCTGTATAGCCTAACTTGAGATTCCAACCACTTTAATCACAGCCATTCCTTCTTTAAAAGCAAATCAAAGTTAAGCTCCAAATGCTGCAGGTTACAAAGCAGAAATCACTTACTAATAAAAAGGCAGTTATGTCATCCTTGGATGGCCACAGCTTAAATTGTTTGTCTTTCCATGGAATAGGTTAAATAGATTAGCTGACAATCAGATCAAGTGCTAACCTTTCCAGTTCTGTCCTCAGACAAGTTTATCGTGATAGGGATGAGAATGGCTGCACATGCGGGATTTTCTTCTTCTACTTTACGAAGTAATATGATGCCTGGCAATGTAATAATTCTGTCAATTATTATATTCCTTCTGACTGTGTTCTCTGGCACAAAGCACTCCCATGCTGAAGGGTGCCAGCACTTTCTGACAGAAGGAAATAAGGCACATCTTATACCTTTATTTTGTAAAATGATCTACTGCTTTGTTTCTCCATGCAAAACCAGTTCTCAGTGAATCACAAGAAAATGTACTATAAATAGTCCTCACTTAATGATCACAATTGGGATTGGCAACTCTGTTGTTAAGTAAAACATCACATGACCATGCTGGGCCTACTGCTTTGCTTTCACCAAAGTCTACTTTGGTGAATCTACTAAATCGTTACATGATGGCTTATTAAATGCACTTTCTGTATTTTTTTTCTTGCCATTAAAATGTTTTAATTTATTTTGCTTGCATTTTCAATCGATTTGGATTGTTTTATTGTGTACACTGCCCAGAGTCACTACAGGAATTGGGATCTATATATATAAATGATAAATTAGTAGGCTTCATATAGATCAGGGGTCCCCAAACTTGGCAACTTTAAGACTTGTGGACTTCAAGTCCCAGAATTCTGGGAGTTGAAGTCCACAAATCTTAAAGTTGCCAAGTTTGAAGACCTCTGATATAGGTACTATAGATACTTAAAATATACGTAGAAATGCCCAAAAATGAATAACTTTTTAGTAAACAAATCAAAAGCCCTTTTTAACAATACTGTTATTTATTTGGGTATTAACTTTGTGACAATTAATGTCAAAACTTTGACATATATTATTTACATATTGAAGAGAAGGACTAGGGGTGATAAGATAGCAGATTTCCAATATTTGAGGGGCTGTCACAGAGAAGAGGAAAGTCAATCTGTTCGTCAAAGCATCTACTAGAAGTAACAGATGGAGAGGGCTCCAACCTAGAATTACGGAGAAACCAAGGAGATAAGAAACCTCGAACTAAGGAGAAATTTCCTGACAGTTAGAACAATTAATCAGTGGAACAACTTGCCTTCAGAAGTTTTGGGTGCTCCATCACTGGAGGTTTCTAAGAAGAGCTTGGGCAGCCATTTTTCTGGAATAGTATAGAGTCTCCTGCCTGAAAGGGTTAAATTAGGAGATCTCTAAGGTCCCTTCCAATTCTGTATCAATAAAAGAAAATATCTGTAGTTCAGGGTTGAAATGAGTTATTAGCACTGATGATGTTACCTAGGTTGGGTAATGAAATGTCTGCAAGAAAGTAAACAAATTCAGAGAGCACCAAAGACTCATCTGTTGCTCTGTATTCTATTCTGTATATATAACATCCTAACCTGTCAGATTTAATACTTTGGTCAGCCAAACCTAAGTTACTAGAATAGAATAGAATAAGAATAGAATAGAATTCTTTATTGGCCAAGTGAGTCCTTCGGAAGTTGGGCAGCATATAAATATGAACAATAAATAAATAAATAAATAAATAAATAAATAAATAAATAAATAAATAAATAAATAAATAAATAAATAAATAAATAAATAAATAAATAAATAAATAAATAAATAAAGTGTGATTGGACACACAAGGAATTTGTCTTTGGTGCATATGCTCTCAGTGTACATAAAAGAAAAGATACATTTGTCAAGAATCATGAGGTACAACACTTAATGATTGATTGTCATAGGGTACAAATAAGCAATCAGGAAACAATCAATATTGATATAAACTGTAAGGATACAAGCAACAAGTTACAGTCATACAGTCATAAGTGGGAGGAGATGGGTGATAGGAATGATGAGAAGACTAATAGTAATAGTAATGCAGCCTTAGTGAATAGTTTGACAGTGGAGGGAATTATTTATTTAGCAGAGTGATGGTGTTCGGGGAAAAAACTGTTCTTGTGTCTAGTTGTCTTGGTGTGCGGTGCTCTAAAGTGTCGTTTTGAGGGTAGGGGTTGAAATAATTTATGTCCAGGATGCGAGGGGTCTGAAAATATTTTCACGGCCCTCTTTTTGACTCGTGCAGTATACAGGTCCTCAACAGAAGGCAGGTTGGCAGTAATTGTTTTTTCTGCATTTCTTCATTTAAACCTTCGTTTCCTCAATCAGCAGATTCCTTCTCTTATTATTGCACCCATAAAGCAAACAAACAGGTATGGCTGCTGACTTACAGTATTTATATAGGCATCTATATAGGTGGTTGGATGATGCTCAGGACTGAAGGCTTGTGCCCAGAGCTGATATTCCACTAGGGCTGTTTGTCAGGGTTCATTATCATAAATCCAATCCAATGATTCTGGACCTGATTAACAGGCACACTTTAGATTATAGAGGAGAAGAAAAAGAAACATGCTGGCTCTGACAGTCATAATTAAAGGCCATTCTGATTATAACTGCAGTGGGGATTTCCACACTAATCTAGGCAGCTGGAGGCAAGAGAAGGAATGATTATTGATTCAAGCAAGGCTACTATGGTTTCCTATTCAAAGTGTAGGTTCAAGTGAAAAGGTTCAGAAGGGTATTGTAAAAGGGGAAAAAAAGCAGCACACGGAACCGCAATCAAATAGACATTGGGCATCTGTATCAGCTGACTTGGCCGCTATATGCAGGTGTGAAACTTTCCAAGTTATGTTTTCACATTGTTCCATGAGCAGAAGGTAGAGCAGGTTGTCCTAATCAGGAGAACTGAGTGAAATGATTTCAATTAACCTGTTCCAATCCAATCTAGTTTAGTGGCAGTAGTTTCACCAGAGGACTGGCAAGGAAGGATTGGATAGTGGTATGTGCCTCTTTCCCTAAACTTGCAGAATACACAAAACATTATATTCCCATATAACTTTTGGAGGGGTTGGCCTTCAAATCAGTCTTGACTTCTGGTGATTGTCTGGACATGTTTCTGCAGTTATCTCAGCAAGATTTTAGGCAGGGATTTGATATTGCCTCCTTCCTAAGCCTGAGAGAAAACAAATAGCCATGGATCACCCAAAAGGCTTCATGCCTTAGATCAGTGTTTCTCAACCTTGGCAGTTTGAAGATGTGTGGACTTCAACTCCCAGAATTCCCCAGCCAGCGTTGCTGGCTGGGGAATTCTGGGAGTTGAAGTCCACACATCTTCAAACTGCCAAGGTTGAGAAACACTGCCTTAGATGGAACTAGAACTCCCAGTCTCCCAATTTCTGGCCTGGTGTCATAACCACTACAAAATTGACTTATAAAATGGTTAAGTAGAATTTTTAAAAGCATTTATTCGTAGCCAGTAAATGATTATATTCTGTTTTGTCCAGTCTTTGATGAGGGACACCTGTGTAGAGTAGGATTTTTCCCCCATCTTGACAGCAAAGTCTTGAGATGGTTTTGTTGCTGCTTGTTGTAAACAAATACTCCTTAATCTTCATGATTTCACCCTTGGCAGGGATAGGTAAAGCATTCCCAGAATAAGATAACCCAGATTTACCTTTTTTGTCCTTGTCAAAATCAAATATGAGCTGTATGAGCTGAGGTGGCTCAGCGGTTAGAGGCAGGTACTGCACGCCACTAGCTGACACTGATCCACAGGTCAGTGGTTCAAATCTCACCAGCTCAAGGTTGACTCAGCCTTCCATCCTTCCGAGGTAGGTAAAATGAGGACCCAGATTGTTGGGGGCAATGTAAATATACATTGCTTAATGGTGTAAACCGCTTAGAGAGTGCTTGCACTGTGAGGCGGTATATAAATCTCACAAAATAAATAAAATAAATAAAATAAAACCCAGATCCATTTAGAACAGGTGTCATTTATTATGTTTTAGAGCCTATGTGATCTAGTTGGAACAACTCCATGCAATATTTATTTATTTATTTATTTATTTATTTATTTAGTGAGATTTATATACCGCCTCACAGTGCAAGCACTCTCTAAGCGGTTTACACCAGTAAGCAATGTATATTTATATTGCCCCCAACAATCTGGGTCCTCATTTTACCTACCTGGGAAGGATGGAAGGCTGAGTCAACCTTGAGCCGGTGAGATTTGAACCGCTGACCTGCGGATCACAGTCAGCTAAAGTGACCTGCAGTACTGCCTCTAACCGCTGCACCACCTCGGCTCTTTCATAGAACTTCAACGCATATAATACATGCGCTGATAATACAGACATAATTGGGAGGGTGTGCATTGCAGCTGTCTATGAAGGCCTCTGCTTAGCTTCATGTCTGTGGAGTTCCTGACTGGCAGAATGGATGCAAGGAATTTCTTTTTCTAATTGTAGTCTTGAATATTCTTTAATTGGTGTGTACTATTATTTTCTCATATTGACTTGGAATAAAGCCTTAAATGCTCCTATTGTGTGATCATTGTTTCTGAACCCCAAAGTACCTGTGACTCAGCTTGGCTGGGCTTGGGAAAGTCACAGAACAACACACCTAGTTATCGCCATCTATGTGGACTTCAGTCCCCAGAATTCTCAGCATTGACTATGCTGGTGGCAGATTTTTGGGAGCTGAAGTCTTCACACCCTGGTGAGTAAACTAGGGAATATCAGTGGGAAATGTGAATAGGCTAAATCTTGCATTCAAAATCCGTTCCCCTTTTCTTGGATTTCCAAGTACAGATGGAAGAATTCCATTGGATTTTTAAAAAATGATTTTTTAAAAAGACCTTATATTTGCCGTTGATTTGAGTGCATAGAATTTGTTCAGGTATACTCTTAATGTGTTTGTTTTCCCATTCAATGCATTTAATTTTACAAGCTGGGTATTATCATTAACCACAAGAAAAAGAAAAAAACAACAAGCACCTGTGCAAAATTATATTTTAACAATTGTTGGTATAAAATCCCTTTCCTTTAAGTGATAAAACAGGACCTGATAGTCAACAAATATCAGATAATGAAAAAAAACTTGTATGCCTAATAAAAACTATGGATAGTGATTAATACATGAAGAGAACACCGAAAAACATGTAGATTATATGTCATGTTAAAATATAAACCACATTTTGGATGTGGCACCATTTCATGTGTAGAGCGGTTGTTTCAAATGGTTTCTAAATAAAATTGAATTGCATATCAGATTTACTTTTTAAACACGTAGTTATTTTAGGTCTTTGAAATATATTCCCACAGTTTAGTTAGCCACTCTTCCATTGAGAGGGATCAAAGATTGTTTTTAGTTAAAAAAACATACAGAATCCTTGCTACTGTTACAAATACACAATGCCAGCTTGGTATACTTTACAGAAATATATGGGTTGCTGAAGTTTAATAAACATATCTCAGGATGGAATGGAATTATGGCTTTCAAAACCTGTTCCATTCTACGATGAATCATTTTCCAATACTGTTGCATTTTGCAACTCTGCCACTGCATATGGGAGAAGGATCCAATCTATTCATTGGATTTCTGGCATTTTGCAAAAAAGGAGATATATTTCCATAATCCTTTTGCAGCTGTGAAAATATTGAAACTCTTTAAGTGTGGAACTGCACAGGTTAAGACATGAAAGATCTTAATTGTATCCCATTAATAAATCTTGTAATCTCAGCAAATTGTTGTCTCTTGTCTAAGCAAACTTAATTCCTTCCTCATAGAGGTTCTAGATATCTGAACAGGCAAAGGAGAGCACAGACAATTGGATAAGGAGAAATTTTTTTTTAACTTTTGATATCCATAACAAAAGTTACAGAAAAAACAGCAAAAAAATGTACTTAGGGCTACAAATTATATATACAGCATCAGAAAGACTGTTTTTATTCCCAACTGCAGTATTTTTCCAACAAATCTTTATTTTCACAAACACATGCTAGTGATATATATATATATATATATATATATATATATATATATATATATATATATATATATATATATATATATATATATATATATAATGGCAATACATTTTTCAAACTTCATAGAAACATGTGACAAGTCATGTGATCTACAGACTACAGCGATCATAGATTTGAAGGGCTGGGTTGAAGCCAATTGCTGGAATCGGGAAATGAATAATGCAGATCTAGTCCGTAAAGTCTGTCAACAGACAAGGGAAAGAAAGAATCAGACAATTTTCAAGGTCACACAATACATGAAAGTTTGAATGACTGCTGTTGTGAAAACAATCCAAACCCTCACTCCCCCCCCCCTCCAACAAGACATTCAAAAAAAGCAATATTTCATTTTAAGGCAATGCCTGCTGGGCAGACCTAGAATATAGCATAACAGAGTTGGAAGGGACCCCAGAGGTCTTCTAGTCCAACCTCCTGCCCATAGCAGGAGATCCTACACCATTCCATACAAATGGCTGTTCAGTATCCTCTTAAAAACCTCCAGTGATGGAGCACCCACAACTTCTGGAGATAAGCTGTTCTACTGATTAATTGTTCGCACTGTCAGGAAATTTCTCCTCAGTTCTAGGTTGGATCTCTCTCTAACAAGCTTCCACCCATTGCTTCTTGTCTTGCCCTCAGGTGCTTTGGAGAATAGGTCAACCCATTCTTCTGTATGATAGCCTCTTAAATACTAGAAGACTGCTATCATATCACTCCTAATCCTTCTCTTCATAAGACTAAACATTCTCAGTTCCCTCAATCGTTCCTCATATGGTTTAGCTTCCAGACCAGGGGTGAAATCCAGCAGGTTCTGACAGGTTCTAGAGAACCGGTAGTGGAAATTTTGAATAGTTCGGAGAACCGGTAGCAAAAATTTTGAGTAGTTCAGAGAACTGGCAAATACTACCTCTGGCTGGTCCCAGAGTGGGGTGGAAATGGAGATTTTGCAATATCCTTACTCCAGGAGTGGGGAGGGAATAGGAATCTTGCAGTATCCTTCCCCTGGAGTGGGGTGGGAATGGAGAGTTTGCAGTATCCTTCCCCTGCCACGCCCAAGCCATGCCCACCAAGCCACACCAAGCCCACCAAGCCACGCCCACAGAACCGGTAGGAAAAAAATTTGGATTTCACCACTGTTCCAGACCCTTTATCATAGACATGTACTCCTTTTATTGGACATCTGGTAACCCTACTGTCTCATCATAAATTAAAATTTGGATAGCTCTCTTAATTTTTTCACTCAAACATTTCATAGGTTACTTAATGTTATGAAGTCCCTTGAAAATTGTTTATTTCTGTGTGTATCAACCCAAATACAACTATGCAGCCCTCTGAAATTTCTGCCTCTTATATTGAGGTGACGGAGGCATAGGAAATATAATTTTGGGTATCGAGATGAGTGGCATATACATTTAATTAATAAATAAAATAATAAACAATCCTACATAATATCCCTGTCAGAGTTGTATGATAGTAATATCTGCCAGACCATCTCATTCTATGGAATCCTATGAGTTCTTGAATTTAATCCTTGGCTTCTGTTAGTCCATATATAACCCATTATTGTTCAATGCAGGGGTGAAATGCTCCCGGTTCGGGCGTGTCTGCCGGTGGTCGGAGAGCTGGTAGCGACGGCAGCGCAAGCCTTCGCCCACCCACCCGGATGCCGCCATTTGGGTTCTTTTACCCTCTGCGCATGTGCAAAGCATTTTGCGCATGCGCAGAGGGTAAAAAGAACCCAAATGGCGGCGTCCGGGTGGGTGGGCGAAGCCTTGCGCTGCCAACACTACCGGCTCTCCAACCACTGGCAGGCATGCCCGAATCGGGAGCATTTCACCCCTGGTTGAATGCCAATCATTTAATATCTTTTTACTCAATAAAGATTGAAGTAATTCAAAATGAAACATTTAGTCTTGGTAATATATTCATTTTGATCTCTGTAATTCCTCCTAATCAAGAGAAGGTTGGTATGTTTTGTTTATTTCTGTTGCTGTTATTTTATTGTGTTTTAAATGTTAGCCACTTTGAAAACCTTTGGGCTGAAGAAGAGAAGATAAATTGTTTGAATAAATAATTAGGAAGTGGAAATAACAGTATTAATTATTAAGTGTCCATTTGGAGTGGCAACCACTTATGATTTTTAAAAATTAGCAGGAAAGCAGTTAGAGAGAATGTGGACAGAGCTAAAACTTTTTCTTAGCCGTGGGCTCTTTACATTTGATTTCTATGTCTTGTTAGCATTGCAGCATGATATTAGCACTAATCCAGATGGTACCAAAAATATATTGAAATAGCAATAGCAGTAGCACTTAGACTTATATACCACTTCACAGTGCTTTACAGCCCTCTCTAAGCAGTTTACAGAGTCGTCCGCATATTGCACTCAACAATCTGGGTCCTTGTTTTTCCCACCTCGGAAGGATGGAAGGCTGAGTCAACTTTGATTTCATCAGGATTGAACTCCAGGCTGTGGACACAGTTATCCTGCAATATGCATTCTAACCACCATGCCACCAGGGTTCTTACATGAAAACATGTAACTCTTTGCTGCCACCTGTGCTAAAACAGAATATTTCAGCCAGATTTAGTAGGCTCACCCCGCAGTAGATGGAGCACTGTATAATAAGAGACCATTGCCACTTATGGAAGTTTACTTATAGAGTGCCTGGTGCGAACCCAAGGCAGCCATTTCTGTTTCAATCTCGTTTCAATTTCATTTCCTGCAAACTGGAAAAGGTGGTTAAAGCAACCCTCTGAATTTGGACAAAGGACCACATGCATTATGATGAGTGGGCAAAATTAGTGTCAATGCAGTCACATTAACCTAGAATGTCTGGGGTATCATTACCTTGGGACAGTCTTACAGTGTCATTCAATATAGCCTTGGTCTCTCAGGACATATAGTACATACAGTAAGTATGCATATACATTCTTGTTTGATGGGATGGTATCTTACATGCAATAAAACAAATATTTCAGTCAGGGTTTTCAAATATTAGGAGTGTAATATTTTATCTTTCAAATCTTCTATCAACCCTAATATGCTCTACAGAAAAAAAGAAATGGAAATCTCCTGTTTTCTTAGCTGGTTTTTCCTAGCGTCTCAGTGCAGATTCAACTTTGGAAAGATAAATATTCAACAAGCACTAATGTTATTTATAAAGTGCTTCTCACCCAGGAATGGTCTAACAACATTAAAAAATTAAAAACTAAACAATTAAAATTAGAGAAAAACTAAAAATCAATATACATGATATATTTATAGTTACAATAAAAATAATGCACAATCATAAAATCCTAAGCCTATTTTATTAATGTTGCTAATAAGATTTACAGCACAACAGCCCTGCTATTATTCTCGGCATCTGCTTACAATCACTTCCACTAATCAGTTTGCTTTAATAAATAAAACATTTTTCACTCTTTCTTAAATGCATTCAAAGATCCATGCAACCAGAGTTGGGGGTGGGGGGGGGGTAAGGATTCCTTAATTGGGGATCTGAATCTTGAAATTCACATAAAACAAAACAACAAAACAAAACAAAGCACTATGTAAAAAAGCTATACGGAGATTCTCAGTCATCCAGGTCATGGTTGTCCCAAAGTTGTCTTTTGAAAAAGCACCTTTGGGACATGTGAAACGCGGAATGGAAAGAAACTTTGTTTTATTGATTGCATTGTATTATACACAGTAAATAGGACCATATCTTGAAGGGAACTGGGACAAATAATGAGAGATGGCTTATTCCTGTTTACATGTTCCTGTTATTCCTGTTCTGGGTCTAACAGGGAGCCAGTGTAAGGTCTAGCAATGGGAGGAAGCTTTCAGAAACAAGGGAGGTCAGACATACTGTGTACAGGTAGTCCTCGACTTACAACCATTCATTTGACGACCGTTCAAAGTTCCAATGGCACTGAAAAAAGTGACTTATGACCAGTCCTCAATGTTATAATCATCGCCGCGTCTCCACAATCATGTGATCAAAATATATACATTGCTTAATGGTGTAAACCACTTAGAGAGTGCTTGCACTGTGAGGCGGTATATAAATCTCACAAATAAATAAAATTTGGGAGCTTGGCAACCAGCATGTACTTATAACCATTGCAGCATCCCAGGGTCATATGACCACCATTTGCAACCTTCCCAGTCAGCTTCTGACAAGCAAAATCAGTGGAGGAAGCTGGATTCGACTCAATAACGACGTGATTCACTTAACAACTGAAGTGATTCGCTTAACAACTGTGGCAAAAAAACCCTTGTCAAACTGGGCACAACTTGCTTAACAAATATCTTGTTTAGCAATGGAAATTCTGGTCAAAACTGTGGTTTTAAGTAGCAATAGCACTTAGCATTAATAGAATAAAAGAGTTGGAAGGGACCTTGGAGGTCTTCTAGTCCAACCCCCTGCTTAGGCAGGAAACCCTACACCACTTCAGACAAATGGTTATCCAACATCTTCTTAAAAACTTCCAGTGTTGGAGCATTCATGACTTCTGGAGGCAAGTTGTTCCACGGATTAATTGTTCTAACTGTCAAGAAATGTCTCCTTTGTTCTAGGTTGCTTCTCTCCTTGAATAGTTTCCACTAGCAATAGCAATAACACTTAGCAATAGCACTTAGACTTATATACCACTTTACAGTGCTTTACAGCCTTCTCTAAGTGGTCTTACAGAGTCAGCATATTGCCCCCAACAATTTGGGTCCTCATTTTACCCACCTCGGAAGGATGGAAGGCTGAGTCAACTTTGAGCCTGGTGGGATTTGAACTGCCAAATTGCAGGCAGCCAGCAGTCAGCAAAAGTAGCCTGCAGTACTGCACTCTAACACTGTGTCACCGAGGCTCTTACAGTAGGGTTGGCCCTACTGTACTTGGAAGCCTCCTGAGAGACAGGATTATCCCTTGGGAGTCCTCTGAGTCATCTTGACCCTGACAGCTGCAATTCCTTGCCCGACAAGATCCTGCACACTTTCAAATATGTGACTGTGCTCATTTCCATAACACTCCATAGGCCTCTCTATCCATTTGATTTCACACGGAGACAATTGTGCACGATTCATCGACACTCAGCTCTTCCCTGACTTCACGTTCAGTATTTAGCAAATGCTGTTTTCCTACTACATTGTCTACTACTCTATAGAAATACTACCAGATGTAGGCAGGTTATCAGGATAACAAGCTATCACAGTTGCAATACAACATTTATGATATAGAAAACAGGCGGCTTTGCTGGCTGAGGAACTCTAGTAGTTGAAGTCCACAAGTCTTAAAGTTGCCAAGGTTGGAGACCCCTGCTCTAATTCACAGGTCACTGAAAGCTTTGGGGAGAAACTATATAAACCTGGGATTGGTAATATTGTATTTGCAAACATCATAAGCAGTAGTGGGTTCTAAAACCCTTTGCTACCGGTTCGCACGCACGCTCACGAGTGTGCGAGAGATGCCCTTCCGGGCGGGTGGGCGGAGCCTCCCACCGCCAGTGCTACCGGTTCTTAGAACCGGGCCGAACCGGGAGCAACCCGCCGCTGATCATAAGATACAGGGCTATTTCAGATGACAGCAAGAAAACTCCAAAATTGTGTTCATATGTATCTTTGAAAGCGAGATGGAGAAAGTGCTTTCTGATGCTTGTTTGGGTAGGGGGCAACTGAACTCCTCCAGGGAGGAAAAGAAGGATTAAAAAAAAGAAAAGAAATTATACATAGCAGAATAACAGAATAATAGTTGGAAGGGACCTTGGGGATCTTCTAGTCCAGTGTTTCCCAACCTTGGCAACTTGAAGATGTCTGGACTTCAACTCCCAGAATTCCCCAGCCAGCATTCGCTGGCTGGGGAATTCTGGGAGTTGAAGTCCAGACATCTTCAAGTTGCCAAGGTTGGGAAACACTGTTCTAGTCCACCCTCTGCTCAAACAGGAAACCCTTTACTTTTACTTTATCATTTTTCTGTCTGTCTGTCTATCTATCTATTATCCATTATCTGTCTGTCTGTCTGTCTGTCTGTCTGTCTGTCTGTCTGTCTGTCTATCTATCTATCTATCTATCTATCTATCTATCTATCTATCTATCTATCTATCTATCTATCTATCTATCTATCTCTATCTTCATCATCCATCCACCCACCCACCCACCCACCCACCCACCCACCCATCCATCCATCCACCCACCCACCCACCCACCCATCCATCCACCCACCCACCCATCCATCCACCCACCCATCCATCCACCCACCCACCCACCCACCCATCCATCCATCCATCCATCCACCCACCCACCCACCCACCCACCCATCCATCCATCCATCCACCCACCCACCCACCCACCCACCCATCCATCCATCCACCCACCCACCCACCCACCCATCCATCCATCCATCCAATCAGCTCACATTATCCATTTTTCTAATGCAAGAACGAATCAAATCTCATCTCAGCTCTTAAAGCACTGCCCCTCCCCCCGGTAGCCTTCCTTTTCCACCAAAATTTAGCACCTGGGCATTTTAACAGCTTAGATAAAAAATAGAAATTTAAATTTATCAGTCCAAAGTGTTCTTTGTATCTGTTTAGGATATATAGTCATGCATTTGTGATTCATCCTTTGACCGGATTTTAAATATTATTCCAGAAAAACAGCAAAACCCTTTGAAATCTCATTACAGTTTTGGAATCACTGTGTCTGTGCAAACTCAGTAAAAGCGGAATTATCCTCTGTGTACTGGAGACCTGACAGCCAATACGATATTCAGTAATCCTTCAAGAATTCAGGCAGAAGATATTGTTGTATACCAGGAAATGCTTCTGTTGAATATAGAAATCTATACCTGGCATATAATGGGCATAATGGCTTGTATAGCTTGTTCTGTAAAGGGATAAACAGACCATACTTTCTTCTGCTTAAAATAAAATGCAATCAGATTATTTAAAAATGCTGCATGATCTCCTTATTACAAAAGTTTCTTGAAAATCACGATAGATCATTATATTATGTCCTGGGCATAAACAAGCTGAATGGAAGGAATTTAGACAAGATGGGATAATGATGGATTTGGGAAAGATCAAGTTTCTAGAGCCTATGAAGAATGCTTTATTTCTTTCCATCATTCGGAATTGCAGCCATTACCTAAAGCTGTTTTCAAAACAGCCTGATCTAATCAATAAAAGAGTTTTACATCAAATGACTGCAACAATATTTTCCTCCCTTTTTTACCTTTTTGTTTCAAAACACTTATCTCTCTCCTGGATTCCCTGCTTCAAAGAAAATCATTAAGGTTATTAAGTGTAGTAATGATTGATTTATTACATAACATTCCAAAGTGTAGGCTTTGAACACCGAATTAAAAGGTCTCATATTCTCATTTTTTTTCTCCTTAAGGGCTGAATACTAAAAATGCTGAGCAGATATTATCAAAGGCAGCCTTGTAACCAAGGGCATTGGAAGGTGGCTTTGCAGCATCTGAACTCTCTTCCACGTTTACTTAGCTGTATTTTAATGACATGTTTAATATTCTGCCTAGGATTTGGGTGATAGATTTTTTTTTTCCTGAGTAGAAAAGAAAATTGAGTGAGTGGGGAAGGTGAGTTTAAAGATATTGCTCCATACATGCCCTGCCGAGTTATTGATTTATTTATTAAATTTTTATGCCGCCCATCTTTCCCGTAAGGTGACTCTGAGTGGCTTACGAATTATAAACAGACAAATCAAAAAAGTGACTAAAATATTAAAACTACGCAAATTAAAATGTTAAAGCTATACAGAAAATGAGGACTAACAGACGGACAGCATAGGACGAGGCCTTTATATCCTGTCAAACATATCCAAAGATGGGCGCCCCCCTCAGGCTGCCTCAACCAGTTAGAATGCAATGCGCTAAGTGTTGTGGCTTGCCCGCATCCCGTGCAGCTGGTCGAGGATCCGGAAGACCTAGAGCTGCCCGTGGCGCGGCCCTATCACCCTGTGTACCTGGCACCTGAGTCTGACAGCGATGAGGACTCAGTGCCAGAAGAGGAAGACCAGCAGGGCCTTCTGCACCTTCTCAGCCGGTGCAGAGTGGGTCCTCAGAGGAAGAGGAGCCTCTGCTGGATGCTAGGGCTCGCAGAGCAGCCAGCAGAAGGGATCGGCTTTACAGCCGGAGGTCTCCTCGCAGGTAAAGCTGAGGGCTAATGAGCCACGCCCTCAGGCTATTTAAGTCCTGGAGCACGCCTGAATTGTTGCTGGAAGCAATACCTGTGTTCTGCGAGCACTTCAAAGTCCTTTTGCATCGGAGTTCCTGTTTTGAATCCTGTGTTTGGCAATAGCAGCTTCTGGAATGCTTATTCCTGGGATGCCAGCCAACTCAAGTGAGTGAAAGAGATAAGAAGAGACTTAATTGGTATTTGTTTTTGAAACATTTGAACTTTGGCTAATAACTCACAAAGAGACAAAGGAACTTTATTCCCCGAGACTGTCATTATGTTTGTTTCTGGACTTTAAACCCCTGCGCTTTTACTAAGCATCTTCATTAGTAAAAGGACCTCTTTTGTAGCAAACAGTTGCATGTGTGTTTTTCTGTGGGTTGTGGTGCTGGGACACAACACTAAGGAAAAACCAATTCCATTCCATTTGGGGCCCCACATTTAAGTCCAATATCTGTGGGAGAAATGGGTTCTCCCTTGCATTCCATTGACAGCATAATGCAGTGACTGCGAAGGTTTTGGGTTAGGAATCTAAGCCCCAAATTTTCCAGCATCTGAAAAATGCCTAACTTGACTCTGCTGGTGTATCAACCCCCAGCCCAAACAAAAGAGAAATGGGCCTGGTTGACTTCAGACTCTCTTTAACACAGTAAAAGATAACATTACTCAACTTTTTACTTTTAGACAATAATATATACTAGCCATTTCTATAGCAACAAACCCATCACCAAAATCAAAATGTCACTTTTTCCATCACAAACACAAAATCCAGAAGTGGTTTCCAAATGGAAACCCCACACTTTCTCCTTTTCCCTTTCCCCTCCCCTAGGTTTCTCATTATTTTCATTTTCTTTGTATTTTATATTTTGATAAACTAATAAAAATCTTTGCGATAAAAAAGAGAAATGGCTCTTTAGCACGACTTCCAGAGGATCCGGAGGCTATATGAGAACACCCAACATGCTCATGTCATTTCGGCAGCCTCAAAAAAATGCACAAAAGCACACCCTGATCTCACACAATTTTCAGAGATTCCAGAGACCATACAAAAATATGGCCCTCTCATGCAATTTCTGGAGGGTACAGATGCCCCACAAGAGCACACCCCATTCTCATGTGGCCTTCACAAACTACAAAAATCCTGCAAGAGTAAGGCATGCTTTCACAACCACTTGTTGGTGAATGCTGGTATGTCACTCAAAATGTCATGGCATATCATTTTTGACATGCTTGTCATAGGTTTGCCATCACTGGCATAATGCATTGCTCTTAGACTTCACAACATACAAATTGATTTGCATTCCCCATCATCATAACCTCTTGACATTGATTATGTTACATTAATTACAGTAAAACAATAATGTTCTAGCTTAGCAATGATGCTTCATGGTCTCTTTGTTGTGGCCCGCCAGCAGCCCGTGCAGCTGGTAGCGGATCCCGCCAGAGAAGAGTAAGGGAGTAATTGGGGCTAATTGGGGCTAATTGGCCACTCCCCTAGCCTATTTAAGGGATGACAACGATGGCAGCAATTTGCAGGAAACAATGTTCGTTCATATGCCTTCGTGTCTTGAATTCAGAAACGTCTGCTCGGCTCTTGTTCTCTTTCTTGGCATTCTTCCTGCAAATTGCTTCTGGGCATTTTGCCAACCATTGTAAGCTTCCTGATATCTCCAAGACTATTTGCTCAGACTTGATTTATTATTTCATGGACTCGTGCTGGCTGTTAATGACGTTGAATTAACAGCCGGTGTTCAGAAAAGACTGCTTTAAACTGTATTTGTGTTTGACAATTACTAAGAAAGCTCATTAGTAGTCCTTAATTTAGTAAACGAAGGTTTGGACAGAATTTGTGTGTGCTGCGTTCTTTGTGGGCCGTAGCTGGGGCAGAACACTCTTTCAAGAATCTTCATGGAAGAAAAAATAGAGGTAAAATGGAAAGATCATGAAGATTACATTACTAAAGCCTGTACTGGCTTGCTCCTAGGCAAAATCTCAATGTGTTGGGATATTCTGTATAGCCCTGAATGATTTAGGAGCAGCATTTCCTGTAGAAACCTACCTGTCTACTGAAATGAATTTTGGAGGTATGATATGCGTCTCCCAATCTTTTGAGATCTGTCTAGCTATGACAAAAGAGAGGACGATTGGCTGCCCCTAGGCTCTAGAATTTCCAAAGTGGACTCATTTTGTATTTTCAATAATAGTCTTCCAGAAACTGAAGATTTTCTCTTTTTAGAAAGATCATTATTGTACAAACATTTCCTGCTTTCATTGATTGCCATGCTTACTAATTTAAATCAAGCTGCATTAAAGTGTGTACTCCCCTTCATGGTCATCTCAGTTATGAAGGATTTTTCCTGAAAATTGACCATCTGAACTTGCAGAGCCACATGGTTACATAGGCGCTGCATTTTTCTGAAAGAAAAAAAAAGAAACTATAACATGTATACAGCTGTGGCTGAGGGAGGAATATTAACCACTAGCTACCATAAAAAGATGAAATAACTTTCTCTTCTCAGGCCTTTCTCATTGTAAAGAGAAAGTCTAGAACCTCATACATTCAAGAGCTAGGATTTAAAAAAAAGTTTTTAAAAGGGTTTTGTTGTTTTATTTTGTTTTAATGTTCACACTGGATTCTATATTTGTATTTTAAATTCCTATTTCAACTGTTATGAGTTGGGAAATAGCTGGAATATAGAGGAGGATCAAAGCAGAACATAGAACAATAAGGTTGGAAGGGACCTTGGAGGTCTTCTAACCTAAACCCCTGCTCAAGCAGAACCTAGAGCCGTGATGGCGAACCTATGGCACGTGTGCCACAGGTGGCAGGTGGAGCCATATCTGCTGGCATGTGAGCTGTTGCCCTAGCTCAGCTCCAGCGCGCATGTGCGTGCCGGCCAGCTGATTTTCGGCTCATGCAGAGGCTCTGGGAGGGCGTTTTCGACCTCTGGAGGGCCTCTGGGGGGGCGGGGGATGGCGTTTTTGCCCTCCCCAAGATCCAGGGAAGCCTTTGGAGCCTGGGGAGAGCAAAAAATGGGCCCACTGGAAGTCGGGAAACAGGGGAGCAGGGGGGGTCTTGCGCGCATGTGTGGGGCAGGGCAGCATGGGGGGGTCATGCATGCATGCACAGGGTGTGGGGCGCATGGAGGACATTGAATTATGGGTTTGGGCACGTGTGTGCGTGCGATAGCAGGCCCGCGTGCGCTTTCGGCACCTGAGGGAAAAAAAGATTCACCATCACTGACCTAGAGCATTCTGGAAAAATGGCTATACAGTCTCTTCTTGAAAACCTCCAGTGCTGGAGCACCCACAATTCTGAAGGGCAAGCTGTTCAGGAAATTCCTCCTTATTTCCAGATTGTATCTCTCTTTGGTAAGTTTCCAACCCTTACTTCTTTTCCTGCCCTCAGATGCTTTGGAGAATAGATTGACCTCCTCTTCTCTTTGACAGCCCTCAAGAGTAATATAAATATAATAGATATTATATGTAAAGAGTGATATAAATTCTTTCAATAAATAAATGAATATAAATCACCATGACTGCAAATAAATATATAACTACCATGTTTCCCCGAAAATAAGACCCTGTCTTATATTTATTTGAACCCCAAAATAAGCGCTTGGCCTTATTTTCGAGGAGGTCTTATTATTTTGGGGTGCGTGGAGCAAGACGGGGCTCCTCTTGCTGTCTTACTTGATTTCCAGCTCTGTCATCCCTAACCTTAACCAGAGTAAATGGTATTTTTGGGGGAGGGCTTATTTTTGGGGGAGGGCTTATTTTGGGAGAGGGCTTATTTTCAGGGGGAGGGCTTATTTTCGAGGAAACACAGTAAATAAGAAAGAAAAAGTTGTGCTGATTCAGTCCAAGGGCCACTTTTGTCCAGTATTTGCGTCCCCAAATGACCAATCAGAGAAATAGTAGGAGATAATTGGCAGGACACCAACAGCAATTTCTGAAGAGATTCCCTAGCTACTGGGGTTATATACAGCTTCTGATTCTGGAGATAATGTATAGCCATCATGATTAGTATCCATTAAGAGCTTTCTCCTCTATAAATCTGTCTCATTCCTTTTATCCCATCCAAGTCATCACAATATCTTGTGGTAGCAACTCTTCCTGGTTAATTATGGGTTTGTGTAAAAGTGCTTCCTTTCATCTGCCCTGAATTATTTGCCATTCGCCTACATTGGATCGCTCAAACATGTGGAAAAAGGATAGGAAAGGGGAACAAAAGATCACTTTTTTGCCCCACAGCAAGTATAATTTTGTATCACTTTATCATGTCACAATTGACTATTTTTGTCCAATTTAGTTCCTTTCATTGCTGTTATCCTTTGTTGTTTGGCTTTTATTTTAATTCACAGTTGCTTCAATCTAATTAATTTATTTTAGATTTTACATAATGCTTTATTACATTTGTGCACTTAATAGTAGTATTACAAATACTACTTCACAAATAACAAATGAAGTCCTAAGAACCTTGGCCGTTAGGTATTATAGAAATGCAGAAAGTAAACTAAGTAAGCAAAATTACCAGTAATTTCCTTCAGTAACATATGGGAGGAAAAGATTTTTAAAATACCTATAAATACCTATATTATTATTTTATATAACATATAAAAATATCTATAAAATATTTTCCCATGGAGATCAGAAAATAGAGAGTTCTGAATTCAATATATTAAACAATATGTGATCAAGTAAATCCAAACTGCAATTTTTGCTTGCCTGATATTTTAGCACTTAACACTTAGACTTATATACTGCTTCATAGTGCTTTACAGCCCTCTCTAAGCGGTTTACAGAGTTCAGCATATTGCCCCCAACAATCTGGGTCCTCATTTTACCCACCTCGGAAGGATGGAAGGCTGAGTCAACCTTGAGCCTGGTGAGATTTGAACAGCTGAACTGCTGAACTAGCAGTAGCCTGCAGTGCTGCATTTAACCACTGCGCCACCTCGGCTCTGATTTTGCAGCAAAATCATTCTTAACCACACTTTTAAGTGAAACATTTTTAAATTTAATATACCAATATCATGACATTATGAGTAAAATAAATTATATATGTATCCTTTAATATACCTAAAGAAATAACATGTCTTTAGATCTGTAAAGAAGACTGAAACTTTTTTTCTGTGAAAAAATTGTATATTTTTGTTTAGGTTTGTCTGTGTATATGCACAAATTGAAAAACTGAGAAGATATTGGTTGATGGGATTTTCCTCCCTTTTGTATTTCTAAAAAATGGACATTATTGAATACTTGCGTAGATTCACATCCCGAACTAGAAACACATCCCGAAATGTTAGTGGCTTTTACTTCCAGTTGGTCATCTTCTTTGATGCCACCACATAATCATTCTCTCTTCCCATCCATCATAATGGATTAGGCAAGCAAGAATGCTGGATAAAAATGAAAAGAGAGTATGGCTACTATCTGATCCCCTAACTCACCTATTGGTAGAAAGAACTGGGGTAGCTCCAAGCTTCCATTTGTTTGAATGGTCCTTTTTCCCACTGCTTAGTGCAAACATCCCAAAACTTGAAACAGGCCAGGAGTAGCTATAGGTCAGATGAAAACAACAATAGGACAACCACATTTGATATGATGGCATTGTAAGTCCTTGAGTTCCTAATCATCAATATGGTTGTATGGACACATAACACGAAATTGAGGCATTTAAAATTCATATAAAAGGATTTTCTCTCCATGCCAGCCATTATGTTTTTAAATTGTTTTCAAAGTTGTCTGACTGTGTTTCATTCTAAACCAGAGTGGAACAAGAGAGTACTACAAATATATATATATATATATCTTCTGACTAACAAATATATTATCACATAAGCTGGTGAACCTTTAAAAGACCATAATAATCGTTTGCTGAATCTAAATGGTTACCTCTATGGAAGCTAACCAGTCTGAGTTGAGAAATAGAAAATATTTTTTTTTATAAGATGATGTAAAAATCTTGATGTCAGCATTAGACTACAAGGTGTGAAAGGAAGGGAGCTTTAGAAAGTCAGTAGGATCTAGGCTTCTTCAATAATGAATAATGATGCATCAAAGGAAGATGTCAGAGGGCTGAAAGGGCAGATGTGATATTTTAAAGTAACTTAGCTCCATGGTAAATAAATTATAAGGAAGATTTGTACAGCCCTGAAAATAAATGAAGTTAGTGGAAAGGGAACTTTGGCTCTGTGACAATGTAACTTCAATATCCAAAGTGTTGTTTGCAAAGTGATGTTGTCTATCTATCTCCTTCGGTATATAAAATAACATGGCAATAGGATCAAGATTCTGATATTTTATCCAGACCATGCCTTCCATCCTTGAAACTTTCATCCCATCCTCCTTCAGGGCTGTGAGCTGATTTTGGTATCGGTGACAAGGAAGCTCTGGACTCTGATAGATGATGCACCATTAGCCCTTTAGCCCTTTATAGTGGCAACTGTTACCTTCACTTTATTGAACATCTATAGTACCAGGAGGTTCCAGTGTATTGCTACTGCATGCTTATTCATTCAGGGCCTGATGGCCTTGTGCCTGAACTACTTCAACCATCTCTGAATGCTCTTTTGCCTTCTTTCCAAGACCAAGCATGGATACTGGGGAGTTTAAAATTGATTGATTTAGTGTATGTTTCTTCTCTTTTCAGGAATATAGCTGCACCCCCCCACCATATGAACAAGCATCAGAAAGCACTTTCCCATATCGTTTTCAAAGACACACAGTCACAATTTTGGAATTTTCTTGATGCCACCAGTATCTTTATGATGTTTGTAAGGTTTGCCCCCAGGTTTATGTGGTTGCTCTCAAAAGCTTTCAGTATCCACTGAATTAGAGGACCATAAAGTAGAACAAGTGGACTATAATATACTGGTCAAAAGTTCTTTCAGTTGGGATACTTGTTCTCTGTACCATAAAATGTTGTATTGCAAATTGTCATATTATAGTCTGTTACACTGATAATTGATCTACATCTAATAGTATGTCTACAGAGTACTAGACAATGTACGAAAATGGCATTTGCTAAATCCTGAATAATACGTTGGGGAAGAACAGAGTGTCTCCAATATGAATTTAAACAGATTGATGGATATATGGCGCATTATGGAAATGAGCACAGCTACTTATTTGCAAGGGTGCAGCATTTACGATCTATAAGCACTTGCCCTTCCTAGTCAATAGCTAAGAAAAGAAATGTCTCAGCCAATTGCTGTTAATTTGCTGGTCAGCTAGGGAGGAACACCTCAATCTGCCCTCTCTGTTTTATGTGTATGTTTGTCTATGTATGTTATGTATGGTGTGTGTCAGGGCCGGGTTCCTCTTACCTGGTTACCGGTGCGCTGCGTGCACACGCTTGCTACGCATGTGCAGCCCCTTGTGCAATTTTGCTTCCGCGCATGCACGGAGGGAAAAAATTGCAGAAATGTCACACATGTAAGCGTCCCCTCGCGAGATTTTGCTTCCGCGCATGCACAGGAAGCCAAAAAAGCCCAAAAATTTGGGGAAAAAGATGGCACCGTGCGACAGACCGGCGAAGACGGCACTGGAGCCGTCGTGTGCAAATTGCGCAATCGGTGGGTCCCTACCGGAATGGCGCACTGGACCGCACCGGTAGGAACCCACCACTGGTGTGTGTGTGTATGCATGGGTGTTGTGTGTATAAAATTTAGAAACCACCCATCTCACTCACAGAGCAATTCCCTCTGTGATGGAATATAATACAGTGATGGAATCCTGCCAAGCTGTTGTATGCCTAGGCCTCTTTGCCCAGTTCTGCCGTAAAGAAGCCATGTCAGAATTAATAGGAGCTGAGAGAAGTGGAACCAGACATCCACTGGAATGCCTGCACAAACAGTTTAACCCAACCAAATGAAATGCTACCCTTTCTTTAGTGCCTGTGGCTGCTTGAAATGGAAATGCAATGGTGAACTTAACATAATGGTGACCACTAGCCATAATAGCATGTGATTAGCTAAGGGATCAAGTACCTACAAACTGGAAGTGGCATATTTAAAACACACTTACAATACAGTTTGTATGGGAGTCTTGCCTCAGAATAGTAGGAAACTATGCCCCTGATTTTTAGCAAAGGCAGAGAGCCTGGGCAGCCCTGGTGAGGCCTTCCCTAATCCATTAGACCAAGGTTTCTCAACCTTGGCAAATTTAAGATGCATGGGCTTCAACTCCCAGAATTCCCCAGCTAGCCATGGTTGGCTGGGGAAATCTGAGAATTGAAATCCATGCATCTTAAAGTAGTCATGCTTGAGAAAGACTGAGTCAGATCACAGGACCTCATATCTTCTCCAATATTGCAAACTACCCTTGAAATTGAAAGGAATTTCAAAGTACCTTTAGATATGACAACGAGGCATGCTGTTTTAAAAAAATAAAATTCCCTGGGTGTACCTAAAACCACTTTTTTTACATTGCCAGCTCCTCTATAAGCATTTTGTAGTTTTAAAAGCTTATTTGAATGGTTGTATACATCTAAAATAACCACTTACTGAAAAAAAACTGTAGATAGTTTGTAATACTATAAGCATTAATTTCCCCGGGTTAATTAAAAGATAATGTCATTGAACTTGAAGATTGGAACTTGGTTACAGCTGTAGCATTAAGATAAATGCAGTAGGAATAAGCAACGGATTTGCAGAAAATTAAAGCAGGGGAAAATAGTTTGTTCCATAAAGCACTAGGTTTGCACACAGTAAGAAAGATCAGTACATACAGTATACCTGCCTGCCTAAAGAGAACAGCCTCCTCCAATCTGTACGTTGTGAATGGTTTGGACGTCAACTCCCATATTTCTCAGCTGGCATAATTAATATTGATTATGGGAGTTGATATCTAGCAATTAGGAGGATGCTGGAGTGTATGCTTTAGAGCAGGGGTGTCAAACTCGTGGCCCGCGGGCTGGATGCGTCACATGTTGGCCACCCCCACCCCCGGTTTAGCGAAGGAAAAAAAGTTGCGATATATCACGTGACATGTCGTCGCAAGCTTGACACCCCTGCTTTAGAGTATAATTAACAGATCAGTTTCCAATCAGTCATACATATAATCTTGTATGTAATTTTGATTGTTCTATGGATGAAAGCTACCAATCCGCAAAAAGAGAGAAGGTTGTTTATGATTCAATCCCCTCCATCCCAATTGGTTAGCTGCAGATGGACTTGGTCTTACGGTTTCATCTCTCTCCTTCCATGTTCCATTACTGGTAGTCCTCAATTTACAACAACAATTGTAACAACAATTATACAACAATTGTACAAACAACAATTTTAAAAAGTTAATAAGTAAATGACATGGTTGTTAAGTGAAACTGGCTTTCCTCATTGACCTTGCTTGTAGGAAGCTGGCTGGGAAAGTCTCAAATCTTGATAACATGGCCTGGGACCAGGGGTGGGTTCCACTTACCTTCGCCACCGTTTTGCATTGCGATGTTTTGTGCGTGAGCGCTCGCTTCGCTTGCGTGCGCATGTCCCCTTGTGCGATTTTGCTTCCGCGCATGCTCAGAAGCAGGAATTAGCCCGAAACACAGCTGAGGAGCTCATCAGCTGTGCTTCAGGTGAGGAAATAAAGGTCAGCATTCACCCGCGGGCGGGCGGGAGGGCCCCTTTTTCAAGCCGCGGAAGGGGAAAAATTTGCACAAATTTTTTTAAAAAAAAGATGGTGGCGCACACGGAACGGCACCGACAGTGACGTCACCAGCGGGTCGCTACCAGTTCGGGAGATCTGGTCCGAACCGGGACGAACCCACCCCTGCCTGGGACACTGCAACTATCAAACATGCCATTTGCTAGTGCCTGAATTTTGATGCCATGTCTGTGGGAATGCTATGATGGTCATAAATACGAGGACCGGTCATAAGTCACTTGTTCAGTGCCACCGTAACTTCGAATGATCACTAAACAAATGGTTGTAAGTTGAGGACTGCTTGTATTGGGGTAATACTAAATGAATGCAATCCGTAGCTCCTCTGTTTTTGTAGATGACTTGATCATGTTGCTAATCCCAGCTGATCCCTTGCCAGCTTTCTCTTTAAAGGCTGAGCTTTTGATCAGCTCAGTAAAAATGCCAAATTCAGGTGCTCTCACGAATGGGGAGGGTGTGTGTGAAGACAAGAATGGGAATTATTGAAATTTAGGCTTTGGTGGAGATGAGGCACATGGGTTTCCTCCAGGCAGCAAAATATCCTGGTTTACTACTGTAAGTGGTCATTTCCGTGTCTGGCTGGCATGAGGGTCTGTAGTCTCACAGAGCTCTTATCCTCATCATTAGCTCATCAGTGGGACCCTCACATTCACCTGGGAACTTGAACATAACTCCAAAAACAGTACATGACCACACACATAGTAGTCTCCTTCCATTACGTGTCTCTCCAGTGTCTTGGACTACAAGTAGCCCTTGATTTACAACAGTTTGTAAGTCAAGTCTTGACTACTGTAACGGGCTCTACATGGGGCTACCCTTGAAGAGCATCCAGAGACTACAACTGGTACAGAATGCAGCTGCGCGAGCTGTGGTGGGTGTACCGAGATACACCCACGTAACACCTATCCTCCGCCAGCTGCATTGGCTGCCCATCGGTCTCCGGTCGCAATTCAAGGTGTTGGTTTTGACCTTTAAAGCCCTACATGGCTCAGGGCCAGGTTACCTTCGGGACCGCATCCTGCCACATTCCTCCCTACGACCAGTGAGGTCCCACAGAGAGGGCCTCCTCCAGGTCCCGTCTGCCAAACAATGTCGGCTGGTGGGCCCACGGGGGAGAGCCTTCTCTGTGGGAGCCCCATCTCTCTGGAACCAACTCCCGCCAGAGATCCGGACTATACCCACCCTACTGGCCTTCCGCAAGGCAGTAAAAACATGGCTCTTCCGGCAGGCGGGGTGAAGAGATGATTCCCCCAAGTATGAAAGGCTTTTTAAATTGTAATATGTTTTTAGATGTTATTTTAATTATGTAGTTCTAATCTCTGCTGTAAGCCGCCCTGAGTCCCACGGGATTGGGCGGCCTATAAGAACTCTTATAAATAAAATAAATAAATAAAAAATAAAGTTCATTTAAGTATCTGTTTGAAGTTACAATGTCACTGCAAAAAGTGTTTTAGGACTGTTTTTCACATCTACACCCTAATTGCATCCTCCTAATTGCAGCATTCCCATAGTCAGGTGCTCAAAATTCAGAAGCTTGGCAAACTAACTCATATTTATGGCAGTTGTAGTGCCCTGGGGTCATGTGATTTACCTTTTGGAATCTTCTGTTCGCAAAAGGTAATCAAAGCAAAATCAACGGAGAAGCCGGATTCACTTAATAGATCTGACTCATATATTATTCGATTGTTGTTTGTATAAGGGGGCTAGAGATGAGTACCTTGATCCATATATTAAATGTATGGCCCAGTGGGAGGCCCATATTAAAACAACATACCTCATGTGTGACCAGAATTTGAAAACGACATTTAATACAGCACAATTTCTGACTAAAATGGTCAGAGTGAGATCGGCATGTTTGGGCCTGATTGGGGTAGATTGCAGGGGTGATACAGAAATATAATTTTATGTCATTTTATTCTATTTTCCATATTTATGTATTAAATTATTGTATTTTATGCTATAATTTGTTGTGTCGTCTCAGGATGCCGGTTTACCTCAGGATTGTTTCTGATTGGCCAGAGCGTGCACTGTTTGGAAGTGGGAGTTTGAAGGCTTCCTATTGGCTGGCGCATCTGACAGCTGGCTATAAAAGAGCTGTCAGACGCGGCTGAGGCGCGGGTTGCTTTCTACTACGTTTGTTGCTGGTTGTTTCTAGCTGTTGCTCCATTATCCTTAATAAAGGTTTTGTTGGCTCTTGATTCATCTCGCCTCAGTTCTTATGTCCTCACCCTGTGTGGACATAGCACAACTATTGTATTTTACCATACTCTTATTTTAAATTGTTTGTATAGGATTTTATTGGTAATACGTGTTTGAAGCTTGTACATTGATATGGCCTATAGGCTAACCAATAAATAAAGAAAAAAATCAAAGCAAAATCAACGGAGAAGCCAGGTTCACTTCAAAACCGTGTCACTAACTTAACAACTTTAGTGATTCACTTAAAAATGGTGGCAAGGAAGATTGTCAAATGGGGCAAAAGCACACTTAACTGTCTTGCTTAGCGACAGAAATTTTGGGCTCAACTGTGGCCTAGTCCTCAACTGTCAAGGACTACCTGTACAATTTCCAAAATTGCCTTTTGGAGACACTCGATTTGGAATTTAACACATCTAGAGTACATGCAGGTGGGCATGGCTAATTACATTTTACTGCCAACTCTGAGGTGCCTTTTAAAAAATAGGATCAGACATCACCCGCAGCAGTGGCTAATCTAACACTAGCTGCAGCACTCTAGTCCAAATACTTTTAGGCAATCTGTTGCCTAAAAGAAGCAATGCTAAGAAACACTGATAACACCTTCTGTCAGAAGAGCAATACCATTTTCTAATTAAACTTATTTAATATTCATTATGGCCAGAAAATAGCAAAGCAATATTTTCAAATTAAACTTACATATGGAAGATCTAAAAATTAATTCCTTCGCCAGATGGAACTAACAATTCTAGATGACACAGACATAAGTGTCTTATAGGAGCAGATCTTGGTTGCTTTCATGCCTGAATTGGGACTTCTTAAAAGGGCTGCCCAATGTAATAACAACCATATCCATGCTCACTAATAAATCCGTTGCACATTTACTAGCTGCTACCGTGTTTCTCTGAAACCAGATAAAAGTGAATCACACGCCAAGTAAAACTTGCACAGAGGAGGACAAAAGTCGATAAACAGAAAAGCTGAACTGTAGAGCTAAGAGGTGACCAAGATGTGACCATTAGAAGGCCAGGTGACCATGATTTGGGAATCTCCAAATAAAGTGCCAATGGGTGCCAATATAGTCTCTTGTTCTTTGTCTCTTAGTCTCTTGTTCTTGTTGTCTCTTAGTCTCTTGTTCTATAGTCTGCATATAGTCTCTTGTTCTTTGCCAAATCTTTAATCCCACCTACCATTGGGGGGGGGGAAATGAAACAGAGTTGGCTTACTACAGCATTATCTTTGTTTGTTTCCAAGGCTATCTCTGGAACCAAATTCTCTTATTCGGTATTTTTAGAAAATAATAAATGCAGATAGCAGCAGTCTAGTAGTTTGAATGGAGGAACATTTTACCCATTCATAAAATGTAAATTGGGTATGTTGTATAGAACATTGGAAAGGCAGGGTCTTTGATGGATAGTGAGCAGCATCCTCACTGGTTATTCTTTGGTAAATGAGTATGTTGTGATTCATGTTGCAGCTGTTTTGTGAATGAGCAATAAGGTTTCACAATGACTTGATATTTTTTGACAGCATCCATTCTTAAAGTTTCAGATATACTGAGCAAAAGAGACGGGGGGGGTTGGGTTCTCAGTCACTGTACTCAGTGACGAATAGAATAGAATAGAATAGAATAGAATAGAATAGAATAGAATAGAATAGAATAGAATACAATACAATAGGAATAGAATGGCAGAGTTGGAAGGGACCTTGGAGGTCTTCTAGTCCAACCCTCTGCTCAGGCAGGAAAACCTATACCATTTCAGACAAATGGTTGTCCAATCTCTTCTTAAAAACTTCCAGTGTTGGTGCAGTCAAAACTTTGGGAGGCAAGTCGTTCCACTGATTAATTGTTCTAACTGTCAGGAAATTTCTCCTTAGTTCTAGGTTGCTTCTTGGTTAGTTTCCATTCATTCCTTCTTGTCCTGCCTTCAGGAGCTTTGGTTTTTGATGTTCCACTGTTTTCAGTACCAGCAATTACAAGTTCTCAACCATGGATGTTATGTACAGGTAGTTCTTGACTTACACAGACAATTAAACCCAAATTTTCTGTTGTTAAGTGAGACAGTTGCTAAGTGAGTTTATCCCCAATTTACAACTTTTGTTTACAAGTGTAAGTGAATAACTGCAGTTGTTACATTAATAAGTAAACGAATGGTTGTAAGTTGAGGACTACCTGTACTAACTTAAGAACTAGAGGTGGGTTCCTTCCGCAAACTGCTGGTGACGTCAGGGAGCAGGTTCGGTCAGTGCTGGTTCATGGATGCCGCCATCTTTTTTTTTTGAATTTTTTTTGCTGATTTTTTTCTTCTGTGCATGCGCAGAAGCCAATCCCTGCACTGTGCATGAACAGTCATCTTGTTTTCGGCGCTTTTTTTGGGAATTGTTTGCGAATTTTTGGCATGGCCACGCCGTGTGCAATGCGCACGCAGCCACACGGCGTGGGAGGAAGTGAATCGGCGGCGAGATAAGTTAGAACCCACCCCTGTTAAGAACCACAAACATGGACAGTAATGGATTTTTTCAGTTGCATGTGGAGGTCAAAGTAAGTCTCTGGAATAAATTCTGAAATTGTTTCTTCTAATTATATGAGCTAGAAACTTTGTCTGATTAAGCAAAAACAGAAGAAAATGTGATTCTGTTTGCTAGTAACAGTAATGCTTAATAAAGCATTAAAACTAACAAAATTCCCACAAGAATTAGCGTCAGATTGTTTTATTTTTAGTTCTTAACCTAAGAACTCTAGAATTCCCTCATTTTCTAGCTCAGAGAAAATAAACGTCTACCTTGAGTGAGTTCACATGTGCTCATTCTCAAAATATGATTCATGTTATCTTTATTCCCTTTTCTATTTTCCCATATGCAAAATAATGTTTATATATAAAGGCATTTTTGTAGATAATAATCCTTAAAAGGCTATATTAGAAAAACATCAGTTGGCATTAAGGTTTGGACTGTGTGATGAATATTTTAATACTTAAACATCTTGTGAGGGAGAAGAGGCGGGGTTAATGTAGAAAATAAATCTCACTGTGGCTTTTAATGTGCAAAAATGGACAGTGGTGGTTTTAAAAAGTTTCTACGAGGGCTTAGAACTGTACTTTAGTCTCTCTACATCTGTAGCCAGTGATGTTTTATTGTTAGTTTCAAGTAATGTGCACACTTTTTTCTAGTTTCAATGAACTCTAAACTAAGATAAATAGTTCAGGCATTTTCAGAAAAATTACACTGGCCAGTTGAATTAAGTTAATTCCAGTCCTGTCAATTTCAACAGAAAATTCAAAACACACTGAAATAAAATTAATGTAAAATTCAGCAGATTCAGCTTTCTTTCAGAGAAAACTGACATTGCTCTGATGTTTGTGTAAAGAGCAGGTACAGGGGCCCCAAGAGAGGAAAGAGGCAAAGATGTATCTATAAAAGAGAACATGTGAAGTTCATAGTTGAATTGTGAGGTCCTTGGTCCTTTCTGAGCTTTGTTGTTTGCTTGCAGACATTTCATTAACCGACTAGGTAGCACTGATGATGTTACCTAGTTGGGTAATGAAACATCTGCAAGAAAACAACCAAGCTCAGAGAGCACTAAGGACCCCAAATATTTATCTTTTTAGTATCGAACTGCGGTGCCATAAGTCTTCTGTAGGATGTTGAAGCATATAACTTCCTGGGGCAGATTTATTTGTTTCTTCAGCTATTCTTCTGGACAAAAGGATATTGGTATTGTCTTCTTATCTGACCTATAAGCTTTAGAAATGCTTTCATTCAGAAAAATGAAAAAAGGTAGGCAAAGCATGCAGAACATGACTCTTAGAATTCTTTCCAATATATTACCAGTGGTGCCAAACATTTCTGTAAACATGGGCACTGAATACATATATACAGAAGGCTGTAGATATACTTACTATGGGTTGCACAACTGGGAGGAGGCAGCCAATCTGAATGTGCTGGGTTTTCCCCCCCTCCCTCCCATGGTTCCCAGCTGAATTGGGACTATTTTCAAAGTTGATCTTCCTTTTCTGCAGGTTCACTTCCGTATCAATTTTGGTCTCATTCTGATCAGATTTTGGAGAGTTATTGTATTGATGAACAGAACATTCAACCTCCTCACATGATTACTTTTCTATACATTATTGGGTTGCAAAGAATAAATGATTCTTCAGAAAAAAAAAGGGAGAAATAACCCTCCCATGAACACCCCTGCTGATCCAGCAGGGCCCTGCTTATGTTCTTATCTTCTGAATCCATTTTTGCAAGAAATTCTTGCAATGTGTTTTGTTAATTACTGTGAAATTGCCAGCTGCATTTGGTAAGTTTAAATGCAGGCTTTTTATCCTATGATTTGACAGAGAGAACTGAGGACTTTTTCGTTCCCACACTTTGTTTTCTTCAAGTTGAAAAAAGAGGGATAAAAATTAAAAACATAGTTGTTTTGATTCATTCTTAGACATAAAATTCATTTTAAAAATGAAAAACACTTGCGCATTGCTCTTCATGTGGAGAATCTGAAATTTACCCAGATAATGCACATTTTTAAATAACTCTTTCCTTAGTGAGGCTTCATACAGACTGAATATCATGTATTCAGGTAACTCTTTCCTAGACGTGGGTTTTCATCAGACATTTGAAGAAAATTAAGCGTTATGGAGGATACTCAGATTTAAAAATCATTCGCTGATTTCTTATCTTTCCTACAAGGAGCTCTGTTGGATACACAGATCATTCTATTTTATCTTTAATGAAACCTGTAAAACGGACTAAACTAAAGGTCAAAGCCTCTTAATCAGCTTCATGGCTGAATAAGGGTTTGATTTTCATGATCTCCCTGGCCCTTTTAGCATCACATCCGGATATCTGACCTACTTAGTTAGTTCCCAATATTTACTGTTAATTTCCAATTTTAGTTAGTTTCCAATATTTACTGTTACTGGTCATATTGCTTTAAGCATATAGGAGATGAACTAGAAAACTTCTCCACTTGTCCGCTTTGGAGATGTGGATCATCTGGTGTGTATATCCATGTCCCAGAACACTAATTATATTAATGTCTTAGGGAGCACCGATACAGGAAGCCCTGTCTTCATTCTGATGTCTTCATTCAAGATAGGAAAAGAGATTTTATTCATTAGTTGCATTTGTATGCCGCCCACTCCACAGAGACTCTGGGCGGCTCACAACAGTAAAAATTCACATGCAACAACAAATATAAAAAGCATTAAAAACAATAGATATTAAAACATTTAAAAAAATTAAAACCCATAATTTAAAAACCCATAGAATAAATCATTCATGGGACCAAGAGTAATCGGTGTTGTATTAAAATCATTGGCCCCAGGCCTGTCGACAAAGCCATGTTTTTACTGCTTTTCTGAAGGTGGGAATAATGCGGATCTCGGGGGGGGGGGGGTAGTGTATTCCAGAGAGCCGGTGCTGCCACAGAGAAGGCCCTCATTCGTGGGCCCGCCAACCGACATTGTTTGGCTGACGGGACCACCAGCAGGCCAACTCTGTGGGCTCTAATCGGTCTTAGGGAGGTATGTTGGAGAAGGCGGTCTCGGAGGTAAACTGGTCCTAAGCCATATAGGGCTTTAAAGGTAATCACCAACACCTTGAATTGCGCTTGGAGACCTATAGGCAGCCAGTGCAGTTCGCGAAGGATGGGTGTCACATGGGTGTATCCAAGGGTAGCCCCATGTAGAGTGCTTTGCAATAGTCAAGATGGTGACCAACCCACTGGGCTTGAAACCTTTTTGGGGTTATGAATCCTGATCACCCAATTTCTGTTTTGCTTTCGGGAGGGGGAGGGGGAATCAGTGTTATGCTTTTTGCAGCCAGAACACCTGGCATTCACTGGCTTTTATAAATTAATAATAGGCTGTTCCTTTCCATTAGCTTTACAAAAGAAAACACTAAGCAGTATTTTTGGCTAATTGTTCACCTAGGTCTAATGCTGAGGCAGAAGTCCTCCAGGTTTTTGTTACACGCTCAGTAATTTGAGGGCGAGTATTTAGATCAATCCTCCCCAGCTGCTAGGAACCTCCACATGGGTGGGATATATTCTCAAATTCCCTAACTGATAAGGGGCAGGGGATTATTAGAGTTACCCTGAGGTAAAATAGACGGGCAATAGAAATAAATTTTCTAAATAAATAAAGTCCAATCCATCTAACAGGCCTCAAGTTGGCAATCCCCTAACTGACAAGAGGAAAGGGATTATTAGAGTTACCTGAGGTAAAATAGAAGGCCAACAAATGTTATAAATAAATAAATAAATAAATAAATACATACAAACATGCATACATTCATACATACATAAACCCGTGGTGGGATTCAATTTTTTTTACTACCAATTCTGTGGGCATGGTTTGGTGGACGTGGCGTGGCGGGCGTGGCGGGGGAAGGATAGTGCAAAATCTCCATTCCCTCCCCACTCCAGGGAAAGGTTACTACAAAATCCCCATTTCCTCCCGATCAGCTGGGACTCGGGAGGCAGAGAATAGATGGGGGTGGACCAGTCAGAGGTGGTATTTACCGGGTGGAACTAAACAAAATTTCTGCTAGAACTGGTCAGAACCTGCTGAATACCACCTCTGATACATACCAGTAGTGGGTTCTAAAACCCTTTACTACCGGTTCACATACGCACGCAATGCTTCTGTGCATGCGCAGAAGAGTCCCGGGCAGGTGGGCAGAGCCTCCCACTGCCGGCACTACCGGTTCTTAGAACCGGGCTGAACCGGGAGCAACCCACCGCACATACATACATACATACATACATACATACATACATACATACATACATACACACACACACACACACACACACACACATACATACATACATACATACATACATACATACATACATACATAAATGGTGTGGAAGTCCAGTCCATCTAATAGGCCTCAAGATGGCAAAATTGCCCTAGAGAATTGGATCATCCTGCAAACAGATGTTTAAGAATAAATAAAGGATTAATAGCAAGATATTGGTCTGGGTCAGGGAAGTGGTTGGAAAGGGATGGTAACAAGTTTGATGCATGACTGATGTCATAGAAAAGAACGATTTGATGCTCCTGAGACTTCAAAATCAATAACAGTCAATAAGGAGGAAAAGAGAGAAATATTAAATTATGACAAACTATCTTCTGGAGGCATTTGCCAGTATCCAATTGCGGGCTCCAGCATATTCTTTTTTTTCAAAGAAAGCCAAGCAAATCGTAATTTCAAAAGAAAGACCAGGCTTCCATTAGAGACCATTCGGTTACTCTAAATGGAGTTGCAGTATTTTAGTACACTGTGTAATTGAGAATGGCTTTTGTTCCCTAGCTGGTCTCATTATGCTTCTCCCTTCAGAAAGGAAGATTGGAAATAATCTTACTTAAACCAAGCGGCAAGCGACTTTAATCGCCTAGCACGGAGAGCACCAGAACTACACAGAGGGGAGTTTAAAAAAAAAATCTAAAAAAGGTACGAGAATCCTCTAATCTTTGGTTTAGTTGTAATGAAATTGTACAGGATAAAGAAGAAACAGATGGATCCTGATTAATTTTTCACTGAGAAGGGTGGAGGGCTGGTGGTGGAAAGGGGGTCAGGGGGGAGAGAGAGAGAAGGGAAAAAACAAAATAAAACAAAGCTGATCTTCATACCCAGCATCAACAAACAAACAGTGGCTGACAACTCCTCATACAGGTAAAGCAGAAACAAAAGCGCTACAACCGAACATCATGATTCATATGTATATTGGATACATAGCTCATGGGAGAATGACAGTATTTATCCTTCCTGTTTAGCCAATTATTAAACAATGCAGATATTATCAACATTGTTTTTTGGCCTTTCCTCAACATTTTTGAACTATAATAAATGGAATACAAGCATCTGCATGCAGCTGCCTTTTCTCCTTGCTATGGTTCACTGTTTATTGCAGCTCAAGATTAACTAAAAAGAGTAGTTGCCGTTGGTTCCCCATTAGAATAAGAGGCTTTGATTGGCTAATTTTTCTTGCATAAATGATGGCAAGATATTGGATATGGGGAGAGAGAATGTGTGACACAACACAACCCAGATAATTACAGGTATAGATCAGGTATAGATTATGTATCTTCTAGTGTGATTCCTTCCAGATCTCTTAGACTACAACTCCCATTAATGCTGGACAGCATGGCCAATGAAAAAGCCAATGATAAAGCTTGATGAGACCAAAGGGCATCAGACTGCAAAATGCTAACAGGTTATTTTCTCCATCCAGTGTCTCTATCATATGTGGGAAAATATGCCATTCCTCCCAAATGATATTGCGTTTTACAGTCGGATTCTTGGACTTGTCTCATTGAATGATTAAAACCAATATTAGAGTCTCAGTATGCAACAGCATCACCGGACTTTCCTGGCAACCCTAAGAGCAATTTTGGCTGTTTCAGTCATTGGCTATTTGTTGTTATTTCGACAATGCTTTCATCCCTAGGGTTCTCAATGAGGACATCAGACAAAAAGCAAAGGGAAAAAAAGAAACAGCAAAAGAAACAATCCTCTCTATACACAGAGAATAATATCAACCAGTAAAATTCATAAAGAGCAGCTAGAATCATGATTAGCTTCACTGGAAATGCTTGGCTGAAGAGGAAGGACTTAATTCCTTTCCCAAAGAGGAGGAATGGGATGTTACTGCAGAAGAAATCTATTCCTTTACTAGGGGGGTGGGTTGCAGGCCAGCATATCAAAGAAATGGTGGCCTTTTAAAAACATCTGGCTGTTTGTTTCACAAGCTAAGACATCTTCATACAGTACCCAAAAGTTCAGATCCTTGTTCTGTTGCATTTTCAACTAGAGTTGTCACTTGAGGCCCAAAGGACCAATCTCATGTTATTCTACTTTGGATACATTATGCAAAGACTCAGCTCTCTAGAGAAATCTCCAATGCTGGGAAAGATGGAAGAAAAGAGAAGAAGAGGATGACCAGCTACAAGGTGGGTAGATACAGTTACAGTAGTCATGAATGGAAGATCTCAAGGATCAGATTAGGGATTGTTTATTATAGACAAACATCTATCTATGAGGTTGTTAGGAGTTCAAAATGACTTGGTGGCACACCATCAATCAATCACTGAGGCATTTTCCAATGGTCACAGTAGCAGCAGCAACATTGTGCTAATCTTACAAAAACTAAGCACAACTGAATCTGGTTAGGACTTTGATTGGGAGATCAAGAGGAAATTCCAGACATGAAAAATGGATTGGCACTCAAAACAGAGACATCCCAGACATTGGTGAACCATTTTCTGCATTGGGCGAAACAAACGAAATGGAAATGTCCACATAATCACCAGAAGTGGTGCCGAATGAATGTAAACGAGATTGAAAAGATTTTGTCCCGAGTATAATGGCAGAAAATGATTTCAGTGCTGGTGTAACTTTGAACATTCATTAAAATAAATGGTTATAAATTGAGAACTATGTGTGTCCTGAAGAGCTAATATGCGATAGTAATAATATCCTGAAGAGCCAGGATATAATCCAAATGGGCAACATGGCTCCTTTATACCTGTTTCTGACCACTGCAATGGTCAGAACATAGTTGTTCTGTTGTGCAGAAGTGCTGCAGTTAAAGGGTGCTAGTAGCAAAAGAGGGCATAATGTACAGAAGAGTTTGTTTTTTGATTATACTCGGTTTACAATGTGTAATTGAATTAGATTTTTTTGAAGTATGTTTTAAGCCTTTTGCATTCAGCCTCTCTGTTCTTAATTAATCAGACCCTGCTAGCTGTTGTAAATTATTATGAGGCTTTCCATTAGCATTCAATTAGGTTACAGGATTTAGGCTTCTAAATAAAATGCCACACAAAGGGAAGAAGATGCTTTTTATTTCCTCCCTTGAACCACAGATTAATGAGAAATTGTTTAACGCTTTCCATTTGCTGACAATCTGTACAATTTCGTGCAGCAAATATAGGAAGGGAAGAAAATTGAAGAACTGCTCTGTAACTTTCCAGAAATATTCATGTAACAGCAACAATAACAATATAAATGTTGAGTTTATTAAACATACAGTGTACTCCTTTTGAGCAACCTCAGTAGAATACAACCAAGGGGGCAAAATTAATTAGTGTAGCTAACACTGAAGTCGCATCAGTGACCTTCCACTTTCTAATTTGAAACAAGAATCCTTTGACAGGCTTTGTAGGTGAACTTCTCTGAGATCTCAGGGTCATTCTATAGATCATTTGACAGCCTTCAGACATCATCGAACGCTGGAAGAGATCATAGAATAATGGGGCAGCCAGTTCTCACAGCCCCCAACACTAGCATAGTGAAGGATGGGTTCCTTCTGCTCCAAATGGCAGCATAATGGGAAGAGATGGCATTGGATGAGTGTGAACTGGCAAGGTAAAAATGCATTATGTCACTGAAACGTGATGACAATTCACCACTTTCCCCATAGGAACAACTTTAATCTGTGAGCTACATGTGATTGCAGCCCCTGGTTGTTGAAATCTGTTAGGGAACCACTTGTGATGGAGGTGCAGTTTCCTATCACTTTTGGAAAGGGAGAAAAATACCATGTATTTCCTGAATCCCCTGTCTGTACTCAGCAAATACTGCAATTGCACCAGATGGTCAGAGAGTAGGGTGAGATGGGGGCAGAGGAGTGAAACTGAGCACCTTAATCAGAACTAAGAGCTAGAAAGGATGTGTCAGATGCAAAGAATCAGGACCATAGGTTAAGTTGCAGTTCAAAAGATGTATTGCTCAAGCCTACTCCCAAGAATCTAGTCAATTAACCTTCAGTACAAAATTGGTGCTAGATAAGGGTCAATGGAATTCAAGAGGGGTTGGACTTAAGACCTTTTGTGGGAATGTAATGACTCTAGGCCAGTGGTGGCGAACCTTTTTCGGCTTGCGTGCCAAAAAGGGGGGGGGCACGCTCACGCGCGCGCTCGCATGCCCACACCCATTCCCTCCCCCCCACGCATGCGCACAACACCCCCATGCTGCCCCCTGCGCATGCGCACACCCCCCCACCCCCGCGCAAAGGCTTACCGGAGCCTGGGACGACGAAACCGGCAAACCGGAAGTGCGAAAAAACGCACTTCCGGTTTGCCGGTATGCTGTTTTTTGCACTCCGGAGGGTTCAGGGAAGCTCCCTGAAGCTCCGGAATGCAAAAAACCTACAAAACGGACAAACCGGAAGTGCGGAAAAGTGCACTTCCGGTTTGTCCGTTTTGTAGTTTTTTGCATTCCGGAGCTTCAGGGAGCTTCCCTGAACCCTCCGGAGTGCAAAAAAACAGCATACCGGCAAACCGGAAGTGCGTTTTTTCGCACTTCCGGTTTGCCGGTGGGCAACCCTCGCGTGCCGGCTTCTATGGCTCCACGTGCCACCTCTGGCACGCGTGCCATAGGTTCGCTACCACGGCTCTAGGCTGATGACTTGCTTAACTCCAACTCCCCTGCTCTGCCTGCTCTTCTCCTACAGGATGTCTGGTTCTAAAATGAGTGAATAATAAGATCTTTTCTTGATGGCATTCAAATAATCCAATTTACCCTAAAAACAAAAATCAGTGGTGATACTTAAAGAAAACTGAATAGAAGTCTCACCATTAGACAGACTTTTTAAAGCTGAACTTTATTTATATATATATATAAACCCAGTCCACTGTTTTCTGCTTTTGAGAGACATTTTCTTTCTATCAGTGTTTAGGTTCCGTAAATAATGTTTATGGAAAAGTCAACAACAAAACATCTTCATTCACTGCTGGGCCCAGACTTAGCCCTCTTGGGAATCTGGAATGTCTTTGTTCTGTTACCGAGGTACCATCAAGTAGGAAGCAATACACAGGTGAGTTCTTATAACAAAGGCATATTTAAAAACAGTGCATCTCAGGATTGGTGATCACACCTGTTTCAGAGAAAGGGCTGGATTTTATGCAGAAATAACCCGAAGGCATGAGGAGAAATGACAGTGAAGGAGAAAATAGCAGTCACTGGGCAAACAGTATTTAAGTAGTACTGAGAGAATAGCAAGAGATCACCAGTAATCAATAGTAATCGAACAGCAGCTTTGGCAGTGAAAGCAAGCCTCTGCTTTTGAGAATTTTGGATAACCTGGGAAAGAGGAGACTGGCACATGTACCTTAGTTTTGGGAGTCAAGAGTTCAGCAGGACAAGGAAAAGGAAAAGGAGATCTGAAGAGTCAGGCTGATCTGGAGTAGCTGATCAGGAGAAACTGGCTGACTCCTCCAGGTTGCAATCACCAACTTGGGGCAGCTTGTGCTTCTGAGGTTTAAGGGGGCAACATACCAGGAGGTCTGAATTCAGCACTTTCCTGGAGAGATGACTACAAATCCAACTGAGTTGAGGATCTTGACAGACCCCTTCCACCTTGTGTTCGCATTGATTAGGCCAAGATCCTGTCCATTAAGAAGACATGGAAAATATAACCACTTGCAAAGACCCAGAGTGACTTCAATTCTCAATTAGAGAGGCAGAGAAGAGCTCGTAGTAAGGGGTTCAGACAGGATTTTAATGCAATATGCACTCAGTTGAGGGTAGTTAGGGAATGCGGAATGAAATCATCCCTTCACACAGATGAAATTTACAAGAGGCTTCCAAGTTCTGAGTATCTTACAAATATGCTATCTTTTTACATCTACTTTCAGCTTTGATGTGATTGTCTTCTTTCTTGTTCTCTCTCTACAATGGCATTTTTATTCTTGCAGAAAGCATTAAATCAGAGCAACAGCTCCATTTCACTGGTGGGAGTGGAAGAGGGGATTCCCAATACATTCCATGTTACGAAGACGTTTCTTTCTGTAAAACCATTATTGGGCTTTCAGAAGTGAGAGATTTCCCATCAGATGCGGGATCCCTTACAACTCTCTTTGAAAAAGATCTACTTCTACCTCTTTTGCAGAGATCAAACTTTTACAGGAAAAGCAACAAAGGTTGCCTAACCTTGGAGGTGGTGGTGGCAGTGTTGGTGTGCCTTCTTTTTATATTTTAAAAAAGACTCTTGTACATTCCTTTGCTAATATAGGTAGTCTTCGACTTAGAACAGTTCATTTAGTGTCCGTTCAAAGTGTCCTTCCGAGGTGGGTAAAATGAGAACCCAGATTGTTGGGGGCAATATGCTGAACTCTGTAAACCGCTTAGAGAGGGCTATAAAGCACTATGAAGCGGTATATAAGTCTAAGTGCTAAGTGCTAAAGTTACGATGACACTGGTAAAAGTGACTTATGACCATTTTTCAGTGTTACAACCTTTGCAGCATTCCCATGATCATGTGATCAAAATTCAGATGGGTGGCAGCTGGTTCATTCTTATGACCATTGCAGCGTCCTGGAGTCATGTGATTCCCCTTTTGCGGCTTTCTGACAAGCAAAGTCAATGGGGAAGCTAGATTCACTTAACGACCAGATTACTAACTTATCAACTGCAGTGATTCACTTAACAACTGTGGCAAGAAATGTCGTAAAATGGGGCAAAACTCACTTTAAAAATGTCACACTTAATAGCATAAATTTTGGGCTCAATTCTGGTCATACATCGAGGACTACCAGTATCAGTATGGGAGCTCTCCTCCATTATGCAGCTACTTCTGAAAATTATTGTCTCTGCACAACTGTATGTGGCCCCTTAATCAATGTTGCAGGCTCAGGTGATCCATTTCCAGAAGGAGTTGCAAGCTAGAGAAGATCACCTGGACAACAAGAATGCATCTATGAGGCCTTTTTAAAGTTGATGGACAAAAAGGCCTTCTACCATAATCACCTCCTGCAAAGAAAAGCCATCTGCTCCTTCTCAAAATTCCATTAAGGATTTTGAACAGAATTCTCACCTCTTTATTTTTGTTTGTTCCTGTTAAAATTCATTTGACTTCACAGTGGAGCATATTACAAGGCAGCAAACAGATTGGCATGGTGCTATTTTTGGCATTTTAAATTAGGTTTGGAACTTTTGGACAAAAGCATGTTGAACAGGTTCAGAGTGCCCTATCCTCAGCACCGAATAATCATGGCCCACACTCATATGCTTAAAATTAGTAGTAAAGTTAGAGAGGAGGTTTCTCAGAGAGGTCTAAGCTCTTTCGCTTTTATTACAAGTGCTGAATAATTAAAAAAAAAACAAATATTCAAATGGGTGTCATAGTCAAGGTTTCCATGACTGCAGCAAACTGGGTAAATCAAATAATTTGTTAGACTTTGTTATCTGTCATCCTAATTGCAGCATGCAAAGACAGAGCACTTGTTATAAGCCTGTAAAAAGGGGTTTGCTCAAACTCACCATTCTCCAACCTGATGTTTCTGAAGCTGTTGCATGTGGACTAGAAATGATGGGAATTGTAGTATCAGATATTTGAAGGACAGTGTGGCTTGTTATGGATGAAATTAGTTTGTCCATTATGTATTTTAATATTATAGACAAATGGACCCAGGCTTAAAGATAGGAGTAAAGATGCTGAAGAAAACTGGATATCTTTCAGTCTGGAAAAGAAGACAAAGGATTGTTTTCTAAACATTTGAAGGGCTGCAAGATGGCTTATTTGTGTTTTATTTTTAATCCATTCCAGTGTTAGCCCTGATTCCAGTTTCAGTCCTGTGAATTTTGATTTGTGACTTTAATGTTCTACTTTTACTATCTACGCCAGCACTACAGACACATCCACATGTGCAAGAGTCCTGATAACAATTCAACATTCCTGGAACTGAATGATGTAGTGAATGTGAGTAACATTGGAAAAGATGCACTTAAAAACCATTGGGCAGCTGAGTAGATAATATTGACATAGCGTCTGGACCACGGTATTAAGAATGCTGAATTATCTAATCCTGGGCCATTACTCCACGACTCAAGTACCCTGTGGTTTGAATTGTCTGTGACCCCTATTTTAATTTAAAGTACACACGACTGCAAGTGACAGAAGATCAAATATGGACGGAAGTCTGCTGTTTTTAAAGTTTCAGCAGCCAAAGCACACAAATTACAGGCGGGTCCAGGGGTGCTGTGTGAGCCAGCAGAACGGTGTAGATCTTCACACGGGGGATATCTGAGTGAAACAAGCCTGCAGAATGAACCCTTGCCCTGTTTCTAATAAGCAGAAGTGGAGCAGACATCCCACTTTAATTGGTAACAACAGCTGAGTACCTACTGCTTGTGTGGTGAATAGCTTGAGCCAGAGTGGCCCCTTCTATTATATTATTTCAAGGTGCACCCCTCCCCAGGAAGGTACCATATTTTTCGGAGTATAAGACGCACCTTTTTACCCTCAAAAAGAGGGTGAAAACCTGGGTGCGTCTTATACACCGAATGCAGCCCCACCCAGCCACCCCCACCCTTTGGCCTCTGCCTGCCAGCAATTTACCTCTTTGCAGCAAACAGGGCAAAGCACAAGAAGAGCACAAGAAGAGATAAACTGCCACCCGACCTACAGCTGACAGGCTTGCAAGCCAGTGGTAAAATGAAACTAACTACGGTGGCTGTAATGTGACAAATTGCTGGGAGATAAACTGCTGGCAATATTAGGCTGCTGAAATCAAATGGAGGCAAGCTATAGCTGCTATGGCTCAGAGCTAGAGCTCTTGCCTCACAATCAGGAAGTTGTGAGTTCTATCCTAGGTACAGGCAGATTCTGATAATATGTTATTTTGTTAAATGTTTGTAGAGTGTTCAAATAATTAGACTTATTTTTTAAAGACTGCTTTATTATTGTTCTAGACAACTTAACAAAATGAAGAAGCTTTTTAAAATAAATGCTTGCTCTGAAGAGGCCCAGTGCTATTGTATCTTCTTTTAAATAGCAGAGAAACTTCCAGAAAGCCACATCAATTTTAAAGATCTGTAAAAGTATAATCTGAAATGTCCTGTTTTAGTATTAAGTATTAGTATTAAGTATTAGTATTAAAAGAAAGTAGCTGAGAAACCCTGATTAGTCGTGTTTGGAGTAGATCTATTTAAATAATTGGGAGGAGTTAGTGTGATTACATTTAAGAAAACTTTCTGGGATTAATATACTGCCATAAATGTACATTTCTCCAATTCTTTGCTATTTCTATGGGTCAGGCACACATGCACAGAAATACACAGCAAACAGTGTATATCATCTGTACTGTTTGCTGTTTGGCAAATTGCTGGGAGGCAGAGGCCTTTTTTCCTTGTTTTCCTTCCCCAAAACTAAGGTGCGTCTTATACTCCGGTGCGTCTTATACTCCGAAAAATACGGTAAGTGCCTCAACAAGGTGGATGATTTGCAATCTGAATTTTCTTTTCAGCCAGAACAGTCACAATGGCATCCCAAGTTAGCTATTACTGTTACGGTATGCAAAAAGTCATGTTCCCACGAAGTGCTGAAAATTATTTTAGCATTTGGAATTAAGAGAGCATTTCTTTCCAGCTTAGGAATTGCCACAATTCCATGTCTGGTGACACCTCTTTGTAGCCTAGCAGAACTGACCCATATGCAAAAGTCTGGCACCAATCTACCGGTAGTAGATCACTTATAACCTTGGTTCCTTCTCTGTTCAGTGACTAAAAGATTAGCTTCATCTCACTCTTATGATCGTCTTATGTGTATATGGCAATTTTCATGGAGCCAACATTAGGGTATTTTGGGAATATGATGGTAATATCCCCAATGTTTCCTGTTTCTGGTCCACAATGCTGCCTAAGCTAATTGTGTGTGAAAACTCCACCCAGAGTTACCCTGTGGCCAGGTGGGTGGCCAATAAATTTTAGAAATAAATAAACAGCATTTAGCAATAGCATTTAAGACTTATATACCACTTAACAGTGCTTTACAGATCTCTCTAAGCGGTTTACAAAGTCAGTGTATTGCCACCAACAATCCGGGTCCTCATTTTGCCAATCTTGGAAGGATGGAAGACTGAGTCAATCTTGAGTTTGTCAGGATTGCACTCTTGGCAGTGGGCAGAGTTAGCCTGCAATACTGCATTCTAACCACGTTGCCATCTTGGCTTTTACAATAAATACATAAATAAATAAAACTGCTCTTCTGAAATAAATCACTAATGACGAACATGCTTGGAACTGAAATACATGCTGTTTATTAAAACAGAATCTTATTTTCAGAATTATAAAATGCAGTTCTTACTATTCATTTCTGTTTAATTAATAAAATCAAACCTGGCATTTTTGCAGATCTACCAAAATGTTTTTTTTTTACTAAGGTTTCTTATTTTGCTCATAGCAATAGCACTTAGACTTATATACCGCTTCATAGTGCTTTACAGCCCTCTCTAAGCGGTTTACAGAGTTCAGCATATTGCCCCCAACAATCTGGGTCCTCATTTTACTGACCTCAGAAGGATGGAAGGCTGAGTCAACCTTGAGCTGGTGAGATTTGAACAGCTGAACTGCAGCTAGCAGTCAGCTTAAGTAGCCTGCAGTGCTGCACTTTAACCACTGCGCCACCTCGACTCATGCAGTTAAACTTGTCTGATCTTGATAACCAACTGCTGTTAGTTCCATTATTTTGCAATTGGATTTTGTGATGGAAAACTGTTAAAATGCAACAATAAAAAAAATCACAATAGATTACTATACTTAGTAGACTACTACTATACTTAAGACAAAGTGATCAATTACTTATAGGATTTGTTATAACATGAATGAACTTGTGGGAAACTAATTAGAACAGCTCATGGGGAAACACATTTTTAAATGTGTTATGTAGCTGAGTAACAATCAGTGAGAAATGGATATCAGTACTTGATTGGAATGTGATCAGGAATGGAAAGAAGAGGACATTAATTAGCCTTTGTTGCACATATATAATTTCTACGTGCACAAATGTGGGCACAATGTTTAAAAGGGTTATAGCATACCAAAATATATGCAATATGTTTAAACATGCAATATCATAGGTACTCCTAAAATGGAGAATTACAATAGACTAAATCCAGGTCAGCTTTTTTCCCCCTCACAAGCATACACACTTGAACAGTTTACACAGTATAGACATAAGGTATCTGCTACATCTTTTAAGATCTCAAATACAGTTTTTTTTTTAGGAATTAAAACTCCCCCTCTCAAAAAAGAGTGTCAAAATGTTTGCCCCGTTTGCTTTGCTGACACTGTGACTTTCTATGTCTCTAAACCTGCATAAAATGTAGACTACAACAAAAGGCTTATTTTTGTTCAAGGAGCACAATTTTCCATAAGCATCCGATCCTTCCAGATAGCAATTCCTGAACAAGACAGGTGACTTCACTTCATTCTTTCTTGAGCAATGGAATCAGGCCTCTCACTGATATTCAGCCACAGTGACCCTCATTTTGATTAGTGTGTAAACTGTTTATAATAAGCAAAGGGATGGAGAAAGGCCTGCTGTATATATAGTAAAAGGAAGCGCTACAGGAAATCTTCAACTTACAATCACTCATTTAGGGACTGTTTGTAGTTACAATGGCATTGAAAAAACTGACTTATCACCCATCTTCGCAGAATCCCCACATAATCAAAATTCAGCTGCTTGGCTACCAGCATGTATTTGCCATGGTTTATTTATTTTATTTATTTATTAATAAAATTTCTATGCCGCCCAACTCCCAAGGGACTCTGGGCGGCTTACAACAAGTAAAAATACATATTCAAATTAAAAAAAACAATTTAAAAACACTGGTTGCAGTGTTCTGGGGTCATGTGATTGCCATTTGTGACTTTCCTTGTCAGTTTCCAACAAGCAAAGTCAAAGGAGGAAACCAGATTCACTTAACAATCATATGATTCCTTTAACAACTGCAGTTCACTTAAGCATGGCAAAAAAAGGTTGTAAAATTGAGTGCAACTCACTTAACCATTGCTCTGCATAGCAATGTAAATTCTGGTTCCTAATTGTGGTTGTAAGCCGAGGACTATCGGTATACATTTTTGCATGCTAGGAGAACTTGAGTGCTTATAAAATAGTAATGCTATGAGAATGAAATGTGCCAATTTGAGAAGAAAATAAGTGTGGCAAAAGTAATATAATATAATTAATATAATAAATATAATTAGTATAGTATAGTATAGTATAGTATAGTATAGTATAGTATAGTATAGCATAGCATAGCATAGCATAGCATAGCATAGCACAGTGATGGCGAACCTTTTTTTCCTCGGGTGCCGAAAGCACGTCTGCGTGCGCTATCGTGCAGGCGCGAGTGCCCACACCCATAATTCAATCCCTGGGGAGGGTGAAAATGGGCTCCCCTGCCCCCCGGAGGCCCTCTGGAGGCTGGAAATGGCCCATTTCCCAAATGCTGGTGGGCCTGGTAGGCCCATTTTTCGCCCTCCCCAGGCTCCAGAGGCTTTCCTGGAGCCTGGGGAGGGCAAAAACAGCCTCCCCCGCCCCCCGGAGGCCCTCCAGAAGCCGAAAACACCCTCCCAGAGCCTCCGTGTGAGCCAAAAATCAGCTGGCTGGCGTGCACATGCACGCTGGAGCTGAGCTAGGGCAACAGCTTGCGTGCCAGCAGATATGGCTCCGTGTGCCACCTGTGGCACGCGTGCCATAGGTTCGCCATCACTGGCATAGCATAACATAACAGCATAACATAACAGAGTTGGAAGGGACGTTGGAGGTCTTCTAGTCTAACCGCCTGCTTAGGCAGAAAACCCTACACCACTTCAGACACCACTTTATCCAACATCTTCTTAAAAACTTCCAGTGTTGGAGCATTCACAACTTCTTGAGGCAAGTTGTTCCACTGATTAATTGTTCTAACTGTCAGGAAATTTCTCCTTAGTTCTAGGTTGCTTCTCTCCTTGATTAGTTTCCATCCATTGCTTCTTGTCCTACCCTCAGGTGCTTTGGAGAATAGCTTCACTCCCTCTTGTTTGTGGCAACCCCTGAGATATTGGAACACTGCTATCATGTCTCCCCTAGTCCTTCTTTTCATTAAACTAGACATACCCAGTTCCTGCAACCGTTCTTCATATTTTTTAGCCTCCAGTCCCCTAATCATCTTTGTTGCTCTTCTCTACACTCTTTCTAGAGTCTCAACATCTTTTTTACATTGTGGCGACCAAAACTGAATGCAGTATTCCAAGTGTGGCCTTATCAAGGCATTATAAAGTGGTATTAACACTTCATGTGAAGTAGTTATAATCATTCCAGAAAAAACTGAAAACAAAAACCTTCACTTTCAGGTTGATCCTAGATAATTAGGAAATATGTGGAAGTATGCTATTCCCTATATAGTTATGAATTCAACATTGGAAATAAACATAATCGGCCATGTTGACACCTTTGAGGATTATCCTGGCCAAAAATATCATTCCAAAGACACTTCCGGCACAATCGGTTGAATGGAGAAATTAAGAGTGCAAAATAGATGCAGCTAATACAAACCTTTAGGCTTTCCAAAAGTTCTCAATAGCTCCATTTCACAACTGGAAATGGAAAGGATGATAAGAGAGGAACCTTATCATCCTCCAAGAGAGGAATTAATCCGCAAGACTGAGCAAACTCCGGCCAGTCCTGCCCTAAAGAAACATACAAGGAAGGATGGAAGAGTAAATTGTTTCAACTTTAAGAATGAATAGAAACTACAGGATGTTTTTTATTCTTTTGAGTTAGATGTACTTGACGAAAACAACTGATAAGCCATCATTTCTCAACCTTGGCAACTTTTATCATGTGGATAACAGCTCCCAGAATTTCCCAGTCAGCATGCTGACTGAGGAATTCTGGGAGTTGAAGTCCATACATCTTAAAGTTGTCAGGGTTGAGAAACACCAGTTTAGCAAACAAAATATTATGAAGGATTTTTAGATGACTGCCTTATTTTTTTCCAGACATGTTTTCAATTGCCTTGGCTGCTGAATTGACTGTGATATATTGTATTATTATTGCTTATAGTGGTAATTCTCCAAGACCAGTTTTAATCTTCACACCAAAGGAAATACGTAAGCAGTAGGCTCTCAATATTTATTTATTTAATGATTTTCATGGCTACTCATGTCAAAGCAATGACTTTGAGCAGCTTACTTTTACTCTTATTCGTAGTTTTTTAAACTTCTTGATTTGTTCTTTTCCCCCAGCTTCTTGAGCCAAAGAGACAGGATATAAATTAAAAAATGCAAGATTCAATTAAATCTGAACAGAGGTGTAGTATATCTCTGGTTTTCTGCAACATGTGTAAACTTCTATAAAACATTATTTTCTCTCCCTTTCCACCACTGGGTTTAAAAGCTTGCTGCCAAGGCTTCCAGTTACAATTGTATGCAATTGTTGCATGCAAGTATTCTGAGGAAAAACTTTGCTTAGGAATCAGAGCAATTAGGTTGAACCAAGTGAAAAATGGGCCTTAGGATAAGGTGACCAGATTTTAATATTTGCAAAGCGGGACACCATTGACGGGGGGGGGATTTCTAGGGGAGCAAGACGGGAGGGGTACGTCTCTCTTATCCTGCAGCTTTGTGCACCCCCCCAAACACCCCCCTTCATCGCAGCCAGGGGTGGGTTCCTACCGGCGCAGGCTTACCTGTTAGTCGCCGCAGAGCCAAAGAAGCTGGTGGTGTTCGCGGCGCGGGGCTTCCCCCGCCCGCTTTCGCCGGCCGCCGGCATTTGCGTTCTTTTGCTCTCTGCGCATGAGCAAAGCGTTCTGCTTGCAGAGGGCAAAATAACGCAAATGGTGGCGTCCCGGCGGCCGGGGAAAGCCCCACGCCACGAACGCCACCAGCTTCTTCAGCTCTGCGGCGACGAACAGGCAAGACCGCTGCTGCCCCTCTCACTGCCCTCCCTCCCTGCCTGGCAGGAGGAGGCAGGCAAGGCAGGAGGCAGAGGGGTGTGCAGGGCAAATTCAAATTTAAAAAGCGGGACTTTTTTGAAACGCCACGGGATGCGGGACAAATTATTAAAAAGCGGGACTGTCCCGCCAAAAGCGGGACGTCTGGTCACCTTACCTTAGGAGTGACCACTTCTCTAAGATGGAGAGATTTCTGACAGCAACTAACAAACATCTTCTAGAACTCCTGTGCTGGAGTTTTCCACACAGCTGAAAGCAAGGATTCCATGGTCCATAGCCCTTCCATCTAAACTGATTACGATCAAAGATATTAGGGTAAGTCCTGCAGGAATACAGCATCACCTGCAGATCATTTAATTAAGTTCTTCCTTGCACGGTGTTCTTTTTCTCAGGAAGTGACACATGAATGTGGTCTCTCTTGTTCCTTTGGGGTATCAGCATTAAGCACAGAGGTAAGAAATGGGGCTACAATCCTCTTTACCACACCCTTCTTAAATAAATACTCTTGAAGCCTGTTGAGTTCTGGTACTGAAGAGGCTGGAGACAGTATTGTGACTAACAGCTCTTTATTCAATGTAGTAGAATCCAGCAAAGGAACCAGTCCGGCAAGGCTCTCTTTTAAATAGAGAGTTGCCGGCTGGCTTAACCAATCAGCGGCTCTCATTTTCCCCGCTCTGCAAAGCGGACCTTGGTGGAAACACCCTAGCTTAGTTTAACTCTTAATACATAACAAAGCCCATGCTTTGAGTAACAACTCCAAGCTAACAACTCGATTGAAATCAAGCTTAACTTTGCATTCATTCAACCCCACACTTGGAGGGGGGAATCACTTAACTGCAGTGATTCACTTAACAACTGTGGCAAGTAAGGCCGTAAAATGGGGCAAAATTCACTTAACAAATGTCTCACTTAACAACAAAAATATCGGGCTCAATTGTGGTCGTAAGTCGAGGATTATTTGGTAGTTTTGTTTTGCCCTCGGAAGAGTGGCAAAAAGGTGGACGAGAGACGCCTGCTTCACAATCGGCCCGCATAGGACATGCTCAACTCCGGGATCTCCAACTAGATAAAGCGCAGCTCAACGTTCAGCCTTTCTGACGCGGCTCTCCAGCAGGCGGGAGGCGAGACCACGACGGGAAGCGCTGCTTCGCGTCTCGGGGAGAAATCAGAATTCCCTCCTTCGGCCTTACCTCGAACTGGGCACGGGGATAGTGACGCGCACCGGAGGAGGGAGGAGGAGGACGGGGAGGGGGGGGGAGAGTAAACGAGCCTTCACTTTGAGGCGGAGAAGAAACGCCAGACCCTGGGAAAGGAGGCGGGCCACTCGTCTTGTCGCCCAATCAGGACCGCCCGACCCGGGGAGCTTTGAAAGAAGCTCAGCGAGCGCTCGTGGTCTTCTTGCCGGCTTTCCAAGCGGAGCCGGTGGCCGCTCGGCTTCTGCTATCGTGTGGGGTGGTTGCAGATTCCCGTCGTGGTGGAACTTTTCCTCCTACTCTTTCTTACCGTTAGACCTATTGCTGTTTTTTCTCTCCTGGCTTTCACTGCTACTACTTCCGACGAAGACCACAAACGGATCTCTGGTCCCAGGGCTCTTGCAAGCCCCCCCAATTCCCTTCGCCGCTGGGTCGAGCTTTGTTTTTGATCCCGCTCTTTGATTCCCAGCCGCGAGCGCCCAAGCAGCCCATTTCGGTTCCTCGGCGCCACCGAAGCTTTTACCGTAGGGGAGAGTAAAGGCAAGGGCGGCTTTGAATGGGGTCGTCTTGCTGCTGTTTTGCGCCAGTCTCCTGCGAGGCGGCTGCATCCTGAGCATCCCTCCGAACGCGCTCCAGGTAAGAAGGATCGCGGGCGGGAAAGCACGCGCGCCGCTTTCTCTTCTTCCTGCAAAGCGGGGAAAAGTCCTGCAAACGGGGTATATAATACCGGTGGCGCCGGTGCAGTCCTAAGTTGCGTGGCTTGTGTTTCACCTCCTACATATAGTACTCGCGAGTGGAGAATTGCTCTGCCTGATTCCGTGGCTGACACTGACCCGCTTTCCATCGGTTCTTTCCGAGGCGTCGATCGGGGGAAGGGGGAGGATTGGAATCCACTGCGGCCAGCAATCGAGCGCTGCTTCCCATTCCGTTCTGGAGGAAGCCCGGTCCAGTCGAAGGGCGGGCGGTGCTCGGTTTGCGGGGAAGAGCAAGCTGCGGCGAGAGGAGGAAGCGCTAGCGGGCGGCAGAGTAGGAGTTGGCAAAGGAGGCTTGGGAGTAGAAGCGTTCCTCCTTTCCCCTTTAGGGACCCGGAGAACTTGAGCCGAGCAACTTGCAGAGCTCGGTGCCCCGGGAGCGATGGAAGGCGACCTTCTGGAGCTCGGTGGGTGTCATTTCCCACGCGCTTAGTTTGGAAAACAGCTGGATGTACAGGTTGTCTTCGATTTACGATCACAATTGAGCCCAATGTTTCTGGTGTTAAGTGAGACATTGATAAGTGAGTTTAGCCTCATTTTAAGACCTTTTCTTGCCACAGTTGTTAAGGGAATCACTGCAAGTTGATACATGAGTCACCCGGTTGTTAAGTGAATCCGGCTTCCCCATTGACTTAGTCGTCAGATGTCGCAAAAGGGGATCACATGACCTTGGGGCAAAGCAACGGTCACAAATACGAACCAGTTGCCAAGGGTCTGAATTTTGATTATGGGGATGCTGCCAAGGGCTTAACTCTGGAAAACGGCCACATGTCCCATTTTTTGAGTGCCGCTGTAACTTTGAACGGTCACTAAATGAACTGTTGTAAATCGAGGACTAGCTTTGTGGCGATGCCTTAGTCTCGATGACCCCCCTCAAGGTTGCTGGGAGTTTTCCTTCCACCTCAGGCTTTACTTCAACATAGGGCTGTCTAGAATTGTAGTTCCCCCTTTCCTCATAACTTGACTGGGGGAGGTAGCTGCGGTCACTCGTAGTCGAAATGGGAGAACGAAGACTGGCGGACAGCCCATTGCCGGCGCTTCTACTCCAGAGGCTTCAGCCTTACGGAGTTCCAGCAAACTTCCCTCCAAGATGTGAGGGAAGAGAGCGGCCTGCAAAGACGGTGGTGTCTGGCGCCGGAAGAAACCCAGGCAACGGCTCGGAAAGCTTAGGGCCTGAAACGCTGCTCGGCTCGCGGGGACGAGGAGCGAATAGCAAAGCCTCGGCCGCCGGTTCCTCTTGAGCCCAGGAGAGCCTTTGTTTCTCGGCCATGTGATCGGGCTCGCGGTGCCGCCCAGAGGCAGCCTGCTCACTCGCGCCTCTCTGGGTAGTTGCAGCGGGGTTTATCCCGAGATAGGCTGGCTCAGCCAACGAATTTGATTGAAAAGCAGCATCGGAGTAGGTTGGAGGTGGTGGAGAGAACGAGGAGTCACTGCGCCCTATCCTAGTAACTGCGCCCTATCCTGCGTTCAAAGGGCATGTGAGTGCAAAAGGTCAATCCCTCCTCCTGGTGAGTTAGGAGTTTCCTTTCCACCTGTGTCTCCTAGACACACGTTGGTCCTCTTTACCCGTTTTTTGGCGAGATGCTTTGGCGTGCAGAGGTGAAGAGGGACGTTGGTGTTCATGGCTGATGGACAAGGACCTCCTGCCCCCTTTTCCATCTCTGTTTTCGCAAGGCTCGCTTTTGCTTCCTTCCATCCATCCCTGCACCCTGAACCTGGTTGGAAGGAGCTATGCAGAAGGAGCCGCTCCCCCAGGCCCTGATATAAACCAGGCTGGGTAAATGAGATTTCTGGCGTGGGGTGGGTTGTCCACAGCAAAACAAAGCCTTAGCTTGCTTCGTCTATAGATGCTCCCAATAGGATAAGGAGGATCCTTCCTTTTGTTGGAAGACAAAGAAACTGCTAGGGGAAGTTTTGGTTCATTTATTCTCCCGCTGCAAAAGGAATAATTAGTTTTCTAAGTTACACTGTACAGCTTCTGAAGTTTTATATTCCTACCGTATCACAACTGGGGAAGGAGTGGCTTTGCTGATGAAATACAGCCATAATGTTTTGTGTTCTTGTGATAACGTATTTGTGGACTTTCCTTACAAGCTGCATCTACTGACTTAGGACGACAGTCTCATCCGACATTTCTTGCTCAGGTGCAATTGCACGCTGTGTGACATGCATTAATTGGAATTCTGTTGGTGTTCCTTCCAAGTAATGTGGTAGATTAAGGAATGGAACGTTAGGAACATAATCTTGAGAAATGCAGATCTCTACAAGGGCAATTTAATATAAAAATACTTACGAATATACAACCTTCTCTTGATCACATCTTTGGTTCTGCACTCTACACTTCAGCATTGCAGCATCAACTTCAATATAGTTAATATTTGTTGACTTTTCCAGAATGGGTTCAGAATGTACCAAGGCTTGAACCAAGATGACTAGTTAATAATTCCATGCAGTTTTCTAGGCAACATTTTCAGAAGTGGTTTGTCATTGCCTCCTTCCTAGGGCAGAGAGAGGGGGGAAGGGAGACAGATGGAGAGAACTGGTCCAAGATTACCCAGCTGGCTTGTCTCTAAAGCAGGACTGAACATTGGAGTTCCCTCAGTTTTTACCAGTAGTGCCTTAACTACTGGACCAAAGTGACTACCTGAAAGGGAACATAAACAGGTTTGGCTGTAAAAGCATTTATATCTTTTAAAGCTTCAATTAGTAATTCCTGGAATTTTTAGGTAGTCACTTGAAGTAAGCACCACAAACACATCCAATTTTAATTCCATGTGCTATAAATACTGATATTTGCAGTATACCAGACAGTATATTCTAAGATACGTGCTTAATAATTGCATGCATACCTTTGCACAGACATGTTTCCAAATTCCTTTGACACATTTTTCCCCTTTAAACAAGTTGAATTTACACAGCTGGCGTTCATTTTCTGCATGTTTTGAAAGAGATATTTGAAGGAAAGCACCCTAAATTCATTGTTTTTAATTGTAGTGCTCTACTGAGTAATCGTGATTTTTCTGTTCATAGCAAGTAATCTAAATCTCATATTATTTGGCAGAAGTAAACAGCTCTGGCACCTTGCCCACTAAACAATAGCAATATGTCTATTGTGATAACTTAAAGCAAAAATGATAATGAACTGTGAAAATAGTCTGTTCCAACGAGACCATCTGGCTGTTTGCAGGCAGTCTGCTACTTCTATGGAAAAATATTAACAACTCACTGTATCACTTAAATACCCATATCTATATATTTAGAATTTGGAATATTTTCATGGCCTGGTTATCTTGTTAAAGGAGATGTCATCTCTTGAAAATGTTGAATCAGGTGTATTTTGATTACGTGTAGCATCTGTATGCATCTGCTCAGATGCCTCACAAGTGTGAACATAACTGCGTTAAGCCATGGCTTCTTCAACTATAACATGGTTAGTTTCATTTTATCATAATTTATTGAATAAAACACGCTGAACAAGATGAAATAAAATCCATGATGATTTAATGTGGTACATAAACCCAGCCACTGAGCTCAATAAGGCCTTACTCATATTAAATGTACATAATATTCACAACCTTGCTATTTATCAGAATCTTATGGGAAAATTTAAATTTTCCTGCAAGGAAATTCTGGAAAGAGGAAGAAAGAAAGCTTTTATAACTGTGGACTTTCCTGATGACAACATACTGTTTTATGCAAAACTCCCTTAATGTTTCAACAGGTTATTGAAGGATGTTAGTATCTTAGTAATACTCTCTCCACATTAACACTTAGAACAGTGGTTCTCAACCTTCCTAATGCCGCACCCCGCGCCCCCACCGTGACCCACCCCGCCGCCGTGACCCCCACCCCGCCGCCACCATTTGGGTTCTTCTACCCTCTGCGCATGCGCAAAGCGTTCTGCGCATGTGCAGAGGGTAAAAGAACCCAAATGGAGTCCGGGCGAAGTCTCCTGACCCCTGTGAAAGGGTCGTTCGACCCCCAAAGGGGTCACGACCCCCAGGTTGAGAACCGCTGACTTAGAAGAATACTTTTGCTTATAAGCTGCTGAGAGGATGCCCACGAGGTGCTGAAACTTCACAATAGAAATCAAGTCTATGCTTACATTATTAATAAGAGGAAGCGGACCGTCCTCTGTTACAAACGTTCTGTGTCATAATCAAAGCAAACTCAAAACATGAGGTTTTTTTAATCCAGCCATTTTTGGCGTTACTAGATCTGGCCTGCAGAAATCTTGATCCCGTTAGAGATTGGGCAGCAAGAACAAGGATTTTTGCTGCCAATTTCTCATTCAGATTTTTGTATCCCACAGTAGTCCCTAGCCATTTCAGCTTTGCTCTAAGAACCCAAGGAATTTGTATATGTGTGCATATGTATGTATGTGTAACACACATCTAGATGGAAACGATGCCTGTAGATTCCCATAGCAGTTTTTAAGAACCTTGCTTAAAGCTGAAAATTGGGATTGCTTCCTGAAGAAAGACATGTTCAATTGCACTGAGTGTGTTTAGGTTTTCCCTTACTATTAAAACTCTTAAATGTCTCATTTCTCAGTGTGTACGCCTGAACATTACCATTAATTTTGGAATTCTTGTTCCTTGGAGTTAAGCGTGCAAGAAAGAGAGAGGTGCTGTTCTTGTTATGCTACCCTGAATGCTAAGTGCCAGCCCCAGGAAGGTTTAGTTAATTTGAGTTTGATGCTTCGCAGTGAAGGCCATGCTTAAGTAGCAAAATCTTACTGCCTCTACTGCTTTGACATGGATCTGTCTTTTTGCCTCATTGATTATCATTATTTTACATTTGTTCACTAACTCATTTGGGATATGAATACCTCTAAAGAAAGCAAGTTGATGTGATCAAATACAGGTAGTCCTCAAGTTACTATGACAACCAAGCCCAACATTTATGTTGTTAAGTGAGAAATTTGTTAAATTGAATTTTTCCCCATTTTTTACAACTTTTCTCGCCACATTTGTTAAGGGAATCACTGCAGTTGTTAAATTAGTAACAGGGTTCTTAAGTGAATCTGGTTTCCCCATTGATTTTGCTTGCCAGAAGGTCGCAAAAGGGGATCACATGACTCCGGGATACTGCAAACGTCATAAATGTGAGTCAGTTGTTAAGCATCTGAATGTAAATCACGTGACCATGGGGATGCTGCAACGGTCATAAGTGTGAAAAATGGCGATAAGTCGCTTTTTAAAGTGCCGTTGTAACTTCGAACGGTCATTAAATGAACTGTTGTAAGTCGAGGATGCCCTGTATTTCACTTTCCTGGCTAGGAAATATGCTGTGAATGTTAATGGTGTTTTTGTTGTTGTGATTCGTACATTGGCCCTCTTTAATAATTTGTTGTTTTATCTGCACAGCCCTTTTTTTCAGATAATTAAATTGTATCTCTGCTGGTTGATTCTTCTACCTGAGGTAAAACTTCATGTGATCCAGCAAGGGTAATGAAGGGCAGCACCACTGATGATACTTTAGAGCAGCCTGCCCTAAGCCACTGTCCTTCAGGTGTGCTTTTTCCTTGAGAGTTGTGGTGCAAGTTTTTGTCCACTGGGACTATAAAAAAAAACCTGGAGAGCAGGTGCTGAGGAAAGGCCAGAACAACTTGGGTGATGGTTAAGGTGCTGAACTAGAAACTAGGAGACTTGATGAGTTCTGGTTTTTCCTTCAATACAAACTCTGGCCAGGTGATTTGGGGCAAGTCTCTATCAGCCCCCCCCCCCCACTGCCTCAATGGTTGTGGGCAAAATAAGTGGTAGCATTATATCCTCTATTTGGAGCTGTATAGGTAATAAAAGTGGAATATAAATCTAATATATAACATTTAGAGTTGCCTTATTGGTGAGGTGGGCAGCATATAAATTTAACAAAATAAATATTTAATGACTAAACCAGGCCACTGGTATATTATGCAATAAAAGCTGGATTTGGGAGTATTCATAGTCTAATCTTTTTACCAAGCCACCAGGGCAGAATATATGAAACAAAACAATTTTTTTTGTTGCTACCATAGGGGTAGGGCCTCCAAATGTTTTGGGCATCAACTTCCATTACCTAGCTAATGTGGTGTGGGATTATGGAGTGGGATTGTGGAAGCTGTAATTCTAATATTTGCAGAAATGAATAAAACCTACCAGAGATTGAAGTTGCCTACTCTAGTCTTTGCATACAAAATATGTGAGGCCAGTAGACTTGTTTAATCCAATTAAGAAAAGTATTTTCCTTGGCAGTTTGCATGGATAGGTGCACATTGAAACAAACTCTGTAGAAAAGAGTGGCCAGCGAATTCCTTGATGTAATTTATTTGTACTTGTGTATAATTTATTTTCAGTTGGCCAGGAAATGTTCATGAGTTGAATTAATTTAAATTAGGAAATAGTAAATAACTGTTTAGTTATTGTGGGAATATTCAAATAAGCACAATATTAACTTTGCTTGATGTGTTATTCCACTTTTAAAAAGCAAGTTAGAAAATGACATTGGCACCTGTTGATTTAAGAAACTGCTAGGGAATAAAAGAAACTGTTATAAGCATTCTAAGTTAGTTTTAGTTGTTTTAATTGTGTTTAAGGTTCTGCCCTATTTAAATCTGATAATTAGATTTACATGAGGAAAATAATAATGTTGATTACAGAAAAATGGGAACTGTAGTTCAACACATCAGCAATTAGGCAAGGTTAAATACTGGAGCAAGGAATCACTGAGTCGGAAGGGGCCATTAAAACTACTGAGGACTAAATGTGTGCCTATAAAGATCCGGATTTAAAACATTAAAAGATGGAGAGCATGCCCATTTTCCTTTGTGACTGATACTGCTGTCGGACTCTCTTATTGTCTGGAGATTTGCTCTATATTCCAGAAGAATCTACCTTCCTGTAGTTTAAATCCATGATTCTGCATCCTGAAGTGGCAGCCTTCCTCTGTGTAGCACCTACTCTGAAGTGTTATCATTTGCCCTTGATCTTTCTTGTGCCTTCCAGTCATTATTGGACCAACTTCCCAGATCCTTCGGCAGATATCAAGGAGTCCCCTTAATCTAGAGATCACTTGTGAACCTCATCAACTGTTTTTATTTTATTTATTTGTTTTTGTCAAGTACGTATTGGTGATATACATAGATATAACATTGTTTATATACACAAGATGGGTACTAATGAAAGGGAACATTAGGACAGGGACGGTAGGCACGCTGGTGCGCTTATGCACGCCCCTTACTGACTTCTTAGGAATCGGGTGAGGTCAACAGTGGACAGTCTAAGGGTAAAGTTTTGGAGGTTTGGTGACAAAACCACAGAGTCAGGTAGTGAGTTCCAGGCATTAACCGCTCTGTTGCTAAAGTCGTATTTTCTACAGTCAAGTTTGGAGTGGTTCACTTTGAGTTTGTATCTGTTGTGTGCTCGTGTATTGTTGTGGTTGAAGCTGAAGTAGTCGTTGACAGGAAGGACGTTGTAGCAGATAATTTTATGAACTATGCTTAGGTCGTGCCGAAGGCGACGTAGTTCTAAGCTTTCTAAGCCCAGGATTTCAAGTCTGGTTGCTTAAGGTATTCTGTTGCGAGTAGAGGAGTGGAGGGCTCTTCTCGTAAAGCATCTCTGGACACTTTCTAATGTACTTATGTCCGATATGTGGTGTGGGTTCCAGACAGATGAGGCATTTTTGTTATCCACCTGTAAATGCATAAATGACCTCATCGTTTGGATCTTTTTTTTGTTAACTTTTTAAAATCAGCTTTTGTTAACTTCAACTGACAGAAGATCCAATATTATGATTTCAGAATTTGCTTTGTTTTTTTATACTGCATCTAATTGTTAATCTCTATGATGATCAGTTAAGAATGAAAAGTGCAGTTTAGAGACTTGAGAGGGGAGACTAAATATAAGAACTAATAATTGTGTTAGTTTTGTTGGAAGAACTATCCCTCTGGTTCAGTTCCAAGTCAGGAGAAAGACACTGGAAACACTGGAGGCTGCTTGGAAAGATGGTTTAATGATGAAGCAGAACCACCAGCAGTCCTGGGTTCTGACGACATGGAGTTGAGAGAGAGGGGTTTTTATAGCTTCTCTTGGGCTTTGAACTTGAGCTTCCTGAACATGTATTCTATTGGCTGTTGTAAGACTCCCATGGGGCTATGTAGGGGTCAAGGCTGGCTCTGTAGATTGTCTGAGCTAAGTTTGGTTGAAGTTTGGAAGGTGATGCAATGTCCTTAGGAGATTGTGCAATGTGGTGAGCTCTGCTGCTAGATGATAGTGGGTTAATCCTATTATGTCCTGGAGGGTCATGTTTTAATCCCATTACCTTGGAGCTGAAGGTCTTTTGTTTTGTAGATAGGCTGGCCCAGTCTTTCTCAATGGGCACATTTCTCAATATCTGCTGTGGGTGGGAGGGAGATTGAATCTGCTTTCTGTCTTTTAAGAAAAAGATGTTTCTGCACTTCTCCCTTTGGGAAATATAATATTCTGCCTTTTTAAATATTTCCTAAAATATTTCATTCTTCTAGGAGAGGGGTGAGTGCTAACGTTCTACAGTTTGCATCTATGGCAAATAGGTACGATAAAGCAGTTGGAATTTTGTAAACAGTAGAATGATAACAAATGTGATCAATACTTCGCTGGTTATTTCAGTAGTTATAGAAGAGCAAGGTTACTTGTCCTGCAAACAATGAGTAGGCTGGATTTTATTTATTGGTAATGTTATAGGTAAATTGCCTTAGTTATTTTGTATTCCTAATTTCTTCTAGCAGGAGGTAATTTGGTCATTAACTTGAGATTTGCAGGGCTTTAAAAAAAAATAAACCATGTACTCTCTGTAAAGTCAGACCCCAATCTGTACCTCCCCCCCCATTTCAAAATGTATGAAGGGACCCAGTTAACTGGCTAGCCAAATGGAATGGAGCATATACAGCCAGTCCCTGATTCTAAGGATAAAGAAAGGTTCATTTAAAACTATAGAGAGAAACCAGAAGAATTAACATTAGAAAGAAAAATGGGTCCTATTGGAGATTTATTATCTTGATTTATACGTACATTTCTTATTCCTAATGTCATGCCCATATCATAACAGCTTAAAGCCATATCTGTCTTCCATTTATTTTTTGAGAGGGAACATGACATGTCATATTTCTTACAAAATCTAGACCGCACAAAACTCAAGTGGAGCGCAGAATGACATGCTGATCTTTTAGGTCTGCAGCATGATTTACCAGGTATAATTGTAAAGCAGCAAGTAACAATGAAATACAGGTAGTCCTCAACTTACGACCACAATTGAGTTCAACATTTCCCTTGCTGAGCAAGAGAGTTGTTAACTGAGGTTTGCCCTTTTTTATGACCTTTATTGCCTTAGTTGTTAAGTGAATCACTGCAGTTGTTAAGTTAGTAACACAGTTGTTAAGTGAATCTGACTTCCCCATTGCCTTTGCTTGTCAGAAGGTTGAAAAGGTGGTCACATGACCCTGGGATACTGCAATTGTCATAAATACATGCCAGTTGCCAAGAGTTCAAATTTTGATCATGTGGTCACGGGAATACTTCAACAGTGGTAATATAAAAACTGGTCATAAGTTACTTTCTTCAGTGCCGTTGTAATTTTGAACCATTATTAAACAAATGATTGTAGTCATCCAACTTTTATAGCAATAGCACTTAGACTTATATACCGCTTCATAGTGCTTTACAGCCCTCTCTAAGCAGTTTACAGAGTTCAGCATATTGCCCCCAACAATCTGTGTCCTCATTTTACCGACCTCAGAAGGATGGAAGGCTGAGTCAACCTTGAGCCGGTGAGATTTGAACAGCTGAACTGCTGAACTAGCAGTAGCCTGCAGTGCTGCATTTAACCACTGCGCCACCTCGGCTCTATCCCTATTCACCCATCGTTGCAGACAACAATGCAATCCATTAATTCATCAAAGGTTCAAAATCAGCCATCTTATTACTGGCGTTATGGTTCCTCCTTTTTTTCCTGCTATCTTATCCTATTAATCTTTGAACACTATCCTTCAAGTTATCTCTCTGTCTTCTCTCTTTCTTCCCAGCGACAGTGACTTCATAGTTTATTTATTTATGTCCTACCATTATTATGTTTATTAATAACTCAAGGTGACGAATAGTTCTCTCTGTTTGTGTTGGGTTTCTCTTTTTTAAAAATAAAAATAAAAATACACTTCTTGGGAGAAAGAAAGACAATAGGACAGTTGGAAAACTCTTTATTTTTCGATTGCTCAATGTAGTAAATTTTATATTACTCACTTTAACATAAGATGGTTAGAAAATAATTCAAAAATTGGCCATGAGTGGATCATAAAAAGATGTGGACTGTAAGAGATGTAAAAGTTTTTTAGGCTGAGAACCACAGTTCTTTGAATGATATATAAAAGCTTCAAAGTGCCAGATCAGCAAGTGCAAAGAATTGGGCAGACAGCAAAATACTGAATGTGTTTGAATTGAATTTAAATATAATTAAACTAAGAGTTAGTTTACTATTGACTTTCTAAGCACATAATGGTTACTCTCTTTTGTCACTTAGTACATGTCAAACCCGTGATGTCTTTTGCAGGATTTCTGGGGCTGTCATCAAAGACTTTCATGAGCCTACTGGCCTGGGGTTTCAGGTTATATATTCCATTTACAAAACAAGAGAGCTTATTTAATCCATCTGACTCTTAGCAGTAATGGATACGTGCCCAAGAGAATACCATGAAAATGGAAAATTAAAATTAATAATACTTTAGAAAAAAATAGATTATGTAGAATAGATACTTGCAAATGAGGAGAACCTTTGCAAAATGAAATCCATTTTTCCCCTTTTCTTTATTTTGGGCAGAGGGAGCTAATATGCTATAACCATACAGACATACAGTAAGCACAGTAGGAGGTCACATTTCAATTGGCCTCTCACTGCTGCTATAATCAACATAATATATTAATAATGTGATTGATTTAAGATTTACCTGTTTTAAAAGGATGTGCAATGGCTGTGAGTGATCCTACTGCTCACCGTAGTGGAACAATGAGAATATCCCAGCAGGGTAAGTTGCTTAATGCCACACACAGAAATTAATTCTGCTTGCTTCAAGCAAAATAATTAGAGGCAGTCATCAAACTAAACTTCATCAGTGCATCTAAAAAGAAGAAAAATGACAATCAGGTTTTTGTTCCCTTATCTCATCTAACATTCATAGTGATAAAATTCAAAAACACTCTGTGATTTGCTCCAATGAATTTCCACATTTCCAATAGGAAATGTTAGCCTGCCAAGCTTCCAGATTTGGTCTATATCTCCAAGGGTTGACAAACGCTTGCTTTCTTGGAACTTGTATGTTAAAGCTTACTGTCTCTCCAGAACTTCAATTGAGCATGTGTGCACACATGCACACACATTTTTTAATGGAAAAATATGTGTGTGTGTGTGTGTGTATCACTTCATCTGCATTCTCTGCTTCTAGGTGCCCCTGATGTTCAGAAGATATCAATAGATGGAGCCGTGGAAAGGAAGGAGTTGTGATCCTTTTTCTCCAACCTTCGTAATCTCAAGAATAACATACAGCACACAATACCCATTCATATATATCTCCTCTATATAAATATATCTTTTTTGTATAGTGACAGACCGGTTAGGTGCGCTGTAAGTTCGGTTGAACTGAGATACAACAGCTGTCCAGTTATTCCATAAATTTCCATAGCTTAGACTTGAATCATCCTAATTCAATATCCTAACCATTGTACTATTCTTGATATGCCTGAGCTTGGATGAAATCTCTCTATATCAGTGGTTCCCAACCTTTCTAATGCCGCGACCCCTTAATATAGTTCCTCATGTTGTGGTGACCCCCAACCATAAAATTATTTTCGTTGCTACTTCATAACTGTAATTTTGCTACTGTTATGAATCGTAATGTAAATATCTAATATGCAGGATGTATTTTCATTGTTACAAATTGAACATAATTAAAGCATAGCGATTAATCACAAAAACAATATGAAATTATGCCAGATCAGAAATTCTCGGGCCAGTCTTTGCAAGAGCACAAGGAATATCATCTTCCACAAGAAGTCTACTTCTGTATTTAGACTTGATAACCAACAAGTGTACAGCAATATTTCTCAATCTCAGCAACTTTTAAGGTGCCTGGACTTCAACTCCCAGAATTCAAAGCAAAGCTGGCCCCTTAGCTGATGCTGTCAAAGCTCGGCCGCCAGGCATCACAAATGCCTCTCACTGAATGGCACCTCTCCTGACCAATCAAAGGGCTCGGGCGAGTTGAGTCGATATGGCCAGGCTTGTGGCAGTGGGGGGGGGGGAGCTGAGGATGCCGGGGCGACCCCTGGGAAATGGTCGTTCGACCCCCAAAGGGGTCCCGACCCCCAGGTTGGGAACCACTGCTCTATATAAAAGCAAAATACCACTCATGCATCATCACAAAACCTCCAGAACCATAAAGCCTACAAACTTGAAACTTGGCACGTATTTTCCTCTTGGCTTCTAGGTGCTCACTAAGAAAGGATTTTTTGAAATGACCATTAGATCATTAGTATTTCTTCTTATTATTAGCACACTCTGATGTTAAGGAGTTGGACGTTCTACTCCCCCCTCCCCACCTGAAAAGAGCTCTGGTCCAACTGCCAGCTGGACGTGGGCATGGCCAGGCGTGTGGCTCATCCGGCCTGTGGGCTGGAAGTTTAGACATTTACTCCCCCTCCCCACCTGAAAAGAACTCTGATCCAACAGAGAGAGGGAGGGAGGGAGGGAGGGAGGGAGGGAGGGAGGGAAGGAAGGAAGGAAGGAAGGAAGGAAGGAAGGAAGGAAGGAAGGAAGGAAGGAGAGGGTGTCAGGGTTCCAAATAGCATTGAAAATTAAATCGGAGTCCGAGGCAAAGTATACCTCAAAGTTCCAATTTATTAGCAGAGCCATGTTGACATCTGGGAGAAACTGAATCTGAAGTCCCAGGAGTTTCTCCATCCAGTTGAAAGTTCAAGCCCTTGTCCCCACACCCCTAAGTCCATCACGTTGACCAATCTTCTGCCAACTTGGCAGCAACTCCCATCTCCTTCCGTGCAGGTGCAGAAGTGCGAAGACAAAGGATGACCTTGACCATCTAGAAGGAATTTGTTATGGCTACATGCAGACATCCCTCATGCAACTACCCCTCCCAAATTCCCACAGCTAAGAATACATTTTAAAATAGCATAAAGTGTGGCAGGCCAAAGACCCCAACTAAAATGGCTTCGGCCTGACGGAGGGATGGAGGGAGAGGGAAAGAACATAGGGAAAGAGGGAGAGGGAAGGAAGGAAGGTAGGAAAAGGGAGAGGGAAGGAAGAGGGAGAGGGAAGTAAGGAAGGGAAAAGGGAGGGATATTGGGAGAGGGAAGGAAGGAAGGTAGGAAAAGGGAGAGGGAAGGAAGAGGGAGAGAGGGATGGAGGGAGAGGGAAGTAAGGAAGAAAGTAAGGAAGGGAAAAGAGGTGGAAGGAAGGAAGAAAGGGAGGAAGGAAGGAAGGAAAATATAAGGCAACTGGCAGTTGGAATGGAGTTGGAACATTTGCAAGCTTTAACTGTCAGTTTATCAAGCCCGATCACATAGTTTCGTAGCGAAGCACGGGTATCCAGCTACTAGTTTATAGTATAAGAATTTATTTGCATTTGTGTTTGGTTTAGCTCTTGAGTTTAACAGCACAATGCTTTGCCAACAGCAGGAGCTTTGTACTTCTGAAAAGTGATTTGAAGGAATAGTCTTACAGATTCCCCCCCCCCCACCAAATAAAAATCACACCGTATTCCAAAATGGAATTTTTCATTGCACAAACAAGTGCACAGTTTACAGATCTGTTGGTATATCTTCATTGGGTGGGTACCGGATCGCCCGAACTGGTAGCGACCCGCTGGTGATGTCACAATGGCGTCACGAATCCGGTTTGGTCGGTGCCAGTCCATGGGTGCCGCCATCTTTTTTGGGATTTTTTTCCGAATTTTTTATTGTTTGGAAGTTTTTTCCTCTGCTGCTGCTTGAAAAAGGGCCCTCTTGTCCGCCCCCGGGTTTATACTTACCTTTATTCCTTCGGCCGAAGCACAGCTGACCAGCTCCTCAGCTGTGTTTCGGGCTGATTATAGGTACTGAGCATGCGCAGAAGCAGAATTGCATGAGGACACGCGCGTGTGCGTGAGCGTAGCGCACGCACGCAATGTCACGATGCGAACCGGTGGCAAAGGTAAGTAGAACCCACCCCTGATCTTCATATGTTCCCTGACTCAAACCTGTACGGATTTGGAGAATTCTGTACAAAGAAGTAAACATTTAGGAAAGCTGAGCACACACACAAAATATTTAGGAAAGATATCTCAGTTGTAGTCCTTTGACAGCTTCTTTATTCTTAAAGATAATTCTTATAAAATTTAACAGAACTGACTAATTACTAAATGCACCCAATATTGATGTTTGGATCGGATTTTCATTGATCTGCACATCAATGAATTATCAAATAGAATATACTTCCTTGCTTAAGGATGTATTTTGATCAGAATAAAGAACCTCTTCAATACATTGCTTGATGCTATTCTCTGAAATGTTGCACAAAACTCCCTATATGAATCAAAACAAAATTTTTCAGGAAGGAAGCATGCTGTAGTGAAAAGTCATCTTCCATGAAGAAAATTTTTCAGTTAAATTGGCAAATGCATAGATGAGGAAATAGAAGAAGAGCAGACTTTACATAGCCTGCAATGTTAGAGGAAAAAAAATGCAAGAAAGGAATTGTAAGGCAGTAGTACTCTTTAACAAATATAAGGAGGAGGGATTAACTTTAGTAGGTCAGTATATCTAATTGCTTGGAGTCATTTTGTTTGAGATTGGTTATATTACGGTAGTTAAAAGAACATTTAATTGCACTACATTTTACAGCTTTGTCCTCCCCTACATTTTATTCAGTATCTCCATGAAACCTCTCGATGAGTTCAGAGGGGGAGAGACTCAATTGTACATCTCTACCCTAAACTCAGTGTACGATTGTGGTGCAATCTTAATTCAGTGTCTAAGGACAGTTAGAGAGAAAGGCAAGTGCAGATTCAACCAAGCAAGGTAGAGTTGTTCAAGGACTGTTCCATTTAAAAGTAGTTGTGGAATCTTTTTGTGTGTGGTGTGGATATGTGTGTGTCTTTCTCAGGGGCGGGTTCCTAATTTTTTTACTACCACTCTATGGGCGTGGTTTGTGGGTGTGGCTTGCCAGCCATGTGACCAGGTGGGCGTGGCTTCTTGGACTGCTGAAGGGAGGGGAACTGAGATAGGTCCTGCCACCCATTCCCCCTCCCCTCAGCAGCTCGAGAAGCCTCAGACGTGCAAAAAGGCCTAGGATCATCACCGTGCGTTCGTGGCTTCTCGGACTGCTGAAGGGAGGGGAATGGAGATAGCTCCTGCCGCCCGTTCTTTCAGCATCTCACACGCTCCCTCAGCCATCCTTCCCTGCTTGGACTCACTGTGGGGTAGGAAGGCAGCGCATGAGCAGTGCCGGAAACTTGGCTTCTGGGCATGTGCAGAAGAAAATTTTTAAAAAAATTAATTTAAAAAAAAAATGGCGGCGCCCAGGCACCGGCAACCGACCGCACCGGTACTGTGACGTCACCAGCGGGCCGCTACCGGTGCTATAGAGTGGACCGCACTGGTAGGAACCCACCACTGGTCTTTCTAGACTTAAGGCTCCTGCTACAGTAAAAGAGCAGGTAAAACATGTTCGGGGCAGGCTTCGCCCAGCTTTCCTAGGTATGCTAGTTGCCACCTTTCCTGGAATTTAGAGCACTTCATACCTTTTCCAGCTCTTGATTGTGCTATTATAATTTGCTTTACATGGAGCTGACCTTGAAAATGATCAATACAGAATTCAGTTTTCTGTCGTGGTCATGGTTCAGACTCCGAATAATATTACACAATCTGCACTGGTTATCAATAGGTTTCTGGGTTGCATTTACAGTTACGGTTATCACCGCTGTCTGGCTTTTGGGAGCTGGGTATCTCTGAGAGTTCTTGTTACAGATAGACTGCCCCTACATTTCATGCAAGCCGAAAGTACTGATTGACAGCCCCTGGAATTCAGATGTTTGGTGAAAGCAGGCATTCTTTCTAGGAGTTGTTGGGGCAAGATAGTACTTTTCCTTTTGACGTGCCTGAATGCCTTCCAGGAGTAGCTGAACAGTATGCTGTTTATTAAGTTAATGGCACCATCTAATATATTATTATAACCTATTGTATTGCATCTTTTTATTATTACCTTATTGTAGTTTGTTGTGCTACTGTAAGGTTATATCATTGCCGAGGTGGCGCAGTGGTTAAATGCAGCACTGCAACCTACTTCAGCTGACTGCTAGTTCAGCAGTTCAGCTGTTCAAATCTCACCGGCTCAAGGTTGACTCAGCCTTCCATCCTTCTAAGGTCAGTAAAATGAGGACCCAGATTGTTGGGGGCAATATGCTGAACTCTGTAAACCGCTTAGAGAGGGCTGTAAAGCACTATGAAGCGGTATATAAGTCTAAGTGCTATTGCTATTGCTAATGTGGGATATAAATTTCATTGATATATACGTATGAACTGTATATGTGTACGTATATATGAATGAAATTCATATATGCATATGCATGCATGGCTGGCTCAGGAATTCTGGGAGTTGAAGTCCATAGGTCCTCAAAGAGCCATAGTTTGCCTACCCCTACACTAGGGCATGCAAGTGGCATCCTTTTAATGGAAGAAACAATTAAAATGCAGATTTCTGGGATTGCAACCTGGCCTAATTTTGGGGATAGTGCCTGAGGTGAAAAAAAGTTAAGTGGGTCCATCTTGTCGTGCCTGCAAGTAGCCCATTTCATTTCTGCACCAGTGATCAAGCCATGGCAGCCATGTTTTCCTTCAATTCCCTAGAGTAGATAGCAATGGCAAGGAGAGAAAATCTTAGTAAATCAGCAGTGGATCCTGTATATGGGAGATACATTGGAAGCTAGATATTCCTCCAGGGTATGAAGGATGAAATTGTCATTAACCAGCTGTCATTTAGCACAGAGGGGGAATTGTGTAAACCAGGGACAGTGGGGAGAAGAGGTATTGAGTTAAAATTCAGCAGGATAGAAGTTGTCAATAATCTTAACTATCAAAAATCAGTCCAATTGTTTGAAGTAGCATTGTTCCTAGGGCGCATTAAGGATATTTTACTAGTCTTGCCTTGTTGAGTGTATGAGAAATCTTCAGGCAGGTTAGAGCCAGTCATATGGGGAATCTTAACACTGGCTGATGAGCCAGCAGTGTTCTACAGCTGCCAAAAAAGCCAACACAGTTCTAGGCTGCAATAACAAAGGGATAGAGTGAAGATCACATGAAGTGTTAATACCACTTTATAATGCCTTGGTAAGGCCACACTTGGAATAACGCATCCAGTTTTGGTTGCCACGATGTAAAAAAGATGTTGAGACTCTAGAAAGAGTGCAGAGAAGAGCAACAAAGAAGATTAGGGGACTGGAGGCTAAAACATATACAGAATGGTTGCTGGAATTGGGTATGTCTAGTTTAATGAAAATAGGAACTAGGGGTGACATGATAGCAGTGTTCCAATATCTCAGGGGCTGCCACAAAGAAGAGGGAGTCAAGCTATTCTCCAAAGCACCTGAAGGCAAGTCAAGAAGCAAAGAATGGAAACTAATCAAGGAGAGAAGCAACCTAGAACTAAAGAGAAATTTCCTGACATATTAGAACAATTAATCAGTGGAACAGCTTGCCTCCAGAAGTTGCGAATGCTCCAACACTGGAAGTTTTTAAGAAGAGATTGGATAACCGTTTGTCTGAAATTGTATAGGGTTTCCTGCCTAAGCAGGGGGTTGGACTAGAAGACCTCCAAGGTCCCTTCCAACTCTGTTATTTTGTTGTGTTCTGCAATGCTGTCAACATCTGGTGGATGGAAGCAGGGGTTATCTATATAATTTATCACAAAGGAATTGTGATGTTTAGGATGGCCACCTGTTCCTTACAAAAAGAAATGACGCCTTACATAAAATTTCCATGTATTAATTGATATGTGCAGATGCAAATGTGGGAATAATTGTTAGAATTTAAAGAGATGCAGCAAAGGGAAAGACTCCAAGGAGCGCCTGATGTGCTTGCTTAATTTGCTGCTTGTCCAGATGCTCCCTGTTGGTGAGAATGTTCAAGGTCCTTATTCTTTAAATCTTATGGATAAATTGTCCAACTGGAAATCCCTTCAAAGTCAGATGTTCCTCTGTAAGATACAGTCACTCTACTAATTTGGTTTGTTTTCATTCAAACTCTGGCCCATTTCTAAGAGTCTGTTATTGTACCCTATCACAACATACCATAGTATTCCTCTAATCCAGGGGTGCCAAACTGTCTGCCCCTGGGCCAGATGCATCACATGCCGGCCATGCCCACCCAGCTCTGTGAAGGGAAAAAAGGTCACGATACATCATGTGACGGCGATGTGACGCCACAGAGTTTGACACCCGCACTCTAATCCTTGTGTCATCTGTATCCCAACTTGCCATCTTTGAGAGGGCTGACCTTTGGCCACAGACAAATGGTCTCTATCTTGCCCTGTACTTTGTGACAATTTGTAGCTATTCCAGGCAGATGATGTTAATAATCCTGAACCTGTCATTGCTTTTCTCTTTTTCTGCTTTCCTCAATTTTCATAATCTAGCCCAGGGATGTCAAACTCGATTTCATTGAGGGCCGCATCAGGTTGTATTTGAGCTTGGGGGGGGGGCTTGGCCAGCTTGACTCACTTGTGTCGGAGGTGCCTGTGGTGGCCCGAGCACTTTGCCAGCGAAAATGGGCGCCCGAGCTCCGTTTTTGGCTGCAATGGCCTCCTGCAATTCTCTGCCAGCGAAAATGGAGCTTGGGAGGGCTGCCCGCTGTTTCCAGGGTGGCCCTGCGGGCCAGATCTAAGCAACCTGTGGGCCGGCCCCCGGATCAGGCCCCCCGTGCCTTGAGTTTGACATTCCTGTTCTAGCCCATTTTCTAATCATTCATGTATTTGCATCGTCTATCCACACGTACCTCTTACTAATGTGTGTTTTGCTTCAGCCCTAATGATGGTCTTCTGAGTTTTCCAGTAAGTCTAATTTATCAGTCCTCAATTAAACACCATTCATTCAGTGACTGTTCGAAGTTACGATAATGTTGAGAAGGGAGACTTAAAACCAGTTCTCAAGATTCTGGCTGTCACAGCATCCCCGTGGTCATGTGATCGCAACCTGTGTGCTTGGCAACCAGCTCATACTTAAGATGGTTGCAGGAGCCCATGGTCACATGATCATAATTTGTGATCTTCCTTACTGGATTCACGCAAGCAAAGTCAATGGGGAAACTAGCAGGGAAGGTTGTAAGTTACTCTGGTAAGTCATTTGCACCCTCTCGCACCCAGCAGCAGCCAACTCTCGCAACGCACCTCGTGGGCCACTCTCGTATCTTCCCTTGTTTGGCAGCAGCCACCTGCCTCCACTGTGCAGCTACCGTAGCGGGCAAGTAAGGCCATATGCAGTGCCCTACTTGTCTGCTAGTTGCTAGAAAGCCACAGTCCTTGCCTAACAACAACAGCGGGTAGTGCTGGGATTGCCATCACTAAGTGATTTAGTCATGTGATATCATGCTTTACAATCACATTGCTTAACAATGGATATTCTGGTTTGAATTATTGGATTATTGTAACGCGCTCTACATGGGGCTACCCCTGAAGAGTGTTTGGAGACTACAGTTGATCCAGAATGCAGCTGCGCGAGCTGTTGTGGGTGCGCCTAGGTACACCCACACTACACGAATTCTCCGTGAGCTGCACTGGCTTCCTATAGGTCTCCGGACACAATTCAAGGTGTTGGTTATCACCTTTAAATCCCTACATGGCTTAGGACCAGGCTATCTACGAGACTGTCTTCTGCCACACAACTCCCAGCGACCAGTAAGATCCCACAGAGTTGGTCTCCTCCAGGTCCCGTCAGCCAAACAATGTTGGCTGGCGGGCCCGTGGGGGAGAGCATTCTCTGTGACTGCCCCGACTCTGGAACCAGCTACCTCCGGAGATCCGGGCCATCCCCACCCTATTGGCCTTCCGAAAAGCGATTAAGACCTTGCTCTTCTGGCAGGCTGAAGGCCGTTGATCCCATAACTATCACTGGAGAGATCCGGCCATGAGAGAAAGTATGTATCAGTTTTTAAATATGTTCTTTTTATCTGTTTTTTAAAATTGTTTTTATAATTCTTTGTATTTGCAAATTGTTGTTAGCTGCCCAGAGTCCTTCGGGAGTTGGGTGGCATACAAATGCAATAAATGAAATGAAATGAAATTACTGAATTACTGTATTGTCATTAACTGAGGATTACCTGTACTTAGTTTTTATTGTCAGAGAGAGACTACCAGCTCTTTCTCGTATCTTGGTGACTGTCCCCATGTTGGAATGCATTTTTGTGGCAGGTGCTTTAAAGTATCTGTTTAGGTCCACATTTAGGAAAACCAGTCAGCACCAATTTATGGGTATAAAATTGTTGTTGCCTGTAGCATTGCAACAGTAGTTACACTTTTAGCTGCTTGGCCTTAAGGATTGTTTTTGCATTCTGAGATCATTTTTTTCAAATAATCCTATTGCCCAACTATCCCTTCGGGAGTTGGGCGGCATATAAGAAATACCAATAAATAAATAAATAAATAAAATCCCTGCTTAATTTTATTTTTAGAATTCATATTCGCTAGCTGCAAAAACTTAACAAAACCATATTTTGCTTTCACAATGTCCACAAATTTAACTATATGGCGGTTCACTTTTGAATGTGACTTCAGTAATGAATAAATTATCTAAGATAATTTGGAACTATATAATATAGTAGATAGTAACAATGCTAAAAGATTCTCTTGCCATATATTTCTTACCACAAAACACAGTCTTGTTCCTTTGCTTTTTTTTTTATTCCTTACTAGTTTTAGCTAAATTGCTTTACTGAAGATACATTTATTTTTTAAAAAAATCCCTTTATGGATTTGTTGAAAGTAATGCTTTGCTGTTTGCAGGCCTCAAGCAAAAGATTTTGCAGAGAAAAAGGCATATTTTGAATCTATTCTTGGGATGACTATTGTCAATAAGGTTAACAAAGCTTACATGAGAAAAATGGATATCTGGAAGACTTTGCTTTCAATAACAAGTTTGCCTTTAATGGCACATTCTGTAGCTGATATATAGTGGCTTTAAGAGTTTTAGAAGAACTTGTTTATGCTGCTAATTGAAATGCTAACTATATAATTAATAACTAACTAAACAAATAATTGCCTCACCACTGTCAAACTATTCACTAGGCTGCATTACTATTATTATTAGTTTTTCTCATCGTTCCTATCACCCATCTCCTCCCACTTATGACTGTATGACTGTAACTTGTTGCTTGTATCCTTACGATTTATATTAATACTGATTCCTGATTGCTTACTTGAACCCTATGACAACCATTCTTGACAAATGTATCTTTTCTTTTATGTACACTGAGAGCATATACACCAAAGACAAATTCCTTGTGTGTCCAATCACACTTGGCCAATAAAGAATTCTATCTATCTATCTATCTATCTATCTATCTATCTATCTATCTATCTATCTATCTATCTATCTATCTATCTATCTATCTATCTATCTATCTATCTATCTATCTATCTATCTATCTATCTATCTATCTCTATCTATCTATCTATCTATCTATCTATCTATCTATCTATCTATCTATCTATCTATCTATCTATCTATCTATCTATCTATCTATCTATCTATCTATCTATCTATCTATTTGCCTAAAAGAACAAGAGAAGGTTTGGAAGATATTGAGATGGTGTCTGGTGTCTTAATCTCACAAACGGGAGTTGGTTCACGTACTGACAGAAGGACACTTTACCATCTGCTTAAGAAATAGAATTAGCGATTGATCTGCTTGTTAGATCAAAGACTTTCATAAACATGGCATGTTTATTCATTATAGTCATTACTTTGTGGGAAGTAGTTGTGTTGATAGTCAGTAATGCAAAACGTCGAAGTATTGAACTGTGCTTGAATTTTTTTTTTGCGCTGATTGACCCCTTGTGTGTGAATTGTATCAATGTACTCTTTGTCAGAATACACATAAATATTGCCAAACATTATCAGTTAAAGGGGAACAGATTATAGCATATTTTTCCCCAAACATTAGTAAATGTCATGAGATGTACATATGGAAAAGCTTCCTTCTGAATTATGTTAAACAGTGTTTTAGAATAAAAATATGTAGAGGTGTGAAATTACAAAAGACGTACAAAACCACTGTGGCACTGGTAGAAAGTTTGGAATAAATGAAAATCAGTTTAAATCAGCAATAGTCAGAGCTTGGTCTCTTTGAAAAATAACTATGCTTTTGAACAGATTTCTGTCACAATATTTTCTAATATATAAAGAAGATAAATAATCATTACACCAAAAGGAATTGATTGTCGGCACATAGGCACCCACCCACAAAAATAAATGCCATGCATTTTAAAAATATGAATGTTAAAGTCACCCTGAAAAGATTCTTTGCAATACTTAGGAAGAAAAATGGGGGGGGGGGGGAGAGAGAGAGAGAAACCCAGCATCCTGAAGAAACTAGGATTCAAAGTTTACTTTTTTATATAGTTACAAAGCTGAAAGATCCCAAGTGTGAAAAACGGTGTATTTTGATGTGGAAATATTGTTAAATTCTATATGGCATATAAAATGAACATGAGCTTTCAAGCATATTAGCTTTAAAAATGGAGAAGAATTCCTTTTGGTTTGGTTTGGTTTTAATCACTTTTAATCAGTGTTGATTCCTGGAGACTTCCTAGAAAGGTCCCTGCAGTTTTCTTGGCCGGATTTTAGAAGTGGCTTGCCCTTGCCTCCTTCCTAGGGCTGACAGAAAGTGACTGGCTCAAGGTCACCTCATGTTTAAGGCGGGATTAGAACCACCAGTTTCTAGGTTGATGCCTTTAATCACTGCACTAAACTGGCTCTAAGACTATGACGGCAAAAAATAAATTTTATTTATTTATTTATTTTATTTGGAGGTTCTTCTATGCCGCCCTACTCCCTGAGGACTCAGGGCGGCGTACAACATTTTAATAAAACAACCAACCAAATCATTAAAAAACAATTTAAAAACAATTTAAAACACCTCTAACACCCAAACATACATGGGGGAGACATCCGATGTAATGTTGTCTCAAAATTACCCCGCCTGCAGGAAGACCATGTCTTAATGGCTTTTCGGAAGGCCAGCAAGGTGGGGATAATCCGGATCTCTGGGGGGAGTTGGTTCCAGAGAACAGGGGCCCCTACAGAGAAGGCCCTCCCCCTAGGCCCCGCCAGTCGGCATTGTTTGGCTGACGGGACCTGGAGGAGGCCCACTCGGTGGGACCTCACCGGTTGAAGGGAAGTGTGAGGGAGGATGCGGTCCCAGCGGTAACCTGGTCCTAAGCCATGTAGGGCTTTAAAGATGATGATCAACACCTTGAATTGCACCCGGAGACCAATGGGCAGCCAAGGCAGCGGAGTATCGGTGTTACGTGGGGGTATCGTGAAACACCCACCACAGCACGCGCAGCCGCATTTTGCACCAGTTGCAGTCTCCGGATACTCTTCAAGGGTAGCCCCATGTAGAGCACATTACAGTATTATTATTACATTATAAATAATAATAATAATCAAGAATTTGTAGCACACTACAAGGTATAAGCTTCCCTGAGCTGCTTCATTTCGTTGGATGCACGGAATGACTAGACTGATATTTGATTGAAATGGGGGGGGGGGAAGGCTCTGGGGGGAGGAGGAGGGGAAGATAACCTAACTGATGGGAAGGGGTGCCTTTGAGTCAGTCTTGACTCCTGGTATTTACATGAACAAGTCCCTGCAGTGTTCTTAGCAAGATTTTGGAAATGGATTGCCATTGCCTCTTCCCTAGGGCTGAGAGAAAGTGACTGGCTCAAGGTCATCCAGATGATTTTGTGCTTTGGGTAAGAGTTGAACTCCTGGTCTCCAGGTTCCTAGTTTGGTGACTTAACCACTGCAACAAACTGCCTCTCTAACTCGTATTAGTTATTAGTTATCAGTCATAACTGAGATTTACAAGTCTGTTTTTTTTTCTGAAAACTTTGGTAAATTTTGCTGTGTTAACATAGACGGTATTAGAATAGTAAATACATACAGGTAGTCCTGTATTTACAATTGGTGGCTTAATGACCGTTCAAAATTATGATAGACTCAAAACTGTCCTGGAAGTTATGCTGCACCCACCCCCACCCCTCCCAACCTGCAATGACATGATTGCATTTTAGGGTCTTGGTTACCAGCTTGGTAACACGATCCTACGACTGTGGGACAGTTGCAGTGTCCCACAGTCGTAGGATCGTGTTTTGTGATGTTTCTTTACCCACCTCAGAAGGATGGAAGGCTGAGTCAACCTTGAGCCTGGTGAGATCTGAACTTTGGCCAAATTGCAGTCAGCTGGCAATCAGCAGAAATAGCCTGCAGTACTGTATTCTAACCACTGCGCCACTGCAGCTCCTCTTTAAAAAGTTGAAAGCTCCCTCTATTCTTTCTCAAACGCAAAGCCAGTCCTGGCCCACTCAGGACTGGCTTTGCAAAGAAATATCCCTTTTCAAATTGCTCCTAAGCAGGGCTGGCCCTGGCTTTGTGCTGTCAAACATAGCCAAAAATAACCTCGCCAACTCTCATTTTTCAGCACAAGACAGCCTTCTGCGCCCCACTGGCCACACCAGGCACATCTTGTCAGCCGAGGGAGCAAGAAGATGGACCGGGGGTGGGTGGGGAATTGGGAGTGCAGCGGGCTAAAAGGACATCAATGTGTGTGGGCGGGAGATAGGCGGGGGGGAGAGAATTGTAGCATCTCTGCGGTTGTAAGTGCAGGCAGGCACCCGAATTTTGATCATGTGACCATGGGAGCGCCATAACTTCAGGGAAGGGTTGCCTATCTCTCCATTCATACTGTAGTGATTGGTCGCTGAATGAATGTTCGTAAGTCGAGTAGAGCAATGCAACGGCGTTTTACCTCTAATGTTTTGTGTGTCAGTTGGGAAGACAGTTTCATTTTTTTTAAAGTGCTGCTATTCTCACGCCTATGTTCAGAACGCACGTTTGGACATTAATGCAGTGAGGCTGTTACTATTTTCATTCTCCCAATAGTAAATAATGCTACTTCCAAACCAGTCGCTTTTAAATTTTCATTTCCTCCACTAAAAGAAGATGGAGTTGTAAATATGTTTAATCTGTGATCAAAGGAATAGAGGCCTAGAGAGGTAACTTCTTGGTAGCCCTTATGCTATGGATTTCCTTTCCCCCAGGGCGCTGGGAGATTCCACCTTGCTTGCTTTTCACAACATGGTTAAAAACATTGCACGGTTTAGCTATCAGGGGCGAAGCTGGGCAGCCTCAATTGTTTTTTCTTTCTTTCAAAGACCCTGTAATCCCTTGCATCAGGATGCAATTGGGGTGACTTGAATGGAGCTGAGCATTTACTGGCCGGATGCCCTTCCTGACGCCTACGCAGAACTCACAGCAGATATTTTCTCTTTGCACCCAGAGAGACAAATATCTGCTGCTACCTAGGATCAAACTCACAGCCTCCTGATCGTGAGGCGAGAGCTCCACCTCTAGGCCACCGCACCACTTAGCTGGGCAGCCTCAATATTTTAATTGGTTTGGGTTATGTGGTTGATCCTCCTTCTGGGTTTGTTTTTATTTTGTTTTTGTTTGTATTTTGTTATAAACTGCCTTGTGGATTCTGAAGTAGGGCAATATAAAGATCTGTATAAATAAGGCCACAATTTGACTGAATAAGTACCTTTTCCTGCTTTTGCAATGGAATTTATCCTCCCTTGCACCCCACTATAACCAGCCATCTGCTTGGCTGGGATTTTTATCTTAAAAAAAAAGCCATTCAGCAGATGGAAAGGCATCATTAGATGAAATGTGACCAAAAAACTTGGCAAGTATGTCATTGGCGTCCACAATAAATGTAAATCTGTCTTCTTTTCTGAAGGTATATATGATTATTAGCATGGGCTTCCAGTATATAAACCGTCTCTGGTCTGTAGCATTTTGTATGCATATGCTTAGTGCGTATGCTTCATTTTTCTCCTGCTAGATTGTGCGACAATTTTGGTAGTGTTAAGATGTCAGAAGATAAGATTATGCTCTTAAACATCACCACAGAAATGGACACTTAATTGTGAATTTAGGGGTTTGTGTTAGAGCAATAAAGCAGCTTCAAATTGTTTAAGGCTGTTAAAATAATCAAATATTCTTTAAATTACTTGGAAAATGGGTTTAAAGGAAGCCAATGTAGAGTGATGCACATTGGGGCCAATAATCTGAACAATGAGGCTGAGGTCCATATTTTTATGGAGATTCAAGCTACCAGATAATGCCTCCAAAATGGAGCATTTTCTGTATGACTTTACTGCCATCTAGTGGTCACCTGGATTTTACAGCCCCGGATCAAAAATCATGCTTCGAACAAGGGAACTATTTTATGCTTCTTTTCAACTATGCTGACAAATAAAATGCCCAATACCCAAGTGCCCAATGCTATAAGAACACTAGCATTTCCACTTTGTTAACAGTATGCAAGAGGATTAGATGCCTTTCAGGCAAATTCTCACTTTGAATGATGTACTTTTCTGATTTAGGAGATTGCAATAAGGCTACAGGCTCTGAAGTTATAAATATTGGAGAGAGTACTGGTTTTTGCCATAGTTTTTTTTAAAAAAAGAAGGGTTGGTTTTTTTGGCAGACTATGCACTTGGGGAAAATATCATGAAAGATCTATGAAATGCTGTAATGTAGCCAGTGGTGAAGCATGCTGGGAATTGTAGTTAACGTTACCCAGTTAATTCATCATGTGCATTATTGTCAAACCATCTGGTTATCAATGAGATCACTATGCAGGTAAGGAAAAGAATAAATATTTCTGTTTTTTTAAAAATTCAGTCATTGTTCTTTGCTGCTGTTTGTTCTCCCCCCCCCCTTTACTTTCTGGCACATCTCCCAGTTCTAATTTTGATTAAACATATATTTGCTTTCACTGCAAAGAAGTTATAAACACCTGCTACTTTAATAAGGCTTTAGCTACAGATGAAGCAACAGAATGGGAGGTGATGTTTTTAGTTTAAGAAATGGAAAACTATCAGAATCAAAGATGTAAATAAGATCTGCTGAACATTTTGTAAACCTGCCAGATCTAGTTTGTCAGCTCCCTCTCCTCCAGTTGTTGAAAACATGGCTTCAGAGATAACATTGGCAAAGTAATATAATGAGAAAGTCCTCCTTTTCAATAAACCTGGTAGTTTATGGGAGAAATAATTGTGTCATATTAAAGTAAAGAAAAAATAAAATAAAATAGAAGCTGTTTAAAGTCTGTCTAAGTTGATTAAAATTACAGGTGATAAATTTAAAGTCTTGGTAGCTGATAAGAATAGTAAATTAGCTTAAAACCCAAATAGAATAACTTAAAATATAGTAAATTAGATTTTTTTCAATCTTATTTGTTCTTGGAACTGTAAAAGAAAAAAGAACTATCAATACACGGTGTCTAACTTATACAACACCACAAAAATATTTAAATATCAAAAACCTATACCACCTTACCCAATAATCCTGCCCATATTTGCTTGGAAGAAAGTCTTGCTATATTTAGAAGGGTAATATTGTTCTCTCCCTACTAAATGTGTTTAGGAAATAATCTAACGTGCTCTTATTTTGTGAATTATTCTTGCTAATTTGCTGTGCTATCATGCTTCAGCTTCCTCTTCATTAATTAAGGCATAAAGTCTCTGTTAGCCATTTAATAATATGGAAAGTAGCAATGGGGGAAAAAAAAGATAACATCTTTCAATATGGAAAGAAGGAAACATCTTTTTATAGAAACAAAGAATTGGAAGGTATCTAAGAGGTCATCAGGCCCAACCCTCTATACACTGCAGGATTCACTGCAACAAAATTTTCTCCCTCTCTCTGTCTCTTGAACATAGATCCTGGTATAATTTCTGAGTCCTGGGTTGATCAAGTAGCATAACTGGATGTGATGCTTCCTGCAATGCATTGCCAAAGCTAGCAACTTCATCCCCTCTGCCACTGCCTGATCATTTTCTTATTCAGTTATTTTAAATAAAAAGAAGAATATGTGGAAATTCGGCATGGCCGCTCCTTTGAACTTTGACCACAAAACCCAAATAGAGTAACTTAAAATATAGTAAATTAGATTTTTTTCAATCTTATTTGTTCTTGGAACTGTAAAAGAAAAAAGAACTATCAATACATGATGACTAACTTATACAACACCACAAAAATACTTATAGGACAGACGTTGCTGACTCTCAGCCTTTCTCAATCTATTGGTTTTCTTTTTTCTTTAGGTTCTTTTAATTAAAAATGTAAATGGGTTAGTAGTAAAAAGCCTGTTCCTGCTGAATTGGAGGAAGATTCTATTAAGCAGCTAATAATTATGGTTGATTTTGAAAACAGCTAAGCACACTCAGATCTGGTTAGTAATTTGATGGAAGACCACCAGAAAATTCCTAGCTATAGGCTGGAGGAAGGGTTAGGGTTAGGATGATAAACCAAGAAGACAAGGTAGATGAATCCATGTTGATATTTAGAATGAAAAAGAACAGTACAGTACAGTACAGTACAGTACAGTACAGTACAGTACAGTACAGTATAGTATATGAGTTGGAAGGGACCTTGGATGTCTTCTAGTCAAACCCCCTGCTCAGGCAGGAAACCCTATACCGTTTCAGACAAATGGTTGTCCAATCTCTTCTTAAAAACTTCCAGGGTTGGAGCATTCACAACTTTTGAAGGCAAGCTGTTCCACTGATTAATTGTTCTAAGGAAATTTCTCCTTAGTTCTAGATTGATTCTCTCCAGGGGTGGGTTCTGGTTTTCTTTGCTGCTGGTTCACGCATGCACATGCATGCCATGTGCGCGCTTTGCGCATGCGCAGTGCTAAAACAAAGCTGCGCATGCGCAGAAGCAAAAAACAAGATGGCGCTGCAGAGAGAGTCAGTTCAGGGGCGTGGCAGGCCTGGGTCTTCTAGCGACCCAGGCCGCCAAGTTACTACGATTCTATAGGTGGAACCAAGAGGGACCCACCTCTTGTTCTCTCCTTGATTAGTTTCCATCCATTGCTTCTTGTTCCATGTGATAAATGCATGGGTGGACCGTATCAACCCTTGGCTATTCTGTTCATAGTTCCCAAAAAGCCCGAACCATTTCCTCCTCTGGCTGAGAGAAAGCAGTGCTTCCGTATCCCTACAGCTGCTTCAGATTGTTTCTTTCCTGCCACCAAAGCTCTGATTCAGATTAGTAGGAGGAAGGATGCTGACATTTCTAGTTGCCTTGCTCAAGTTAACTACTTCCTCCTAGTTGTTAGCATCTAGGAAACTGCAGGCTTTGGTTAAATAAAAGCTTGTAAGGAATACATAGCTGTGAGTAATTGGTTATTCTTCTCCTTATTCATATTCAAAGGAATAAAAAAAATTACTGGGCAGGGAGAAGGAACCTAGTAGTATACAGGTAGTCCTTGATTTACAATCATTTGTTTAGTGACTGTTCAAAGTTACAGTGGCACTCGAAAAAAAAAAGACATGACCTTTTTTCATACGACTGTTGTACATCCCCACGGTCACATGATCAAAATTTGGGTGCTTGGCGACTGGCATGCATTTATGACGGTTGCAGTGTCCTGGGGTCATGTGATCACCTTTTGTGACCTCCTGACAAGCAAAGTCAATGGGGAAGTCAGATTCACTGAACCATTGTGTTACTAACTTAACAACTGCAGTGATTCATTTAACAACTGTGACAAGAAAGGTCATAAAACAGGGCAAACCTCAGTTAAAAACTATCTTGCTTAGTAATGGAAATGTTGAACTCAATTGTGGTCATATGTCAAGGACTACCTTGTAATCTTATGATCTGATAGGTGCTGTTTTGGTTATTGGAGCAAAATTGTTAAGTCTCCAGTGCTTTTCATCCCAAAGTAACATCCTGCCACAGATGAATTGAACAAAACCCACACCAGCTTCCACATTTTGCCAATGACATACATACCGTATTTTTCGGAGTATAAGACGCACCGGAGTATAAGACGCACCTTAGTTTTTGGGGAGGAAAATAGGGGAAAACAATCTGCCTACCAGGTATTCATCTGGCTAGCATCCTTAGTCTGGTCAGCTTCAGCACATTATTTTATCCCCTGGTTAGGACTTAAAAAAACCTTCTTCTGAGAGAGTAACAATGAAAGAGCCTGCAAGCCAGTAAGAGCTGGGAAGATAGTTAGCACCTGGTTAGGGCTAAAAAAAAACTTATTCGGAGCAGCTGCAGCACATTATTTTATCTCCTGGTTAGGACTTAAAAAAAACCTTCTGAGAGAATAACAATGAAAGAGCCTGCAAGCCAGTAAGAGCTGGGAAGATCGTTAGCACCTGGTTAGGGCTAGAAAACAACTTCTTTGGAGCAAGTAGAGCAATGAAAAAAAACCCTGCAAAGACTTAGGGCTGGAAAAACATTCTTTGGAGAGAGTAACAATGAAAAAGCCTGCAAGGTAAGAGCTGGGAAGATCTGTTAGCACCTAGTTAGGGCTGGAAAAAAAAAGCTACATTCGAAGTATAAGACGCACCTGAATTTTCAGCCACTTTTAGGGAGGAAAAAGGTGCGTCTTATACTCCAAAAAATACGGTACATAGAATTTTTTGTGCAACATTTTAAAATAAGCCAACAGTTTAGAAGCATAATGTCTAAAACAAACATCATTTTTTATAGTGGCTGCAATATAGTAGAAAATTAGGCCCATTGATTTAATAGGTCAGCACATACCAGTCAGATTTCGACTGTGCCTGATAAATGTATTCCTCAACCTTTGTTTTAAACAGATCTGCCCAATTCTCTACCAATTTTCAAATTAAAGTTCATTATTCTTTTTATTAACACCAGCCAAAGCCAATGTGAAAGAGATTTTAATCATCTGGACGTAAAGTTTCTCAGTGTTTTATCAAGAGATCTGTCAAATGTAAGAGGTCTTTAAAAAAATGGAAACTCCTTCAGTCAGGATGGAAAACCTGAAGTTTCTGTCTGCATTTATGTTCATGTTTTAATAGCAGCTGCTAAGGCAGTTCAGCATAGGCCTCTTCGGATCAGTGAGGGGCTTTCCAATGTTAATATGAGCAACATTTTTGTTGAATTATTTGGTTTTTGGGGGCAATATGCTGAACTCTGTAAACCGCTTAGAGAGGGCTGTAAAGCACTATGAAGCGGTATATAAGTAAAGTGCTATTGCTATTGCTATTGTTTTTGTTGCCCCTGAAAGTAACTTGGTTGTAACTTTGCTGTAGTTGTAACTTTGCTGTATTATACTGCTAAATAGTGCTACCCATGTTATAAACTTTGTGTCTGAATCAGGAACATCTGCTTCTGGATTATTTTTTTTAAAAAAACCTCTTCTTGCAGAACTTGAATAGTGAAGGGAGTTCAGCAAGGAATCACTGGAACGTGTAAAGGTTTCACTTTTACGTCCCACCGCATCAATCATTAAAGGAGACTCTGGCAGGTTAAGCAGGCCTAATTGGCTGATTTACAAGAAGGATCACTTTCAAAAGAGGGTTGCAGTTCATTTGCAGCATGAAATTAAAAGCAAAACTTGCCCCCCCCCCCATGAACAGAAGTTCTCATTGGATGGTAAATTAATGCTCATGTTTGCCCCTCCTAATGAGCGCATCGGGGCCTTAAAAACAATCTCATGCTTGAACTGTAAAGCTCCCTAAACGTTCAAAATCTTTGATAAAATGTCCTAGAGGATTTGGGGAAAATAGTGCATTATGAGTGATTTTTGTTTATGAAATGTCTCCTCTTAGAGATGCTTATGTATCAAGAGCTGTCAAGATATTTTTCATAACTTTCTGCAGCGCTAATGAAATCAATAGCAAATCGGCATAATATGAGCCTGCAAGATTAACCAGCAGCTATGAATTGTGTCTTTAAGACTCTTCAAATTGGCTTTTCTGCTTGCTGCCTTATCTGCATTTCAGGGTGGCCAACATTATTTTTTGGAAGTCTACAAAGTAACAAAAAGTGGAGCAAGTATGTGGAGAGAAGTTTACTTTCTCACATAATAAACAGGCTGGTAATCAATTCGTGAAAGATTATATAAGCTATGTAAGCTTTAGCATGTGAACGTCTTTCAAAGTGCACATAGATGCAAATGTTGCACCTGTTTGCACTCCTTTTAAAAAAGTATATTTTCCTAGGATTGTGAAGCAGCCACACAGATGTGGGAAAAGATAAGGGTGCTTTAAGAAGTTCTGCAAAGGCAGTTCATTTGTAGTTCTGTGCATTCCACACTACTTTCCCCCCCTTTCATATCAAAAGCTCTGCACAGCCCTAAGACATAATCTCCATTTAATGACTCCATAATCCCTTGCGGGGTGGAAGTCTGGGCAACCGAATGGAGTTGAGTGTTTACTGGCCGGATGCCCTTCCTGTTGCCACACAGCCCTAAGAGATAACCAGTAAAAATGTACTCCTTCACAGATAGTCCTCAACGTATCACAGTTTGGACCAACAATTTCTGTTGTTAAGAAGGAGGTTGTTAAGCGAGTTGTGCCCAGTTTTATGACCTTTTCGCCACAGTTGATAAGAAAATCATTGCCGTTGTTAAGTGAATCATGCAGTCATTAAGCGAATCTGGCCTCCCCCATTGACTTTGCTTGTCAGAAGCTAGCGATCATGTGGCCTCAGGACACTGCAATCATTGTAAATACATACCGGTTGCCAAGCAACCATATTTTGGTCACGTGACCATGGGGATGCTTGCATTGGTTGTAAGCGCAAGGGCTGGTTATCAGCTCTTTTTTTCAGTGCTGTTATAACTTTGACCAGTCACTAAACAAATAGTTGTAAATCGAGGATTACCTGTATTCATTTCATAGCAAACTCATGAGAACTGCAGCCATAATTAATAACAATTTCCCTTTGTTTGGAATGAGAGTCCAGCAACATGAAAACAGGTGAGTTTTTACTCTAGTGGCTAAGGTACCAGGTTAGGAAGCAAGAGACTGTGAATTCTACACCCACTTGAGGCATGCAAACTGGCTGGATGATTTTGGACTAGTCAATCTCTCAGCTCATGCTATCAGGCTCAGACAACAAGCTGGTCAGTCAGTTTCTGTCGCAATCAATAAATAAACCCTTGATTGATCTGAAAAAAAGTAAAACCTGCACTTGTGGAGAAATGCTAGGAAGAAAAACCAAAGTCGATTATAGACAGGAGGAAATGAATTTTACCTTCACCTCGAATCTCTCCAGTTCGGCATCCATCTATATCTAATACATAATAATTTAATCCACACTGTAAAATTTTGCATACATTTTTCATCCTGCTTTGCGCCAATTGAAATAAAATTCTGAAATCGATATTGTGAATTTCAGCCTTCAAAAATTCACCACCAGGTCAAGATTTCTGTCATTCATCTATACCAGTGATGGCAAACCTTTTAGACACCGAGTGCCCAAACTGCGCGCGCGTGCATGCCCAAACTGAAAGGTGCGTGTGTGCGCAAAGGCGCGTGTGTGGATGTGTGCATGCGCAGACATGAGCACATGCGCAGAGAGACCCGAAGACCAGCTGGCCGCCAGGAGGTGGGGCATTCCAACACTGGCAGTGCGGCAAAAGGTAGGATCTTTGTCTTTTGTGAGCTTCTGTTTCATCGTTTGCAGAAAAACAGAAGCTCACAAAAGAAATGTCACGGAGATCTGACCTGGGGCGACGGCGTGCGTGCCAGCAGAGAGGGCTCTATGTGCCACCTCTGGCATGTGTGCCATAGGTTCGCCATCACGGATCTATACCATTGCAACGGTTCAAAACGTGACAAAATTTGTGGGAGAGATTCCTGTCTGTTGAAAAGCAGAGTCTCAGGACATAGTACCGTATCTGGGAATGAAGTCTCAAATTTTTCATTGCCTGATCAGTGGTGACACTGAAACACTCCATAGAACAGAGCTGAGACAAGTTTTAAGCTCTCATTTAACTTACAAAACTTACCACGAGGAAAAGCTGTAATACAGCTCATCTGTCTGGAACCCACACCGCATATCAGACATAAATACATTAGAAAGTGTCCAGAGATACTTTACAAGAAGAGTCCTCCACTCCTCTACTCGCAACAGAATACCCTACGCAACCAGACTTGAAATCCTGGGCTTAGAAAGCTTAGAACTACGTCGCCTTCGGCACGTAGCTATAAGCATAGCTCATAAAATTGTCTGCTACAACGTCCTTCCTGTCAACAACTACTTCAGCTTCAACCACAACAATACACGAGCACACAACAGATACAAACTCAAAGTGAACCGCTCCAAACTTGACTGTAGAAAATATGACTTTAGCAACAGAGTGGTAAATGCCTGGAACTCACTACCTGACTCTGTGGTTTCATCACCAAACCCCCAAAACTTTACCCTTAGACTGTCCACTGTTGACCTCACCCGATTCCTAAGAGGTCAGTAAGGGGCGTGCATAAGTGCACCAGCGTGCCTACTGTCCCTGTCCTAATGTTCCCTCTTTATCAGTACCCATCTTATGTATATAAACAATGTTATATCTATGTATATTACCAACACGTACTTGACAAAAATAAATAAATAAAATAAATAAAAATAAACCTCTAGGCTGCTTTTCCCAAAGGTGCTTTTTCAAGAGGCAACTGGACTTTCTGGTTTTTCTTTGAAGAGGTTCACTTCTCAGCCAAGAAGCTTCTTCAGCTCTCTTCTTCAGAACTGAAGAAGCTTCTTGGATGAGAAGCGAAATGTCTTCAAAGAAAGACCAGAAAGTCCAGTTGCCTCTTGAAAAAGCACCTTTGGGACAACCATGACCTGGATGACTGAGAATCTCCATAGACATATAGGCTGCTTTGCTTCCCTGCTGTACTGGGGACATCGGCCCAGAGATAAAAGAAGCATGTAGAGACATTTTAGCATTTGTATTCATTTGGGTGACCTTCCAAAATGTATGCTAAAAGCAAGAAGTGCAGTATTATAAGACCAGATAACAGATTTGATCTGCCTTCTTTATACGCTCTAATCTTACTTAATGTGCACCTTATCTCATGTAAAGCTAATCTTGTGTGGAGATTTTGAAAGATATGATTTGATATAGTACTCAAATTCTTGGATTCTCAAGGTGACCTGTAAAAATGACATCTTCAAGAGAGGAAAGATTCCTCAGTCACTGCTAGCCATGAGGAGTTATATCGAATCTCCACGATTAGAGGCAATGGATGCTAGTTTGCAGTGAGCCAGTAGTGACAGCAGCTGATGTGCATTCCGTCCAGTTGCCATTGTTGGGAGACCAACTGGATAATAGATCAAGACGGGGGAGTTATTTTATTTTCCCCAGCCAGAGGGATGAATTAATCTTGGACTGCGTACCAGTAGTGGAAAAGTCTATGCCAGTGTTGGTGAACCTTTTCGGCACCGAGTGCCGAAATGGGGGCACACATGCATGTGCGCACATGCATGCAAGAAACCAGAAGAGCAGCCGCCCGGTGTGCATGCATGCCCCGGGAAGATGATCTTCCGGTTTCTGGCCGGCCACCTGGTCTTCTGGTTTTCAGGTGTGCATGTGCACGCGAAGACCAGATGGCCGGTGCGCATGCGTGTGCCAAAACCCGGAAGGTCATCTTCCTGGCACGTGCATGTGCACTGGCCAGCTGGCTGGCGTGCCAGAACCCGGAAGTGCAACGGGCGACGGCTCGCGTGCCTGGAAAGATGGCTGTGCTTGCCACTTCTGGCACGTGTGCCATAGGTTCGCCATCATGGGTATGCCAAACTAGGGAGGGAAAGCTCTGCTGAAAATGGGTGGAGTCATTGGTGGCACATGTCACTTACTCACTTTTTCTCTCTTATGGATGTAGACATGTTAAAAGGATCATGGAACCCGAGAGATGGATTGATATAAGGAATGAAATAGCTATGACATAAGTCATGCTAGAAAGGACTATTCTCTCTCTCTCTCTCTTTCTCCCCCCCCCCCCACACACATTACTTACCCTGAAGGAAAACTCCAGTTCTTGTAAGATTGGATCCTGCAGCATTATCCCGGGACACGTATATTCGCCTTCATTCTTGTAAGAGATACATGGAAAGTGAAATCAATTACAGAGTACAGGCAGTCCTTGAGTTATAGCCATAACTGAGCCCAGTTGTAGTACCGGTGTGTGCTGCTCATAAAGCAAGTCATTATGTGACTGACCTGATTTTATGACATTTATTCTGCAGTGGTCATTAAGCAAACACAATAGTAGTTAAAAAAAACCCATTGTCTACAGTGGGGTGGGTTTTTTTTTTTGCCTGAAATCAGAAGTAAGTGTTAGTTTCTGGCAAAAAAAAAGGTTAAAAACCCTAAATGCAATTAGATTCGGGGGTGGGTGGGTGGGGAGGCAGGCAGGCCGAATCCAGGTTGTAAGTTACCTTTTGGGGGATCCTTCATAACTTTGAAGAAATGCTAAGTGACCAGTTGCTAGGCAAGAATTACCTATAGACCGTTTTGTGTGTATAGGGTTTTATTTTTCTTCTTGTACCAAAGGTGCTTTTTTCAGGAGGCAACTGGAGTTTTGTTTTTCTTCTTCTTCTTCTTCGGTTCTTCTTCAGAACTGAAGAAGCTTCTTGGATGAGAAGTGAAACGACTTCAAGGAAAAACAAAGGAAGTCCTGTTGCCTTGAAGACGTTTCACTTCTCATCCAAGAAGCTTCTTCAGTTCTGAAGAAGAACCGAAGAAGAAGAAAAACAAAAGTCCAGTTGCCTTCTGAAAAAAGCACCTTTGGGACATGACCCGGTTGACTGAGAATCTCGATAGACAATTTTTTTCCTTGTAGGTTTTCAGTGGTGAATTTGAATACATACCTGATGTTGCTGTGATCTGGCTGTGACATCTGTCACTCTAGGATGATTCAGTTGATTTGACTGGCTAGGCCTATGTTTTCCTCTCCCACTCCCCAAAGCTGTGGGCTCAGTGGAAGAAGGCGACCATCCTAAATAGTGTTCTTCAGCCAAGAACATATGAAACTGGGTTCTCCTTGGTAGAACCTCCAAATAGCCCAGGGCCCACTTGTTAGGAAAACATATGATGGTTAACCTAAATGCATATGATGCCATTGTGAATATTTATGAAAACTTTTAATAAAATTAGTACTTTTTTCAGGCTCTCATGACATTAATTTGTAAAAGACTTTGCTGATATACTGCTTTTAAGTATCAGGATCAGGGGTGGGTTCTGGTTTCTTCTACTGCCGGTTCACTCAGGGATGTGCCGTGTGGGTGCGTGCGCAGTAGTAAAAAAAAGCTTCTGCACATGCGCAGAAGCAAAAAACAAGATGGCGCTGCCTATGGCGCCGCCGAGAGAACCGGCTCGGGGGCGTGGCAGGCTGGGTCACTGCTGGTTCCCGCGACCAAGGCCGCCAAGTTACTAACGGTTCTATAGAACCAGTCCGAACCGGTAGGAACCCACCTCTGATCAGGATGTATCCTACTTGGATGGAACAATATACTATCAATATAATTTCAAGATGATTGTTAAGATATTACCTCAATATTATACCTATTAGGATCATTTAACACCTTTCCATGGTCTTGGAACGGGTCGTGAAATTAAGCCCCTGGATTTCCCCCAATGCTGAGCTTTAAAAAAAAAATGTCAAAAGCGATAGAGGTATCTAGGCTATCAATATTCAGTGTCTGGCCTCCTGCAGCAGAGGCCCGGTGGGAAAAGAATCAATGCTCCAGTGAGCCATAAATTTTGAAAGCACTTGTGTAACATCATCTATAGTTGCCCTGTCTGATATTGGTAAACCAGAAGTAGATAAAGATATGTGGGAACTCTTTTCTGAATGTATTTTAGTCACTTAACTAGGAAAAAGATTGGATGAGATTGGGTTAATCTTTTAAGTGCAATTATTTATTGATCAGGCTTTGAATCATCACACTGGTACAAATGCCTCCGTAGCCTCTTACCTGTGTTTTGCTTTCAGTCTGTGAATTATAGAAAATGAAGAGTGACATTAAACATGCCATCTTCGGGAATAGTTACCAGACTGCAGCAGATGAAGAAGTCATGGAAATCAACGCCAATGTTCTCCCACTTTAGAAGATGCAGAGAGGGAAAATGGCATTTTATACTTTCAAGATAAGGTTAGAAATGCATTCTCTGAAATGGACGTAGTCCTTAACTCTACAAAGAAACATTTTGGCAGCGAGATCAATGCTTCCCCTAAAGAAAGAAATTAGAACAATTCAGGTTGGAAGAACAAAACAAACAGAGATACATTCTTCCATCATTTGTCTAGTTATTTAGCCCTTTCCTCCCACTGAAAGTAAGTTGTGACTGTTTGAGCCTTCTTCGTATTGTCGAAGAGCACATACCTCCTTTGAAGAAAAGAATGTGCTGTTGTAGCTATATTTAACTTATTTGATATATTTCACAGGTATATCGCTTGCAATCTCCCTTAAAAAAGAGGGAGTCAGGCTGTTCTCCGAAGCACCTGAGGACAAGAAGCAATGGGTGGAAACTAATCAAGGAGAGAAGCAACTTAAAACTAAGGAGAAATTTCCTGACGTATTAGAACAATTAATCAGTGGAACAGCTTGCCTCCAGAAGTTGTGAATGCTCCAACACTGGAAGTTTTTAAGAAGGTGTTGGATAACCATTTGTCTGAAGTGGTGTAGAGTTTCCTGCCTAAGCAGGGGGTTGGACTAGAAGACCTCCAAGCTCCCTTCCAATTCTGTTATTCTATTCTATTCTATTCTATTCTATTCTATTCTATTCTATTCTATTCTATTCTATTCTATTCTATTCTATTCTATTCTATTCTATTCTAAATCCAAGAAAGCAAAATGTCTTCATCAGTCATCAATTCAGTGTGATGCCCAATGTATTAGTTATCCTGTGGTAGATGACAGGAGTGATCACTCAAAATAATGAGTGATCACTCATTATTTTGAGTGAAGGTAAATTTAACTCTAATTTTACATAGGTTTTTCATTAAGTTGGATTGTCTTAACAATTTTACACAGATTTTTTTTTATTCTAGCAAGAGCCCAGATTTTTCTATTCCATCTGCTTCCCAGTGCCAAGATAGTAATTTATATAGGGAGTTAAATCACTTCCTTTTTCAACCTGTGGTTTCATGTGTGTGGGAACTTCCAGAATTCTTAATCCTTCTGCCATTAGGTTGCCCAATCTGAGAAACTTAAGTTTCCCTTTGGAAAATTGCACTTTAATTTGGCAAACAATTATTAGAATATAAAACTGTTCCCTGGTTTTAGGTCAATTCTTGAGAGCAGGCAGCCATTTCTATTTGTGGTTTTTGAAGTTTGTGATGGAGCCTCAAGCACAAGAATCTTTCTCTGTAATGAAGATTTGGTTGATGAATGTAGAAGTGAAATGTTGTGTCTTGTTATATGCAGCTGTAAGGATTATAAGAATTGTAATCAAGATATGCTTCCCATGTCCATGGGATAAGGAATGATTGAGGAACTTGCATGGATCAACATTTTGACTTTTTTCTTCTTTAGAGATTAGGAATTTAGAGATTAGTAGCCTAGGTTCCATTGATTATCCACAGGGTGAGATTTTAGCTCAGAGTGGGATAAAATACCAAGAAAGGTATATAATGCCCTTATAATGCTTTGGTAAGGCCACACTTGGAATACTGCATTCAGTTTTGGTTGCCATGATGTAAAAAGGATGTTGAGATGCTAGAAAGAGTGCAGAGAAGAGCAACAAAGATGATTAGGGGACTGGAGGCTAAAACATATGAAGAACGGTTGCAGGAACTGGGTATGTCTAGTTCAGTGATGGCGAACCTTTTTTGGTTCGCGTGCCAAAAGGGGGGGGGAATGTGGGGGATCACGTGTGTGCGTGCCCACACTCATAATTCCATGCACCCCCGCACATGCACGCTTGACCCCCCTGCTCCCAGCATGCAATGGCACGCCCATTTTTCGCTCTCCCTAGGCTCCAGAGCCTTTCTAGGAGCCTGGGGAGGGCGAAAACGGCCTTCCCCACCCCCTCTGGAGGCTGGAAACAGCCTGTTTCCCGACTCCCAGTGGGCCCAGAAGGCCCGAAAATCAGCCGGCTGGTGCACACATGCACGCCGGACCTGAGCTTGCGTGCCCACCGATATGGCTCCGCGTGCCACTTGTGGCACCCGTGCCATAGGTTCGCCATCACGGGTCTAGTTTAATGAAAAGAAGGAATAGGGGTGACATGATAGCAGTGTTCCAATATCTCAGGGGCTGCCACAAAGAAGAGGGAGTCAAGCTATTCTTCAAAGCACCTGAGGGTAGAACAAGAAGCAATGGGTAGAAACTAAACAAGGAAAGAAGCAATTTAGAACTAAGGAGAAATTTCCTGACAGTTAGAACAATTAATCTGTGGAACAGCTTGCCTCCAGAAGCTGTGAATGCTCCAACATTGGAAGTTTTTAAGAAGATGTTGGATAACCATTTGTCTGAAGTAGTGTAGGGTTTCCTGGCTAACCAGGGGGTTAGACTAGAAGACCTCCAAGGTCCCTTCCAACTCCGTTATTATTATTATCAAGGTGGTTAGTGAAAACAGCATTAGAGAAATGTAGTACAGATAGTCCCCCAGTTAAAACAATTCATTTAGTGACCGTTCAAAGTTACAATGGCACTGAAAAAAGTGACTTATGACTGCTTTTCACACTTGCAGCATCCCCATGGTCACATGACCAAAATTCATAAGATGCTTATGAATTTTGCTGTGTCCCAGGGTCATGTGATCAGCTTTTGCGACCTTCTGAAAAGCAAAGTCAATGGGAAAGCAAGATTCACTTAACAACCATGTTACTAACTACAGAGATCCCCTTAACGACTGTGGCAAGAAAGGTTGTAAAATGGGACATAACAAATGTTTCATTTAGCAACATAAATTTTGGGGTCAGTTGTGGTTGTAACTTGAGGACTCCCTGCAAAGCAAATGGAAAAACAGGGTTTTTATATTATAGTGGAACTGTTGGGTCGGTTGTTTTTATGCACTAAAATTTAGGACTTGTGTTAAGTTTTATTTGCCACTGAAAGTGATTTGTTTTATCATTGTTTTGGCATTTTTTTTACACATACTGAGCCACAAATCTAGGCTGCAAAGGAGCCGCTGACAAGGCAAAGCTAGGGAATGGTTAAGCTATTGTAAACCAGCTGCTATTTCTTTAGTTGATTTTTTACTACAGCGCGGTTTTCTTTTTTGTAATGCTGTTTGATTCCAGTGTGTTCAATTCTGCTTAGTAGCTCAAGACTGAAAGCCAGATCGAGATTGGTGGGTCTTTCTGACATATTCATCTTCGGCCTCCTTTCACACACTTGCAGAATCGTAGTTAGTAAAGAGTTGGTGTGTAAATTTTTGGATGGATTATACCTGTATATTTCGCTACCTTGCTTAGCAACAGAAATTTTGGTCCCAATTATGTTCATAAGTTGAAAATTACCTGTAGTCAGATTTCTTGAAACACAATAATCCTTCTCTTGCTTTTTCAAGTGGCTTTGTTTAAGTAAGTAAGTCCATCCACAGAGATAAATACAAATTCCCCAGATGAGATGCTACCATTAAGTACAGAGATGCAGCTCAAAGCTGATTTCCAGGTCAGATCGCAGTTTAAGTACATAACTTTGCCTTGAACATTAATTCATCTTTCACCAATGTGTAGAACTGACAACAGCCCAGGAAATGCAAAAGGCAAGTTATTTTTAAATGCAAAATCTCTGCCCTGCTGACTCCTTAAAACAAGAAACCGACAGAGTAATATTTATCACCCTTTCTGGCTTTCCTGATCAATACAAGCGACTAAATAGCTGCTGATTTCTGCTTATCAGGATTGGGGAATATGTATATAATTATATAAGCATCCCTGTTGCTGCCTGGCTCCTATGATATATATGAAGTTACTTCCCTACGAGTCAGAGTATCGGCCCAAATTAGTTGTAAACTACTTTGGGCCGATACTCTGACTCTTAGAAAGTAACTTCATATATATCATAGGAGGCAGGCAGCAACAGGGATGCTTATATAACTGCGGTGTCAGTAGCTGTAGCTAAAATGCTTACAACCATCTCGCCACTCTCAAGGGTATGTCACTTTACCGCATGTGCTCCCTACATAGAATACAATTTCTGAAATGTTGTGACAACCTGATAACAGTGAAGATCCCTTGAAACGGTATCTAAGCTTCAGAACTGGCTCAGGACATTTTGGTGACTGAACTGATGACATCCTGCGCATAGGATGGCAACTGAATCATATTTTGACAGGCCTCTGACCTAAGGCCCGCATACTAAGTGAGTGCAAGAAGGCTGTGTGACAACACACAGCATCCAACATCTCATCACTACTTTGTGCCTCGCGCATTTACTTCACATGAGAGGCGCTTAGAGCTAAAACCTATATTTATATTTATATGATATTTATATGCTATTTATAGGTATTTCATGGGAAGAGTACTCCACTCCTCATTAAACCCCCCCATAGCTTCAACGTCAAACTGTCTACCGTGGACCTCACCCCATTCCTAAGAGGTCTGTCAGGGGCATGCTTAAGCGCACCAGCGTGCCTACCATCCCTGTCCTACTGTCCTCATTTATTTGTACTCATTTCCTGTGTTCATGTCCATGTTTATACACCTGTTATCTTGTACATGTTTGACAAACTAAATAAATAAATAAAATAAATAGAACATGGGATAATAGGAATTATCTGGAATAGAATTCTTTATTGGCCAGGTGTGATTGGACACACAAGGAATTTGTCTTTGGTGCATATGCTCTCAGTGTACATAAAAGAAAAGATACATTTGTCAAGAATCATGAGGTACAACACTTAATGATTGTCATAGGGTACAAATAAGCAATCAGGAAACAATCAATATTGATATAAATCGTAAGGATACAAGCAACAAGTTATAAGTGGGAGGAGATGGGTGATAGGAACGATGAGAAGACTAATAGTAATAGTAATGCAGCCTTAGTGAACAGTTTGACAGTGGTGAGGGAATTATTTGTTTAGCAGAGTGATGGCGTTCGGGAAAAAACTGTTCTTGTGTCTAGTTGTCTTGGTGTACAGTGCTCTATAGCATCGTTTTGAGGGTTGGAGTTGAAACAATTTATGTCCAGGATGCGAGGGGTCAGTAAATATTTTCACGGCCCTCTTTTTGACTCGTGCAGTATACAGGTCCTCAATGGAAGGCAGGTTGGCAGTAATTGGTTTTTTTTGCAGTTCTGATTATCCTCTGAAGTCTGTGTCTGTCTTGTTGGGTTGCAGAACCAAACCAGACAGTTATAGAGGTGCAGATGACAGACTCAATAAGTCTGTCATCTGTAGAACTGTATCAGCAGCTCCTTGGGCAGTTTGAGCTTCCTGAGTTGGCGCAGAAAGAATATTTTTTGTTGTGCTTTTTTTGATGACGGAATGAACCTTCGAGGTCTTCTAGTCCAACCCCCTGCTTCACTCTGCTTAACAGAAGGACTTACTCTGCTTAATTTCTTAGGAGATAGGAGGCACTGAACACTCTTGAGGATTTTGGCTTTTTCTGTCAGTGGTCCATGGATACACAAAGACGAGCAGCAGAATCACCATACTCGTCCCAATAAAGTTACCTTCTTTGCTGATACATTGACATTGGGAGGGGACCGTGCTCTTAGCTCCCCTTCAACCTCTGATAAATACAGGTAGTCCTCTACGTACAATCACCATGAGCCCAATTTTTTGTTGTTGCAAAGTGAGACAGTTGTTAAGTGAGAGTTTTGTCCGGTTTTGTGATTTTTCTTGCAGCAGTTAAGTGAATCCCTGATTTTGTTAAATTAGTAACTTGGTGGTGAAGTGAATCTGGCTTCCCCATTGACTTTGCTGGTCATAAGGTCGCAAAAGGTGATCTCACATGTCCCCAGGACACTGCAAACCATCATAAATATGAACCAATTGTCAAGCATCGAATTTTGATCACGTGACCGTGGGGAATGCTGCAATGGTCCTAAGTGTGAAAAATGGCCATAAGTCACTTTTTTCAGGTCCGTTGTAAGTTTGAATGATCACTTAAAGGAGTGCTTGCAAGTCAAGAACTACCTGTATACATGTAAGTTTAGAGGTAGTCCTCGACTTACAACAATTCATTTAGTGACCATTTGAAGTTACAATGGCAGAGATATAAGCGACTTATGACCATTTTTCACGCAACCATTACAGCAATCCCCATGAGTCACGTGATCAAAATTCAGATGCTTGGTAGCTGACTCATGCCTACGACAGTTGCAATTTCCTGGGGTCATATGATCCCCTTTTGCGACCTTCTGACAAGCAAAGTCAATGGGGAAGCCAGATTCGCTTAACAACCGTGTCACTAACTTATCAACTGCAGTGATTCACTTAACAACTGCAGCAAGAAACTGCAGCAAAATGGAGCAAAATTCACTTAAGCTGTGGTGGCGCAGTGCTTAGAGTGCAGTACTGCAGGCTACTTCTCTTGACTGCCAGCTGCCTGCAATTTGGCAGTTCGAATCTCACCAGGGCTCAAGATTGACTCAGCCTTCCATCCTTCCGAGATCGATAAAATGAGGACCTAGATTGTTGGGGGCAATATGCTGACCCTGTAAACCGCTTAGAGAGGTCAGGAAAGTACTGTGAGGCGGTATATAAGTCCAAACGCTATTGCTAAATGCTATTAACAAATGTTTCACTTAGCAACAGAAATGTTGGGCTCAATTGTGGCCCTAAGTCGAGGATTACTTGTACTTCTTAATGATACAAAGGCAGGGCTAGTATTGTTCCTCTTTCCAACCAGTTCCCCTAGAACCTGCCCTTCTCAGTACAAGAAAAATGATTTAATGGAAGGAAAGCAGCGTAGGCAGGTGGGCTAGAGGAAATCGGTCCGTGAAAACTGAGGCGTGCCAAAGTAACCAACCGCTTGATACTTCCGAATCCTGGTCCGAGGGGAGGAGCAGGACATTCCATTACATCTGTTCAATTTTCTGTCCGTGCACAATCCTGAGCAGACAGTCAGTGCATTGACAGTCTTGAGGTCAGGATGTCGTGGACCTTATTTACCAGTTATGTAGCTAGCTATCATCGCACAGCAGCTGTGTGGGGTCTCCCCCTCTGGGATCACAGGTTCCGTTCTGGCATCGTGTGCCGCCTTGGTTTTTGATTGAGGGTAAAAGGTGAATTGCTGGAGGGAAGGCCGCTGCCTGGTTGTATAGCTTAAGCTGTTTATTGCTGAGGCCAGTTTGCCTCCACGAAAGAAAAATTGGGATAAAGCTCGGTAACTCTGAAAAGGAGCAAGAACTCAACTTTCAGGAAATAGACTCTTGAGTGGTCAGCCGCGGTAGGTCTGGCCAGAATAGAGAATCAGGTAGTGACTGGGAAGCTTCTGTCTCAGTGGCTTGATAATCTGGCACAGTGCAGAAGGAAAAAGATGAATGGGAGGCTGTGATGGCCCTGGCACATGAATCTGAAGAACGGCGCAATTTAATTTTCATAGGTGATTCATAGCCGCACAAAGGAGAATTCTCAGATTAGTGGCTTTGCAGCAAGGGTGGATGGCTTTGAAAGGATTTGTCAAAGGACGAGAAAGAGTAGAGAGAATAGAAGAGTATTGCACAGCATTCCATGAAATGAGTTGTAATGAGATTATGACCCAAATTGGAAATATTAAATATCTTTTTATCACTGTAAATTATAAATATATAGTTTAATGATCTTCCTTCACTTCCCAGAAGGCAGGAATAATTTAATTGGACTCTGAGACAAGGACAGATTTCATTTAGACCTTTTCTGATTATTTTTAAAGCACCAGTGAAATGATAATGAAGTGTGCAAGCCAGAAATGGCAGCAGCTGCTGTTGCTGGAGCCGATCTGAGGATTCTGTTTTAGAGAGCCACAAGAGGGCAACCTTGCAACGCTCAAGTCAGAAATTCACACCGTAAACTTGCAGAATTCATGCGGAAATGCTTTATATATGGGCGCAGTTAGGCTGCTCAACCTTTTAAGCTGATCTTTTGCCATAGGATAGCTTGAATCACTGATGTTAATTATTATTAATAGCACGGTTATTAAGTGACTCTGGGCTTTCCCATTGACTTTGCTTATCAGAAGGTCGCAAAAGGTAATCACATGACCTGGGACACTGCGTTTGCCGTAAATACAGTCCACTTGCCAAGCATCCAAATTTTGATCATATGATCATGAGTATGCTACAATGGTCATAAGTGTGAAAAATGTCTCTAAGACATTTTTAATGTAACTTGTAACTTTTAATAAATGAATGGTTGTAAGTCAAGGACTCCCTGTATTGTAATGTATTTTCCCTCATCTACATTTTCAATGTGCTTCTGTATCTTAATGATTTCCCCCTTTTGTATCATGCTATAAATTACCCCGGGGGGGGAAACTTTTAGTGGAATTTAGGAGCATTTTGAAGGACCGCTCTGATCACGGGGGTCTCCAATTGTGCAAAACTGTCTCAGTGTTATCAAATGAGCAGATTTATTAAAAATGGCAACAGCACTTTAGACTGAACATATTGGAGAGAAAATTGCACTGAGGCTGGAACATTTTATACCGCAAATGTAACTGTTAAAAACACCTGTTAATACCTACTGTTCAGAGAGCTGGTAGGACTGTAGATTCCTGACAAACTAACAATTCTTCTTTGATGTCAGGTTGCTCAGAATTTATTTTAAAAGTCTACGTGCTTCAATGAAGGTCCATATCGGGTGAAATTCAGCAGCTTCTGGAGAACCGGTAGCGGAAGTTTTGAGTAGTTCGGAGAACTGGTAGCGGAAATTTTGAGCAGTTCAGAGAACTGGCAAATACCACCTCTGGCTGGCCCCAGAGTGGGGTGGGAATGGAAATTTTGCAATATCCTTCCCCCAGGAGTGGGGAGGGAATGGGGATTTTCCAGTATCCTTCCCCTGGAGTGGAGTGGGAATGGAGATTTTGCAGTATCCTTCCCCTGCCACGCCCACCAAGCCACTCCCACCAAGCCACACCACACCCACCAAACCACGCCCACAGAACCGGTAGTAAAAAAAAATTGGATTTCACCACTGGTCCATATAGTGGATTTTAAAAAAAAATTCATCTGAAAGTAAGGATCAGAATTATGAAGAAAATGCTGCACTAAAGGGAGATGCGTATGCATAGTGGCAATTACCCTGTACTCTTAGCAGGCTAAGCATGTCCCCATTTATTTGCATCCATTTCTTGTATTCATAATCATGTTTATACTTATATCTGTTAAACTTGACAAATCAAATCAAGTAAATAAATAAATAAATAAATAAATAAAATGTACAGCAATGAAACTTGGTGTGGAGACAAATGGAAGCTTCTGAAGTTCAGGTAGTCCTTGATTTACATCCACAATTGTAAGTTACAACCAGTAACTTACAATTGTTATTAAGAGAATAATGTGACTGTTAAGCAAATCTGGCTTCCCTCAGAAGCCTATTGGGAAGGTCACAACCAATCTGCAGCCAATGTAAACACAAGGTGGTTTCCAAGCACCTAAATTTGGATCACATGACCATGGGTGTGGTGCAGTGGTCATAAGTGCAAGGACCAGTCATAACTCCCATTTTTTTGGTGCCCTTGTAACTTTGAACATTGCTAAGCAAATGGTTGTAAGTCAAGGACTACCTGTAGTTGAATAATCCTGTGGCTGATTTGATTATTAAAAAAGAGATGCTTCGTATGGGCTCTGAAATATCTCTAAGGATTTGCATAGCCATACCATCTGCGTCTATTCAGGTAGATAAGAGATTTCTACAGACATAACATTCTCCTCATCAGAAATCTTGATTTATGAAGAAACAGAATCGGGATGACAACACTGAAGTTGGAGGCACATTTAGACTGGATTTTGTATATTCCCCAAGAATGGCAATCATTGGAAGGAATGGCTTCCCAAGATGGCTGCTTTGGTAGCTCTGACCAGGTAAAATAATATTTTGTTGAAAAGCTCAATTGATGAAGATGTTCCCTACTCCCCAATATATGCTCTGCTTTCTTAACTTAGTCTTGTCATTTTCTTGGCCAGAGGGAGGCACCGGCTATTGTTTGTATCTTCTAAGATGGCATATGAAACCAGGCTGGGCCTACAAGCTCTCTTAAGAACCAAGAGACTTTTTATTTATTTTTTATTTATTTATTTTTGTCAAGTACGTGTTGGTAATATACATATATATAACATTGTTTATATACATAAGATGGGTACTGATAAGAGGGAACATTAGGACAGGGACGGTAGGCACGCTGGTGCACTTATGCACGCCCCTTACTGACCGCTTAGGAATCGGGTGAGGTCAACAGTGGAAAGTCTAAGGGTAAAGTTTTGGGGGTTTGGTGACGAAACCACAATGTCAGGTAGTGAGTTCCAGGCATTTACCACTCTGTTGCTAAAGTCGTATTTTCTACAGTCAAGTTTGGAGCGGTTCACTTTGAGTTTGTATCTGTTGTGTGCTCGTGTATTGTTGTGGTTGAAGCTGAAGTAGTCATTGACAGGAAGGATGTTGTAGCAGATAATTTTATGAGCTATACTTAGGTCATGCCGAAGGCGACGTAGTTCTACTTTGAAGTAGACTTCAAAGGCTGTGACTTCCCTTTGTGGCAGCACAGCTTCCTATTCAATTATTACTGTTTTTAATTAAAGCAATCTTTTGAAAATGAAAATTAAGGAAGGAAAACCTGGCATGTGTTGAGAGGATGTGTTCATGGGTACATAGGAGTTCAGACACCTGCTGGGTTTTTTGGAGCTCCTTTTTCATGGCGATTCCTGGAAATCCCTTGGAAGCCTGTAATTGTGACAAAGAGATGTTAATGAAAGCAGCAGGACAAATGAAGATCATCCTAATTGATTTGGTCATGCCCTCTGGTCATTCTATTTTGATTGAATATCCTTAATACGGTGAATCAGGTTTAAGGATGAGATTTAAAGATTTAATTAATTGTTGAATTATAGTCCCCAAATTTGGAATTATCTGTTTACGGAGAACTTTGGATCTGTTGAATATTGCAAAAAGACTGTTAGCGGTACATGTGTGCACCACATACCAACGTTTTGGCTTGATGAAATGTATTGTCAGCCCTTGAATAGTTCATTCATTGACATAATGAAATACACAACAGAATGATTTTGGGGTAGTCAAAGTTTAACCTGTTTTTAAAAATAGAAGTGTGTTTACTTTGTATATATTTTAAGTTATTGTATTTTATTATTTTTGTGGGTTTTTCATGTTTTATTTGTGTGCATCTGTGTGTATACGTTTGTGTTCTGTTTTTTTCTTCATCGTTCCAGTTATATTAAAGCAGTTTTTAAATATGTTGTTGTTGTTATTTGCTAACTCATGTCCGAACCATCGTGACCCCATGGACAACGTTCCTCCAGGCCTTCCTGTTCTCTACCATCCTCTGGAGTCCATTTAATCCAGCAGTTCCCAACCTTCCTAATGCCGCGCCCCACGCTCCGCTCCCGCGCCCCCCCGCGCCCCACCCCGCTGCCGCCATTTGGGTTCTTTTACCCTCTGCGCATGCGCAAAGTGTTATGCGCATGCGCAAAGTGTTATGCGCATGCGCAGAGGGTAAAAGAACCCAAATGGCAGCGGCAGGGTGGGTCACGGGGCGCGGGTTGTGGGGCGCGATATGGCCAGGCCTGTGGCAGTGGGGGGGGGAGCTGAGGATGCCGGGGCGACCCCTGGGAAATGGTCGTTCGACCCCCAAAGGGGTCGCGACCCCCAGGTTGGGAACCGCTGATTTAAGTGCATCAGTGACTCCATCCAGCCACCTCATTCTCTGTCGTCCCCTTCTTCTTTTGCCCTTAATCTTTCCCAGCATTAGGCTCTTCTCCAGTGAGTCCTTCCTTCTCATTGGGTGGCCAAAATATTTGAGTTTCATCTTCAGGATCTGGCCTTCTAAAGAGCAAGCAGGGTTGATCTCTTCTAGGACTGACTTGTTTGTTCGCCTTGCAATCCAAGGCACTCGCATTTTAAATATATACTTATATTAATACAGACAAGAAGTATTATTTTTACTGTAAGATTACATTAACAGAATCTTGCAAATCTGAAAGTACAACTCCCTCCCCCTACCTTTACAGTTCAAGAAACTAGAGAGGGTCCCGTCTGAGATGTTTGCCATGCCCACTTTCCTTCTGTGGACCCAGCTGCTGCTTATCTGACCATTGTCTAGTCTGTGGCTCTTCCTCCTGTATTCTAAGGTCATTTACACACATTCATGGGCAATATTTTTTTTATCGGAAAAGAGAAAGCTAAGGAACTAAATCATGATAACTCAAGAGCAGGTGTTGGTTTTTTATTTTTATTTTTTCACATTTAGGGAAATTTGTTCGCTGCAGATGAAGTTAGGTCTAAAGCACAATTTTTTTAAAAAAATGGTCCAATCATTTAAAAAAGTAGAACAGAAACAGAGCTAATTGGCCTATAGGGATTCGATGTTAACTATCCATTACAGTTCACATTTGTTTAGGCTATTAAAGGACAGTCTGACTTGGACAGCAGATTATGTTAAGGATTTGGTAAGTGCATTTTTGTTCTACTTTGTTATTTTTTTGCTTGGATGATTTTTAAAGCTACCTGAACAATAGTAGCATGAGTTGATTTCCCCCCTGTGCTTGTGCTTTTTCAAACATTTCTTGGAAAATGGAGTTCATTTACATAACATTTGATGATAATAGATTCTTTCTCAGCTGCTTTTTAATAGCCTTCATTTTGTAAACGTTGCAAACATGGTATACTTGTTTATTTCATGGTTATAAATGTTACACAAGCACTTCTTAAAATGGTGATACTGTAGAGGGAGTGAGAACAAGGAGTGGACCGCTTATTTTAAAACATGAAGACAAACTGGGGAATAATTCAGATTAAATCCACATTCATAATTTAATTCATATTCAAATCCACATTCATATTTAATTGCTTGGCGTGTGTCTGGGTAAAATATCCCACCCATTAAACAAGATGAGTGTGTGTGTGTGTGTGTGTGTGTGTGTGTGTGTGTGTGTGTGTGTGTGTATGTGTGTGTGAAATTGCATTGTGAATAAATGATTATAGAGGGCTAGAAAAGGCATTTCGTAATATATACAGTACATCTTGATGGGAAAAGCAGCAATTAGCTTTAAAGAATGTTGTGATTTAGAAAGTCACTATAATCAAAAGGTAAAATGCCCTTCTTGAACCTTAAGCCCAAATGATTTTGTTGCAATATTAGTGCTTCCTGGGTCAAATTGCTCATTTTAAATCTGCAAGTTTATGTATTGCCTGAATTTGTGCTGCTTCCTCTTTGTGTATCACGTAAATAAAAACCAATTATGAATGATGCTGTCAGGACTATAATGCACTGAATGGGGAGGCCTAACAGGTAAATATAAGAACAATTCAGAATGTTCCTACAGCCGGGATATCAAACTCCTCAGGGGTGCTTAAATCTGGCCCGCGGGGCTGGCCTGGAAATAGCAAAGGACCGGCCCGTGGTGCCTCTGGCAGCCAAAATCAGGTGCGAGGGGGGTGCGTGCATCCCCGTGCCCTGTTTTTGGCCTGGACAGCCTCCTGCACCACTCTGCCGACCAAAACAGGGCACACGGGGGCCATGTGCGGCCCTCCATCCCCCATTTTCAGCCCGGACAGCCTTATTTTGGCCGGCAAAGTGCTGCAGGAGGCTATCCAGGCCGAAAATGGGGCACGGGAGGGCTGTGGGGGATGCGCGCGGCCTCTCCGTGGCCCGTTTTGGCCCGTAGGATGCTGCAGGAGACGTCTGTCTCTTCTCTCCCGCTCCCTCCCCCTCCCCTCGGCCGGCCTGCGGAGAAATCCAGTTTGACACTCCTGTTCTATAGTAAAAATCAATCCTATCAAAGTAACAGTTATTCTAGTTACACCAGTAAAAGAGTGAGACTCACTGTTGTGTCTATAAAAGTTACAGTACAGGAACAAGAACTCAACTTGGATAGCTGTCAGGTTGCCTCTTTCTGCAGACCACACATTTGGGGGCAGGGTCTGTGCAAATAATCGAAAGCATAAACATGACTGCTAATTAATACTTTCTTTTACCATGACACCAATGCTCAAGGGATTGGCTGCAGTCAAAACCCTCAGTGCTCCAGAAGGTCAGGAGAAGATTGTGTTGTTTATGCTATGTGTGTGAGTCATTTCAGGCTCTCCCAGAATAGCCATGTGTAGTGTAAGCCGTACTCTATCCAAAAAAGAAACAACAACACCTCACCATTTCCCCTTACACACATGCTTCTGGTCTTATTCTGGTATGCTACCCTTATTTACTTTAGGTTTCCTTCCATTTGGGGATTGTTTTAAAAAAAACAACCAATGAAAATGTGGGTGGGGTACAGATTTTATCAATACATGTAGCAAAACCAGGCATTCTGTTCTCTGCTTCAAGCATTTATGAAATGCTTATTTTTATACATTTTTCAGGGCACGTTTATCATTAGGAAGAACAAGGGTACCACTTCACGTCCTTTCCCTAGCGGAGAGGTAAAAGAAATGTCAAGAAGGACAAGCAATCGTGTTGCATTCTTCAGATTTTTCAAGCTTTATTTTGAGGGTTGCAGATTTTTTTTTACCCTGTTAGACAACATTGGTGAAGATGTTTTGAAGTGAGGTTTTTATTCAAAAAGTTTTATTAGTGCAAAGTACAAACATTTTTCTCTTTTTCTCCCTCCCTTCCCCCCCTCCCCCCTCCCCCCCGACTTCCCAGAGAAAGCACAGGGCATTATATTCAATAAAATAAGTTTCAATTAAACTAACAAATTCTTAATTTCCACATCACTCTAAATCTTTAACTCCTTGTTGCACAAAACTTTTTAAGCATAATCTAAAAATCAAGCATATTGTTAATCAAACATCATTACAATATCTCATTGTAATATCTTGAAGTGAGGTTTTTAGTTGCCCCCCTCCCTGTAGGATCATTCACAGTTTTCACTTATCAGCGCCAATCAATAGGACTGGGATCTCAAGGTCGGAAATCTCTCTGTCTCTGTCTCTGTCTCTGTCTCTGTCTCTGTCTCTGTCTCTGTCTGTCTGTCTGTCTGTCTGTCTGTCTGTCTGTCTGTCTGTCTGTCTGTCTCTCTCTCTCTCTCTCTCTCTCTCTCTCTCTCTCTCTCTCTCTCTCTCTCTCTCTGTCTCTCCCGCCCCCCCAGTATCTATCTATCTACAGTATCTATCTACCTGCCTGCCTGCCTGCTTGCCTTACATCCATCTATCCATCCATCCCAGAACAATTCTTGGTGGTGTATAAATTAAAATCATAACTTAGTACCATGAAACAGATAAAAGAATGCGATAATCACAGAACCGTCATTCTCTAATAACGCACTTCCGCTCAGGGAGCACATATACTACCTATTTGGCCATGTATCTCCTATCCTTGCTGTTTGGGACCCAGCTCAAGCTGTAGCTCTGACTGAAAGAGCCAATTATGTTGGGTTGTTTCATGGGGAAAAAAAAAGAACCAAGTTTGTTGGTGCTGAAGAAAGATAAATGATCACCACCCTCAAATTAACATGAGTGGTGTGAAAGAAAAGGAAGGAAGAAAAGAAACAGCCTGCATTTCTGATGCCTCTGCTATTTGTTCGGCATGGTTTGAGCCAAGATGTTCGAGAGAGAGAAGAAAAAGGGAAATGGAGACTCTTTTATTGCAACCCGGAATGCAGGAGCAGTCCTTGATCAACCTGACCTACCAGTGTTCGTGCTTCTGCTGTGCACCTCCCAGATAAAATTGATCAGGTCAAATAAATCAAAGCCGCTATCCCATTGTCAGGAGCTGAAGTAGCAGGATGGGATGTTATATTTCCTGCCTTGGCAGTCCTTCGCATATTCCCCAACTGAACCCTCTTGTCTTCTCACTTCATCTCACACTGCCAATCCAATTTAATAGGCAGTAATAAAATGGGATGCAGAGTAGGGGCCTTAGTGCTTTCTATTTATGTGGGAAAAGTTCAGGTAGCGGATGCACATCTGGTTATGCAGCTGGTTCAAGATAATTGCCAAGGGGGGGGGTCTTCCGAGTTACATTGGATCAGTGTTTCCTTGAATCCCATCACTTGACTTCCGTACAAGCAGGTCTTTGGTTTGGGAAATGGCTGGCAAGGAAGTCCCAGTGGTCCTTACTGACATATGTCCCACAAAATAATGAGCCAGCAAAACTTCTTCCATCTCATAGAAATGCACAAGCTTTTGTTGCAACTGTTTATTGTTCCTCACTCTCCAGTCCCTGGGCTCAACTTGACCTTCAGCTACCAGGAGCTCAATTCAAGCCAGGCTTATAATAATGAATTATACAGTCCATTCCCCCCCCCTCCCTCCCATAATGGTTACACACATTTGCTCAGGAAATAAACATGACAGAATTGTCTCTTTTAATGAAATGTGGCAACCAACCTGTTACATTTTCTTCAGCGATCATAAGTATAGGTTGGGAATGACAGGTTTTAATTGCTCCTTTCCCCATGCTGCTTCTTTAGGCTATTTAAGGAAAATTATGGGATGGAGAGTGGGGAGATTGAAGATTTTATCAGTATTATATGCTTGGAGAGGAATGTATGCATGACACTTTGGTCTGGGATCAATTTATTATTTATTTTATTTATTTAGCATACGGCATACAATGTCAGGGAAATCTACAAATGCTAGATACAATACAGTCCGGATAGCCTAAATTGCTAGCTCATTCTGTTTGGCGCTTGCATGCCTATCCTTGGTGCACCATAGGGGGCGAACTAGCTTAAACCTGTGGACTAGCAGCACTCTTCTGGGCTCTTCCTCCGGTCTCGCCTTGCTTTGCCTTGGGTTTCTTTGACTTGCGTCCAGGTCATGTCCAACGCTGGCTTCCGCTCTCTCCGCACACATGAACGCAGCTAGGGATCAATTTAGAGAAGATGGATTAAGAATGTAGAAGAAATCCATTGCTGATTCTCATGGAACACATTTAGATGTTGCAGTACAATGCTACTTATAAACCTAATGTGGTAGCATCCATACTTCTCTAAAACTCACCTGAGAATTCTCTGTGGGATATTGCATGGGTATATGTCTTATTTGTTAACTGGCCAATGCAAAAGAGCTTGCTGTTGATCGACTTTAGTGCTTGAAGGAAAGTGCTGGAGAAGGTCACTAAAAATTGACTCAGAGCCAGGCCACCTCACACAACGACTTTGCTTCGAGGCAAGTGGCTTCTGTGCGTACAGAGAATGCAGAGAAACATTCAAAGTGAAGTGAAATGGCTGCTGTGATCTAGCCAGTAGAATATTGCTTCAGTTTGCATCTTAAATGGCTCCAACACAGTTTAGTAGGTCTTTATGGCTTAAGCATAATGGGTGACTGAAAACTGAATTCTTTTCTCTGTGGAGACACAAAGAAGAAACATCAGTACTTCTGGAAATGCCCCTCTGATTATGATCAGTTGGGCATTCAAAGGAGTTTAGCCTGAAGAAGACACATGGGTTGAAGAATCCTGCAGGTACAATAACCTCTATAAGTCTCTACTGTAATCCAGGCAGCAGAATAGCAACATTAATACCGTATGTTTCGGAGTATAAGATGCACCTTCCCCCCCCAAAAAAGAGGGTGAAAATCTGGGTGCGTCTTATACTCTGAATGTAGCCCCACCCAGCCTCTCAAACGGAGGTTTCAGAGGCTGAAAAAAGCCTCTGAAACGGAACTTCAGAAAAAAAGCCTTTGAAACGGAGCTTCAGAAAAAAAGCCTCTGAAATGGAGGTTTCAGAGGCAGAAAAAAAAAGCAAGGCGCAGAGCTCACAACCAATGAACCTGTTGCTAAAATTCACCTCTGGGAACAGCTGATTGCGGGTATTCCGGGAGGCCGATCCACCTGCCAATCAGCTTTTTTCTTATTTTCCTCCCCAAAAACTATGGTGCGTCTTATATTCCGGTGCGTCTTATAGTCCGAAAAATACGGTAATTCTGAAAAGATTTGGCAGCATAGAAAATCATCTAGCTGAATGACTGAGGCAAAGGAAAGTACCAATAGTGTTGAGTGCCTTGGGTGCAATCCCAAAACATCACTTGAACACCGTTAGCATTGATAAAACCACCACCAGTCAATTGCAAAAAAAACAGCTGTACTCAGAACAGCTTACGTCCTGTGACAATACCTTTAATCTTATTAAACAATAACTTATCCTGGGAAGGATTCTGTAGGTATTTAAAAATGCCAGATCCAGTCTAAACATCTGGTTGACTGTGTGACAGACTCTAATCATCATCATCATCATCATCATAATATGCACATTGACAAAATTTCCATCTCTCAATTGCAAAAGACCACACTGCTGAGATCTGCAAATATACTAAACCACTACATTACAATATCCTAGGTTCTTGGGAAGAACTTGATGCATATGAAGGCCAACATCATCTAAAGAACTGGCAGCTGTTATTTTTGTGTATGTAATAATAACACGACCTTGTATACTCTTGTCTAATGCATTGTACTTCCATTTTATTATAGTTAAAATACAAATTACAGTAGCGTTACCATGTCTAAATGTTCATTCACGTAGACAAGATAGATAAATAATATAGGAAAGTGCAGAATGTAAGAAAATGTGTATCTACTTTCTTGCGGATATCTGTGGCGACCATTTTATTGGAAATTTTCTTGAATTTATTGCAGCCTACTTGAATATGCCTTGAATGCTAGTTTTCAAACAGTATTTAACACTTGGTTAAGAGAGAAAGGAGATTGCATGTATGAATTATAGAGTGTAAGGGCATCTACGGGAGTGGGTGTAGTATCACAATCTAAGCTCTGCCTGTTTTGTATATGTATGCAACATTGACACATGTACCGTATTTTCTGGCGTATAAGACGACTGGGCGTATAAGACAACCCCCAACTTTAAGATGGTTTAAAATGATCTGCATATAGATCAGTAATCAATGTATCTATCAATGTAATGTAATCAATGCAATCAATACATCTATCAGTAATCAGCCAATATCTTAATTAATCAATCAATCAATCAATTAATAATATGTAAACAATCATATGATAAATCAGGCTTATCAAATTACCCAGTAATACAATCAATCTATAATTAATCAAAGGCAAAACCATTCCAAATCCACTTTATATTTCACTGTTCTCTTCTTTCCTTTAAGTTCAGTTTTTCCACCTTTTTAAAGAAAACGGGTCAATGGGGCTTTTTATTTATTTATTTTTCTTCTACACTCCACAGTCAGGCTATTATTGCAGGGTCCCTTTAAATTTTGTTCTCCTCTGTGCTGCTTTTCCTCCTGGGCTTTGAAATGTAGATTGAGCTGGAACTTTTTTGACTTGTGCGAAGAGAAGGCTGTCCTTCGATTATCCGAATTCCTTCTCCCCTCCAAGCAGGAGAAGCCTCAGCTTTCCACTCAAACAAAGTCTGTAAAATTCATGCAGGAGAGGGGGGGTCTTTTTCCCCTTCAAAGGCAAACAGTCTTTCGCTGCCTTGGAACTTCAATGCAGCTCCTGTGAGAGGGAGGGGGAACAATCCCTTAGCTGAGTAGGGAGTTACCAAACTTTTAAACTCCTGGCATTAACATAACTTTTTGAGGCTTTTTTTGGGGAGGAACTTTTTCTTGGGGCGGCTTTCCAGCACTGGCAATTACCGTATTTTCCGGTGTATAAGACGACTGGGCGTATAAGACGACCCCCGACTTTTGAGAAGATTTTCTTGGGTTAAAAAGTCATCTTATACGCCGGAAAATATGGTACATAAGGGTGTGGTTTATAATTATTAATTGGATTATAATACTTGTCCTATGTACAGGTGTTGACCTCCTGCAGATCCCACTACTGATAAACCCAGGCATAGAGATGTCAGTATTCTCATCTGAGATCTTCTGAAAAGTCCCTGAAATTTGGCAAGATGAAATATTGAAATATTGCAAGTTTAGACTCATTTCATTTTTAATTGTTAGGAGGCTAAGTATATTTCTGGCTCTGGAAGATGTATTGCTACCATGTTGTGGTTACTATTCCTAAAGACCTTAGCTCAGTGATGGCGAACCTATGGCATGGGTGCCACAGATGGCACGCGGAGCCATATCTGCCGGCACGCGAGCCGTTGCCCTAGCTCAGCTCCAGCGTGTATGTGCGTGCCCGCCAGCTGATTTTTGGCTCGCGCTGAGGCTCTGGGAGGGCGATTTCGGCCTCTGGAGGGCCTCCGGGGTGGCAGGGAGAGCGTTTTCGCCCTCCCCAAGCTCCAAGAAAGCCTCTGGAACCTGGGGAGGGCAAAAAATGGGTATAGCTGGCCCACTGGAAGTCAGAAAATAGGGGAGTGGGGGGGGTCGTGCCTGCATGCGCAGGGGGGTGGGGCAAGTGGGAGGCTTTGAATTATGGGTGTGGGCACGCACGCATGTACGATAGTGCACGTGCGCACTATTTCGGCACCCGAGGAAAAAAAGGTTCGCCATCACTGCCTTAGTTCATACCTAGATCTGGAAGAAACATATGAATAATATTAAAGAGATTATTATACCTTTCTTTGGTAGGCTGCTGTGTAACAATGGTTTTAATTTAAAAGGTTTCTAACTTAACCAATCCATATCCTCAATAATAATACAGTATTTTCCCAATCCCGTTTCTTCTCTAGGCTTTGGATGTGTAGAAAAATTTGGGTGCAGAAATGCTCGGATATATTTACAAATGGGAATCTGCATTTCTGGCAGAAGGTACCTGCTGCTAAGATTGCTGACCTGCAATAAAAACCTGGAAAAGCTATCAAGGTAAGAAGTGCCCCCAATACTTTAAACAGATCCTGAGATTTCCGAAATACTTGATGATAACATAAGTTTAATAAAGTTCTTTGAAGTATTTTGCCTCCTTCGAAAGCAGATGTCTCCAAACTCTTTAGCTCAACCACCCCTTCATGACGTTTGATTAACCCTCAAACATTTATTATATGGCAATAATTTAATAAATACAATTTAACTAACAGTACTATGAATAATAATAATAATGGGAACTGAAGCCCACTCTTACTGCTGGCTGACCATTTAATGCTGAGCAAGATTGTCTTATCAGTAGCTACCTCACCTTCAAGATTAGGGACTGGCATAGAGGCCCCAAAAGATTAATTGAGCCCAATGAACTTTCCATCCTTATTAAAAAAAGGGTGAAAGATTTATACCTCCCATCATTATCAACCCCACTTATTGACACTCAGATTTACTAATCCCCTTGACCCACAGCCATTTATTGACCACTATAGGCCCTTTACGAACTGTTGTACTTCAACTCCCAGAATTCCTGAGCCTGCAACCTTTAGTGGGGCCACAATTTATGTGGATGGAGGTATAGAAGGCTAAGTGAGCCTGGGGCTTTTGGGAGCGGGGATTTTGCAGCTTATATTTGAATTATGTTAATGTTATTTTAGGGCTAATACTTTTAATTGCCCTCGGAGTTTGGCCATCATGATCAAAGAAGGCTGGAGAAGTGCCCACTAGTGCCCACTTCTGTCCACAACATTGTTTGTGTTTGGGTATTCTTCCCAGAGGAGTTTGCCTGGGTTGGCTCCAGTGGTGGGTTCCTACCAGTGCGGTCCACTCTATAGCACCGGTAGTGGCCCGCTGGTGATGTCACAGTACCGGTGCGGTCGGTTGCCGGTGCCTAGACGCCACCATTTTTTTAAAAAAATTTTTTTTAAAAAAATTTTTAAAAAATTTTCTTCTGCGTATGCCCAGAAGCCAAGCTTCTGGCACTGTGCATGCGCTGCCTTCCTACCCTACAGTGAGTCCAAGCAGGGGCTGAGGGAGTGCGGGAGACGCTGAAAGAACGGGCGGCAGGAGTTATCTCCATTCCCCTCCCTTCAGCAGTCCGAGAAGCCACGAACGTGCGGTGATGATCCTAGGCATTTTCGCACGTTTGAGGCTTCTTGAGCTGCTGAGGGGAGAGGGAATGGGTGGCAGGAGCCTAGGATCATCGAATGGGGAGAAGCATTCAGGCCGGACGGAGCCTCCTAGAAGAACCGCTGCCGTGGTCTTGCGGCTCCCACTGCAGGGGGGCTGCGTTGCGGGTGGGCAATGCCCCCCCCACTTCTCCAGCCGCTGCCAAGCTCCCGAGGCCCACATCCACCCGGTCACATGGCTGGCAAGCCACACCCACAAAATAAGCCACGCCCACAGAGTGGTAGTAAAAAAATTAGGAACCCGCCCCTGGTTGGCTCTGCAAGAGAATGGAGAGGCAGGAAGTTAGCTGGGTGGTGGGAGGAGCGGAAGAGCGGCAGGCTGCAGCATCTAGTGAAATCTTTCTTTAGAATATCTTTTCTAAAAGTGTAATCCAAATTGTTCAAGGTTTTTTAAAATTATTATAATAAAATTTTAATGCTGCCCATCTCACCTACAAAGTGACTCTGGGTGACTTAAAAGTCTAAATCTCATCTTTATCAAATTTACTGAATATCATATTTAAATAGGAGACTTCTTTTTTTAAAAAAAATCTTTATTTGGTTTTTTTCTTTAAATAGGAGACTTCTATGTGTTGTTGTATATACTATGTGTTGTTGTATTTCCTTTGTATACTTTTTATGCAGGGTTATGGTGGGAGGAGGTTTGCAAATAGGTTTCTACTTGATTTTTGCTCAGTATTCCTTTAAATCATAAAATCTATGCATTGGAAGGAGTTGGTGGATCATTTAGCCTGGTGTTTTTCAAACTTGGCAACTTTAAGATATGTGGACTTCAACTTTCAGAATTCGCCAGCCAGCTTAGGGAATTCTGAGAGTTGAAATCTGTACATCTTTAAGTTGCCAGGTTTGAAAAACCTGATATAGTCAAATTCTTAAATAATGTCGCGTATGAATGCTAGATATTAATAAATTATATTTTATGACAACAGAATCTATACTGCCTGATTATACTGCTTCACTATAAAAGCACTTTTTAATTAACAATAACCAGGAAAAATCTTTAATCCAGACATATAACAATTTCTAATTAATTGTTGCTCATTAATTTTTGATCTTGGCTGCAACAACCTAGGCAATCAATAGGTAGAAATGAAGAAATTCAAAACATTCTAAATCTTTGTTGCTCTTTTTTCTATGAACCTCCCTCCCCTCCCTTTTTTGTTGAGAATGTACAACAGGCTAGTAAAGTTTTTCTATAGGTCCCTTTGGAATTTTGAAAGTAGACTGTAGGTGTTCTCTCAAAAATTTCCACCTGTTGAGTTTTGCCTATTCCCAAAACAGCTGTGGATGGGTACAGAACACCTGTTTATCAGAATTTAGATGAATGAGTTTGTTCATTGTCCTGTCTTCTAGCTGATCAGAATTATTTCTAGTACCCAGATGTTTTCTTTTTTCCTGCATCAGTGGGCATCATCCCCACCATTTTCTAAAACAAGAAGCAATGGGTGGAAAATAATCAAGGAGAGAAGCAACTTAGAACTAAGGAGAAATTTCCTGACAGAACAATTAATCAGTGGAACCACTTGTCTCCAGAAGTTGTGAATGCTCCAACACTGGAAGTTTTTAAGAAGATGTTGGATAACCATTTGTCTGAAGGGTTTCCTGCCTAAGCAGGGGGTTGGACTAGAAGACCTCCAAGGTCCCTTCCAACTCTGTTATTATTATTATTATAAAATTTCTTTATCAATGGGGGAAAAAGCCCCCCTCCCATTGCTGGTACAGGTAGTCCTCAACTTACAGCAGTTCATTTAGTGACAGTTCGAAGTTACAACATCACTGAAAAAAGTGACTTATGACCATTTTTCACACTTAACGACCATTGCCGCATCCTCATGGCCACATGATTTGGATGCTCGGCAACTGGCCCATTTTTATGACGGTTGCAGCGTCTCCAGATCATGTGAAGACCTTCTGGAAAGCAAAGTGAAATGGGGGAGTCAGATTCACTTAACAACCGAGTTATACACTTAACAACTGCAATGGTTCACTTAACAACTATGACAGGAAAAAGTCATAAAATGGGTCAAAACTCACTTAACAAACGTCTCACTTAGCAACATAAATTTTGGGTTCAGTTATAGTTGCAAGTCGAGGACTACCTGTATTTTGAGGTATTCTTGGAATAGGCTCTTCCCCAAAATTGTCTCCTTTGGATGTTATTTGGTGATGGGCTAAGTATCTTCAAAAGTCTGATAATGAACCAGACAAAGCTCATAGTCTCAGCCTCATAATGGAAACAGACAAAGAGCATCTCCAAAGGCAGAAATTGGAAAGAAAATATGTGCTGTTCTCCATCCTTTCTTCTAAAGCATGACTGATTAAGAATTTACCCCAGTTTAGGCGTGAATATGATTCTACCCCCCTAAGTATTATGCTTTTATTAATCCATTTCATTTAATTTCCAGTCTTCATTAACTTTTCCTCTCCCACCCCCTTTTTTTATAGCTTTTGCCTTGTATTTTACCCTGTTCTACATTTATTATTGTTCTTTCATTCTCAGTGGCTTCCTTTTCCCTCCCCCCTGCCCTCCTTTTCTGCAGGATGAGCTCCTGTGCCAAATCAATGCTTCCATCTCAGTGGCTGTTCCTGGCATATGTGTTAATGGTGTGCTGTAAATTGTTGTCTGCAAGTAGCCATCCTCCTCGGGGACCGGCAGGTAGGAGCTTTCAAACTCATTAGGCACTACCGAGGCCAATTAATAACACTCTCCAAATGTTAGAGTCCACTTTTTAGCCATAGATAATTGATGAAGCTGTTTGGCAATGCGGTTGTGATCAGAGCGAAAGAGACAAAAAGGTTACGAACTCACACATAAAGAAAGATGAATTATTGCTAAGCCTTTGAAGCAGTTCATGATGTTGTCTGTGTCAGACAATTTCCTGAATGAATTCATGAGACTCTGTGGATTTCAAAGGTTCATGGTTTTCTTTTTCACGTGACTCAACACTCCCCCACCCCCCCCAAAATCACAAAACAGAACCAAAAAGTGGAAGAAATATTCACCAGAATTGTGAGGAGAGGAGATATTGTTCTCTCGTAAACAGTTTACACTGATTACCTGAATAGAAAAAATCCTTTCCTGAACAGCTGTTGCGATCTCGAGCAGTTGGCATGTTCTCGTCTATAAAGAGATAAAAACAAGTTGCCTTATGCTGTGGCCTCCTAGAGAAATAAATCAGCTTTCAAATGATGGAAAAGATGGGAGGGCTTTCAGTTAAATTTGGGTCCAAGCACAAGGCTTTGGCAGTGGCACTGATAGCAAACCATAATAATGTTGAAGTAATGTTGAAGCGCGATGGCTCAGCGGTTGAAGATGCTGAGCGTATCAGCTGGAGAGCTGACAGCCTGGGTTCTCGAGACCTCAGTCAAAATCAGAGTCAGATACGACTGATAGGGGGAAAAAAATTTACCACATTTTTCGGAGTATAAGATGCACCTTTCCCCCCCCAAAAAAGAGGGTGAAAATCTAGGTGCGTCTTATACTCTGAATGTAACCCCGCCCAGCCTTTCAAACAGAGGTTTCAGAGGCTGAAAAAAGCCTCTGAAATGGAGCTTCAGAAAAAAAGCATCTGAAACGGAGCTTCAGAAAAAAAGCCTCTCAAACGGAGGTTTCAGAGGCTAAAAAAGCCTCTGAAATGGAGCTTTGGAAAAAAAGCCTCTGAAATGGAGGTTTCAGAGGCAGAAAAAAAAAGCAAGGCGCAGAGCTCACAACCAATGAACCTTTTGCTAAAATTCACCTCTGGGAACAGCTGATTGGGGGTATTCCGGGAGGCCGATTTACCCGCCAATCACCTTATTCTTATTTTCCTCCCCAAAAACTAAGGTGCGTCTTATACTCCGGTGCGTCTTATAGTCCGAAAAATACGGTAATAACTTGCATTGGAGGATATCATCATTAAATGTTGCAGTTATATACAGCACAGGGGTGAAATGCTACCAGTTCGGGCCAGTTTGCCCCAATCCTTAGTAACAAATACTGCCAGTTCTCCAAACCGGTAGTAAAAAAGCTTTTAAAAAGTAAACAAAAAGTTTTACACAATCGTGCAGCTCAGCTGATTGTCACAGCTAATGAACCTTTTTTAAAAACTTTTTAAAAAGCATTTTTACTAACTATTCCTGGGAGCTGGTAGTAAAAAAATGCTTAAAAAAGTAGAAAAAACATGTTAATGTTAAACAACAGTGTTTGAACTTGAAGATATTACGTCAGCCATTAATTTAATAATCACTATTGATGTTATCTTTGTTTTACCATGGCTGTTTTAATATACTGTATTTTGCCCCTATTGATGCTTTCGGTTTTGTACCAAGTGCATGGCATTGAGGCTCATATAGATTTATTTAAAAAAGAATTGTATGACCCCTTAAATCTTTTTCCCAGTGAGCAAAATTGGTCTAATTTGGGAGGGGGGAATTCAGAATATTAAGACATACTTTTGAATACTGGTAGTCCTCGACTTACAACAATTCATTTAGTGACCATTCAAAGTTACAGTAGCACTGAGTGAATTATGATCATTTTTCACACTTACAAACTTTATAGCAGCCCCATGATGAGGTGATAGAATAGAATAGAATAACAGAGTTGGAAAGGACCTTGGAGGTCTTCTAGTCCAACCCCCTGTTTAGGCAGGAAACCCTACACCACTTCAGACAAATGGTTATTCAACATAAGAGCCGAGGTGGCGAAGCGGTTAGAGGCAGGTACTGCAGGCCACTTTAGCTGACACTGATCCGCAGGTCAGCGGTTCAAATCTCACCGGCTCAAGGTTGACTCAGCCTTCCATCCTTCTGAGGTAGGTAAAATGAGGACCCAGATTGTTGGGGGCAATATAAATATACATTGCTTACTGGTGTAAACCGCTTAGAATGCTTGCACTGTGAGGCGGTATATAAATCTCACAAAATAAATAAATAAATAAATAAATAAATAAATAAATAAACATCTTCTTAAAAACTTCCAGTGTTGGAGCATTCACAACTTCTGGAGGCAAGCTGTTCCACTGATTAATTGTTCTAACTGTCAGGAAATTTCTCCGAAGTTCTAAGTTGCTTCTCTCCTTGATTAGTTTCCACCCATTGCTTCTCCTGCTCTCAGGTGCTTTGGAGAATAGCTTGACTCCCTCTTCTTTGTGGCAGCCCTTGAGATATTGGAACACTGCTATCATGTCTCCCCTAGTCCTTCTTTTCATTAAACTAATGCTTGACAGCTGACTCACATTTATGATGGTTGCACTGTCCCAGAGTCATGTGATTCCCTTTTGCAACCTTTTGACAAGCAAAGTCAATGAGGGAAGCCCGATTCACTTAACAACCGTGTTGTTAACTTACCTACTGCAGTGATTCACTTAACAACTGGGGCAAGAAAGGTTGGTAAAATGGGGCAAAACTCACTTAACAAATGTCTCACTTAAGTACAGAAATTTTGGCCTCAATTGTGGTCGTAAGTCAAGGACTACCTGTACTACACATAAAGAGCTTTAAGGCATCAGGATATCATTTTGCTCCTTTACTCTTTTGAAGAAGTGACTGGACTGCCATCTGTAAGAAATGGTGTAGGGCCGTGATGGCGAACCTATGGCACAAGTGCCACAGGTGGCATGCGGAGCCATATCTGAGGGCACGCGAGGCATTGCCCTATGTCAGCTTCAACGCACATGCTGATTTTTTACCTTCCGGAGGGTGGGAGAGGCCATTTTCACCCTCCCCAGGCTTCAGGAAAGCCTCTGGAGCCTGTGGATGGCAAAAAACGGTAGCCCACCCCCGCCCTCTGGACTTCCAGTAGACCCATTGGGCTGTTTTTTCGCCCTCCCCAGGCTTCAGGAAAGCCTCCTGAAGCCTGGGGAGGGCGAAAACCGCCTCCCCCCACCCCTTGGAAGGCCGAAAGTTTCCGAACTTCTGGTAAGCCTGTTGGGCCCATTTTTTGCCATCCACAGGCTTCGGAGGCTTTGCTGAAGCCTGGGGAGGGTAAAAAATGGTCCAACGGGCCTACCGGAAGTCTGGAGGCTTCAGTGAGGCCTGCGTGCATGCACAGGGGGCAGCACTGGGGGGGGGAGTTGGGCACGCATGCGTGGGGGGAGGACATTGCATTATGGGTGTGGGTACGCACGCGTGCACTATCACCCTTTTGGCACGTCATCAGTGGTGCCTGCTTGGGCGGGGGGTTGGACTAGTTGATCTACAAGGTTCCTTCCAACTCTGTTATTCTATTCTTCAGTGGAAAGCAAAGCTTAGAGCGGAGAAGGCCAACCCAGCACTCTGTTTGAAAAATAGCATTCTGCTTAAGGGTTGAAAATACAACTGTGCAAAAGCCTTAAACCAGCCACTACTCTTCTAAAAAGCCATCACACAAACAAGAGAGTCATACATTTAGCAATTCCCTTTAGTTGCATGGCTTCTCCTAACCCTGTATTAGTTGGGGTTGCGGTGAAGGTCAGTTTCTATCCATAGATCAGGTAAAAAATACAGAGTACTTCTGCAAATAAAAAGAATCCCTGAAAGGGGGCAGGAGAAAGATGTGGTTTTTCATGCTTTTTTGGGATGGATAACAATTAAATAGAGCTGTGATGTTCATAAAAATGTATCTGTTGCAGTAAGAACAGTACTTGATATTCTGATTGTTTTGAAAAACCAGGGAAGGATGCCTGTCTTGTGTTGAATGCTATGTGTTTGGGATGTAGGGAATCTTGTAGCTTCTGTGGGGATAAAAATCTGTGAATTTGTGAAGCAAATTAAGTTAAGTAAATTCAGCTTATTTAAATATTTTCAAGGTGCGGAAATGATGTGTGTCTGTGGGAAGGACAGGATAATTTAGAATTAATCCAGCTTTAGAATCAGAATTATAATTAGAATTATCCAGCTTTCCTGGATAGTACACTGCTCTTATTTCATTTCATCGTAGCCAGATGCAATTACAGCATTAAGATGAAATTTTAGTAAATTATAAATTTAGAAATGCCTACTTTGCTACTGTTACATATTGCCCCTATTAAAATCAAATGTCTATGTTATGGTTCTGTGTTAAAGTTCTAATTAACACCATCTGCCTTTTAAGAAATCTGTGATTGCTGGCAATCCCTGACTTCATTTACCTAGTCCCATATCTAACAATTCAATGTGCAGAGATCTGTGTGCTCTTATCATAAGATGTGTCTAACATATGAATGTCTGAAAGTACAGTACAGGTAGTCTTCAACTTACAACCATTTATTTAGTGACTGTTTGAAGTTAGAACGGCACTGGCTTATGACTGTTTTTCATACCATTGCAGTATCCTCGTCATGTGATCAAAATTTGGACGCATGGCAACTGGCATGTATTTATGATGGTTGCAGTGTCCCTGGGTCATGTGATCACCTTTTGCGACCTTCTGACAACTTACCGTATTTTTCGGAGTGTAAGACATACCCTTTTCCCCCTAAAAGAGGCTGAAAATTTGAGTGCGTCTTATACTCTGAATGTAGGTTTTTCGAAGCTTTTTTTTCAGCCCTAACGAGACGCTAACAAACATCCCGGCTCTTACCGGCATGCAGACTTTTTCATTGCTACTCTCTCCGAAGGAGGTTTTTTCCAGCCCTAAATCTTTGCAGGCTTTTTTTCATTGCTACTCCCTCCGAATAAGATTTTTTTTAAGCCCTAACCAGGGGATAAAATAATGTGCTGAAGCTGACCAGACTAAGGACGCTAGCCAGATGAATACCTGGTAGGCAGATTCCCCCCCCCCCTATTTTCCTCCCCCAAAACTAAGGTGCGTCTTATAGTCCGGTGCGTCTTATACTCCGAAAAATACAGTAAATCAATGGCGGAAGCCAGATTCACTTAACAATAGTATTCCTAACTTAACAACTGCAGTAATTCCCTTAACAACTATGGCAAGAAAGATCGTAAAACGGAGCAAAACTCACTTAACTGTCTTGCTTAGCAGCATAAATTTTTAGCTCAGTTGAGGTCGCAAGTCAAGGACTACCTATAGGACGAACTTGTCCTTGAGGATGAATTTCAGGGTTCTATTTGAAAACACCATCTACAGTTAGTGGCCAAAATAAATGTGCATATTTTGAATGCATAAACATCCATCCTTGTTTAGCTTGTTAGCCATTAATGTCTAGACAGTGTTCCAACTAGGTTTTAGGTTTTATTTTTCTGGAATGCAAGAGAAGATGCAGTGGCAAAAACACGTTGACATTGGAATTTGTTTCCAACCTAGGATTCAATCACACCTCTTTAAAATTCATTCACCATCCAGTCCCAAGAGAAATACCTGTGATGGGAATTTGATGCTGTGTATTGTGTGCATGAAAGATAAGTGCTCATTATAGGTGATGCAGATTCTTCAACGTTACAACTCAAGATTATGATTATACATTTTGGTAGGATTAAGACTGACTTTTAGACTTTCCAGAATGCACCTTCTGATATTAAAGACTTTGCAAAATGTGAACCACTCGTTGTGAAAGAAAAATAGATGACCTTACGGGTAATTGCTTCTGGAAACCTCAAAGAACACACAAGCAATATACTGTTGTCATTGCTAAGTTTTGCTTCTTCTTGGGAATTGAAGCAAACAGTTTAAATTTGAGTGGAATGGAAGATTAGTCTATCACATAGGCTAAAACGTAGCCTGCCACATTTTGGCTGAGATCCCCCCCCACCCCAATAACCTTGCTAAACTGCTTTGAGGTCACAGAATATTCCATCACATTGTAACTGCTCAGGTTGAGATCAGTCATTAGGATGTTGATAAACCATGAAGTCTTTGTGAGGGATGTGAAGGGACTGAGAGAGAGATTTACAGAAAAGGGGGAGGGTTCCTAGGTAAACAAAGGCTGGTAGATAAGAAATAAGAACAGAGAATAAGGTCCAAGTGGAAGAGAAGATAAGGAGAGAGAAATCAGAATGGCTGAAGGAAGGGTCAATAGGCAGATAACTAAAAAAGTTGAGGGGAGTAAGCAGATGATTTACCGTATTTTTCGGAGTATAAGACGCACCTTAGTTTTTGGGGAGGAAAATAGGGGAAAACAATCTGCCTACCAGGTATTCATCTGGCTAGCGTCCTTAGTCTGGTTAGCTTCAGCACATTATTTTATCCCCTGGTTAGGACTTAAAAAAACCTTCTTCTGAGAGAGTAACAATGAAAGAGCATGCAAGCAAGTAAGAGCTGGGAAGATCGTTAGCACCTGGTTAGGGCTAGAAAAAACCTTCTTTGGAGCAAGTAGAGCAATGAAAAAAAACCCTGCAAAGACTTAGGGCTGGAAAAACATTCTTCTGAGAGAGTAACAATGAAAGAGCCTGCAAGCTGGTAAGAGCTGGGAAGATCGTTAGCACCTGGTTAGGGCTGGAAAAAACCTTCTTTGGAGCAAGTAGAGCAATGAAAAAAAAAACCCTGCAAAGACTTAGGGCTGGAAAAACATTCTTTGGAGAGAGTAACAATGAAAAAGCCTGCAAGGTAAGAGCTGGGAAGATCTGTTAGCACCTAGTTAGGGCTGGAAAAAAAGCTACATTCGAAGTATAAGACACACCCAAATTTTCAGCCACTTTTAGAGAGGAAAAAGGTGCGTCTTATACTCCAAAAAATACGGTAGTTAAGATCAAGGATGTAATTCAGAAAAAGAAGAATGGGTTAAGAGCGATACACCCAAATATGAAGTCTCTCCAAACTGCAAAAGGCAAGAAGAACTAGGTGATTTGATAATATAATAATACAAAATGAGCCAGGAAGCTTAAAACCAGAGGTTTGAGATGCTCAGTCTAGGGGCAAATAGAAATTGCAGAAAATAGGAATGAAACTTGGATCTCAGTGCTAGGCTTCTGGACTCTCGTTACAGGAACCTTTGCTGCATTTAATCATATCAAAGCAGTAAAAGAGTTACTTGGTACACAGGTTGTACCTTATGGGTTTCAGTTAATACTTATACAAGGAATGGCTTTGATTTGTGATCACAGCAGTCAGTCGCTAATATTTCTGAGCAAAGTGCTCAACTGATTTCTTTGAACCTTCTCCTGCTCTTCAGTTCACTAACTGTTCATAGTTCACTAACACCAGGCAAGTTTTAGCAACCCCAATTGCCAGTTTTAGCAACGCCTGGCAGATTGATTTCTTCAAGCAGGCAGAAGTAAGCAATGAGATACCTATGGCAGCCCTTGGAAAACTCAGCTTCATGTTACTCTCCCTGCTTCTCCTCTTTATATTGTTTATGTTTTTAAAACTCCATCTTCTAAATAGTAACTTAGAATCTTTGTATACAGGAATGGAACTAAAGCATTTCTAGAATTTGAATTAAAATTATTGCTGGCTACAATTCATCACTTTGTTCAGAAAAAGGCCTATCCATTCACCCAAAGGAAAAGATACGTTAGCCCCGTAGAAAGTGTCTTAGGGTGTTGGATGGAATGGTGGAGGATAGCCTATCGTGTTTGCCTTCTGGTAAACAAATGTTTTACAATCACATTCACTGTGGCATCCATTTTGTGAGATAACAGTCATTTTGTGAGAGCCGGTTTGGTCTAGTGCAGTGATGGCGAACCTTTTTTTGCTCGGGTGCCAAAAGGGCGCGCACGTGCCCACACCCATAATGCGCACAAACCCCCCCCCGTGCTGCCCCCCCCAGGCATGCGTGCAGGCCTCACTGAAGCCTCCGAACTTCCAGTAGGCCCGTTGGGCCATTTTTTGTCCTCCCCAGGCTTCGGAGACTTTCCTGAAGCCTGGGGAGGGCAAAAACGGCCTCCCCCTACCCTCCGGAAGGCCGAAAATCAGCTGGCCAGCATGCACATGCGCACTGGAGCTGACATAGGGCAACCCCTTGCGTGCACTCAGATATGGCTCCACGTGCCACAGGTTCGCCATCACGGGTCTAGTGGTTAAGGCACCAGTCTAGAAAGTGGAAAACCATGATTTCTAGTCCTGCCTTACCCATGAAAGTCAGCTGGGTGATTTTGGCCCAGTTCCTCTCTCTCAGCTCAACCCACTTCACATAATTGTTTTTGTGGGGAAAATGTGTTGGAGGAAGGAAGGAAAGAGGAGGAAGATGTGTTGGATATGTTCTCAGGCTTGGGTTGTTTGTAAAAATAATAAAGATGGGATGCAAACAAATAAATAATACTTTCAACATTCCCAATAATATTTTCAACCAGCCCCAAGTGGTTTCCTAGTCTTGCAAGAAAGATGAGACTAGAAATGCGACTAGAAACTCAGTCTTCCATCCTTCTGAGGTTGGTAAAATGAGGACCCAGATTGTTGGGGGCAATATGCTGAACTCTGTAAACCGCTTAGAGAGGGCTGTAAAGCGGCATAGAAATCCATTCAAATAAATAAATAAACAAATAAATAAAAGCGGTATATAAGTCTAAGTGCTATTGCTATTGCTAAATGCTAACTCATAAGCAAAAATTGATGGCACAACAGGCTTTTGAGCCCAAAGATGCACAAATTCTATAGAACATTTTACTTGGTTTTATATTGCTGACCTCTATGACTAAGCCCAGTTTTATAGCTTCTGAGCACTGCTGCACTCTCCCCATAGCATTTCATGTGCTTAAATCACCCAGGCATTTTCCCCACACTTCCTCCTAATAATAAATCTAAAATACAGAGAAAATGTAGCACACATGTAGTTGGAGGTTCCGAAGGCCCTGGCTGAACCTCTGCCTCTGGCACCGAGTCCTCGCCAGCCTCCTCACTGTCCGACTCGAGTGCCAGCTGCACAGGCCGCTTGCGCATCACCTTATCGGCCTTGTCTCTGGCTGCTGGCAACAGAGACATGAAGAATATGTGAATCCTACAGCTTGGTTCTCCATCTAAACAAACAGCTGCATCATGTGGAGAGAGAAAATATGTGTTATTGACAGGACAGTAGGAGGAAAGCTTGAAGTTAATAGGTTCACCCCTCCTCCTGTTATTTACATCCTGTTTCTATTTCCTCACTGAATCTGAAGTTGATTTAAGGCAAGAAATCTTCAGGATAAATATATTTCTCTCTTATCTAAATCTAACCAAATAAGTTTCCCCTGGGTTTCAAAGTGACCGAGCCATAGACAAATACTTCGACAGCAGCTCATGGGCCACTCCCCAAGCTTGCATGCATATACAATGGAGGAATTAGATATGTATCTCTAATCAAAATTTGCAAGTAATTCTAGAGTAGAAAGATTGGAATGGAGGAAAGGGAAGGGAAAAACTCTGTCATCGAGGGGCAAAGTGCAGTGGTGACAGTAGCATCGTGCCAGCACAATGGAAGTTCTACCTCTTTCATACATGTTGTGATGCCTCCCGCCATTTTGGCAAAAATAGTAGGCCTCACGGATAGTTCTGGGAAGAAAGTATCAGTTGGAATTTGATGGGCCACAGTTTTTATTTGGCTTGTAGTACATATATAAAGTGATCTTGGTTAGGCATTCATTCATGGCATACCAATATCTCATCTTGTGTATCTTCTTGAAACTATAGGTGGGGTACTCTACATGGGGAAGAAATACACGGGAGAAGACCAAATGACAGGGCTTTTCTACAGCATCCCCTATTCTTTGAAGGTTTTTTTTGCCCCTTCCCGTATAGGTACATATCCCCCTTAACCAGTGGTGGGTTCCTACCAGTGCGGTCCACTCTATAGCACAGGTAGCGGCCCGCTGGTGACGTCACAGTACCGGTGCAGTCGGTTGCCGGTGCCTGGGCGCCGCCATTAAAACAAAAATTTTTTTTTACATTTTTTAAAAAAATTTCTTCTGCGCATGCCCAGAAGCCAAGCTTCCGGAACTGTGCATGCGCTGCCTTCCTACCCCACAATGAGTTCAAGCAGGGGAGGATGGCTGAGGGAACGCGTGAGACGCTGAAAAAACGGGCGTCAGGAGCTATCTCCATTTCCCTCCCTTCAGCAGTCTGAGAAGCCACGAACACGCGGTGATGATCCTAGGCATTTTCGCACGTTTGAGGCTTCTCGAGTTGCTGAGGGGAGGGGGAATGGGCGGCAGGACCTATCTCAGTTCCCCTCCCTTCAGCAGTCCGAGAAGCCACGCCCAGTGGTGGGTTCCTACCGGTGCGGTCCACTCTATAGCACCGGTAGCGGCCCGCTGGTGACGTCACAGTACTGGTGCGGTCGGTTGCCGGTGCCTGGGCGCCGCCATTGTTTAAAAAATTTTTTAACATTTTTTTAAAAAATTTTCTTCAGCGCATGCCCAGAAGCCGAGCTTCCGGCACTGTGCATGCGCTGCCTTCCTACCCCACAGTGAGTCCAAGCAGGGGAGGATGGCTGAGGGAGCGCATGAGACGCTGAAAGAACGGGCGGCAGGAGCTATCTCCATTCCCCTCCCTTCAACAGTCCGAGAAGCCACGAACGCGCGGTGATGATCCTAGGCATTTTCCCACATTTGAGGCTTGTCGAGCTGCTGAGGGGAGGGGGAATGGGCGGCAGGACCTATCTCAGTTCCCCTCCCTTCAGCAGTCCGAAAAGCCACGCCCACCCAGTCACATGGCCGGTAAGCCATGCCCACCTGGTCACGTGGCTGGCAAGCCACACCCACAAAATAAGCCACGCCCACAGAGTGGTAGTAAAAAAATCAGGAACCCGCCCCTGGCCACGCCCACCCGGTCACATGGCCGGCAAGCCATGCCCACCCAGTCACATGGCTGGCAAGCCACACCCACAAAATAAGCCACGCCCACAGAGTGGTAGTAAAAAGATTAGGAACCCGCCCCTGCCCTTAACCCTGTTCATATCTGGTAAACAATTAAAATCTATACAATTTCAATGAACCCTTTATTCAGCTGTTTGATTCAGGGTATCTATCATAGACCTTTTGACTCTAGGATTTTTATTGTCCAGCTGGCTTTGTATTTTGTTTCTATGTTGATCCATACCATTCAGACTCCCTCAGGGTAGATAAATGCTATTAATGAATAATAAATAAAATAATAAATATTCTATTGAAGTGTGGTGGGACCTCTAATAACTAAGCAGCCTAAGATGGATTTCCGTCTTGGTATTCACCTCATCCTGGACATAACTCTTTTCCAATTAAAAATGAGGCATTTTACCATCTATGCTCTCAAGCAAGCTCTTAACTCACTTGAGACTGTACCTGCTTACATATTAAACTCTTCATGATTTCTGTAACCACTGTTTTCATTCATCATCTCGTTAGGAGCCATGCGAGACATTTCCCCTTAAACACTGGAATAGTCTAGACATTTACAAGAACATGAAATATTGGACCATGAAAGGACTTTCAAGGAAACACAATAAAGATACTAGCCTTAAATAATTTGGTGGAACAGACTTGATGCTTCCTGTAGTCGAAGACTCATGACTCACGATTCACAAACATCTTCAAAAATAAGGTAGCAGGGGAAAAGAGTAGTGAAAGACAATATTTGGCATGCTTTTATTCATCTTTTAAATCTGCTCTACAGTTACCATCAGAAGTTGCCTGCACAGTGTTTAGATGCTGCTCTCCATCATTTTAACTTAGTTGATTTCTACTTCTCCATCTCTGTCTCTCATTCTCATGCTATTTACGTACAAATAAGGCAAGGTAGCTGATTCATTTGTCTAGTCTGAAAGGTGTTTTTCAGCAAAATGATCTACTTCAGTTCAGAAGTATATTTGGATCTGTGTTCTGAATATTTAAGAGTTGTGGGGAATTTTACATGTGTGCATTGTTTAAACTTGGTAAAAGTTGCACGCATTTAGAGAATTCATAGCCTCTGAAAAGCTATTATGATGAATAGTGCAATTTGCTGTTTCACACACAAACAACATTGCGAGCCTAATGAAAATTTAAACAAAAGTATAATGTTAACCCGCTTGAAGGGTCACCATGGTATAATGGTTACCACCAGTGAAATTCATTGGAGCCAGGCTTGTCATTATGAAGAAAAGAGAGGAAATATTTCATAGGTTGACTCAGTCTTCCATCCTTCCGAAGTCGGTAAAATGAGGACCCAGATTGTTGGGGGCAATCTAAACCGCATAGAGCTGTAAAGCACTATGAAGCGGTATATAAGTCTAACTCTAAGTGCTGTTCAAAAGCGTTTTGGTGGAAGTGTTTAAAACTTCATGGAGATGTGAGCACAGAACCTCTCTGCTGTTTATTAAAGCAGCCGTGGCTGTCCAAGGAATCTGAAGAGTCAAGAGGGAGATATTTCGCAGATAGCCTTATCACATACTTGCTTGGTCCCTGAACCAAGAGGATGTCTAAAGTCTAAAGATGAGATTCTTTCTGGATTTCCCACCACTCAGCAATCCCAAAAAACTCCTTGGTCCGCAGAAGAGCTGTAGAAGAAGAAGCAGTGATAAAGATGCTTAGATGAATATTGACTGAAAACCAGACTGAACACAAGTGAGCGAATACATGCTGCAGCATGCTGGCTGGGGAATTCTGGGAGTTGAAGTCCATACATTTAAAGTTGCCAAGGTTCAGAAACATTGATATTGAGGAATGATTGGTGAGGGCAGCTCAGTCCTTTGTTGAAATATGTCTCCAGATGCCCAAGACAAAACGTTGAAGCTGGGATGATAGAGCTGAAATGGATGTGGGCTGCATATTTATTTTGTTTGATTTCTGGATGGTTGATTGCACCTATCAGGACAAGTGATTTTGTGAAAAGCTTCATAACATGTCAAAACAATCAAACTGTGTCCGGTACAGGTAGTCCTCAACGTATAGCAGTTAATTTAGTGACTATTTGAAGTTAACAAGGGCATTGAAAAAAGTGACAAATAGAATAGAATAGAATAGAATAGAATAGAATAGAATAGAATAGAATAGAATAGAATAGAATAGAATAGAATAGAATAGATTTTTTTATTGGCCAAGTGTGATTGGACACACAGGGAATTTGTCTTGGTGCATATGCTCTCAGTGTACATAAAAGAAAAGATACGTTCATCAAGAATCATAAGGTACAACACTTAATGATAGTCCGGGTACAAATAAGCAATCAAATCATATTAGGAATCAGTCAATATAAATTGTAAGGATACAAGCAACAAAGTTACAGCCATACAGTCATTAGTGGAAGGAGATGGGTGATGGGAACGATGAGAAGATTAATAGCAGTGCAGACTTAGTAAATAGTTTGACAGTGTTGAGGGAATTATTTGTTTAGCAGAGTGATGGCATTTGGGAAAAAACTGTTCTTGTGTCTAGTTGTTCTGGTGTGCAGTGCTGTGTAGCATCTTATGAATGTTTTTCACATTTGCAACTGATGCAGCAATGATCATGATCACATGATCAAATGGTCATGTGATCAAAATTCAAACGCTTGGCAACTGACTCATTTATGACGGTTGCAGTGACCCGGGATCATGTGATCACCTTTTGTAACCGCCTGACAAGCAAAGTCAATGGGGAAGCTAGACCCGTTTAACAACCATTTTATTGACTTAACCAGTGCAAGGATCCGCTTAACAACTGTGGCAAGAAAAGGGCAAAATAAAATAGGGCAAAATTCACTTAATAACTCTCACTTAGCAGCAGAAAGTTTGGGCTCAATCGTGGTTGTATGTCAAGGACTACCCGTAGTCCAAAAATGTTACACAATCCCCACTTTAGACTATGCAGGATTCGGATATTAGATAGATTTCTACAGATCCATGCGTACTTTGCATGAAGAAGTCTGAGTGCTACTTTGAAGGACCCCTCTGAATATAGGGACCTGTGTATCCACCGAGCTTTTCTTAGCAAAGGAAAGGAGGCCACACAGAACAATTCTTCTTCGTGATTCCTTTCCTTCTCTTTTGTTTTGTAGTTTGTCAAGTCCCACTGTTGGTCATAGCTAGTGGAAAAAAATCGAAATTAAAAATGTTGCAATCCTGTCAAACCCACTAGAGGGCTCTGCAAGATTAAAAACCAGATATCCAACTCCTTATCGAATCAAAGTCACAATGTTGCAATTTGCTAATAAGCATAATAATAAGATGTTTGCCTTTTCATAGGCCAGGCTTGGAAGATTCCAGCCTTTTTCTTGTGCTTGGCTCCTTTGATGTCTTAATGTTTTATTCCCGATGTACATTTATGGATATTCTTGCTCCTTTACAAATATAAAATATAAAGGCTAGTTGTGGTGGAAGACTGTATCAACTTGCTGGTGGTAATAAAATGAAAAAAAATATGTACAAAAATGGTTTTGTTTAAATAATGAATACTGGATTTTGGAATATGTCTTTTCCTGAAAAATAAAGAGGAGAAGGAAAAAAGAATCTATAATTGTATCTGTTTTAAATTCTATAGGGGACATAGTATACCCAGGATAGGTTTTTGACAGTCTTCCATTTAAATGCATAGGTAAACTTTCTCCTGGGAGTAATTCAGTGTTAATTTAGTCTTTTATAATGTAAAATATAGCCTCTGGTATAGTTTCTCAGAACATGCACTTTACAATGTGTTACTGTAGGACTAGATTTATATATTCAAGGGAGCTGGAAAAAAATTACAGATTAAATGATTAATATGTAGGTTTCAAGGGTCAGGTTTCATAATAATTAGGAAAGAATAATATTCCTTTTAGATTTGTGGAATGAACTTAAATTATCATAGCTCAAGCAGTGAATGTCAACTTAACTCTGGCCTTTCTTTATCTGCGATCCATATATCTGAATCTTATTTTCCCCATCCTACCCAGTAGGGTAGCTCTACTTACTCCAAAATTACTTCAAGGTTGCTGCAGAACATGCAACTTTTATTTAACTGACATTTTACCCAAATTTCAAAATACAATGTAAGTTTTGTGAGTTTGCTGTAGTGGTTAAGGTGCTGGCCTAGAAACCAGGACACTGTGAGTTCTAGTCCTGCTGTAGGCATGAAAGCTGTCTGGGTGACTTTGGGCCAATCATTGTGTCCCAGTTAAATCACCACACAGGAATGTTGTTGTAGGAAAAAGGAGTATAGATATTTTCGCTGCCTTGAATTACTTATTATAAAGGCGGGATACAAATCTAATAAATAAATAAGTTCAAGATTTTATTACCTAATTACCAATAGCTCTCGTGGCACAGTGGTTAAAGTGCAGTATTGCAGGCAAACTCTACCCACAGCCTGGAGTTCGATCCTGATGGAGCTCAATGTTGACTCAGCCTCCCATCCTTCCAAGATTGATAAAATGAGGAGGCAGATTGTTGGGGGCAATATGCAAATAATGCTTCTTCATTACAAACTACCTACATTACAAACTATAAAGCACTAATGGGCTGTATATAAATCTAAATGCTACTGCTATTGCTAATTAGAGAAACTATATATGGAAGAGAGTTATCTGCTAAGTTGGGAAATTACCATTATTTGAGTTCTGAGCTATTTTAAGAGAGAGATAGAGGCTCATATTGACGGTTTTACGAAGTAAAAATATGGTGACTGGTATTGTCTCAAATAATCCACAAATACCTTAGCCCTCAAAATATTTTGGAAAGTGATAAACCCACGCTAGATGATGTTCTTCAAGTTGATACCAAGTAAACCTATACAGAATTCTCGCTCTTTTGGAATTGTTTGATGAGGAGGTTTCTCTTTCAGTGGTTTGCAAGTCAAATAGGCTGTTACAAACTAAGTTGATATTTGTGTGTATAATTTTTGCAATTATAGAATGTTCTTCAAGGTCTCCCCCATTGGCTGCCATAATACCGGCAGCTGTTATTCAATAGCAGAGTAATATGTAGACGGTCCCAGGTTCACTATCTTCATGACATAAGGTAGGATTGAAAAAGGTCCAACTCAAAATCATGGAAAGCCATTCTTAATTGGTATTGGATTTGATGCATCATTGGTCTGACTCAATATAAGGCAGATTATGAGTTGGGAATTTATTTTGTTTTTGGTGCCTTCAAGTCAGAGGGATATGCTGGTGATGGCCTGAACAGGTCCCTACAGTTTTTATTGGCAAGATTTCAGAAGTGGTTTGCCATTGCCTCTTTTGTAGGGTTGAGAGAGAGTGATCAGCCCAAGGTCGGAATGGGACTGTTCTCCTCCTCCGCTCGGCCGCGCCTGTTTTGTCACTTAGCTGACTTTGTATCTTACTAGTCTAACTCAATATAGGGCAGGTTCTGTGTAACACTGCTTAAAATACCATAGTTCTTAAAGCAGCTCAAAAGCAATTTCTTGTTATTTGTTGGCTGTAGGATGAAATGTAGGAATGCCATGTCACAGAACAGTTTAGCCACTATTTACAGAACTCAAATTGCAGGTTGGTGAACCTCTGAAAATCACCTCCATTTCTGTGTTGTCCCATTCATCTAATACTTTTCTCTCTCTACATTGCCTAACAGGCTAGGTGGGCAATATGGACAACTCTCTCAGAACAAGGAGTAATTTTATAGGATTTTGAGTTTGATTTCAGTTAAATACATTCTCATGAAACCTCTCTTCAAAGAAATGTAATGCAGCTATCTTTTTCTGACTGCAGTTTGAACTGCTTTGTTTCACTCACACACACAAAAGACAGTTGGAGGGCAATGCCTGTTGAAAGTAGGAGATTAGATATATCAGAGTGTGTTCTGCTAGGTAATCTCTTCTCATCAGACTGGAAATGATATCTGTCAGAACAGAATGGAACAAACATTGGGTATCCATTAACTTTCTAGGATAGCAATTTTTAATGGTACGCTCTAAAATAAATAAATAAAAGTGTCCAAGGAGCTCAAACATTGATATTTGCATTACATGGTATGGAGTTTCTCTTCTTATTTCTATATAAGATTCAAAAGCCTGTTTAGTTCTTCAAAAATACCATGAAAAATGCTCTCTCCTTCTCTGTGAGAAAAACTTAGACACAGACAGAAATGTTGTTAGCTCCACAGAAGAACACATGGTCTATGGCCGTGATGGCGAACCTATGGCACACATGCCACAAGTGGCACATGGAGCCATATTGGTGGGCACGCGAGCTCACGTCCGGCGCGCATGTGCACACCGGCCAGCTGATTTTTGGCCCTTCTGGGCCCACTGGGAGTCGGGAAACAGCCTGTTTTCAGCCTCCAGAGGGGGTGGGGAAGACCCGTTTTTTGCTCTCCCCAAATTCCTAGAAAGGCTCTGAAGCCCGGGGAGAGCGAAAAACGGGCGTGCCATCACGTGCCGGGAGCGGGGGTGGTGGTGTCACACACGCATGCGCGGGGGGGGGGGCATGGAATTATGGGTATGGGCATGCATGGCCATTCCCCCCACCCCCTTTTGGCACGCCAACCAAAAAAGGTTTGCCATCACTGGTCTATGGAAAGGAGAAAGATGCTGGCCCCAAAGACCTTGCACTATAATGTTGTTATATAATGTTATAGTCAATTCCCAGATAGATATACAGGCATTAGGATAAGCAGCAAAGAAGGATGCTTTACTTTTCATTGTTGTGCTGTTTGGAGAGATTTTACAGAGATGTTGTGGATAAACACACTTTCCTAAATTTTCAGACATCTTGTTTTGGCACCAAAAGTGCATAATCTGCCTTAGCAAGTATTTCTTCTAGCCTAGTCACGATCAATAATCAAGGCTATGACAGTGTAGGTCATTCTATCATAGTAAAGATAAAATGCAATATGTGTTATGAAAAAAAATGGAGTCACTTCCTTTAGCCGAAGAAGGGGCTAAAGAATGCATTCTGTCTGTCGAGGAGACATTGTAAAGAACATTTTGCTCTTAATAAAATGCCAGTTGAATGTTACGTTTCCGCCTTACAAGATTTAGCAACAAGGGTGTATCCTAGATTGAACTGTCACTTCCTGGAAATTTGGTGAACTTTTGCTGCTGACTTCACACTTTTCATTGCATGTGCCTCTTCAGAATCAAACCAGGAGACTCAAGCGGAAGTGGAGATTGCTTTTTACTTTTCCTGCCAGAGTTGTTGTTGACTTCGTTTTTGTCTGAACCGTAGATGGAAGGACACTTCTGTCAAAAGATGTTATGACAGAGGGCAAACATGCTTTTTACATCTTTGGAGCTGAAAGAGAAGGAAAAAAATTGTTGCCAGGAGGGTCCTTTCGGAGACATTTGCTGCAGCAAAGAGTCTTGAGGCCCGACAAGGCTCTGATCCTCATACGAAGAGCCTAGTAATAGATTGACGTTTAAAAATAATTCTATTTTGCTAATGGCAAGGGCCGTTTCTTCTATTGGAATGGAGGACTGGTTTGTTTGCACCAAAGAAGAACGAAGTCCGTGCTGAAAACATGTCCCTTAGCTGTTTCACATTGTTGACCAAAATAATGTTTCTGTGACAGTCCAAGGAATAAAAAACTCATTCAGGCCACTCTTTTTTTAAAAAAAATAATCTTTTGAAGCACTGATTAAGGATTCCATTATGTTTCGCTGTTTTCCTTTTAAGGGGACTGGAGATGGCCAGTATTAATGCTTCTAAAACAATGGTTCCTATCCTGTGGGTTCTGCTTGTGGCCCACAAGAATGGGGTGGTGTGGGCATCAAAATAGAACTAAACAAACATGCAAATGATTGAATGAAGTCATCAAATCTCTCATTCGTTCACATAAGTTACCCGTTTAGTTTTAAACCGTCATTGGTGGACTAACTGATATGGTGGAGTAGGGATGCCAGTTAAACATCTATTGCATCAACGACATCATCCTGGTGGCGCAGTGGTTAGAATGCAGTATTGCAGGATAACTCTGCCCACTGCCAGGAGTTCGATCCAGACTAGTTTAAGGTTGATTCATCCCCAGATTGTTGGGGGCAATATACTGACTCTGTAAACCACTTAGAGAGGGCTGTAAAAACACTATGAAGCGGTATATAAGTCTTAAGTGCTATTGCTATCCATAATGATCAATGGCATCATGGATTCCACACCATTTATATTATCTCTTCTCTGCTTTAGTAGCTTCTGCCACCCATTATTACTAGTCTGACCCTATGAACACAGTTAAAGTTCAGTAATGAAACCTGATATTTATGTTGACTCACTTAATATAAAGTGCAGGATTGTTTTTTTCCTTGATTATCAAGAGCCGTGGTGGTGCAATGGTTAGAATGCAGTATTGCTGGCTAATTCAGCTCACTGTCAGCAGTTCGATCGTAACTGGGTCAAGATTGATTCAGCCTTCCATCTTTCCGAGATCAGTAAAATGAGGACCCAGAATGTTGCGGGCGATATGCTGAATCTATAAACTGCTTAGAGAGGGCTGTAAAGCACAATGAAGCGGTATACAAATCTAAGTGCTATTGCTATTATGGGGACTATTATCCAATTAGGTGTTCTGAGTAATCCTCAGTTCCTTTGATCTCATTGATTAATTTCTAATTGATCTTATTGGAATACATTTTTAAGGAATTATTTATAGGTATGTCAACCTTCTGATTGAATGTTCAAACACATTCTAAATAATAAAAGAAGTTTGACCTTGAAATCAATTATCCATTTGCTGGATATGCTCAGACAGAGGCTTGATGGTTATCCATCAAGATTCTTTCATTTGAATTTGTTTATTGACTTAGTGACTCTTTTCAAGTCTAAGGTTCTATATTATCTATCTTCTTCTTCTTGTGCCATATCTGTCATCGGACGTTGGCGATCATGCTGGTGATCCTATTTTTATCAACAGCCGCATGAAAAAGTGCTGCTGAGTTTTGTCCAAACCAGTCCCTTAGATTTTGAAGCCATGATGTTGTTCTTCTGCCTGGACCTCATTTGCCTTCAATCTTTCCCTGGAGGATTAAGTGAAGTATGCCGTATTTTTCCAGGTGTCGCATCACATATCCAAAATATTCTAAGTTTTGCTTTTTTATGGTTTTGATGATTTCCCTTGGCTTTCCCAGGCGGCTTATCACTTCCTCATTTCATAGATATTATCTATCTATTCTTGACTAAATATTGCAAACCTTTGTGTGTATTTTGGCCATAGCTCTGTGACTACTGATTTTTGATGTGAATAAAGCAGTAAACTGCTGCAGTGCATTGCTTGCTATATAGCGGATATACTGCACCTACATCACAAAGTGATGAGAAAGTAAAGCATGAAAAAATGAAAAAAAATGATAAAAAGAGAATTTTGCAAATGGTTTCTGTAAGGCTGTATCCAATTTTAAAGAAGCTGCTTTATTGTTCCTTTTGTTGTTATTTACTACCATAAACCGTGGAACTGAAATGTACGGCACTGAGAAATGAAGACACGTCAAGCTTGAATTGATAAATCAAGTAAGATATGACAGTCTGTAGAGGGAAAGAAAAGAAACATTTTTGGCAAGGACAGGAATTCAGGGTATTGCTCAATAAGCAGACTGAGAATCAGAAATCAGATTTAAATTACTGGGAGATGAAATGAGATGTAGATAAATAAGTTTCCTCTAGTGATTATATCTCTTGACTGAAATAGTTAAGACAATTGATGCTCTTAAATAGGCTTGGAAGTGTTTGTTACACCTGGGGAACATTCTGAACATAGGTTGTGATGCCTCTTGGCTCACTGGAGTGAGTCAAAGTATTGTCAGCTGTTTTCCCCATAGTCAACAATATTAATGGATGTTCTACCAGAGCAACCGATACTTCAAGATGAGGTGGATACTATTTACTGTAGCAAGGTTAGGATTTGAGAGAGATAGGACTAACACATGGAAGATGAAGACGCTGCACATTTACAGGTACAGCTAATGCTGATCAGTGTCTTACAGAAGGAGTTGGCAGTGTGTCATCTTCTATATCCCTAAATGTTATCCACTGAATTCCCAAATTATTATTATTATTTTTTAAATGTCAAAATGTTTTTAAAAGTTCCAAAATCTCATGTGAAGGTTGAAACTCACAAGCTGTCAGTGTTCTTGCATGAGTTCTCACTGGGGAAGCAAAATCTGATAAACTTCCACAATTTTGCAAAATTTGAAACAATTTTATTTTGAGGTGATTGATGACTTTTGAAATCGTCGATGAGGGCTCATCTTCAGAAACAGCTTTTCTTCAGCTAGTGAGAACTTGGCTCAAGTTGCCTGGCAGAAGGTGCAAATTTGGCAGAAGTTCCTCATTTGATACGGCATGGGCTAAGTGAGATACTATTGTGTTTTATTGTTTTGTATTGTACATGTATTGTTCATTTGATTTAAGCAATTGATTGTTTTCCAACATCAATTGGAGACCAGCAGGGTTTTTAATTTCACTGCTTCTTTCTACATATTTCCCATGGTTTATTTTTGCTATGTTCTTCACAGCCTTGGGAATAAAGAAATATTGATTGTTGACATAATTAATATTTCCAACTTAGCCCTATGTAACCACTTCTGACTCCATAGTTAAAGTGGTTATTTTCTGAATTAATGCAAAACACAATTGTAATTATGGTAACTTTAATAATTTTGTGACCATATCTCTTACTTTTCATGTACTTTTATAACAGTCATGGGAAGGAATATGTGTGTATGTGTGTCTTTATTGCATTTTTATGAGGGAAAGTTCAATGACATATCAGATTCCTTTTATTCAGCAGGTATCAAATTAAATCTTGCCATTTCCATATGAGGGTAGAAAATGTCCTTCAAAGGCCTTGGAGAACTGCTGCCATCCAGGACCAGACTGCGCTGAACATGAAGGGCTAATAGTTTCACTTAGGAAGATCATATGGTTTGAAAGAAAAAAAAACCCTAGCAAAACATTAAGTTTACAGAAAGTCTCAATCATCCAGGTCATGGTTATCCCTGAAGAAGCTTCTTGGATGAGAAGCGAAACGTATTCAAGGAAAAAAAAACCCACAAAGTCCAGTTGCTTTTTGAAAAAGCATCTTTAGGAGACTAAAAATGTATGTAATAATAATAATAATAACAGAGTTGGAAGGGACCTTGGAGGTCTTCTAGTCCAACGCCCTGCTTACGCAGGAAACCCTACACTACTTCAGACAGATGGTTATCCAACATCTTTTTAAAAATGTCTAGTGTTGGAGCATTCACAACTTCTGGAGGCAAGCTGTTCCACGGATTAATTGTCCTAACTGTCAGGAAATTTCTCCTTAGTTCTAAGTTGCTTCTCTCCTTGTTTAGTTTCCACCCATTGCTTCTTGTTCTACCCTCAGGTGCTTTGGAGAATAGTTTGACTCCCTCTTCTTTGTGGCAACCCCTGAGATATTGGAACACTGCTATCATGTCTCCCCTAGTCCTTCTTTTCATTAAACTAGACATACCCAGTTCCTGCAATTGTTCTTCATATGTTTTAGCCTCCAGTCCCCTAATCATCTTTGTTGCTCTTCTCTGCACTCTTTCTAGAGTCTCCACATCTTTTTTACATCGTGGCGACCAAAACTGTATGCAGTATTCCAAGTGTGGCCTTACCAAGGCATTATAAAGTGGTATTGACACTTCACGTGATCTTGATTCTATGCCACATCAAATTAACTATTTGTACAATGTGATTTCATAATGTCTGCCAATAGTGTTTAGTGACAAGCATAATTGGCCTACAAGTATGCATGGGCACAAAGAAAAAAGCATTCAATACTGTATAACAACACAGGGTCAAAATACTTTTACTATGTATAATATACACAGTAAAATATACTATGTTTCCCTTGAACTTGCCTTCAGAAATTGTGGGTGTTCCATCACTGGAGGTTTTTAAGAAGAGACTAGACAGTCACTTGTCTGAAAAGATCACTTGTCTGCTTGAGCAGTGGGCTATAGCCTATTCCCATTCCCATTCCCATTCCCATTCCATTCCATTCCATTCCATCCCTCATAGCATGCTTTGAACACACAGACCCCCTTCTTCTAATGCACTGCTGCTATTTCTGCACCTCTATAATTGTCTGGTTTGGTTCTGCAACCCAACAAGACAGACACAGACTTCATAGGATAATCAGAACTGCAGAAAAAACAATTACTGCCAACCTGCCTTCCATTGAGGACCTGTATGCTGCACGAGTCAAAAAGAGGGCCGTGAAAATATTTACTGACCCCTAGCATCCTGGACATAAATTGCTTCAACTCCTATCCTCAAAACGTCGCTATAGAGCACTGCACACCAAGACAACTAGACACAAAAACAGTTTTTTCCCAAACGCCATCACTCTGCTAAACAAATAATTCCCTCACCACTGTCAAACTATTCACTAGGCTGCATTACTATTACTATTAGTTTTTCTCATCGTTCCTATCACCCATCTCCTCCCACTTATGACTGTATGACTGTAACTTGTTGCTTGTATCCTTACGATTTATATTCATATTGATTGTTTCCTGATTGCTTACTTGAACCCTATGACAACCATTCTTGACAAATGTATCTTTTCTTTTATGTACACTGAGAGCATATGCACCAAAGACAAATTCCTTGTGTGTCCAATCATACTTGGCCAATAAAGAATTCTATTCTATTCTATTCTGCTGCTATTGCTAAAACTCTTATGTTAAAAAAATTTCAATTTTTCCATGTGGCTGACTAAGTTTTGGTTGATAGCAGGACCAGATAAATGATACAGAATTCCTACAATAAAAATGCATATAACTTGAAAAAAACAATCAAGTGCCAATTCCCACTCAAAACACATAAATGTAAATTACCATTAAACAAAAATCTTAGTCAGGTGTTGCACCTCAAGTGGCAACTAGCAATGATTTCTCAGATTCCTGGAATAAAATTGACCTGGAAAGTTTGTCTGGTTATTCCCCAAATTTTCTTCCAAAGTTTCTCTGTAGAGTTAGCCAGGAAGGAAAGACCTGAAGAGAACCAGAGGATCCAAATACTTTCTGTATCATGATAGGTGCAACTAGAGCTAAGGTGTAACCCTGGGATGCTACAGCTTGGAAGGGTGTCACCTGACAGAAGTCCTTCAGGTGATGGGCACAACAATATTTTTGACTGTCATCAATCTCTGGACCAGCATATGGTAGTTATTCCAGAAACAATTAAGGCCCCTGAGGATGGGGTTAATATTGCTTCTTCTCTTACTATTTTTAAAAAGTCTGATCTGGACATGTTCTATATCTATCTATCTATCTATCTATCTATCTATCTATCTATCTATCTATCTATCTATCTATCTATCTATCTATCTATCTATCTATCATCCATCCATCCATCCATCCATCCATCTTATACCCACCTATGCACATATAGACACATACACGTATATCTAAATAAAATGTATTCCGACAATACAATATTGTTCATTTCTAAATTCTAAATTCTGTACTGCACGGTAAAATGATATCTACAACAAAAGTAACTGCATACCGCTAAGCCTATTATGTTTGATATCTAAAGATTTTTAGCTGAACTACTGCCCCTCATGGTTCTGCTGTCATATCAAATTATATTGTGCAGGGTGCAGAAACAACCAATTTGATATTGTCTGCATTGTGATAACAATCAGCTAGGATTAGGTATAAGATAAGAGTCCTTTTTATATACATATAGTTGCAACTTTTCTTAACATGTTTTGATATTTGTCCTGAGCAGCAGATGGCAGTAGAACAACGCACAGAAAGAAAATACATCAGGATTTAATTTATAAGTAGCATATAACATTTACACCTTTACCACCTCCTGATTTTGTAGCACCACATCTTTTCTCCACCCAAAATTTGGTTGTGTGCGGTCAGGAGGTAAGACTAGTGCCTTAATTCAGTAATTACCACAAGGATGAGGAAAAAATATTTCCATGCTGGTAGCTAAAGACGCAGGTGGCTGAGTCATACCTTTTCTATTACAAATATGCCAGGATGAATTTCATGGGTCATATTCCTGGAATGAACAGAGAGTCAAGTCTAGTAAAAGTCTTATTGGTGGGGAAAAAACCATCTAGATGCAAATCAAGCTGCTGTAATTAAAAGGTATAGAAATTTTGTTTCCAGAAAAATCAAAACAAAGATCTTTTCCTAAAAAACAAAACAAAAAGAATTAAACATTACAACACCATAACTACATTGTTCAAATTTAAAAAAAGCATTTGCCCTTGAGGCATTTTCTGTTTCCAATATTACTTGTAGATAGTCCTTCCATTGGCAAGAAAATATGATGATGCATGGCATATTTGTAATAGGGGATAATTTTTCGCAACCACACATCAATGTCTTATACGGATTTTTTCCCCCCTGGCATGAATGCCCCTATCTCTTTGCTACAGAGTGCTGGCTCTGAAATGGTGACTAGCAAAAGTTAGTCATCCATCACAAAGAAGTTCACACTTTTCAAAGTGCCTGCAAATGCCATAGAACAATAAAAGTGAGACTTGTCTAGTAAAAGGTCTTCCCAGTTATACTTGAAACTCCTGGATCCAGATTAACACCCCCCCCCCCCAATTTGGGAGATAGCATAAGGATATTGATTGAATGTATTTTGTGTGGAAAATCAGGCTATTAATTTAAAGAATAGCTGCAACGGCATAATTCAGTTTTCTGCTAGACAAAGCATCTACATCACGGGTGTCAAACTCGCTGCGTCACGTTGCCATCACATGACGTTTCACGACATTTTTCCCATCCGCGGAGTTGGGGTGGGCGTGGCCTGTGTGTGACGCATCTGGTCCGCGGGCCGCCAGTTTGACACCCCTGATTACATGAAAGAGAGACTTCCCAGCTCCGCTTCACAAGTTTGCTTTCAAACGGAGATAGCAGGCCATCTTGATACCAGCATCGTAGCCGCCATGGCACCACCAGATGGGTTCCCATGGGCTCCTGATTAAGAAAAACAAATTGAAAGTGGCAGAGTGAACTAATCTTATAGCCAAATATTGCTAGTATGATATCTTATCACTTTGGGGGTATTGATAAGAGCTGAAGTGGTGCAGTGGTTAAATGCAGCCATTGCAGGCTGACTGCTAGTTCAACAGTTCAGCTGTTCAAATCTCACTAGGCTCAAGGTTGACTCAGCCTTCCATCCTTCCGAGGTCGGTAAAATGAGGACCCAGATTGTTGGGGGCAATATGCTGAACTCTGTAAACTGCTTAGAGAGTGCTGTAAAGCACTATGAAGCGGTATATAAGAAAAGTGCTATTATATTGATTGGGATATTGTGCTTCCCCATTATAAATATGTTAGATAGACGTTTTGTATCATTTGCATGAGTTGTGTTTTCTTAAGTGTGAATCTACTGTTCTAGAGTTTTTAATGAAGCCGCTACAGACAGTCACAGATAGGTGACAGTGAAGTTATCTAGGGCTATTTTAAACTGTCAAATATGGTAATCATGCTTGGTAGTGCATATTCCGTGATGTAACTAGTTTTATTTTTTTATTTAAACGGTTTCAATGCTGCTTCCCAACTTAAAAATCTGACAGTGGTTTACAGTTAAAAATGACGCTCACAATTAAACATAAGATAATATCACACTATTAACCAGAGCATACAAAACATTTGCCAGACCAATCCTCGAATACAGCTCATCTGTCTGGAACCCACACCGCATATCGGACATAAATACTTTAGAAAGTGTCCAGAGATACTTTACGAGAAGAGTCTTCTACTCCTCTACTAGAAACAGAATACCTTATGCAACCAGACTCGAAATCCTGGGCTTATAAAGCGTAGAACTACGTCGCCTTCGGCACGACCTAAGCATAGTTCATAAAATTATCTGCTACAACGTCCTTCCTGTCAACGACTACTTCAGCTTCAACCACAACAATACACGAGCACACAACAGATACAAACTCCAAGTGAACCGCTCCAAACTTGACTGTAGAAAATATGACTTTAGCAACAGAGTGGTAAATGCCTGGAACTCACTACCTGACTCTGTGGTTTCGTCACCAAACCCCCAAAACTTTACCCTAAGACTGTCCACTGTTGACCTCACCCGATTCCTAAGAGGTCAGTAAGGGGCGTGCATAAGTGCACCAGCGTGCCTACCATCCCTGTCCTAATGTTCCCTCTTATCAGTACCCATCTTATGTATATAAACAATGTTATATCTATGTATATTACTAACACGTACTTGACAAAAATAAATAAATAAAAATAAAAATAATTTAAAAAGATAATCAACAGAAAAATTATACATGAAGATGTTTTATAGAAATATACTACAAAAATAAAAATTAGCAAAACAAGCTAAAACCTTAAAACTAAAATCAATAAAATGTTCAAAACCACAGCAGATTTCATACTTTCTTAAAATTATGTGTTACATAAAAAGCAGTCTAATCCTGAATCTGCATCCATTTAACTTTAATTAGCAACATTCTAAGATTAGGAGAGAGAACGAAAATAACTTTTCTGCAGACAGTTTTTGCATCATATGCAAGATTTAAAATACTGCTGGTGTAGCCTTCTTACTTTAAATTACCTGAAGCACGCTAATTTTCTCTAAATGAGGAATTGCTCTATCCTTTAATTATTAGATATTGCCTTTTTCTGCATTTTTACAGCTCCGTACTATTCTTTCTCAGGTGATGTAACCAGGTTTGTGTACAGAGTATTCAGAAATCATATCACAGATTAATAGCAGTTTTACTTCAATCTTCTGAGCAATTCCTAGCTGGAAATTCTTTTTTCTTTTAGTAGCCTTGACATTTTCACTGAATTATCTGCCATGACTTCAAAATCTTGCTCAGTTCCTGTCAGCTGTAGCCTCTTTATATGTGAATTCTGTTTTTTAAAATAAATATACCAATGTGCATCATTGTGTGTTTGCTTGCATTAAGGTGTATTTGCAATTTGAAATTTCACTATTCTACTTTGGAAACATCTTATAGATGTCTGCATATTCCTTTTTTTAAAAAAAATATGTGCCACAATTTGGTCATCTAATGCCTGCAGCCCTGTTCTAAAGTAATCCCACCTATAACATGCAAAGGAACTATATTTGTGTCTTTTTCAGGGACTGGAAAGATATAACAATTCAGCCTCTTTACCACAGCCCAGGGCCAATTCTGTGCAATATTAAGAAGAAATTAATTATGAGTCTTGCTTATACTGAGGATACAATATAGATTTCTGTTTCCTTCTGTTGTCATTATGCTAGTGCATCTGGCCCTTAATTAGAAAGTTTTGGAACAATTACATATTCAGCATACTTAAATATTTTGAGAGTTTAATCACTTGAAGTTTCAGTAGCTAATAATTCAGTTATGTTCCGTGTCTTTTTTTAGATATTGTTAAGATAGATTCTTACAGAGACCCACTCTTCTTTATACAGCCTCATAATAGCCATGGTAAATGTAACACATAAATGTTATTGGATTCTAGTGGTTACTGAACTCCCATGAAATCTACCGTAATCAGCTTAGTCAATGGTGAGGGATGATGGGAGTTGAAGTCCAACAATCTTGGGAGAACCACAGTAGCTAATCCTATGTAACACAGATATACTTGAATGAAGTGTTTTGCTCCGTTCTGAAAAGAAGTCCAATCCTAGATCACTACATAGAATGGAACGGAACGGAACGGAACGGAACGGAACGGAACGGAACGGAACGGAACAGAACAGAACAACAGAACAGAACAGAACAGAACAGAACACTTTATTGGTCAAGTGTGATTGGGCACACAAGGAATTTGTCTTTGGTGCATATGCTCTCAATGTACATAAAAGAAAAGATACATTTGTCAAGAATCATGAGGTACAACACTTAATGATTGTCATAGGGTATAAATAAGCAATCAGGAAACAATCAATATTGATATAAATCGTAAGGATACAAGCAACAAGTTATAAGTGGGAGGAGATGGGTGATAGGAACAATGAGAAGACTAATAGTAATAGTAATGCAGCCATAGTAAATAGTTAGACAGTGGTGAGGGAATTATTTGTTTAGCAGAGTGATGGCGTTTGGGAAAAAACTGTTCTTGTGTCTAGTTGTCTTGGTGTGCAGTGCTCTATAGCATCATTTTGAGGGTAGGAGTTGAAACAGGTTATGTCCAGGATGCGAGGGGTCAGTAAATATTTTCACGGCCTCTTTTTGACTCGTGCAGTATACAGGTCCTCAATGGAAGGCAGGTTGGCAGAAATTTTTTTTTCTGCAGTTCTGATTATCCTCTGAAGTCTGTGTCTGTCTTGTTGGGTTGCAGAACCAAACTAGACAGTTATAGAGGTGCAGATGACAGATACAGTAATTCCTCTGTAGAACTGTATCAGCAGCTCATTGGGCAGTTTGAGCTTCCTGAGTTGGCGCAGAAAGAACATTCTTTGTTGTGCTTTTTTGATGACGTTTTTGATGTTGGGTGACCATTTTAGGTCACCCTAAACAGTTTAACAGTTGTAACTGGATGAGCCTTGCCATAAAAAAAAAGATGGTTATTGTTTCTGATGGCTTGTTTGACTTGTGTTTGATAGCTTTTTAAATGGCTATTCCTTTTTGGTGTGACAGAGACAAATACATGCTCTTTAAATGCTGACTAATGTTTATTCAATTATTCAACACAAATATGAGCATCAGGATTAAGTTTCTTTCTGATTACTTCCGACGTGTATCTTACTTCAGTCTTACATTATGTCTCCTATTTAAATTTTACATATATAGCACATTCTTGTGTGTGTAGAGTAAAATTTCCGCATCCTACCACATACCTCCCTAAGACCGGTTAGGTCCCACAGAGAGGGCCTTCTCCGGGTCCCGTCGGCTAAACAATGTCGATTGGCGGGGCCGCGGGGGAGGGCCTTCTCTGTGGGAGCCCCGTCCCTCTGGAACCAACTTCCACCAGAGATCCGGACCATCCCCACCCTGCTGGCCTTCCGTAAAGCCTTAAAAACATGGCTCTTCCGGCAGATGGGGTGAATAGGACAACTAGATTCCCCCTGAATGTTGCTCTTACAATGTCTTTTTTAATTATATTTATAATGTAAATTATGACTATTGTTTTTAAAATTGTACGCTTCTTATTTATGTTGTACGCCGCCCTGAGTCCCACGGGATTGGGCGGCCTATAAGAGCGTTTAATAAATAAATAAATAAATAAATAAATAAATAAAATTGTCCTTAGAGCTTTCATGGCAGAAGATTCTGTCCATGACAATCTCAAGTTGCTCAGGCTTGGATCAGAACAAACCCGTTTGAGATAGGACCCTTCTCTCCAAGGATCCCACCTGGCCACCCTCTTCCTATAGAAAGCATTGCTGCCTGGCAACGATCCTTTGTCCTTCCTTGCCAAAGGTCTGACTGCAGAATCAGCGATGCTGACTACATTTCAGATTATGCTACTCAGGGGAGACGTTCAGCTGACCTTCAAGAAGGGTAAGCGTCCTTGGAGCTTTGCTTCCACCAACCTTTATAATTGGCTGAGTTGATGAATATTGAAGGCATCCAAGATACCTGCAGAGCAGTAGGTTGCCCGTTCCTGCTAGAAAATGTTGCTGAATGGCTGTGCAAACTCTTCCAAAGAATTAAAACGTGTGAAACGTGGAAGCATTTACACTGTGTCCCCTTTGAACCGATGAAGCAGCTGTGTCTTTTTTGAGGCTCCTTTGGTGGTTTTGGAAGCTGCTCACAGATCATTCCATTATGTATATGCCAGATTTATAGGGAACCAGAGTTGGGAAAGGCAGATATACATACATATTTTATCCAACCACCCTATTTAATGCATTTGCATACCATTTTCTATGCCTAGTTTCTCCATATTAATGAAATCAGGGAAGATATTAATATCGTCAACGTAGCATGGGACTCTTGCAGATGAAAATGTTTCAACATGTAGTTTGTACTATTTGTTGCTAGGTTTGTTGCAGCTAAGTGGATTTCTCAGATGTTTTCAGCTCTAACGGGAATAATCTCCTGAGCAGCAATCACTTCAGCCCAAATAAAAAGCAGATTTGCTTTGCTTTTGATATAAAATCTGTACCCTTCAGTTCTTGGTAAATTAAAAGTCCCACTTTAGCTCACCACTGACCATGCTGGCAGGGATGGCAAAGAGGATAGAAGTGTCCTTGATCTTAACAGTGCAAGCTTTGATGTGATTGCACAGAATCAGATTCTTTGAATTATTGTATTTATTCAGTTTATTTATTATACCCCAATTTTTTCTACCTATAGCACAGTGATGGCACACTGTGGCACACTGTGGCACACAGTGATGGCACAAGTGGCACATGGAGCCATATCGGTGGGCACGCGAACTCAGGTCCGAAGTCGGGAAACAAGCTGTTTCCAACCTCCAGAGGGAGTTGGGAAGGCCAGTTTTTTGCTCTCCTCAAGCTCCAGAACTTTTCTAGGAGCCTGGGGAGGGCGAAAACGGCCTTCCCCACCCACCCCGGAGGCCCTCTGGAGGCCAGAAATGGCCCATTTCAAGTTGGGAAACAGGCCATTTCTGGCCTCCGGGGGGTGGGGGTGGGGAAGGCCGTTTTCGCCCTTCCCAAGATTTTAGAAAGGCTCTGAAGCCTAGGGAGAGCTGAAAATGGGCGTGCCATTCCGTGCCGGGAGCAGGGGGGACCCTCGCACATGCGGGGGGGGGGCACATGGAATTATGGGTGTGGGCGCATGTGCGCGCCCCCCTATGCTACTCCCCTTTTGGCACACGAACCAAAAAAGGTTCGCCATCACTGCTATAGCACATTCAAGACACATACACATCTACAATAAAGCACAGACAACTGAAACCTAGGAATAGCAACTAAAATGATTATTTGTTTGGCTCAGAAGGACAGGAAGATCATAAAAATGGGGAATACATTCAACTCTCAAGAGAGCACACCCCATAATTTGAGCAGGAAGATACCATAACTGTGTTACCAATGGATAGGACAGGAAAACATAGGCATATTTCACAGGTTATCTATGGAGATTCTCAATCATCCAGGTCATGGATGTCCCAAAGGTGCTTTTTCAAAAGGCAACTAGACTTTCTTTGTGTTTCTTTGAAGACTTTTCACTTCTCATCCAAGACATTCCTTCAGTTCTGACTAATGGTGGAGAATGAAAGGATTTAAGGACTGCAAGGAATTGAAATCCTTCCATTGCCTACCATTCAATCAGAACTGAAGAAGCTTCTTGGATGAGAAGTGAAAAGTCTTCAAAGAAACATAGAGAAAGTCCAGTTGCCTTTGGAAAAGCACCTTTGTGGTATTGCACAGGTTCTTTCCTACCTATTTGAATGTTTGTGAAGTTCTTACTGAATGAAGTGACCCCCTCAGATATTCAGCTTCAAAAAGCAAATAGCCAAGTATTAACACTTTCCACAGGACTTTAATATGATTCAAGGTTCATGTGCTACTTTTTGCATCGTCCCAATGTAGCTATAAGTAGTGCAATGGATTTGATTGTGTGGTAAGTGACAGTAGAATTTCACCTTAAGGTTCATGGCCAAGTTATTCAACTGCAGCTATGAAACTGCTTTGTAAGTTGTCTGGCACAACAGCGATAACAAATATAAATAGTAATAATGCCACAATCTCCATTTGCGAAAATTATTGAAGTCCTTAAACCGTGATACTTCCTGCTACATAAATTACCTTGCAGAACACAGCAGCATAAGGTGGATTGGAATTTAAGATTGACCTGTCTGGCTGTTTGGATTAAATTAATATACCAAATGGTAGAAAAGCAAAATAATAATAATTATGGAACAATTTTTTTAAAAAGGGGCGTGGGGAGGAAGAAAAAGAATCTACTCTTTTAATTAAGATAAATGGTGCCATTTGTCAAAGATGGCTGGTTAACACAGTTTTGTGATTGAACCTCAAAAATTACTCCTTTTATGTGTCTCAGTCTAGGAGATGACCAGGGTGAGCCTGAGAGCAGGGTCAAATGCATCATTAGTTTGGAGTTGCCCCAAGTCAGGGGTGGGTTCCTCCCGGTTTGGACCAGATCGCCCAAACCGTTAGCCCCAAGTCAGGGGTGGGTTCCTCCCGGTTTGGACCAGATCGCCCAAACCGTTAGCGACCTGCTGGTGACATAATTTTGGCGTTCCGGTGTGTGTGCCGGTCCGTGCGCGCCACCATCTTTTTTTCGGAATTTTCGGTGATTTTTTTGGGTTTGGATGGCTTCTGCTTGTCCTCTGCTTTGAAAAAAAGCCCGCCCGCCCGCCCCCGGGTTAATACCAACTTTTATTTCTTCGTCCGAAGCACAGCTGAGCAGCTCCTTACCTGTGTTTCGGGCTGAAACGCCCTTCCGAGCATGCGCAGAAGTAAAAACGCACGAGGGGACGCGCATGCGCATGAAACGTTGTGATGCGCACCAGTAGCAAAGGTAACTGGAACCCACCCTGCCCCAAGTCCAGCTCCCCCATAAATTCCGTTGACTCTTACCTAGCGCCACTTTGCCTTGAATGTTAGTAGATCAGATTCTTGTGTATAAGTACCATGAAATAAACTTGTACTTTTGAACTCTACCCCGGCTATGGTTTCTTGCACCTGACACTCAGGTAATATAAGGGCAACCAAGCCATTAAGAAATTATATGGAAGTGCATACTTTATTATTAACATTTCTGTAATACTTGAAAAATTTACATTGCTTTACAAATTTTATGTTATATATCTGTACTATGTGTGGTGAAACATAAGGTAGAAAACCTGAGTGATCTTCTCATCAAGTAATTGTGATTTCTACTGCTGAACATTTGTGGTTTCTTCCTCCTTCTCCTCTTCCTCCTCCTCCTCTTCTTCTTCTCCCTCTTCTTCTTTTTTGTGTGACCTAAGAATTCTGTGGGCTGCTGAGGCAGTTCTCAAGATTTTGGGGGGGCAGAAAGTTCAAAACATTTTTAAAAGCCATAAAATAGCTGAAAAACAAACTCATTCCTTCACAAAAATGGGAGAGAATCCCAAAAGATGTCTTTTGTATGATGGACGTCCATCTACTTTATTCGATCACATTATCCAGTAAGACCTCTGGACTTCCAAAATACTTCCCTGCCATCAAATGTTAGCCTGGTCTTGTTCTCAGCATGAAGAAGAATGTAATTTTGTCAGGGAAAGAAAATGAAATAAATATGAAACTGCTCCTCAGATGTCCTGTGAGCTTTCAGGGCTCAAGTTGGAGACGAGAAATTGAAAATGGCAGTGAAAGGGGTAAGCCCATTCAAGCCCATTATAAATTGCAGAAAAGATTTCAGAATCCATAGGCAGTAGATCAGTGGTTGTGCATTTGTGAGATTTTGGGGGATTTATACTCAGCAGTGGAGGATATATTAACGCAAAATTTATTTATTTATTTTTTATGATGTACACTGCCCAGAGTCACTTGTTGAGATGAGAGCTATAGAAATCAAATAAATAAAACATAAAAAAAATACGCAGAATGCTACCCACTGCTAGTATTGAGCCGCTATGATGCTTGCCTATAGCACTTGTACCAAGCTCTACATTTTTATGGTGAAGATCCTTGAGGTGAAATCTTTACATTTACTCTCTCATAGTAGATGGAACACCATAGAGTCAGGATGCAGCAGTTTTTTTAATGTTTGGCCCCAAAGGTGGTGTTTTCATGGGTAAGATATAATATATAATATAATAACAGAGTTGGAAGGGACCATGGAGGTCTTCTAATCCAACCCCCTGCTTAGGCAGGAAACCCTACACCACTTCAGACAAATGGTTATCCAACATCTTCTTAAAAACTTCTAGTGTTGGAGCATTCACAACTTCTGGAGGCAAGTTGTTCCACTGATTAATTGTTCTAACTGTCAGGAAATTTCTCCTTAGTTCTAAGTTGCTTCTCTCCTTGATTAGTTTCCACCCATTGCTTCTTGTTCTACCCTCTGGTGCTTTGGAGAATAGCTTCACTCCCTCTTGTTTGTGGCAACCCCTGAGATATGGCTAACCAACCGCACTCAACGTGTAGTGCTCAATGGAACTGCATCTACATGGAGGGAAGTATGCAGTGGAGTACCCCAAGGCTCTGTTTTAGGCCCAGTACTCTTCAACATCTTCATCAATGACTTGGACGAGGGGATAGACGGGGAACTCATCAAATTTGCAGATGACACCAAACTGGCAGGAATAGCCAACTCTCCAGAAGATAGGCTCAAGATACAGAAGGATCTTGACAGACTTGAACATTGGGCGCTATCTAACAAAATGAAATTCAATGGTGATAAAAGTAAGGTTCTACATTTAGGCAAGAAAAACAAAATGCACAGGTACAGTATATGTGGTACCTTGCTCAACAGTAGTAACTGTGAGAGGGATCTTGGAGTCCTAGTGGACAACCATTTAAATATGAGCCAGCAGTGTGCAGCAGCTGCCAAAAAAGCCAACACAGTTCTAGGCTGCATTAACAGAGGGATAGAATCAAGATCACGCGAAGTGTTAATACCACTTTATAATGCCTTGGTAAGGCCACACTTGGAATACTGCATACAGTTTTGGTCGCCACGATGTAAAAAGGATGTTGAGACTCTAGAAAGAGTGCAGAGAAGAGCAACAAAAATGATTAGGGGACTGGAGGCTAAAACATATGAAGAACGGTTGCAGGAACTGGGTATGTCTAGTTTAATGAAAAGAAGGACCAGGGGTGACATGATAGCAGGATTAAAAACACATTGTTTTACTTCATCATTCCATATTAAAACATATGAAAACATAGAGCTTAAAAGTTTGTGAACCTTTTTGAATTTTAAATATTTTTACATAAATATGTGACTTAAAATGTGACTTAAAATATTACCTGTTCTCCACACAAATACTAAAGCTAGATATAGAGCCCCCAATTAAACATATGAGTTTAAAACTTTAAAAGTTCTCCGTTTTGGATTGGTCTGAACTTTGAAAAGTCATTAAGCAACTGGCCTTAAGTCGAGGACTATCTATGTTTTGTATCAATGGATGATCTGAAGATTTACTACTGTGAGAAATGGATGAAAGCACTATCCACCTAGCAGGGACACCTCATAGTTTTATAATACACACCTTTCTTTAAGCTAATTAATACTATCATTTTTCTTTGTGGGTGACTTGCTGTAGGCCATTCATTGTTTTGTTTTTCTATTCCATTCCTGTCTTGACCGAGGCCTCACTTGGATTTGGAATAGGAAGCACTGTTGATTTTCCCCATCTGCAGTCATGTACATTGTTTCATTAAGAGCAAAAATTAACCCATTAACATATTTTCAGAGTAATGTGGGAAACCACCCCCCTCCCAGAAGAATGAAATATTTTAGGAAATATTAAAAAAATATAATATTATATTTCCCTGGATGATAAAAGAAGAAACATGTTTTAAAGACAGAAAGCAGCTCCCTGCCCCCAGCAAATATTTGGTGCCCATTAAGAAAGACTGGGCCAGCCTATATACAAGACAAAAAACCTCCAGCTGCAGGGTGATGGGATTAAGACATGACCTTCCAGGACATCATAGGATTAACCCATGTAGCAGCAGAGCTCACCACATGGTACAATCACCTGGGGACATTGCATCACCCAGCAAACTTCAACCAAACTAGCTCAGACAAACATGATCCCTACATGGCCCCTTGGGAATCTGACAACAGCCAATAGAATACATGTTCTTGCACAGGAACAGGAAGCTCAAGTTCAAAGCCCAAGAGAAGATATAAAAACCACTCACTCTCAACTCCATGTGGTCAGCTGCACTAGAACCACCCACGTGGTTTTAAACCATCTTTTCAATCAGCCTCCATGTTTCCAGTATCTTTCTCCCAGCTTGGAACTGAGCCAGATGGATATTTCTTCCAACAGTAACTTACACATGACCCGTTGCTAGCCAGTTGGCTTGCAAGGAATTGCTATTTTTCTGCATCTGGTCAAATTATCCATATCCATCCATGATGATGTTAGTGAAAGCATCGATTCTGATGTACATCAGAGGAGGTGGGAAAAAGAACCAGTGAAGAACAAGAGGTCTTTGGAGCAGATACGTATTATCTTTTCCCCCCAAAACCATGTGGCATCAGTCATTTTGAGCCTCAGATTCAGCCATGTTGGAGAAGGAGATGGGGGAAGCTTTAATTGTGGCAGATCTGCACAGACCACTCTGCCTGTTGCCACTAGAGTAGGAGGAGGTTGGCTAATCACTCTGCAGAGCTTTGAAAAACCCAGCAGGGAGAAGAGGACAGCGTAACCTCAGAACCTGGAGGAGCCCAATTTGACAATTCTTGCTGATTCCTTGAGGCTGAGGTTCTAACCATTCTTGCCCCTAGTGACCTAATTATGATACCTGCCTGCTGCACAAAAACTTTGTTCTCAAGTAAGATCGCCACAAGGCAGGGGGACGTTGTAGTAAAAATCCCCCATAAATTTGATTTTAACTGTCTGCTTCTGCTGCAAGCTGCTGACTTCAACAGTTTATCTGAGGTTAGAAAGCTTAACTTGGTGTTTTTGTATGTGTGTTTATTTGTGCGTGTGTTCCTCCCTTCCTCCTTTTCTGAAAGAATAAGCCAATAATGATAAAAAATGTGTCGTTTTAATCCTTGTCTACTAATTAGGGCCAGTACGTGAAGATGCTGAGTGAGTTGGTTCTCTCTTCCTCTTTGAAATTCTCCAGGCCTGTTACTGACCCCCAGGAGAGGGCCATGAAGAGGAGGGAAAGGATCAAGGGAAAATAATCACCCAGCAAGCGAAGTTCAAAACACAATTTTATCTGGGTTGGGGAAGAACTACCACTTGCCTCAAATCCCTGATACACTTGTTAAAATAAGAACGGAGCTTCTAAAGGATTTAAAAAGAAATATCTAATGTACGCCTCTTCCATAGAATAGATAGAGGCCTACAAAGAATTTTATGTTGACTCTGAAAAGACTCTTCCATTTAATATTGTTTGACGATAAACATATTTGTGATAGTCCTGAGTATTTGAAGAAGCAATAAAGATGCTTTTTGAGGCAAAATCTCTTAAAAGTTGCAAGAGACAGAAGAATCCCCCTTTACGGCCAACGGGGGGGGGGGGCTTCATTGTCAGTGGCTGAATGCAGTCTGTATACCAGAAACTAAGCAGTGATTTTACAGCTTTAATTAAAAATGGGCTGCGTCAACCAGCTTGGATAATTGCACTTTCTATAGATTACATTATGGAAAGCAATTTCACATAGGTCTGTTTTGAAGCAAGGAATGTGCGGGAAATAGCAGTCACAGAGAGTCATATGCAGTGGTGGGTTCCTACCGGTGCGGTCCACTCTATAGCACCGGTAGCGGCCCGCTGGTGATGTCACAGTACCGGTGCAGTCGGTTGCTTGTGCCTGGGCGCTGCCATTTTTTTAAAAAAAATTCTTCTGCGCATACCCAGAAACCGAGCTTTCAGCACTGTGCATGCGCTGCCTTCCTACCCCATAGTGAGTTCAAGCAGGGGAGGATGGCTGAGGGAGCGCGTGAGATGCTGAAAGAACGGGCGGCAGGACCTATCTCAGTTCCCCTCCCTTCAACAGTCTGAGAAGCCATGAACGCGCGGTGATGATCCTAGGCATTTTTGCACGTTTGAGGCTTCTTGAGCTGCTGAGGGGAGGGGGAATGGGCGGCAGGACCTATCTCAGTTCCCTTCCCTTCAGCAGTCTGTGAAGCCACGAACGTGCGGTGATGATCCCAGGCATTTTCTCACGTTCGAGGCTTCTCGAGCTGCTGAGGGGAGGGGGAATGGGCGGCAGGAGCCTAGGATCATCGAATGGGGAGAAGCATTCAGGCCGGATGGAGCCTCCTAGAAGAACCGCTGCCGCGGTCTTGCTGCTCCCACTGCGGGGGCTGCATTGTGGGTGGACAATGCCCCTCCGCTTCTCCAGCCGCTGCCAAGCTCCCGAGGCCCACGCCCACCCAGACACATGGCTGGCAAGCCACACCCACAAAATAAGCCACGCCCACAGAGTGGTAGTAAAAAAATTAGGAACCCGCCCCTGGTCATATGTCATATAACAGGATATGAGAAGGCACTGAGTTGATGATGATGCCAGAAAAAATAAAGTTCAAAAGTGATTATACAGACTTCTCACAGAACAGGGTTGTACTATGAGATTCTGTCAATGTAGCTTTACAATAGAGTTAGATCTTATGGTTATGATTCTTATTTGGTGTATCTCAGAAGGCCAACTTCAATCTTGCAAGTCTGAAAGTACAATTTCCCCGTTCACTCTCCTTTATAGACCAAGAAACTAGGGAAGGTCTCTTCTTAGCTTCTTGCCCCACCCATTATCCAGTTGCGGGTTATGCTGTCTCTTATCTCATTGTTCCCTTAGCAGTGACTCTTGGGCCAGTCTCCCAAGGTCTTTCCCACATAACAGCATAGAAAATCATTTTCCTGCTGTTTTAAAATTCTTTATCAGTTATCTGAGAAAAGATACTTTGAATACAGAGCTTTTAAATAAAAACTAACAATGCTCCCAAAGAAAGCTGCATAGTAAATTAAATAGAAACTAGAAAAAGTTACAGCATGTATAGTATTTCCATGAAAATCCAATTTTAATTAGTTGGGTAAACTCCAAAGATGAATCATAAGTTCTAAAACTATTTGCTAACCTTTTGTAAATGACAAAGATGCTTCATTGTTTAATAAGTTCTCAGTTATTACTTAATTTACAGTAGCAGTAATTTTAACGTTCTTGGTTATCTTGCTCAGCAGACTCAGCATTGCTGTTGTAAACATACAGTAAGTACATAGCCATCCATTTCATGGATATCCTTATTTCCTCTTGGAACTTGCAAGGCACCAACAAACTTTAAAAGCTTTGAAGCCAATAATATATGAGTTGATTGTCCCAAAGCTGCTTTTTCAGGAGGCAACTGGACTTTCATGTTTTTTCTTTTGAAGATGTTTCACTTCTCATCCAAGAAGCTTCTTCAGCTCTGACAGGATAGTGGGATGTGGAAGGATTTATATTCCTTGCAGACAGCTGGTCATTTGGATCCTTTTAGTGCAGGGGTGGCCAAACCGTGGCGCATGCGCCAAACGTGGCGCATTGGATGATTACAAGTGGCGCATTCATGCAGGGGGGAAATGCTCCCGGTTCGCTTTTACCTGTGGGTCGTTGGAGAGCCGATTGCGAAGGCAGCGCGACGCTCCGCCTACCCGCTGGGACACCGCCATTTAAGTTCTTTTACCCTCTGCGCATGCACAAAGCGTTCTGTGCATGCGCAGAGGGTAAAAGAACTCAAATGGCGGTGTCCCGGCGGGTGGGTGGAGTGTTGCGCTGCCTTCGCGATCGGCTCTCCGATGACCGATGGGTAAAAGCGAACCAGGAGCATTTCACCCCTGGTTTGAAGAGTTATCTTCACCAAACGAGACTCTCCGGCAGCTGTAGCACCACCAGTGGGGTCCATGACAGCGATCACCCTCTCGTCCAAGAGATTATTTCTAACTATTGTAGATTGGTGCTCCAATAAACATGTGTCTTTTGAAATGGCGTAAATTAATTAATTGAATTGCGTGATTGAGTTATTCCTTTTCCTCCCTTAAGCAAAGCAGATCCTACCCCTATCCCTATTTTACAACCCCAAACGTGAAAGTAAGAAGGTAAAAAACGTGCTTGAGTTGTATGGCGCATCTGAACTCGTCTGTGAAAAAATTGGCGCATGGTATGCTTAAGGTTGGCCACCACTGTTTTAGAGGGTCGTTGAAGCACTTGGAGGTTTATCTGTGTCCTCAGGGTCACCTGAGTAGTGCTCCTGGTCCTGTAGTCCGCAATTTTTTCCTCTGGAAATCCATTTCTACTCCCACACCATTCCAAGGGTGTTCATCCCAAATTGTATAGCTAAAAGTCTGTAGAGATTCTCAGTCATCCAGGTCAATGACTTCTAATTGTGTTGAGATACCTCCCCCTAAGACCATACTTGGAGAAGTTGGTTGTAGATATCTAAATAATTCAAATTCAAAAGCTAGTTTAAACATGGTTTATGTAACTCACTGGTATTTTGAACAGAAAGGTCTCTTGCCATACTTGAAGTTTTAAAAATAATTTGATTCAGGAAAAAGGTTTTTTCCCTATCTGGCGCCTTCTAAATGTTAGCTTCCAAAATGCTAGACTGGAACTTTTCCAATTTGAATTGGATAGCCTCTAATTCAATCCAAGTCAAATTGGACTAATTTCCAAAGCACCAAATTTGGCTGAATCAAATGTTGTGATCAGAGCTTATCCTAATATATAGTTTTGTTCCCCTTGAAAAGCTCACAATAGTCTTTTGTGAGAAATGACAATGCAGCTATATAAATTACCTCTAGTGGAAGCAACAATTACAAACTCAGTGTATTATGCTAACATGCACACAGACTCAGCACTAAATGCTGATTGCCTTTTATTAGGAAGCAGTAGCTCAAAATACGAAGAAGGCTGTGGGTAACATTAACCTTTTTCAGTCTCTGCATTAAATAATTAAAATAAACAAGCCAGCCTTAAACTATCAATATATAGACTATTAGCAAAAAACCTTATTAGCAGAAAACCCTATATATGCATTCTTCTTTACACTGCCCCACATTGTTTTGATCTGTATTAATTATATCCGTTAAATGATGAAGTGAATACTGTTTTATTAAATGTTAAAGATTCTTCTTCTTCCAATTGATACTATCCAAAGTCCTCTTAACTCTTTAATACTGAGATTTGTACACATAAAGGCCAATCCTGAACAAGCTATCATACTTCAGTCTGGCCACAAAAGCTTGTACAGTTAGAAGGATTAGGTTTGATTCTCAGTCACTATCAGAAGTAGATAACGGGATTAACATCTGATTCTAAAACTGCCTCCTATATAAAATGAAAAATAGGCACTCATCTAAGCAGAAAATTAAAGGCTGCCTTCTACTCTTGACAATGAATTTCTTTTCACAAAGAAATCCAAAGCCATATATAATGAATGCTTGGAGCTAGAAATGGAATCTTTCTTTCTTTCTTTTTTTCTTCCTTCCTTCCTTCCTTCCTTCCTTCCTTCCTTCCTTCCTTCCTTCCTTCCTTCCTTCCTTCCTTTCTTTCTTTCCTTCTTTCTTTCTCTCTCCCTCCCTCCCTCCCTCCCCCTCCCCTCTTCTTCTTCTTCTTCTTCTTCTTCTTCTTCTTCTTCTTCTTCTTCTTCTTCTTCTTCTTCTTCTTCTTCTTCTTCTTCTTCTTCTTCTTCTTCTTCTTCTTTTATTCTTAATTATTATTATTATTATTATTATTATTATTATTATTATTATTATTATTATTATTATTATTATTATTATTATTATTATTATTATTATTATTATTATTATTATTATTATTATTATTATTATTTATTCACAAAAAATGTAATACACAGCAAACGAGATTTATATGCTGGATTTCGTATCACTATATCACAAGTCGAACACTTCCCAAGCGTCTAGGACTGTGTGATGTATTTTCGTATGATGCGCGCAGATCCAAGTATGGTGGCCTTTTGCAACTGACAGATCGTGATTTTGTCAATGTTTATTGTTTTCAAATGCCGGTTAAGGTCTTTTGGCACAGCACCCAGTGTGCCGATTACCACTGGGACCACCTGTACTGGTTTATGCCAGAGTCGTTGTAATTCGATTTTAAGGTCCTGATATAGGTTAAGTTTTTCTTGTTGTTTTTCATCAATTCGACTGTCACCTGGTATGGCGACATCAACGATCCACACTTTTTTATTTTCCACAATCGTGAGGTCTGGCGTATTATGTTCCAAAACCTTGTCAGTCTGAATTCGAAAGTCCCAAAGTATTTTGGCATGTTTGTTTTCAACTACTTTCTCAGGTTTATGATCCCACCAGTTCTTTACCACTGGTAGGTGGTAGTTGTGGCACAGGTTCCAATGAAGTATCTGGGCCACGTAGTTGTGCCTCTGTTTGTAGTCCGTCTGTGCGATTTTCTTGCAGCCGCTGAGGATATGATCAATTGTTTCATCAGCTTCCTTGCAAAGTCTGCATTTTGGGTCATCAGCTGATTTTTCAATCTTGGCTTTGATTGCATTTGTTCTAATTGCTTGCTCCTGGGCTGCAAGAATCAAGCCTTCTGTCTCCTTCTTCAGTGTTCCATTAGTGAGCCATAACCAGATCTTCTCCTTATCAACTTTTCCTTCAATCTTGTTGAGGAATTGCCCATGCAAGGCTTTATTGCGCCAACTGTCGGCTCTAGTTTGCATTGCAGTTTTCCTATACTGATGCTTGGTCTGCTGCACTTTCAGAAGCTTCCGGTTGTTTACTTCAATCAATGCAGGTTCTTTACTTTCTTTGACGTATTCTGCCAATGCATGTATTTCTTCTTCTACTGTTTGTTTTACTTGTAAAAGTCCTCTGCCACCAGTTTTTCTGGGCAGATATAGTCTGTCGACATCACTACGAGGATGAAGTGAATGGTGAATGGTCATGAGTTTTCTTGTTTTTCTGTCCAAATTGTCCAGTTCAGCCTGTGTCCAGTTTATTATGCCAGCAGTATATCTTATAACAGGTATAGCCCAGTTGTTTATGGCCTTGATGGTGTTGCCTCCATTGAGCTTGCTTTTGAGAATTTTTCTGACTCTTTGTGTGTATTCTTTACTGACCACATTCTTCACATGATCATGTTTGATATTATCCGGTTGTAGTATGCCCAGGTATTTATAGGCCTCTGGCTGATGACACTTTATGGCTTGACCATTAGGCATGTTTATGCCCACACTTTCAGTGATTTTGCCCTTCTTCAATGCTACTGTGGCACATTTGTCCAAACCAAACTCCATGCTGATATCATTGCTAAAGATTTGGACAGTGTTGGTCAGAGACTGAATTTCAGTTTCAGTTTTTCCATACAACTTCAGATCATCCATGTACAACAGGTGTGAAATTTTATTAGATTTTTTGGATGTTTGATAGCCAAGGTTTGTTTTTTGTAAAATTGTTGACAGCGGGATCATGGCAATGATAAAAAGTAATGGTGACAATGAGTCTCCCTGGAAAATTCCTCTTTTGATGTTGACAAATCCGTAATTTTCATTTCCCACAAACAGTTCAGTTTTCCAGTGCTTCATCATGTTTTCAATAAAACTGCCAACATTTTTACAAATCCCAATGGTGTCTAGGCATTTGATGATCCAACTGTGTGGGAGTGAATCAAAAGCTTTTTTATAGTCAATCCATGTTGCGTGAAGATTAGTTTTTCGGCTTTTGCAATTCTCCAGAATCATTTTATCAATCAAAAGCTGATCTTTTGTGCCCCTGCTTTTTCGTTTGTTGCCTTTCTGTTCATCTGGTAAGATGTCATTCTCTTCAAGATAATCTTGAATTCTGTCAGCCATAATGCCAGTCAATAGTTTAAACATAGTGGGTAGACACGTTATTGGCCTATAATTTCCTGGTGCTGCTCCTTTTGCTGGGTCTTTTTGTATCAGATATGTTCTCCCAGTTGTCAACCATTCACTGATACTTCCTTTTTGCAGCATCTCATTGAATTTTTGGGCCATTTTTTCATGCAGACTGGTCAGATGTTTGAGCCAAAATCCATGCAGTTGATCACTGCCAGGTGATGTCCAGTTCTTTATTTTCCTCACACGTTTGCTGATCATTTCAGTTGTTATTTGCATCTGTTCCATTTTCTTGTGTGAGAATTTTTCCTCAAATAATAATAATAATAATAATAATAATAATAATAATAATAATAATAATAATAATAATAATAATAATAATAATAATAATAATAAGGTACTGGCGCATAATACACCAGACATCACGTTGGTCGAGAACAACAAGGTGACTATAATTGACATTGCAATACCAGGAGATAGCAAGGTCGATGAAAAGGAACACGAAAAAATTGCAAAATACCAGGACTTAAAAATTGAAATCCAACGATTATGGCACAAACCAGCAGTGGTAATTCCAGTAGTGATTGGAACACTGGGTGCTATCCCAAAAGCACTGGAATTACATTTAAAACAGCTCAAAATTGACAAAATCACCATCAGTCAAATGCAGAAAGCCGCACTGCTCGGTTCCGCACATATACTTCGAAAATACATTACGACTTCCTAGGCCCCTGGGTGGGGCTCGACTAGTAATCAATGCCAAATCCGGCGAAACAACTGGCCGCTGTGATACAATTGTATAATAATAATAATAATAATAATAATAATAATAATAATTATTATTATTATTATTATTATTATTATTATTATTATTATTATTATTATTATTATTATTATTAATAATTTTCTGATGCCCTTGGTTGTTATTATGCCTTCCTTCTCTGTGAAGGCTTTCTTTTTGCTCAACAAATGTAGACTTCCCTGAGTCAGAAGACATCATGTCACTTACACAAATTCATTTTCCTCCCTTAGAGGACATTCTCCTCTAAAACTACTCCTGCAGATTACATAAAGCTCCTTTTCTAATATAGAGCCATCATCTGAAGCACTGCCACATTCTGATTAAGTCTAGGGGCTAATCCTAATGCCCATCCACTCAACAAAACTGATCTCTCCATCCTTAGTGATGGCACATAATCTCTGGGTTTCTTGGGTTATGTTTACATTTCAACTAAAATAAATAATCAGCAAAGATTTTGAAAAATAATGATCCTCTCTGCTGGGTCAAGACTTTCTTTGGGCTTCCAAGGATATATCATTTCACTTGGGTTCTAGAGTATTGGATGTCCACCCTTGATTGTCCTCTATGTCTTTTCTGTGAAACTTCCTATGACTTTCTAGGAATCACAGGTGTAATGAAAGGGCTTTGGGCAATTCCTAATATGGCTCTGTCTGAAGGAAGTAGATTTAGATTTATTATTAGTTGGAAGGAACCTTGTAGGTCATCTAGTCCAACCCCCTGCCCAAGCAGGAGTTCCTACACCATTTGAGACAGATGGCAGTCCAGTCTCTCCTTGAAGGTCGCAAGTGTTGAGGCTCCCACAACCTCCGCTGGCAAGCTGTTCCACTGGTTGATCGCTCTCACAGTCAGAAAGTTTCTCCTCACTTCCAGGTTGAATCTCTCCTTGGTCAGCTTCCATCCATTATTCCTTGTTTGGCTTTCTGGTGCCATAGAGAACATAACAAAGGTAGATCTTTGTTATGTAGAATAGACTGGTCCAGGCTATTAACATAGGTGGGGGGGATGAGTGATCTGGGCCATTCCTTGATGGCACATTGACAAAGGTGGGGGCTACTAAGAGTGAGTCTGTTTCCTGCCTAAAAACATGTTTCTCCATTTCTCTAGGGATATTCTATATAATATTCTGCCTTTTTAATATTTCCTAGGACATTTCATTTTTCTAGGAGAGGGGTAGGTGCTAACTTCCTTCAGAAGCTAAACTCAATTGATGCTGTGCTTAAATTATATCTGCTGGAGAACATAATAGAACCCCTCTGTATGAGTAGCAGCATTCAAGAACAAGAACTTTGATGGGCAGCAGTTGACACACATTGAGTTTTGAGAATTCAGATGTAAAAGACCTCTATTTCAGGAATGTAGTTGCCGAAAGAAAATCTGTTAATCATCCCTCCTATTTGTTGGTCTTGGCCAAAGAGATTTCTGCTGGGGTCACTCTGACCTTGTACTATACTGATCAGGAACAGCTTAGTCCCAAACAGGATGCTTATCCCACAGTCTAGGCTTCTAGTTTATTTTGGAACCCTAACTTTTTTTTCCTGTTCTTGTATTCTGGCTTGTTTCTTGATCCAACTCCTGATTAATCCTTTGGTTTTTAATTTGCTCATCTGCCATGGCAACTTATAAGTACTGTAGAAGAGTAGTTCCATTCCTCATTCTCCTTCATATGTTCATTACTAATTATGCAAAAAATTATGGTTCAATTCTTTATTAATAAACATCCTTCCTCAAAACAGAATGCATCCTATAATTTTGTGCATATAGATGTCTGTTTTTTTAATGCACATTATTTTTGCAAATACTGAACCTTGTCTATTCTAATAAACATAGTTTTCTCAGGCTTATGTCTAGTGTAAGAAATAGAATTTCTAGTATTTTACATTTTGTTAACATACGATCTAGCATTTACCAATGTTAATTAAATCTTTCTGTTGTTGTTTATCCTTGAGAATCCGTTTCTCAGGATTACTCTAAATAAGGATCGATTTCAAACATAGGCAAGATTCACATATGTTGAGCATTGTCTCACGCATCCTGTTTCTACTTCCAGTGCAATTCAGTGGAACTAACTGACTGGACAACAATTGTTCATCGTGGCTGAATGGCTGTTATTATATGTAATTAAAGATTTGATAATTGTGAGCTAAAGGCTCATTTCTCTTCCGGATCACCAGATTCATCTGTTCTGTTTATTGCTGGATTGTATAACCTCAGACTCCATTCCTCCAAAGCCTTCCTTTGCATTCAGCAATTAAATGCTTTTCTTTTTGATATGCTACCTCCCTTTAAACATACATGTACATGAGGTGGAACTAAAAGAAGTGAACAGGAAAATCAGACAGAAAACCTAAACATATTTTCTCCAAACTACAGGGTAACATGCTGTGATCCTGTTAGGAACTGGTTGATTTTGCATTTTGTCTTTTCATCATCCATTTCTTCCCATGCGGTACAATTGGATAACTTAGAGATAGCTTAGAGAGGGCTGTAAAGCAGTACGAAAGGGTATATAAGTCTAAGTGCTATTGCTGTCATATCCCCTGTCCCTTATTTTCATTTTTATATATTTTGAGGTAGGATGTTTCGTTCCATGTACACCTTTCATTTTATTTTTCATTTTATTAAATTTTTATGACTTTGCAGCTTTAGTGCTCATTCACTCAATTTAGAATTACCTTTTTGGTGTTTCTCACAAATCATTTTTCTTTTTCTTTTTTAATTAGATTATAATATAAAATACATAAAAATACAAAAGAAACAGTGGCCGAGAAGCAGGGATGAGCAACATGCCCTACAGTTGGACACGCCTTCAGGGAAATCTTTACCTTTTTAATCTGGTACTATTAACAAACATGGCCATTTCACTCCATGTCCCTAAGTCCAGATCACTTATGAATATGTTTAAAAGCATGGATCCCAATAAAAAGAACTGCAAGGGGTATGGCAACTTTATATACCCCTCTAGGAGAAGCTACTTCTCTTTAGTGAATTTCTCTCTGGGAAATGGAGTGAAAGAATTGATCCGCATGGCATGAGTGCTGTAGAAAAGCTTTATCATTACTTATGCTCTTTTGACTTCTTAGAACAAGAAGAATAATAGATATTTCTCATAACAGCTTTGAAATTTTGATATCTTTCAAAACCAAAATGGATGTTGAGAAATAATTATTTTCCATTGTTGGACGTATTATTGAATTTGGCTGTACTTTTTGTATGCCAGCAGTGTCATGCAGCTGCTAAAAAGGCAGCTATTATCTTGATGTACATTAACTGGAGCATAAAATCTAGATCTGGAAGGTAATTACTCCATCCTACTCCGGCCTGGTCACGCCATTTGGAATACTGTATCCAGAACTGAACATGACAGTCTAAAAAGCACAAAGACAAAGTGAAATGAATTTCAGCTGAGGATTACTAAAATAGTGAAGAGTTTGGAAACCAAGGCCTGTGAGGAAGGTTTAAAGCAGGGGTGTCAAACTCCTACCTGTCGCAGGCCGCGTCAGGATTTTGTTTGCCCTTGAGGAGCTGGGGTGGGCATGGCCTGGTCATTGCTGCTGACTGGGTGGGCGTGGCCGTGCCTGGAGCGGCCGGGGTGGGTTCCTCACCATCTCTGGGACAGCCCGTGGGCCAACTTTGTGGCCTATCACGGGCTGGATCTTGCCCATAGGCCGCGTGTTTGACATCCCTGGTTTAAAGGATCTGGGTATGTTTAGTCTACAGAAGAGGCAACTGAAAGAAGGTAGGATACAGTCTTCAAATATCAGAAGTGCTGTTTTTATACATAGATATCACATTTCTAAACCACCCATCTCCCTCAAAGAGTTGTTATATAGAACAGCAAATGAACTTCTTATCTTCAAATTCTCTTCAAAATATAATTCAAAATTCAAAATATAATCTTCAAATTGAGAATGGATGATCATTTGTTAAAGCACTCTACTAGAGATTACACTGAATAGAGTTTTGGAATAGGTGAACTTAGTTCCTTCTGCAGAAGCAAAATTGTGCCGAAATCACGCACGCGTGCGCGTCCCCTTGCGAGATTTTGGCGAGATTTTTCTTCTGCGCATGCACAGAAGCAAAATTGTGTGAGGGGGCACACACGCATAGCGAGCACGCACACAAAACGTGGAGATGTGCGTGCAGTGCACTAGTATCGGTAAGTTAGCAACCCGCCCCTGTACCTGCACTAAGAAAAGCTTGGCCATTGGGCCGAGGTTTCAGAAATGTTCCTACTTCAGTTGGCTTACAAATGCACATAGGCATAAAAAAAGCAAAATCTACTTTCAGTTGAATTCAACTCTTGAGTACTTCCCTGTAGAGTTCCTGTGATATAAAAACATAAAATGGAATCCAAATTATTTTGAAGCAACCATTGTAGAGTACCATAAGAACAGGTATATAGAGACTTAATCTTCTACCAGGGAAAAGTCATATATTGGGCATGTTTTGACCAATTTAACTCCTACTGATTTCAGCGGGGGGTTTTCTTAGTAGAACTGAATTTGGATTTCACCCCATTAATGAGCATTGCTACATCAGATGAAAGGACTGTTAGTCCAGCACTCTTTTCTCACAGTAGCCAGCTGGAATCCATAAATAGGATATTTCTGTAGTAATACATTCTCTAGCAACTGAGTAGCTGCCTTTTTGTTTCTGAGTTTCAAACAGCTAAAAAGTTACTCTAGCCCAAGGAATAACTCTAATCCCAAGAAAACCTATGGAGGGGTATCTGGAAGTTGAGTCATGGCATCTGGGCTTGTAATTTTTTGTTGGTTTGATACAGTGGTGGGATTCAAATTTTTTACTACCAGTTCTGTGGGCATGGTGGGCGTGGTGTGGCGTGATGGGTGTGGCAGGGGAAGGATACTGTAAAATCTCCATTCCCTCCCCACTCTAGGAGAAGTTACTGCAAAATCCCCATTTCCTCCCGATCAGCTGGGACTCAGGAGGCAGAGAATAGATGGGGGCGGGGCCAGTAAGAGGCGGTATTTACCGATTCTGCAAACTACTCAAAATTTCTGCTACTAGTTCTCCAGAACTGGTCAGAACCTGCTGAAACCCACCTCTGGTTTGATAGTTTTGCTGCTTCAAGAGGTCATTGTGTGACCTTTCTGATGAACCTGTGAAGTGGTCTTAATCTTCCTGAAGACTGATGAATGACCCATATAAAAAATGGGGGACAGGTTGTGTCTGAGGCCTCCAGCTCTACTAAGGGAAGAAATTTCCACTTTGGCATAAATAGATTCCATCACACCTCTCTCAAACCATCCATCTTCCCTGTCCAAAATATGAACATTAAGACCATTTCACAGGTTCACCAGGCAGGTCACATTTAATCACCCCTAAGAATTTTTAGGAGCTGGTATATTCCAATGACTCTCTGCTTACTCAGATGCCCCCTAACCAACTTGCTCAGACTGAAGAAGCTACTTGGATAAGCAGCGAAAGGTAACAAACCAATAATAATAATAATAATAAGTCCAATTGCCATGATTCAACTTCCAGATAAATCTACCTGGATGACTGAGAATCTTCATCAACATCCCATGGAGGGGTCTTCTTCCACCATTGCATTCCACCTGCTTATATTCAATGGACTCCCTAGAGCAGCTGCTGTTCTCATAGACTTCATAGCATGTCTTGGGACTGATTGGATGAGTTTGTTTGTTGATCCCCATGTGCCGAATTCTACCTGCCAATGTATCACTTCTGAATGGCATCATTGTGCACAACTGATCGCTAGCTTTAGATGCCACTATGAGAACATGATCACAGAGAGTCTTGTCAGGCTTCAAAACCCAAGAAAGACATGTTGAGGTTCTTCTAAGCCAGTGATGGTGAACCTTTTTTGGTTCACGTGCCAAAAGGGGGGGAGCGTGGGGGGCACATGTGTGCCCACACCCATAATTCTATGCCCCCCACGCATGCATGCGTGAGCCCCCCACTCCCGTTTTTTGCTCTCCCCAGGCTTCAGAGCCTTTCTAGGAGCCTGGGGATGGCGAAAACGGCCTTCCCCACCCCCCTGGAGGTCCTCCGGAGACCAGAAATGGCCCGTTTCCCAACTTCCAAACCTGAGCTCGTGTGCCCACCGATATGGCTCCATGTGCCACTTGTGGCACGCGTGCCATAGGTTCGCCATCACTGTTCTATGCAGTTTCTTTTATAGTTCCCCACCTATAAACAAGAATCTTGCCAAACTAAAGCAGACTACTTACACCATCAAATATATAGTCTGAGTACTCCTAGGGAGGAGCTGTTTTGATTCTCTTCCTTCCAGACAAACTATTTAAACTTTTCTGTCTTTTGGTCCTTTGGAACGCACTCTCTCCCTTCTCGGAATCAGGACTACATTTCCCCACAGCTCCTGGAAATACACTCCTCTCATATGTTCTAATTTTGCACACCGATTATGTCTTCATTTAAACTGCTGTTCCATTTTTTTCCTCCTTCCTGGTGTTTTCCCGTGAGAGTGTAATCCCTGTATTTTTTGATCAACCAAGCGTTGATCCATTGGTTGTGACAGGAATTGACCGACCAACCTGTTGCCCAAGCTTGATATTATGGGCTGAGAGAGAGAGAGTGACTGGTCCAAAGTTACCAAGCCATCTTTCTTGCCTAAGGTGGGACTAGAACTCACAATCTCCAATCTGGTGCTTTACCCACTGAACCAAACAGGCTCTCTTTAAACCACTGTTTACTCTAATACCGCATCTAAATATCAGGAACTGAGCTTCTTTTAATTCTGATAAGTAAATCAGAACCAGACTGTTGTTTCAATAATGAGAATCGGAAGAAAGAATGGAGTAATCAAAAGCTCATCCGTGGATCTGGAAACTATGGTTTCCTATTGTCGCTATTGATCAGTTGTAGCTCTTATGTGACATTTATTTATTTATTTGTGAGATTTATATACCGCCTCACAGTGCAAGCACTCTCTAAGCGGTTTACACCAGTAAGCAATGTATATTTATATTGCCCCCAACAATCTGGGTCCTCATTTTACCTACCTCGGAAGGATGGAAGGCTGAGTCAACCTTGAGCCATCTCAACATCTCACTGAATATACGTAGTCTCTTTTTAAGTCAGTCTAAGCAGCTGCCTGTCTCCACGTTTTGTGACAGAAAATTCTGCAAATAAATTGCTTTGGGTATTTGCCTTTATTTCTAAACAGTCTTTCCGATTTTTTCATTATTCAGAAAGTCCCAAATGTTCTTACCTAAATTATCAAGCATTCTTTGCAGGCATTCAAGTGTAATATGCTGTGCTGCATTGAAAGCACCTGCAGGGCACTTTTTAGGTGGCAAGTAAATAGGACTATTTTCTTACTATTGCTAAGAAGTTATGTGATTGTCATTAGGTTGAATTGTTCATGTTTCATTTAAATCATGTTTCCAGAATGTACATGTTTCTTTTAGAAATGGAAGCTGGTTGAGTGACTTTGGGACAATAACTCTCTCTCACCTCACAGAGTTCTTGTGGGGGAAAAAAGGAGAAGGAAGAAGAATTAGGTATATTCACCATCTTTATATTGCTTATAAATATAATAAAGGTGGGATATCAATAAATAAATAATCACATTTAAATTTCAACAGCACTCCAAAGGCAACTAACAAAATTTGAGTTAGCTGGTCCAGATAAAAAAGTAGGAAGAGCCAAAAAGTCATATTTGACTCAGTTTTAATTTATGGGACATAAAACTCCAGTTTTGAATGATTTTCCTGTTTTGCCTTATTAAAAATTTGAGTTTGGTGTCAATTTTTAAAGTCTCTCTGGGTGGTATCTAGAATTCTCAGCTTGTAATTCCCTGGTAGCTGTGTATGGAACAAAATTGTTGGGAATTTTTTTTTAGCATATTAATATTTGGATGGTTATTGGCATGCAGTAATATATTTTGTAACCAAAGATACCAGTGTGCACAATAATATCTAATTATTACAAATTACAAATCTCCACAGCATTTTCTTTTGGAAAAAAAAGAGAAAATCAATCTTGAACGTTGAACCCAAATTTCTAATGCAAGTTGAAATGTTCACTTGAAATTTTCATTTGAACATTTGTGAATTGACACTGGAACAGATGTTGGTTTCATACAAAAACTATGGACTCAGAGGTTTCTCATGGGACAGGCTGTTTTCCTTGCTTTCTAAAAAGAATACTTTTAATAACTTACTTCCTGCCATCACAAGAGCTGGTTGCATCCTTTATTAATTAATTAATTAATTAATTTATTTATTAAAATTTCTATGCCGCCCAACTCCCGGGGGACTCTGGGCGGCTAACAGCAGGTATAGAAATATAATCAATAAAAAACAATTTTAAAAACATATTAAAATACTATAAACCTTTTAAAAGAACTTTCACTCATACCCCGCCTGCCGGAAGAGCCAAGTTTTTATTGCTTTACGGAAAGCCAACAGGGTGGGGATAGTCCTGATCTCTGGAGGGAGCTGGTTCCAAAGGGAGGGGGCTCCCACAGAGAAGGCTCTCCCCCTTGGCCCTGCCAACCGGCATTGTTTGGTCGATGGGACCTGGAGGAGACCAACTCTGTGGGACCTAACCGGTCGTAGGGAGGTATGCGGCAGGATGCGGTCCCGAAGATAACCTGGCCCTGAGCCATGTAGGGCTTTAAAGGTAACGACCAACACCTTAAATTGGATCCGGAGACTAATGGGCAGCCAATGCAGCTGGCGGAGGATCGGTGTTACGTGGGTGCATCTGGGTACACCCACCACAGCTCGCGCAGCTGCATTTTGCACCAATTGCAGTCGCCGGACACTCTTTTTTTTTTTTTTTTTCTCAAAAAAGTTTTATTAGTACAAACTTACATAAGTGGTAACAAATTATTAAATCCAAAGTACAAACATTTTTATTTCCCCCCCCAGACCCACCCCCTTCCCTCCCCACCTCCCCCCCCCCGGACTTCCCAGAGATAATACAGGGCATAATAATAAGTTTAAATTGTTAATAAAAAGAAAAAGGAAAAAGGAAAAAAAGAACACTATTTTTAAAAAAACTTCAACTCCAAACTATACAGTACTAATATATCGCATTTGTATACAATAGTAAAGATACAAAAAAGAAAGAGAAAAAAAAGAAAGAGAATAAAAAAAAGAAAGAAAGAAAGAGAAAACTCTTTAACACTACAAACAAACAAACCTCCTACCTCCTCCCTTCAGTCCTCTATCTTATACAAGGTAAGTGTTACATAAGTAATAACTAAATATAAAATACACAAATCTTAAACTAATATTATTGACATTAGAGATAACCTCTAAGATAAAACTTAACTAAATGTTAGATACGTAATCATCAAATATTAAATTTCATCATGATATTAATAAGATAATATTATTCTAAATTAATTCGCTAACTTCAATAAACAAAAAAAGAAAATAAAAGAAGAATAAACAATAAACAAATCTTCAACAAACTATATATATCTAATATTATCAACATTAAAAATAACCTCAAAATTATATAAAACTTAACTAAATATTGCATAAGTAATCATTAGATAGGGAAAAGATAAAATACAATCATATTAGTTTCTATCCATCCAATATATTTCAACATCACATTGTTTTGTATCTTGATAGTTCATCTTTTAATAGTTCAATAAATTCAAATTTGTCAAGTCGTCTCCCGTCTGCTCCCAAACCTCCATCTCCTCTTCCCCAGCTATCTGATTCAGGCACTCCTTTTGGATTTTTGAGTCTATTTCTTTTTGATCCATCGAAGGTGGCTTCCCCTCCTCCTCCTCTTTTATTTTCATACACCCTTCTTCTGGAATCTTGGATATATCAGCCTTTAGAACATTGACATAAAATTCAGTAGCTTTTTTTATCGTGTTGAGCCGGTATCTTTTTCCAGAAAATTTCACTGTTACTCCAACTGGTGCTTCCCATTTATATTGTAAATTTAATCTCTTAAATTCATCAATCAAAAAAGTATAGCTTTTCCTGGCTTTAAGCATTTTAGAGGGGATTTCTTTCCAAATCTTTAGTTCCTGACCATTCACCATAAGATTATTGTTAAACGTTGCTTGTATAATTCTGTTCCGTAAAGCTCTTGTGGTAAAATATATGACAATATCCCTTGGTAGATGCTTTTGTTTGGCGTACCACGAGTTGATTCTGTATGTTTTGTCGATTTGTGTAGCCAATTCCGCTTTAGAAATTCCAGACACCTGATCCAATATGTCAACCATCCTGCCTTTTAAATTTTCATATAATCCTTCTTTCAAACCTCTAATCCTTATAGCAACTTCCATAGATCTGAACTGAGTCATTAAGACCTCTTTTTCAAAATTTGCAATGTCATTTTGGATTTTATCTATGTAATTCACCGAAGTTGCCAAAGCTTGTTTATTTGTTTCAATACGTTCTGCCAAAACTTCAATATTTGTTGCTAAGCCTTTGCAAACCTCTAACACATCAAATCTTAGTTGTTGATTCATATTCTTCAAAGCAGCCTGCATCTTATGGTCTATCTCACTTATTTTCTGGTTAAATTCCAAAGTAAGTTCATGTTTCATAATCTTTAAATTATTTAATAAATTTTCAGGTGTCAAAAGCTGTGGAGGTGTTAGCTCAGTGTTAAGTTGCATTTTAGAAATATATCCAGATGAATAGTCATTTCTTTTAGTCAAAACAATCTTTCCAAACTTTGAAGCCATTGGTGTTTCAAAAGAGTACAAAAAAGAAAGAAAGCCAGTTGCCTGATTAAAGTTCTTTCCAGTTTAAAAATCAGATAGTCTTTTATTATTGAAAATATTTCTATTATAACTTTAGTCCAGAGTTAGGAGACAGAGAAAGAAAAAACCATTTTTCCAAGTTAAAAGTTTCCATAAGAGAGAGAGAAAGAAAAAAAAAAAGCCTCTGGGGAAACGAAAGTCACTTTCACTTCTCAATCGCCATATTGTTACTCTGTTTCCTTTGTTCCCTTGCCGAAGTGAAAGCTTACCCAGGAGTTGAAAAAAAAGGAAAAAAAGAGGTTTCAGTACTTGCCCATCTCACGCCTGTTTCTCTCTGTCTGCTTCTATAGTTTAAATGTAGTTATAAATCCCATTTTTGAAGCAGCGGCTGGTCACTCCATCTAGCTCTGCAAAAGGCAGAGGTTTCCGAATCTTCGGAGCTGGAGACAGGCTGCATGGGGAGCTCTCCCTTCGCGCCCTGCCAGATGGCTCCTAAGGCGCTGGGGGGGCTCTACCCCTCCTGTCAGGCTCTCATCTCTCCCCTTTGCCCGGGGAAGAGATTTTAAAGCCGCCAGACAGCTGTTCTGGCGGCTTTTAACAAAGATCGGAAAGGCATCCAACGAGGGATGTCTGCGATGAAGCGCTCCAAAACCGGAAGTCGCCGGACACTCTTCAAGGGTAGCCCCATGTAGAGCGCATTGCAGTAATCCAGCCGTGAGGTGATAAGGGCATGAGTGACTGTGAGAAGTGCCTCCTTCTCCAAGTAGGGTCGCAATTGGTGCACAAGACGTACCTGTGCAAATTTATTGTATTCATTGGATTTGCTTGCTGCCCATCTCACTTCTTTGTTATTTATTTGAGTCCTGGTCATTGTGAATGGAGCAAATAGAGATATCCTATACATTTGCCTGTTTTTCAAGCAAACCTGAGTCAAGTGATACCAGAATATGGATACTAATGCAAGTCTCTGAGAAAAGATTGGATGTTTTTATGATTATAGCAATAGCACTTAGCTTATATACCGCTTTACAGCGCTTTACAGCCCTCTCTAAGCGGTTTACAGAGTCAGCATATTGCCCCCAACAAGCTAGGTCCTCATTTTACTGACCTCGGAAGTTTGAAAGGCTGAGTCAACTGAGACTGAATCAACCTTGAGCCTGGTGAGATTTGAACTGCCAAATTTTAGGCAGTCAGCAGTCAGCAGAAGTAGCCTGCACTACTGCATTCTAACCACTGCGCCACCACAACTGTTATTATGGTAATATTCTTAGATTGTGGTGATGTCATGTAGTCCTTAGTACGTATTGAGAATGAGATCCAATGGAATGTAGATCACGTTTTCCGGTTGATAGGTTTAAAAACTCAATGTGCAATTTAAGCAGTTCCATTCTGATTATCTCTTTAGAAACGGGTTTATTCAGAATTTAAATACCAGAATATTTAATACATCAATGCTAAACATATAAATTTCTCTTTTAATAAGTTTTTTTTAAATGGGCTCTGTTTATGGGTCTGGGCCTCAGGAGGAAAAGGCTAACAGCCCCAGATAGAAACCAGAAGATCATGATTTTGTGTCTTGCCTTAAGACATAAAACCTGCTGGGTATCTTTGGGTCGGTCTCTGGCAGCCTTAGGAGAATAACTAGAAAAAGTGTATGGATTTGTTCAAGCAGTCCTCAGGAATCAAGATTCACTCAAGGGTGTGCATGTGTATATAGGCCAGTGATGGCGAACCTATGGCACGTGTGCCACAGGTGGCACGCGGAGCCATATCTGAGGGCACATGAGGCATTGCCCTATGTCAGCTCCAGCGCGCATGCACGCGCTGGCCAGCTGATTTTCAGCCTTCTTTTCGGCTGTTTTCGCTCTCTCCAGGCTTTTAGAAAGCCTCCTGAAGCCTGGGGATGGCGAAAAACGGCCCAACGGGCCAACCGATAGTTTGTTTCCAAACTTCCATTTGGCCTGTTGGGCCGTTTTTCACCGTCCCCAGGCTTCAGGAGTCCAGAGGCTTCAGTGAGGCCTGTGCGCATGGGCAGGGGGGCAGCGCAGGGTTTGCGCGAATGCACGGGGAAGGGCATGGGTGTGGGCACGCGCGCGCATGCTAGCGCGCGTGCTCACACACCCTTTTGGCATGCGAGCCAAAAAAGGTTCGCCATCACTGATATAGGCAATCTCTTTCTCCCTCCCTCTTTCCCTCTTTTCCTCTCCCTCTCCCTCTCCCTCTCCCTCTCCCTCCCTCCCTCCCTCTCTCCCTCTCTCTCACAGACAGAGACAGAGAGAGACAGAGAATGGTGGCTAAGAAATAATTGGAATGTTACCCTTACTTATTTCATCTGAATAAGCCTGCTTTAACTAAAAAAAAAAAGGCCTCTTAAAGGATAAGGCAAACACAAAGCAGTTTTCTAATATTTGCGAAGTGCTGGGTCTTTCTGGAAGATTAATGATTAGCCAAGCAGCAACTAATGCCTCCAGCCCAGCCTGCTAGAAATAGCTCTTGAGAATCCAGTCATCTTAGATTGTAATGTATGCCTCTCATATTAAAATGTTACTTCTTGTTCCAGACCCAAGTCCATTGGTGTCATGCAGCCACCTCAGTTGCCTTCTATTCTGTAAGAGATATTAGCAAACCATCACAATGCTTGGCAATCAAAGCAAGAAGATCATTGTTTAAACAATTCATATTAACAATAGCAGGACATTCCCTGGCACTTATCTTCAATACCAACCATTTTTATATAATGTGACTTTAGCAGACATTTATTTATCCCCACTGTACAGATTCAAATAGATAGCGCATTTATATCTTGAGTGAGCAATTTCTGACACCTTGATACTTCTATTTCAGGAGGATTCACCAGGTGTAGATTGTTTATGCAGGATAATTTTAAATAGATAATGTAGGGAGACAGTTATCGAGATCCTCTTAGGAGTTGGTAGATTTGCCAGAACCAGCTGATTTTTCCCTTTGCCTAGAAAGAAAGAGAAGGGAAAAAGAGAAAATTACATCTTGGATTAGTCGCCATCTCCCAATTTTACTGTTCAGGTATTTCAAAGGAATACACAATAGTCCCTACCACACCACAGTTTACTCCCTCCCTCCCCCGCCTCTCCTTGGTAGGAGGGTATATTCACAAACAGGCAATGCAATGTATCCACGTCTCTGTGCCAACTCCAGAAAGTTTTTTGTACAGGAGTTGTCACTTCTTTTGATGATAACATGCTGTCTTCCAAGTGAATCAAAAGCATTTGAAAAAAGAAAATAATGCCAAGTGCAGGATATCCAGTGGGCACTAAGGATGGTGCCAGGGAGCATGATGGCCCCTGTGAACACTAAATTGCTTGCATTTATAACTGTATTATGGTGTGTGTGTGTGTGTGTGTGTGTGTGTGTGCGCGCGCCAATATTTATCTGTATTGGCAATTTTTTTGGGGGAGCACATGGTTATGTCAAAGCTGCTTTGATTTTTCAGCCATTTTCATCCAGTGCTATGCTCTTTTCCTGGGTGAGCCTTTGACTTGTATCTGATTTAAGGTCACCTGCACTACTTATTTTCAGGAGACTTCAATCTCCATATAGATGTGACCTCTGATGTTCACCAGTAAATGCTGTTATACTATGATCTCCTCTTACATTGTCAGCATTTTCTTTGGTTGGTACGTGTGAAAGGTCAGGCTTTTGATTTAGTTAACTTCTTGGGACTCTCATTACCAGGACTTGAAGGTGCCCACCTTAACTTTTCATTTTACACCCGTCTTCCCTCAGCTTTCTAATTTCGTGCTAATAATGTGCTTGAAAGAAGCAGGCAGTTTTCTCAACTTCATGTACTTGCGGGATGAAAGGTAATAATAAAATTAATTGCTGTTTGTTTTCCGTCCATAATGCAAGCTTGCATGTTTATATTTTGAGTCTTTATCATCATGTTTTCCTGTCCAGTTGCTAGCTTTTTCTCTAAACATTTGTGTTAATTCTTCAAAGTTCCTTCTGGATGCGCAGGTTTGTTTCCTTTAGTACTTCGATATTTCTACTAGGGGAGAATCGAGAGCAATGGAACTAAAGTTGAAACAAAGAGAGATGAGGCTGCTCCTGTTGGAATTCTGCCATGTCCAAACCAGATCAGTAATTTGGAGCTGACAACAAGATAAATTGTCTTGAATTGTTTGCAAGTTTGTGAAACAGGTCTCTTGATCTCCACTTTTGTGTGATACATGTGTGCTGGTGGGGAAGGCCTGAGAGGAAAGGATGTACAATGACTTTGAAGCAAACATCATATAATTGCATGACCTCTTATCCTCATTTTCTTGTTACCAGCTGGCACAGATCTAAGAGCAACAGCAGCAGCATGAAGGACAGAGAAGCAAAGGGTGGGAGAAGCATTCTCCCCTAACCACTTATTTTCATTTCTTTCAGTCAGATCGAGACAGGGGGGAAAATAGCTGGACTTCATTCAGTGGGTGGTTGGAGCCTAACCAACAAAATGCAGGGGGCAGGGAATGAAAAAGTTGTTCATTACTGTGTGTGTTTCACAAATATTCATGCTGATGTTAAAAAAAAATGCAGAGTTCCATTTCATTTCAGAGCTTTCTGATATTTATTCTGGATTCTTTAAATTCTAAAGTTATGATTACAATTGTCATTCGTTCAGAATTAAAGACAGCTTCAAACTTGTTATTTCAAGAGTCTCTAATAGCTTAGAAACAATTAATGAACATTTTCTGAAAGTGATTAGAAAGTGAGGTTTCTGAACTTTTAAAGTCTCCATCACGTTTATGAGCGAGATGGTTATTTCCGTTGTTTCCTAGTGCTCAAAGCCATGGAAAAGTGGCTACAATCTCCTTATGGGGAACAGCTGCCTGGAGCACATGTGGATGATCTCCCATCCTCTCTTAATCCAGAGAGGTTCCAAGGAAATAGTCTATTCTACGCGGCCTAAAACCTTCTCTGTCAATCGGACCTGATGACTATGTACATACTTCCTAAAAAAGCTCTCCACAGCCATAGCTGAACCACTAAGCATAATCTTTGAAAAATCATACAGGACCAGTTCCCTACCAAACCTATGGTCACTAGCCACGGTTATCCCCATCTTCAAAAAGGGAGATCCCAGTCTAGTAGAAAACTACAGACCAATCTCTCTATGTTGTGTCACATGCAAAGTCATGGAATCAATCATAAACCAATCCATTACTCTCCGCCTAGAATCTAACAACCTACTCTCAAACAAGCAATTTGGTTTCAGGAAAAAATTATCCTGCAATCTACAACTACTACACTGCAAAAACATATGGACCTCAAAACTTGACCAGAGCAAAACAATAGACACAATTTACATAGACTTCTGTAAAGCCTTTGACACAGTGGTTCACGATAAACTACTTCTGAAACTGAAATCCCATGGCATCTCTGGACCCCTACATGACTGGATAACTGCGTTCCTGTCAAACAGACAACAAGTGGTCAAAATAGAGAGCGCCCTATCTAATCCCGTTCCTGTTAACAGCGGTGTACCCCAAGGCAGCGTACTAGGACCAACACTCTTTATACTCTATATAAATGACCTTTGCAATCACATTACAAGTGACTGAGTTCTCTTCGCCGATGATGTAAAACTCTTCAACACTGCTACCTTCCAAAAAGACCTTGACTTTGTGTCAGAATGGTCAAACATCTGGCAACTCCAAATCTCAACCAGCAAATGCTCTGTCCTACACATTGGCAAAAAAAATCAGAACACCAAATACAAGCTGAATAGACAAGACCTTGCAGAGGACCCTCACTCTGTCAAAGACCTTTGAATACTCATATCAAATGACCTAAGTGCCAAAGCCCACTGCAACAACATTGCCAAAAAGGCTTCAAGAGTTGTTAACCTAATCTTACGTAGCTTCTTCTCCAGTAATATCATACTACTAACCAGAGCTTACAAAACATTCGCCAGACCAATCCTTGAATACAGCTCATCTGTCTGGAACCCACACTGCATATCGGACATAAATACATTAGAATTTTACTATTAGAAATACATCTTGAGGAAGGCAGCCCGCAGAGAGGAGGAGCCACGGCGGGGAGATGGCGGACTAAAAGCTTGCTCCGCAGGAAGATTACATGACCTTCGGTTGCTTGCCTGTTGGAGGTCCCCCCTGGAGTTTTATTGCTTCGGGGTGCGACTGGGAGTTTGGCAGGCACCAGGGGACGGTGGCAAAACATCGGCCACTCGCGCGGAGCACCCCCCTAGATCTCCCTTCTTCCGACCATCGAAGACGGCCGCCCATTTTGGTGCGGACGAACGCCGTGAGGGCCGGGTGTTTTCGAGGCCTCTAACAAATTTTGGACTGACTCGGGAAGGCTTTAGGGCTATTTGCACCGAACTCTTAATACGGGAGGACTTGATATCAGCCAACATCAGCCGAAGAAGAGGACGGCGGGCTCGGACGGCGTACTCTGTTATCGGCGGCCGGGAGCTCTGACGTTACTCTTTGTTTCTGGGATTTCCGGCTGGAGAGATCAGCGAAGGCGCGGATGTTAGGCTCCACTTGCCACCTCGGCTTAGAAGATTGGCACGGAGGCGGTAAGCACTGCTGGAGCTGACTGACTGAGCTGACTGAACTCTGGCGCGGATTGAGGCGGGGCTGCTTTTTGGACTATTGGGGATTATTTTGAACTGCCCCACGTTCGGGACTGAGAGCAGGGACTATTGGACTCTTAATGTGGATTTCCGGGACTCCCACCGCCATTGTTTTAGGACGATGTGAAGTACTGAAGATAATTACTACTCGTTGAGGGCTTAGAGGTCGTTGAAAGACCTTGGAAAGATCGCGAGAAGTCTGCATTCATCCCCCCCGGCTTTGTCAACTGTCAGGCGACTTTGGGGGAGGTGCCTGACTCTGATTAATTACGCAAAATTTGTTTCCTGGACTGCTGCGCCCCCCCCCCACTGTTACCAGCGATATCCAGGGAGTTTTTTTTACATCTGTAACAATCGAAAACTATACTGGATGCCCAGTTTGAAAACATCCCTCCCTCCATGGGTGTTCCGGATCATCTTAATGAACAGAGTGACTGCATTGAAGATGCAGAACCCCCCCACGAGTACAACTTGGTTGCAGACCGTGGGGAAGGGAACCTCAGATCCCCAAAGACATCGGAGGAAGGGAGGCTTTTACCACCCCTGGACTATAGAATATCCCTGGACTATAGAACATCTGGGAAGGCTGAGTCAAAGCAAGGGACCTGTCCTCCTAGTATACCCTTATTTGGAGGAGTTTTTGCCTTCTTTTTAATAACACTTATTTTAAATTGTATTCTCCTCCTCTGAGATGTGTATGGGTATGAGTGCGTAGGAGGATGACTGGTATGTATGAAAATGGTATGTATGGCCTGCAGGAAAGGAAGGGGGCCAGCGGGGGGGAGGGGGTCTCTGGTGGGGATGAGAGCCGGACCATCTCGGTCATTATGGGAAGAGGCAGATATGGCGGGAGCAGAGGGGAGGGCCGCTCTCGGGGAATAAGACCTCGCTGTTTACAAGCGATCCCTTGTTCCGGCCCCTCTGTCTTGGTTCCACCTTGCTCAACCCGGATACCTGGCAACCAGGGTTCTCAGGGCCCTGGGCTCAGGATGTTGCTGCTTAACGCCAGGTCAATTATCAACAAAGCCCCCCTAATACGTGATCTAATCACAGAGGAGGGGGCCGACCTGGTTTGTGTTACCGAGACCTGGCTAGGGCAGGAGGGGGGAGTAGCCCTCTCCGAGATATGCCCAGCCGGTTTCTCGGTGCAGCACCATTCTCGACCCCAGGGAAGGGGGGGAGGAGTGGCAATTATAACGCGTGGAAATCTGCATCCTCGTAGGATCCCTGCCCCGGAGATTGTTGGGTGTGAGGCGCTCCTTCTGAAGTTGGACTTAGGGGTTCAGGTGGGCCTTTTCTTAACGTACCTGCCTCCCAGCTGCGTAGGTAAGGCCCTGCCTGAGCTGCTCGAGGCAGTAGCCGGCTTGGCGGTTGAGTTCCCTAGGCTTATGGTGCTGGGGGACTTCAACTTGCCATCTGCTGGCGAAACCTCTGGGATAGCTCAGGAGTTCATGGATTCCATGACAACCATGGACCTGACCCAAGTAATCCAGGGTCCGACTCATGAAGGTGGTCACATGCTTGACTTAGTATTTCTCTCGGGGCAGTGGAGAGATGATCTGAAGATAAGGGACATAGTCATCACCCCTCTGTCATGGTCAGATCATTTCCTACTGAGGCTGGATTTCTTGACCCCATTCCTCCCCCGCAGGGAGGCGGGACCAACTAGGTGGTTCCGCCCCAGGCGCCTAATGGAGCCGGAAGGATTCCAGAGGGAACTTGGGGAAATACCTGAAACCCTGGTACACAACTCGGCTGACTCCCTGGTGGCTGCTTGGAACCCGCAGCATCAGGGCCTCTAGACCGAATTGCGCCTAAGCGACCTCTCCGTGGCAGTGGATCCCGGAAAGCTCCCTGGTTTACCGAGGAGCTCCGGGAGATGAAACGCCAGAAGAGACGTCTGGAGCGCCGCTGGAGGACCAAGAAAGCCGAGTCTGACCGAACACTATTAAGAATTTACATCAGATCTTATTTAGTGGCGATAAGGGCGGCAAGACGATCCTATCTTTCCGCTCTTATTGCGTCCGCAGATTCTCGTCCAGCCGCCTTGTTTAGGATGACTCGCTCCCTCCTTGGAAAAGGGGGGAGCGAGGAACACTTGCAAGGCAGAGCTGAGGAATTTGCTGAGTTTCTGTCGGATAAAGTCGCTCAGATTCGGTTGGACTTGGACTCTGGCAGGGCAGAGTCCATAGAGTTGACAGGGGCCAGTCCTAGTCCATCTTTGTGGGATGAGTTCGGGCCTGTTTCTCCCGAGGATGTGGACAGGGCTATGGGAGCGATGGGTACCTCCACCTGTTTATTGGACCCGTGCCCCTCCTGGCTGGTCTCGGCCAGCAGGACGGTGGCATGCGGCTGGATCCGGGCGGTGATCATCGCTTCTTTGAGGGAGGGATCCGTACCGCAGTCGTTAAAAACTGCGGTGGTGCGACCCCTCCTGAAGAAGCCTTCCCTGGATCCAGCTGATTTGAAGAACTATCGTCCAGTCTCCAACTTACCTTTTTTAGGGAAAGTTGTGGAGAAGGTGGTGGTGACTCAGCTTCTGCAGCTCCTGGATGAAACAGATCATCTAGATCCTTATCAGTCGGGTTTCAGGCGCGGCTACAGTACAGAAACTGCCTTGGTCGCCCTGATGGATGATCTCTGGCAGGCCCGGGATGGGGGGTACTCCTCCATCCTGGTGCTACTTGACCTCTCAGCGGCTTTCGATACCATCGACCATGGTATCCTTCTGCATCGGCTCGGCGAGTTGGGAGTGGGAGGCACCATTTTACGGTGGTTCTCCTCTTATCTCGCCGATCGGATGCAGTCGGTGTTGGCAGGAGGGCAGAGATCGTCCCCTAGGCCCCTACTATGTGGGGTGCCCCAGGGGTCGGTTCTCTCGCCCATCCTGTTTAACATCTACATGAAACCGTTGGGTGAGATCATCCGCAGACATGGGGTGTGTTTCCATCAGTACGCTGATGACACCCAGCTGTACATCACCACCCCGTCTGACTTCAGGGAGGCAGTGGATGTAATGTGCCGATGCCTGGACGACATTAAGATCTGGATGGGGAGGAACAGACTCAGACTAAATCCCGATAAGACTGAGTGGCTGTGGATATTGCCTCCTAAGGTTCACGACAACTACCCCTCCTTGGTCTTTGAGGGTGCAAAACTGACCCCCTCAGACCAGGTCAGCAACTTGGGGGTCCTCCTAGATCCACAGCTAAAATTGGACCACCATCTTTCTGCTGTGGCTAGGGGGGCCTTTGCACAGGTTCGCCTGGTGCACCAGTTGCGGCCATACTTGGAGAAGGAGGCTCTACTCACGGTCACTCATGCCCTTGTCACCTCGCGTTTGGACTACTGCAATGCGCTCTACATGGGGCTACCCTTGAAGAGTATCCGGAGACTTCAGTTGGTGCAAAATGCGGCTGCGCGTGCTGTGGTGGGTGTGCCAAGGTACACCCACGTGACACCGATACTCCGCCAGCTGCATTGGTTGCCCATTAGTCTCCGGGTCCAATTCAAGGTGTTGATCACCATCTTTAAAGCCCTTCATGGCTTAGGACCAGGATATCTTCGGGACCGCATTCTGCCTCATACTTCCCTCCGACCGGTTAGGGCCCACAGAGTTGGCCTCCTCCAGGTCCCGTCGGCCAAGCAATGTCGACTGGCGGGCCCTAGGGGGAGAGCCTTCTCTGTGGCTGGCCCCGTGCTCTGGAACCAACTACCCCCAGAGACCCGGACTATCCCCACTCTGCTGGCCTTCCGAAAAGCCATCAAGACATGGCTCTTCCTGCAGGTGGGGGGGACAGCTTAATTCCACCTGAGCCTACCCCCCAAGTATGTATGTGCTGAAATGGATGTTGTTGTTTTTAAATAATTGTTTTAAATTTTGTATTTGCTTTTAAATTCCATATAATTTTGTTTATTCTTGTATTTCTTCTTGTTGTAAGCCGCCCTGAGTCCTTCGGGGGTTGGGCGGCATATAAGAATAACAAAATAAAATAAATAAATAAAAATAAAGTGTCCAGAGATACTTTACGAGAAGAGCCCTCCACTCCTCTACTCAAAACAGAATACCTTACGCAACCAGACTTGAAAGCCTGGGCTTAGAAAGCTTAGAACTACGTCGCCTTTGGCACGACCTAAACATAGCTCATAAAATTATCTGCTACAATGTCCTTCCTGTCAACGACTACTTCAGCTTCAACCACAACAATACACGAGGACACAACAGATACAAACTCAAAGTGAACCGCTCCAAACTTGACTGTAGAAAATACGACTTTAGCAGCAGAGTGGTTAATGCCTGGAACTCACTTCCTGACTCTGTGGTTTCATCACCAAACCCCCAAAACTTTACCCTAAGACTGTCCACTGTTGACCTCACCCGATTCCTAAGAGGTCAGTAAGGGGCATGCATAAGCACACCAGCGTGCCTACTGTCCCTGTCCTAATGTTCCCTCTTATCAGTACCCATCTTATGTATATAAACAATGTTATATCTATGTATATTACCAATACGTACTTGACAAAATTAAATAAATAAATAAAAATATTCACCCGTTCCTTGTCTTTGCCATAGTCATCAGCTACGCCTTTGCAGAGCTGTCTTTAGTTCACCATACCTCTCTTGACAGTCTCCCTATTCAATGGACTTTCGAATGAATTTTACTATGAACTTCATTCACAAACAAGAGATCAAAATCAATGATGTAATAGATGCTTTACGTCATTTGTATCCGTTTCCCTAATCCTTAGGGAGTAGGGCGGCATAGAAGAACCTCCAAATAAATAAATAAATAAATAAATAAATTTCCCTAATTGCATTATAGATATTTGCATCTCTTTTTGTGATTGGCGTAATTATATAATTGATGTTGCACAAATAGAATAGAATAGAATAGAATAACAGAGTTGGAAGGGACCTTGGAGATCTTCTAGTCCAACCCCCTGCTTAGGCAGGAAACCCTACACCACTTCAGACAAATGGTTATCCAACATCTTCTTAAAAACTTCCATTGTTGGAGCATTCACAACTTCTGGAGGCAAGCTGTTCCACAAGTAACACAAATTGATGCATGCAATGTAAAAATGTGAAGAACATAATTATGCAAATGATATACATTGCATCAATTAGGTAAATTTGGATTTAATAGACATTTGGCTTTAACAAGCGCCCCTTCTCCCCAAATAGTCCATTAAATTGAGGCTTTACTGAACAAAATATTGCAGTGTGGAATCATCACCTGAAGGCTCTTTAAACAGTTGTAACATGACCTTGCTATGTTTCTCCAGACAGCAATATACACTGTACAAATTAGAGATCTCTTTTCGTAATGCCACTCTGTGCTTTGAAACACCAAACATATATTGAAGCTGCAGCATGCCAGAAATGTTCTGGCAATTTTTTTCAGTGATTTGGGTCCCCCTTAGCAGTTCAGACCTTTTTAACCGTACAGGTAGTACTTGACTTATGGCCTAAATAGAGCCTGCCCATTACAGATATAAGTCAAAGCAGTTGTAAAGTGGGTTATCCACATGACTGATTTGATTTTACCACCTTTTTGTGGCAGTTGTTCAGTAAATATGCTGATTGTTAAGCGAATGCAGTGGCCAATACACAAATTGATTTGTTCATTATGGGCTACTTTTGCAAAAACTGGAAGTAAATGCCTTTTTTTGGGGGGGGGGAACATTGTAAAACACGGTCATGTGATTACGAGAGCGCCAAAAATGTGGGTTGATTGCCAAGTACCTGACGTGGTCACGTAACTACAGGGAGGTGGGGACGCTGTCAGAACAACGTAGTAAGTATCCCTGTGGATGTCCGTCATAACTTCAACTAGTTGGTAAACGACCAGTTGTAAGTAAAGACTGCCTAGCTGTTTGCTGCTTTATCTTTAAAGGGTGTTGTGGGAAGTGAGCTTTAAGAGTTCTGGTGACTTTCTCAGGCAAATCAAGGTACGTGACTTTTCTCAAATCTACTCAGGTTCCTTATTGAGAAGGGCATGGGAACAATCAGGGGTGCTATGGCTTTCAATGGAAAAACAAAACTCCCTGAAAAAAAGACTTGGTAAGGCCACACTTGGAATACTGCATTCAGTTTTGGTCGCCACGATGTAAAAAGGATGTTGAGACTCTAGAAAGAGTGCAGAGAAGAGCAACAAAGATGATTAGGGGACTGGAGGCTAAAACATATGAAGAACGGTTGCAGGAACTGGGTATGTCTAGTTTAATGAAAAGAAAGTCGGAGACATGATAGCAGTGTTCCAATATCTCAGGGGTTGCCACAAAGAAGAGGGAGTCAAGCTATTCTCCAAAGCACCTGAGGGTAGAACAAGAAGTAATGGGTGGAAACTAAACAAGGAGAGAAGCAACTTAGAACTAAGGAGAAATTTCCTGACAGTCAGAACAATTAATCAGTGGAACAGCTTGCCTCCAGAAGTTGTGAATGCTCCAACACTGGAAGTTTTTAAGAAGATGTTGGATAACCATTTGTCTGAAGTGGTGTAGGGTTTCCTGCCTAAGCAGGGGGTTGGACTAGAAGACCTACAAGGTGCCTTCCAACTCTGTTGTTGTTGTTGTTGTTGTTGTTGTTGTTGTTGTTGTTATTATTATTATTATTATTATTATTATTATTATTATTATTATTATTATTATTATTATTATTATTATTATTATTATTATTATTATTATTATTATTATTCCCCTCATAAGCACAGAAAGAACTTCCGAACCTCATATGCATGGAGAGGGAGTGACTTGATTTGAAAACACAGATGTATTTATGCATTCCACTGACAAAATTTATTGACAGCAGAGGACCTAAAATTGTGCTTTCTGTCCATGAATGTGCATACACTAGTTAGATTCATGTGGTTCTCTGTTTTGTATGGACATCACTGTTTTCATGTCTTAATAAGCAGAAACGGGGGTAAATATGAGAGGCTAAGAAACATTGTGCTGGATTAAATCAAAAGCCTAGCTAGTGTAGTATTTGGAGAGGGGATATGATAGCCTTGAAATATCAGAAGGGTTGTCACCAGGGGTGAAATCCTCCCGGTTCGCCCGGGACAGTCCTTCGGCGTATAGCCGATGGAACTGGCGGCGGTCGCGGCGCGGAGCTTCTCCTGCCCGCTTTCCCGGCCCGGCTGAACGCCGCAATTCGGGTTATTTTTCCCTCTGTGCATGCGCGGGCATGCACAGAGTGAAAAATAACCCGAATGATTGTGTTCAGCCGGGCCGGGAAAGCGGTGATTGTGTTCAGCCGGGCCGGGAAAGCGGGCAGGAGAAGCTCCGCACCGCGACCGCCGCCAGTTCCATCGGCTATACGCCGAAGGACTGGCCCGGGCGAACCGGGAGGATTTCACCCCTGGTTGTCACTTGAAAAAGGGAGTGGACTTTGATGGTCCCAGAGGGCAGGATTAGAATCAGTGGGCTTAAACTAAAAGGAAGAGGATCCAGGCTAGAGATTGGGAAGAGTTGTCCTGATTATATGGTCTGCCAGACATAGCCATGTGTCTCTCAAAGATGTCCTACAATGATCTAGGAGGTTGGATAGGATGACCTCTAAGACATCTTCCAACTCTATGATTCTGCAATCCGTTTCTATATACCGGTTGTGAAGCAAATGATATTGAGAGTCATACTTCCTCTGATTGCAGAATAAAATTTAGCCATTAATGCTAATAGCTCCATTCACCATGAATTTCTCTAATTTAAAGCCACCCAAACTGAATGTCATGACTATATCTGAGGGAATTCCAGATTTCAGTTGTGTACTGTGTGAAGAAAGACTTCTTTTTGTTTCTTCAGAATCTCCCATCACTAAGCATTATTTGTTGACCCCAAGGCCGCTAACATTTCCCATACTATTTGTTCGTTCATTCATTCATTCATTCATTCATTCATTCATTCATTCACCTGCCCACCCCTCCATCCCTCCATATTTCTGTACTGCCCAGGAGCTTTGGGCAGTAAGAGGGGCTCTGAGCAGTTACCTGTATGTCTCCTTTCTGAACTGCTCTTCTAAACTAAGACATAATGTACCCAGAACTTTCTAAACTGGAAAACCCTCTGTGATACTGTTCTGGATGTGCTCATACTGTATATGATTGTAAGCTTAGATGTATTCATTGGGGAATTTGTGGGAGTCAGTGAAGGGTTCTAATGGATTTGAATGCATATTGGCTTAGGTTCTTAAATTAAAAACAATTCTGGTCTTCCACTTGATGCAGTTGGGATTCCTGCAGTGTTTGAATAAAAGAAATAAGCAGGATATTACAATACCCCCTCCCAATTGATCTCTGACTGCTAATTTTGGGAATCACATGCAGGCGGTACATCATGACTTCAGGGCACAAAGCTCTATTGCTGTTTTACTCCATAGTGCTTCATCTTACTGAGTTTTACTGCTCATAATCTTAGTCTCTAAATTCAACATGCAATTACTTAAAATTTGCTTAGGCCAGATTGAATCCTATATTTAAAAAAATATCAACAGGTCTCTCCTACACAAATTATCAAGAGAATAATCACCTCCATTAACTCCCGTTGATGCAAGATTATTAGCAAGCTATTAACCTGTTTAAGTCATTTAAGTGTACAGAACGGTACTTATTCTTTGTTAGCAAAATAAAATCTTCTGTTTATAGCAGCTTGGAAATAGTCACAACAGATTTTAGGAATTGATTTTTTTTGAAAGATATGGAGATATAAAGATGTTGCCTGCTTATTTAATTCTCAGTTTGCAATGTATCCATTGCCCCAAAGAGCTTTTTTATTTTTTTAAATGCTATTAGTTAGATGTTAGACATGTCCATAAAATATACAGGCTGTCAATAAATATAATATAGTGGCTATGATCAACTTTTTTAGTACAATGATCGACCTTTTTGCAACTTTCAGTAAAATGGATGATTCATCCCAGAGATGAAGCATATTTTGTTAAAAAGGTGATATCTAGGGGCTGGGGAGCTTGAATAAAATCTCGTACACTCTATTATTTATTTCATATTTGCCCTTATATAGTTTTCAGTGCAGCTGTTTAGGTCTTTATGTAAGGTAGTAGTTCTTTATTATACATAGAAATGCTGTAGAGAAAATATATTAGAGGACTAATGTGAGTCTTCATTGAATCTGAATTCCAGTTGTATGATTTCATTTACCTATGGAGTGACTTGAGAGTGTTCTCAGCACTTTTAAAAAATATTTAGCATAATATTAGTGTTAAAATGCAGCTTTAATGCACTTAAATGCACTTGAGGGTGCAAATGAGCATTGATCACTGATTCTTTTAGGAGGTAGGCTGTGTTGAATAACACGTTAATTTTGGAATTTTGATTTAATAAAACAGAATGAGGACAAGTAGCATACAAGCAGAAATGTTGCTAATCGCTTTGCATGAATGAGTAAGTAAATCTGGAAGCAATACCTCCACATCAGTCATTATCAGAAATCATCTTAAAATATTATGGTTTAGTAAGCAAGGATTCATGGTTTAATTCAAGTTTATGCTTAGTTTCCATTCTCCTCGATGAGGAAGTAAACAGGAATTTTAAAAGCTGTTTTAGCAATATGAATCATTCTGGCCTTTCAAAAATATAAAAGTATTTTTTGTTCTTAGGTGGGAACTTGTATCTTTAATTCTATATCCCTTTAGTTTCAAAAGTTAACTCACATTTTTGCCTGGCTTTGCATATTCATGCAACCTGATGAGTGTGTTTTATTGTTCCCAAAAGACTGTTGCCACATTCTACTAGTAAATTAATTAATGTTGCTGTTATATATACATATTAACTTATTTAGACCTTTGCAAACACCGATAAAGGCCCAAAGTCAGAAAGTACATTATATTACTTCTATATCCCTTTAGTTCATTCTGGTAAATGTATCAGAAAGTAAAGCAAAAAAGTTCACTCTATCTGTACATCAAAATTCTGGATGTAAGGGTATGCCCCAATTAGTAGATTGCCTACTTTGATAGAAAATAAGGTTACCTGATTGGATTGCAATGTAATGATGTAAATAGAATCTTGTTGAATAATGCTTCCAGTAGGTTATCATGAATTGCTCAAACTTGTTTTTAACCTATAAAGCACTTTATGGCTTGCTTCCCAGGTATCTTCAGGATTGCCTTTTTCAACTGAAATTAACCTGACCAGTGTGCCTCTCAGGGAAGAAATTACCTTAATTTATGTAAGGTAAAGGCAAGAGGAAATCTGAAACTAGTTTTTGGTAGCAATCAATGCCCTATGGCAGTGATGGCAAACCTTTTTTGGTTCGCGTGCCAAAAGGGGGGGGAATGCGGGGGATCACGTGTGTGCGTGCCCACACTCATAATTCCATGCACCCCCGCACATGCACGCATGACCCCCTGCTCCAAGCATGCAATGGCACGCCCATTTTTCGCTCTCCCCAGGCTCCAGAGCCTTTCTAGGAGCCTGGGGAGGGCGAAAACGGCCTTCCCCACCCCCTCTGGAGGCTGGAAACAGCCTGTTTCCCGACTCCCAGTGGGCCCAGAAGGCCCGAAAATCAGCCGGCTGGTGCACACATGCACGCCGGACCTGAGCTCGCGTGCCCACCAATATGGCTCCGCGTGCCACTTGTGGCACCCGTGCCATAGGTTCGCCATCACGGCCCTATGGAATAGTCCTCCTATTAAGGTCAGGCAGGTGCTTAGTTATTGGAAGCCCATTTAATACCAAATTGCTTTTAGGTTTTATTATGTGATTACAACAGTATACAAAATTGACAAAGAATTATTCCATTGTAATGGATTGCATGACATGGATGAGTCACACAGTGTAATAGGTGAAATGATGGGGTGAGGAGGCTGTAATAAGATTTCTCATAATTCATCCATGAACTGCTATTTCTGAAAAACAAAACAAAACATGGAAACAATGTCCTTTGTAATCAGTGCTGAGGCAATAATCTATGCCTTGTTGTTCGTAGGCCTCAACCAAGTTAAGCAAGGGACCTGCGAGGTGGTTGCAGTGCATCGGTGTTGCAACAAGAACAAGATTGAAGAGCGGTCACAGACAGTCAAGTGCTCTTGCTTCCCAGGTCAGGTTGCAGGCACAACACACGCACGGCCATCTTGTGTCGAAGGTAAGGATCTTTTACCTTATTCACTTCAGAATTCAGAGACTTTCTCCATCTCCTTGTCATTGTGAATTCATAATTGATAATAACAAGAATAAATCCCTCTCTTTATTAAAGTTAGCCATATGTTTCCTTACATGTAATTGTTAATTATATAATTGATACAGTTAATTAGTTATAGCAAAGGGTCCTTTGCTATAACTAATTAACTAGTTAGTTAATCCTAACCCAAAGGGTCAATCTCCAAAAATTAAGTATTTGTTCATCCAGTCTTCTGCCAGAATGATTACTTGTTATGTAATAGATATATTTTTAAACCTCTTTACATGGAAAAGTCTACTTTGAACAAGGCCTAAATTGAACAAAGGCCTTTTGGATAATTAATCCAGGAATGGCCAACTTGACGCTATTTGATATTTTTTAGCCAAAAGAAATCAGGATAAAGGAATTAGTTAACTATGCAAGAGCCGTTAGCCTCCACCAAACATGGCCATTACTACTTTCCCCTTTCCCCACCCGATTCAACAAAACCAGAACAGATCTAGCACTTTTGTCCACTAAATCTCTTGAAACAGTGTAAAATCTGGACCTTGAAGCATGAAGAAACACAGTAGGATTTCGCAGTTGATAAGAGGAATGGAATTACTTGTTTCATAGAACCCTCGTGGAGCAGTGGTTAGAATGCAGTATTGCAGGCAAACTCTGCCCACAGCCTGGGATTCGATCCTGATGGGGCTCAAGGTTGACTCAGCCTTCCATGCTTCTGAGGTTGGTAAAATGAGGACCAAGATTGTTGGTGGCAATATACTGACATTGTAAACTGCCCAGAGAGGGTATGGAGTGGTATATACAGTAAGTCTTAAGTACTAAGTGCTGTTGCTATTCCTTATTCATATCCCACCTTTCTTGTAGGTGGCTTATATAAGGTTCTGGCTTTACTTTTATCCCCATGATAGCAGCCCTAAGGAGGAAGATAAGTCTGAGACAGGGCAATTCACACAGTCGTTTCCATGTCTGAAAGAAATTAGGTCCATTATATACATATAAAGCAAATTGGAATCAGAGACTCAGTGAAGTCAGCAGGAAATGAAGATCGGCTTCTGGTTACCTTCACAAGAACCATGCTATTAATGAAGAGAGGAATGATGAGACCTGTTTCTATGAGATTAAACTACATGTGGAATGGGCATTTCTGTCTTAGAGCCATTTAAAAAATACTTGCCATTTGAATTACAGCCTGGTTTAAAGATAGAGGCACCATATGTGTGAATACAGGTATTGAATTTAGCCATTAGCCTTAACCTCAACCTAAGAAGCACAGTGAATTTGTGGTACAACTACTTTAGCTGAGCTGAAAGGGATGGATGTTCACTAAACTCTAATTATCTTTGCTGTTTTCCAAAGGTCAGCTTGATTTTTGTCGTTCAGGCTGGGTAACCCTGATAGTCTCCTGGTTACAGTTGCTTTACATAATTTGCGTTTGTGTTTAAATGAGAATATATTGATATATATTTTCTGTTTCTTTTAATTTAATTTAATTTAATTAAAAGTTCTTACAGGCTGCCCAATCCCGTAGGACTCAGGGCGGTGTACAACATGAATAAGAACAGTACAAAAATACATAAATTTAAAATTTAAAAAACATTACATAATGTTTTTTTATATTACATTACATTACAAAACAAACATCTTCCTCTGTCTATCTCTGGCAATGCATAAGAGCAGCCACCCTCATTCTGAAACGATATCTGTTATTTGAATTTTAGAATAGAATAGAATAGAATAGAATAGAATAGAATAGAATAGAATAGAATAGAATAGAATAGAATAGAATTTTTTATTGTCCCAAGTGTGATTGGACACACAAGGAATTTGGGAGGAGATGGGTGTTAGGAACGATGAGAAGACTAATATTAATAGTAATGCAGCCTTAGTGAATAGTTTGACAGTGGTGAGGGAATTATTTGTTTAGCAGAGTGATGGCGTTCGGGAAAAAAACTGTTCTTGTGTCTAGTTGTCTTGGTGTGCAGTGCTCTATAGCGTCATTTTGAGGGTAGGAGTTGAAACAATTTATGTCCAGGATTTCTTCAGCAGATATTTACATGACTTCCAATGAAAATGTGAAGGGTTTCCTTCCTTGAGTTAAATGTATATTAATGGCTGAAATCTAGATTGCTTAATGTGACACTTTCCTTCCCCCTACTCCCCAACAGCAGAGTGATTAGATTTCTCTCTTCTACTGGAAAGTTTTTTGTTGAGCAATAAGAACTATAAATTCTACTTAGTGCTTCTGTCAACAACCATGAAATATCCTAAGATATAAAATGTTAAGAGATTTATATTTAAATGAAAGCAAAACAGTACGTTGTTTAATAGCCTCCTGCTAATTAATATTGACATAGAAAGTGTATTTATTAAGCTATGTAGAAGATATTTAACTACATTGCTTTCCACACAAAACCATATCCTTCTAAAATGAATTAGCAACAACACACATTTTTTTCTAATTTCTCTGATGTTTTAATCTATGAATTAACCCAGGGTTTTTCAATGGTAAAACATGCTCTAGTCAAATTATAGATTGTAGTTGTGCTGCTAACATTTGAACCTTATCTAATGTTTATGTGTGCCACAGAGTTTGGAAGAGATGTCAAATTTATTTTTCAGGTAGTTTAAGTGTTCTGTGGAAAGACAGTATCAATTTATGGGCTTCTAATCAGTAATGTTTGTATGGGTGATTGAATTAGTAAGACAAGGCATCAAGACAATGGGAAGAAATCTGAACTGAAACAACAACAACAAAAATATTATGGAAGCAAGCGCCAAGAGTACCAGTAGGTGCAGATATAGAATACAGAAAAAGAGAGTTGGAAGGGACCTTGGAGGTCTTCTAGTCCAACCCCCTGTTCAGGCCAGAGACCCTAAGGTCTTTGTCCAAACGGTTGTCCAAACTCTTCTTAGAAACCTCCAGTGATCGAGAAGGACAGAAACTCAGCTACAAGGATTCAGCTTGTGTAGAACCTTCACAAGTGGTGGGTAAAGCAGGATGAATGGTGTAGTTCATCTCCTTTTTTAGATAAAATTGTTTGCACTAAGTCTCCATTATGTTTTGGATGTTGACCTTTGGTTTCTTCCTGGTTGGAAAGTTTTTCATTCAGAGATGAACATAATGGTAACTGATGTTAGTATTGATCTTATGTTTTAACTTTTGTATTATTGTTTTTTTAAACTTCAGCTCCCTTAAATGTTAATCCGAGCATAAAGGGCGAGAATAAATTTTCTAAACATTAGATACACAGATATATATACACACATACTTATGTATGTTTTAATTGCCTCAGAAGATATCTGAAATACATTTGACTGAATCTTTTCACAAGTAATCCCCTCAGTCTGGAGAAATACAGAGTAAACTTTATCTCCTCAAAAGCATTTGTGCATTATCTCAAGTTGGGTGGAACATCATTTATTTTTGATTTGTTGAAATCTCAGGTATAAGATCAGTTCCCTGAGACATCTTATTTATTCCCAATGTCACATATTAACTTCTATTATTCTGAGATTAAATGTTGCTTGTATGTGTACTTTTCATACCTCATATATTTGGGCAAGCAATTCAGAATGTAATCTCTCTTACTGTCTCCCCCCTGCCTCTCCCTCTCCCCTCTCCCTCCCCTCTCTCTCCCTCTCTTCCTCTACTTCTCTCTTCCCCTCTCCCTATCTCCTTCCCTCCCCCTCTCTGTGTGTATCTCTGTGTGTTTTTGTATGTGTGTACATCTATTCCAAGGCAAAGCCGATAACTTTTTATATACTATGCACTGTGAAACAATACACCTTCTGATGTGGAATAAATTGAAGATATTTGCTTAAAATATGCATCTAAATGGCAGAGGTAGATTCCCTTTGGTTTCTTTTTTACATTATTCTAATATTTGCCCTAACAGATCTTTCTTGAAACTGTTTATTGAATATGTTTTGAGATTTAACAAATGAAATATTATGTATGCATGTATTGGATGTACAAAACCGCAACTCTGCATTTCCCATTTAGTATGATAGCTTAGAGGGTTTTTTATAAAAAAAAATACTATAAACTCTGAGATAATTTATTCTATATTTAGGGAAGGTATCCATGTATGTCCACTTACACTTTGCAAATCTTATTTTGGGGGGGGATGAATGCAACTCTGTGAAGCTTCTGTACTGCAGAAGCCTTAAGGAGCTTTTTAATTAAGGTTGGCTGTTCCTGCCCTCACTTGTGTAGCTAATTATTTTCAGTATACATTTCTTTTTCAAAGAGCTAACCCATCGTCCCCAATTTGGGCTTAGTAACTTGTGTGTGTGTGTGTGTGTGTGTGTGTGTGTGTGTGTGTGTGTGTGTGTGTACAATATATATGTGTATATATACGAATATACTTAAACTCTGAGAGCAAAATGAGATATCAACTATGGCCCTAAATTTATTCAAGCTACTGTTAAGCTACATCAAAATAGAATGCCAGATAGTAATGTAATGGAAAGATTCCATGCAGGGAGAAATACTAAAGTTAGGCGTATAACTTTTGTAATAAATTACTCTTGAGGCTGATATTTGTGTGAAAAAAAGATATAACTTTCATTAGGAAATTGTATGTTGATTGGTAATTTTAAGTGACTGAACTCTAGCTACAGCTAAGATACAGTCTGCAGTCCTCCATTAGGGAGAAATAATGATTCAGTTTAAATGACTGAACTACATAGATCAAAGTCCGAAGAGACAGAAATGAGATTAAGGAAGGAAGTGATAAAAGTTTTCAGAATATTAATCTAACCAATAGGAACATGTTCTGCAGGGGCCTGCAGATTACATCTTTCAGGAAAGAGATAAAGTATAAGTCCCTCTGTTGCCCCTCAAGGTCTGTAGATACAGAAAGCTGCTGCAAACTAAGCCGAATTTCAACATTTCCCTTCTCAATGACTGTGGCACCAGTTCATAATCCCCCTTACTTCACAAAAGAGTTTACACTGATCTCTTGACAGTGTCTTGGTCAGTAGTCTTCTTCTATCTTTTCTGGGGGGCGGGGGGAAACAACAACTTCTGCTCAACAAACCCATCTCACCTATGATGGTGCTTGATATCAATATACATTATATGTGGAATAGCTCTGAGCTGGAAACTAGAGGGCATTTTTTGTTGTCCGTATGCATGATTGTAGATTTGGACTCATCTATCCTGAAGATCAGTAGTAGTTGGTGTATCCTGGTTAGCTCTTGACAAACTTGTGCTGCAGATACATATCCTGGTTCTTTAATCAGATGTTTTGAAAAGGAAAAGACATTAGGTTATACTAATCTCGGCAAGCAAACACTTTCAATTTAGCACCCAATTTATCTCTATGTTTGTAGTTAGGAAACTCTTGATTCTCTTGCTACCAACCATTTAATGGACAAGTCAGACTGCTGTCTACCTGACAATGCAAAAAGAAGCAGATGATCCAAACTAGTAATGTTTTGCAAATCTGCATTCTCTTGATCTTGGCCTTCTAGGGTAAACCAGATAGGCATCCCAACCACATGAGCTAACTCTACGTTATTGTAAAGCTACATTAATAGAATCTTCCAAGCATGAAAGTACAGACCACACTTGGAATATTGCATTCAGTTTTGGTCACCACTATATATATATATATTGGGTACACCAGGATAACCGACAGAAAAACATATATAAACCTTGCCTGGTGAAAGAGCTGATTGGGAACAGAGCCTATGGCCTAGTGGTTAAGTTGCTGCCTTACAAGGCAGCCAGCCCGGGTTCAAATCCCAGTAAGGGGTATGGCTATTTGACGAGAGCAAAATAAGCTCGAAATAGATCTATAATAGTCTCCCTTTATTTTCATTTATCAGCAAAAATCCTACACATATAGATTAGTGTGTTGGCTATATTAAAAACAGCCTTGATGGTCCCAGTGAGGGGCTGAAAGGCAAAAGGAAGCTGTGATGCTTTCTCTCCCATATTTGGGTACACCAGGATAACTGACAGAAAAACATATATAACCCTTGCCTGGTGAAAGAGCTGATTGGGAACAGAGCCTATGGCAGTGGTTCCCAACCTTTTTGTGGTCGAGTACCACTTGGAGGTCCCGTACAGTCGCCGCGTACCACCTGGTTCCAGAGAAACTAAATTCGATCAGATATCACTTTATTTCCATAATTGTACCATTCCTTTTTTGGCCCCGCACATCCAGCAACTGGATTCTCGGGCCGCTGGGACCAGGTGGGTGGCGTGTGGCAACAGTTGCAAATCGTTGCCAGATTATCTTGTGTTAGGCAGTAAACATTTTTGTGAAGTAAAAAATAACTAACTAAAAATCGTTCATGACCCCGAAAGTGTTCGCGTACCACCTGGAAGGCCCTCGCGTACCACTAGTGGTACACGTACCACAGGTTGGGAACCACTGGCCTATGGCCTAGTGGTTAAGTTGCTGCCTTACAAGGCAGCCGGCCCGGGTTCAAATCCCAGTAAGGGGTATGGCTATCTGACGAGAGCAAAATAAGCTCGAAATAGATCTATAATAGTCTCCCTTTATTTTCATTTATCAGCAAAAAATCCTACACACACACACACACACACACACACACACAAGATGTTGAGTACAGAGAAGAGCAACAAAGATGGTTAGGGAACTACTGGAGGCTAAAATATATGAAGAACAGTTGCAGGAATTGAGTAGGTTTAGTTTAAGGAAAAGAAGATCTAGGGGTGACATAATGGCAGTGTTCCAATATCTGAGGGGCTGCAACAAAGAAGAAGGGGCGTGGGTTTCAATCTATTCTCCAAAGCACCCGAAGGCAGGACAAAAAACAGTGGATGGAAACTAATCAAGGAGAGAACCAACCTAGAACTAAGGAGAAATTTCCTGACAGTCAGAACAATTAATCAGTGGAATGACTTACTTCCAAAAGTTGTGGGTCCTCCAACATTGGAGATTTTAAAGAAGAGATAGGATAACCATTTGTCTGAAATCATATAGGGTTCCTTGCTTGAGCAGGGGATTGGATTAGAAGGGTAGAACAAGAAGCAATGGATGGAAACTAATCAAGGAGAGAAGCAACTTAGAACTAAGGAGAAATTTCCTGACAGAACAGTTAATCAGTGGAACAGCTTGCCTCCAGAAGTTGTGAATGCTCCAACACTGGAAGTTTTTAAGATGTTGGATAACCATTTGTCTGAAGCGGTGTAGGGTTTCCTGCCTAAGCAGGGAGTTGGACTAGAAGACCTCCAAGGTCCCTTCCAACTCTGTTAGTATTATTATTACCTTCAAGGTTCCTTCCAAGTCTGTTATTCTGTTTTTTCCTGAGCCTCCTGCCTGCCATCCAGTTTCTACAAGTAGTCCTTAATTTGCAACTGTTTTGTCAGTTTCTGTTTGAAATTATGATGCTGAACAAAAAGAGTTATGACCCTTCCCCGAAGTCACGTGTAACTTAGTCATGTGATCAAAATTTGGGCACTTGGCAATGTGCCTGCCCTTACAAATATGTAACTCTCGCCCACCTGCTTATCTCTAACCCCAACTCAGCCACCCAACCAGTCCACCAGGGCACACAAAGTTGCCAGGGTCCTAGAGGCCACAGCCCATTTCCTGGCGACTTCTTCCCACCCCACTGTATCCAAATTGCCCGGATCTTCTCCCTGCCCCACCACCCAGTTTATTTACCAGTTTATGGTAGATAAACTGAAATTGCAATAATTAGTTAAATCCAAAGATATTTCCCACAATTTGACAGAAATATTCTGCTCCAGTTTCATCTGGACCTTAAATGGCTAATGACTCGAGAGGTTGTGGGTGTGGCAAAAACTACCTTCTGAAGGGTGAAGATAAATATGAAGGACTGCCGAACTTGTACTAAAATTTTATACACAGCTATGTGTTTGTTGCAGTTTTTAAATATAATTATTTAAATGTTTAAATTAAAAAATGTAATTAAAACATTTAATTACCGGTAGTACTTTTAGGAGAAACTAATAATGGAGGGCATAGAGATGGGAAGGTTATAAAACTTCTACCGCTAGGTAGTATATTTTTCTGGTAAACTAAAAATGTGTCTGAATATTCCTTAGGCTTAAGGTGTATTGAAAATCTGGATACAGTTTTTTGAGATGAAAAATGGAATACAGGTAATCTTCGGCTTACAGTCATTTGCTTAGCGACCATTTGAAATTATAACAGCAGTGAAAAAAGTGACATATAACTGATCCTTGCACTTAACATCTCCACAGTCAAATGATCAAAATTTGAGTGCTTGTCAACTGGAATTCATTTATGATGTTTGCAGCATCCCAGGGTCATTTGAGATTTTTCCAGCCAGCTTTGGACAAGCAAAGTCAATGAGGAAAACCAGATTCACTTAACAACTGTGTAATTCACTTAACAACTGCAGTGATTCGCTTAATGACTATGCCAAAAAAGGTCATAAAATCAGGTGCAACTCACTTAATAACCACTTTGTTTAGCGATGGAAATTCTGATCCCAATTATAAATTGTAAGTTGAGAACTACCTGTATTTAGCTAGTCTCTATGAGGATTATAGAGAAAAAGGTAATCCTTATGTTAGTTTGGAAGCACAAAAGAGAAAAAATTTCTAGGCTACTTCAGCACAACAGAAGTGAAGCTCTTGATACAATGTCAGTCAAGGCTTCAGGTCACACTGTGCCAAGAAAGGTGATGGGTGCCAATATAGTCTGGGAAACAATTTATAACTCGGCATCGATCTGAAGCTGGTTATATTTTCTTGGGGAGAGTTATTTAAAGAGGCACAGACAAGAGCCAAAGACATTACATAGCTGCCTTTACTAAGTTAGCAGAAGCGTATCACCTTCAAAGCAGAGTTGTTTAATCTCACAGCATTCTGTTTGCTAATTTTTTTAAAAAAAATATTGCCATTATTAGATGCTACAAGGTGGTTTCATGTTAGAGAGTCGATTGAGTCCTTGCCCAGGATTCACCTCCAACATTCAGATCAAATCAAATCAAATCAAATCAAATCAAAATCTTTTTTACAGTCAAAGACCAGCATAAGGGGGATGGGGTATAATTTTTTTAAAAAAAACACCATGTATTTTGAGTACTGCTGCACAATATTACATGTTGTAGCAGGGTTGCTTTCTGTGAGGAGCAAGGAGGGATAAAATTGTACTGTGTACAGGATATTCTCCATAATGGGTGGAGCTATCACCCAGGATGTGATGTAACCCATTCTGGATGATAGCTCCACACCTACGAGAATGGACATTCAGGTAGGAACAACGTACCATTCTCCATAGTGGGTGGAGCTATCATCCAGAATGGGTTACATCACATCCTGGATGATAGCTCCACATCTACAAGAATGGACGTTCAGGTAGGAACAACGTACCATTTATATATTATTGGCAATATCTGGAATGTCTTGCCCGATTCAGTTGTCTTAGCTACTTATTTTCACAATTTTAATTCCAATTTAACTTCTATGGACCTCATCCCAGATTTAAGAGATTCCTCAGGGTGGGGATGCATAACTGCACTAACGTGCCTATTGCCCCTGTCATTTTAATTTTTTCATTTTGTTCATTCAAATTTGTAATATTTGCTTGCTTGCTGGCTGGCTGGCTGGCTGGATGGATGGATGGACGCACGCATGCACGACAGACAGACAGATGTGTGAAAAGCTGGTATAGAATAGTACAGAATGCCTAGGAAATCTATAGAATGTGTGAGGTTTAGACAAAATACGAAATGTCTGTTATTTTAATGTGTTATATTAGAGGTGTCAAACTCGATTTCATAAAGGGCTGCATCAGGGTTGTGTTTGACCTTGGGGGGCCAGGGTGGGCATGGCCAGCTCGACATCACTTGTGTCGGGGGCGCCTGTGGTGGCCCGAGTGCTCTGCCAGTGAAAACGGGCTCCCGAGCTCCATTTTCGGCTGTGACAGCCTCCTGCAACCCTCTGCCAGTGAAAATGGAGCTCGGGAGGGCCACACGCAGCCCACCCAAGCTCCATTTTCGCTGGCAGAGGCACCACCGGCTGGTCCTTCGCTGTTTCCAGGGCGGCCCCACGGGCCAGATCTAAGCACCCTGTGGGCCGGAGCTGGCCCCCGGGCCTTAAGTTTGACACCCCTGTGCTATATACTTTTCTTAGGTATTGTATATAATACCAAGGCATTTTGCTGAATGACAAGGCATGTCTATTTAGGCAAAGTATGAAAAGAGAGTCATGAAAAGGGTCTTACAGTCTCCTGGTTTCTAGCCAAGCACCTTAACCACTAAACCCAACTGATTCTCTTCCATTGTGGTATTTTTTTTATTGATATGCTAAAGACATGGGTATGCGAAGGAAATGCCAACAAACTTTTACTTTTTCATGTTCACGTTTACTTTTTCATGTTCACGTTAAACTTATTAGAGCTTCTTTAGCTTACCCATTCCCTTTATTTAGTTTTCTTATGGACATCGGTGGGTATCCCTACAGTTAAGTAGTGTGTGTGCCATTTTGTGCTGAATTTCAGTGATTCCAGATGTTGCAAAAAAGAGTCTTCGCAACTGCATACATCCTGGAGACCCAATGTGATTGACCATGATCTCCAAGGCTCACCAACAGTGAAGCGAGCTATTGTAATCCTTGAACAATGACAGTAGTAAGTGTCATTTCATAAAGAGAATTTTTCTCTAAGTGCTTGTATACAATGTATCATTTTAATTGCATTCGGCCTCCCATTGTTTAAATGTTGTACTAAACCCCCTTAAGAACCCTTGAAATAGTATGTGAGATAAAAATTTTTGGCTACAAGTCTGCTGTGTAGAAACAGGGAATGAATAAGATTATTGCCTTATACCTGCACTAGAACAAGGAATAAACAAAGAAACAATTTAATTAAAAACATATATTTAGACTCCAGGTTCACTCTGCTTGTATTTTCTGCACTGAGCAGAGAATTCTACAAATAGTCGATTACAACAGTACCTTTGGTGACTGTTTGAAGTAACAACGGTACTGAAAATAGTGACTTACGACCATTCCTAAGTTGCATTAATAGAGGGATACAATCTAGGACTAGGGAGATACTAATGCCACTCTATAAAGCCTTAGTTAGACCATACCTAGAGTACTGCATCCAGTTTTGGTCACCACACTACAAAAAATACATTGAGACTCTAGAGAAAGTGCAGAGGAGAGCAACCAGGTTGATTAGGGGACTGGAAACTATAACATACGAAGAGAGGTTGCGTGGCCAGTCTAGCGAAGAGAAGGACTAGGGGTGACATGATAGCAGCGTTCCAATATTTGAGGGGCTTCCACAGAGAGGAGGGGGTCAGGCTGTTTTCCAAGGCACCTGAAGGCCAGACAAGAAATAATAGATGGAAACTGACCAAGGAGAGATTCAACCTGGAAATAAGGAGAAACTTTCTGACAGTGAGAGCGATCAGCCAGTGGAACAGCTTGCCTGCGGAGGTTGTGAGAGCTCCAACACTTGAGACTTTCAAAAGGAGATTGGACTGCCATTTGTCTGAAATGGTGTAGGGACTCCTGCTTGAGCGGGGGGCTGGACTAGATGACCTATAATGTCCCTTCCAACTCTAGTAATCCAAATCTGAATTTTTCACACTTACAACCATTGCAGCATTTCCACAATCATGTGATCAAAATTCAGATGCTTGGCAACTTGTTCATTATTTAGGACGGTTGCAGTGTCCCGGGCTCCTGTGATCCCCTTTTGCGACCTTCTGACAAGCAAAGTCAATGGGGAAGCCAGATTCACTGAACCAACTGTGTTACTAACTTTAACAACTGCAGTGATTCACTTGAAGAACTGTGGCAAGAAAGGTTGTAAAATAGGGCAAAATGTCTCGCTGAGCAACATAAATGTTGGGGTCAGTTGTGGTCTTTGTTGAGAACCACCTGTATCTGATGACTTCAACAGCCCCTTTCCAGCCCCATATAAATTTGTGCATATGTATGTGAGTATATTTCTTGGTATTTTAATTGCATATTTAAAATATTAATTTCAGTACACATTAATTGCACATATTAATCAAAGCCCTACTAAGTAATTTATGATGTTTTGTGTAGTGGTCCTTAAGAGAATCACCATGGCCATTAAGTGAATCTGTTGCAGTTACCGTATTTTTCGGAGTATAAGACACACTCTTTTCCTCCCTAAAAGAGGCTGAAAATTTGGGTGCGTCTTATACTCCAAATGTAGCTTTTTCGAAGCTTTTTCCCCCCCGCCCTAACGAGGTGCTAACGATCTTCCCAGCTTCCTACTCCATCCGAAGAAGTTTTTTTCCAGCCCTAAGTCTTTGCAGGCTTGTTTTCATTCCTATTCCCTCTGGAAAAGGTTTTTTCAGCCCTAACGAGGTGCTAACGATCTTACCTGCTTGCAGCATTTTTTAATTCCTACTCCCTCAAAGTAGTTTTTTACCAGCCCTAAGTCTTTGCAGGCTTGTTTTCATTCCTACTCCCTTCGAAGAATATTTTTTTCAGCCCTAACCAGGGGATAAAATAATGTGCTGAAGCTGAACAGACTAAGGATGCTAGCCAGATGCTAGCTTCCTTAGTCTGATAGGTAGATTTTCCCCCCTATTTTCCTCCCCCAAAACTAAAGTGCGTCTTATACTCCGGTGCATCTTTTACTCCAAAAAATACGGTAAGTGAATCCATTGTTCACAATGGTGGCGGTTTACCTAAAAAAAACAAAGTAAACACCAGATTTTGGCAGAAACATCATGAATGGCAAGATGCTATCAATGACCATAAATGCAGGCCGATTGCTGAGCACCCAAAATACAGTCACATGACTGCAAAGGCTGACCTTCAGAACTGGGTTGTAACTAGCTTTGGAGGAGTCTAAGCGGCTGGTCATATGTAGTAGCAATGAAGGAAAAAATATTTTGCTTGGTTGTGTCTCCCAAGGATGGGTCAAAAAAGTCAGGCTGATGACTGTGTTCACACAAAAACACATCCTTTTGGGGGGGGGGTCAAGGATGCTGCTGCCTAACTTTACTACTGCCTCCCCAGGGGCCCCTGTGGGTTCAGGCAAAATAGGGCTAGGATTGAGGGGGGGGGAGAAATGCAGGTAGCACTTTTGGGGCTTTGCAAAGAGCATAAATCGGAGCGTGCTATTAATGTTTTATGTTGGAGAAACTTTGCTTGTAGGGGGAGAGAGAGAGAGAGAGAGAGTTTTTCCGCGTGTTGGTTAATGCAGAGAAAGAAAGCGATCATTGGGAGCTAACAGCAATCAGCAGGAAGAAACTCAAATAGTAATTAAACGTAAAACCCATCCTGCCAGAAGCCTCAAATCTGATAAATAAGGAAAGCCCAGTCTTTTCAATTGAGTCTTCACTTAAACACTATCTCATTTGTGAAATGGGCCTAATAATAGCTATCCTGTTGCAAGGTTTAATTAATGTTGTACAACACTTAGCAGTTCCTCAGCACTGTTCATCTACAAATGCAGATACTGTAGCCGTAGAAGTAAAACCAGATCATTAGAACAAAAGAATGGCAAGGAAGCGGTGGGGGAGAGAAGAGAAAGCAGGTGAAAATTGGGTTAGTTGGGAAACAACAGGCAGGCTTTATTGACCTCCTTATCTTCATCTTTTATCAAGATGGTGGAATGTACTGTACCACTGTCCCCTGCAGGTCTGAAGGCTAAATGTCAGAATAGCCCAAGTTCGAATCCAAGAAGGGTATGGCTAGCTGATGAGAACTAAATAGCTTGAAATAAATCTATACTAGTCTTCTTTTATTTCTTTATCAGGGGTTAATCTTGTCAGGGGGCAGGAAAAAGAAAGTTCTGGTTTTGCCTTGGTGAGTTATTTTTAGCCTGATTCTTCTTATCTTAATGGATCTACTTAAGTATTTCTATAGTCAGCTCTGTTAGCAGGGCTGCTCTGAGTTTTTCTTTCAGCTGGTGCTTCTTGGTTTTCTTAAAGGGGGAAGGGTTGGCTTGAATTTCTTGGCACTGTTTTCTGAGGTTTCTGGTGCTGTAAGGTTTCTGGCACTGTCCTTTTGGGGTGTACTTCCCACACTACCCAACAAGGTAACATCATCAGCATGCATGATGGAGCCAACTAGGTAACATGTTGATGTTACCTACCCAACTAGGTAACATCATCAACATGCACAGGTGATATTACCTACCGGTAGTTGGGTAATAAAACATCTGCAAGGACCAAACTCAGAAATCACCAAGGACCCCACAGTTCAACCCTGAACTACAAATATTCTCTTCTATTGGTAAAACATACAAGACTCACTTCAATCTCCAAAGAAGACTTCTTTTTTAAAAACTCTATGGCTACCAACACACCCTCCAGCATTCCCCCCCTCCATCTGTGGAGAAGAAGCATGCTAGGTAGAAACCTACATCTATGATCTTCAAAACGTTGTTGGGATCCAGCAAAGACCATGGTGGTGCAATAGTTTGAATGTAGTATTGCAGGCTAACTCTGCTGACTGCCAGCAGTTTGATCCTGACTGGATCAAGATTGACTCAGCCGTCCATCCTTCCAAGGTCAGTAAAATGAGGACCCAGATTTTGGGGGCAATATGCTGACTCTGAAAACTGCTTAGGGCTGTAAAACACTATGGAGCAGTACATAAGTCTTAAGTGCTATTGCTATTTATTTTAACTATAACACACTTGATCATATTGCAGGGCTTGGTTTTGTTTTGTTTGTCTTTGCTAACTGCTTTGAAAAACGATGAGTTTATTTTATTGAACAGACTTGAATAGAATATTTTTCAATAGAGTACTTTTTTATGAAGAAGAGCAGATAAAGCTGTTATTTGAGTACTAGGAGAAAGTATGGTGACCCATTTTAATTACTGAATGCAGTTCTCTGTTTGAAGTCATCCAATATTTGAAGAACTGTCTGGTTTAAGTCTAGTTCAAAGATAAAGAGCATTAAGAAGGTAGAACAGTGATCTTTAAGCTGACCTTCATTTATTAGAGGTGGGACAAGGTATGACATGTAAAATATTTATCAGGCAGCTTCTCTTTCATTTTGTATTTGGTTTTGATGTGTGTGCAGATACCGTGATCTAGATCTGAATTGTTGGGTGGGAGAAGGGGAACTTCATTTTCCTCACCATGATTATTATTTTAAAATATTCATCGACATCAATTTGAACATGTCTTTTTAAAAAAAACCTCCAATTCCATTGGTATCATGAGAGTTTTAAAAAGAATTAATATGTCAGTATTCCCAAGTTAGATGAAAATTTGTTACCTTTAAAAGTCAGGGGTTGTGACAAAAGTGCAGCCAGGCACCTTTGGCTGCCGAAATTGAGTTCGGCAGCCCTATTTGAGAACCACGGCTGCGATTTCAAGGCAAGGCAGATATATGGAGGGGGAAGCCTTTCCTTCCCCTCTGATTAGCCGACGGCTGCAGCGATTGAGGAGGCCAGGAGTGAGTGTGACAAGCTCGCACAGCTCCCCGTGGCTGCGGGGAGAGCTGGAGGCAGCGACATGTGGGGATTTCCCCTGGAAGGCTCTCTACGGAGGCGGATGGGAGCCAGAAGTGGGCTACGCAGCTGCTCGCTGGGCAGCTTCGCCATGAGGCGGTGGCCATCTTGAACAGAGGATGCCATTTTGAATACAGGCTAGTATTTCAGCCGTGCCCTAAGCAGGTTGGGGGTTCGAGTAACCTGGACCCGTGGATCTGGGAATAGAGGGAACTGCAGGCAGCAGTGTCCCTGCTTAAATATGCCCTGTATTTATGTGCAGTTTTGTTTTTTTCCTCTCCCTGCAGCTCCTGACCAGGCCTAATCAGAGAGAGAGTATCTGGTAGCCTTTTTGCCACTCTCACTTCTCTGGTCGCCGTGGCAGCTGCGAGCCGTGTAAGTCTGCTCCCCTTTTATGGCGAGGTCAGAGAGTATACTCAAGCCAGCCTCACACCTGGTTCAGTTGATTGCTAATAAGATTTTTACCCACCTAGAACTTAGGTCTGCCAGCTTTTCTTCCTGGCTTGTACCTTTCGTATCAGGCTTTTAGCTTTCTGGCTAACACTCTATGGAGCAGGGCAGAACAGGTTCTCGATGGTCACAAAGGGGATCTTGGTTGCCCTCAGCATCTGAAGGTTCTAGCAGAGCTTCAGCCAGGCCCAGGACGGCTGGGCTAGCCACTGCTGCCAAAATCAGGGCTAAATATTCAATGCATCGGTCTTCATCCAGGAAGAAGGAAAAGGCAGCCCAGCAGAGACAAAGGGCCTTGGAGAAGGAATTTGCCAGAGTGGAGGACTCTTCTGTCAGGCACAGCTGTTTGGCCAGCAGTGCGATGGATGCTCCTTTGGCACGCTGCTCTCCTGAGCAGGGGTCACAGGCCCAAACGGCTGCTGACCCTGGCTGGTCCCCTGAGGCCCTGGGTGGCCCTTCAGTCTCAGGCCTCCCCGCAGGGGTACAGGGGGATGTGGGGCAACAGATTACCTCTCCCCCGGCTGATCACAACAAAGTCCCAGAACGAGGCCCAGCTCCTCAAGTCCTCAGACATCCCTAGGCCACTTTTACTCAGACTGTGGTGGAGCTGCGCCCAGAGTCTTGGCAGGAACAGGATATGCCTCCGTTTTTGAGGCACTGGATATCCTCGGCCATCAAAGAGGGCATTGCAGAGGGGCTGCAGCAATACCCTAGACGGGGCCTACCTGCCCTCCCGGGCAGACCTTTGGGAGTCTGAGGCTGCCTATCAGGACTATCAGGATCCGGGGTCCCCAGGCCCTTCGAGACCTAGCCAACAATCTCTCTTTGAAGGCGAGCTTCTGGAGGAGGGGGAGTTTTCTGATCTGGAACATGATGCACCAGGCAGACCTTCGTTTAAAGGGCTCTTTAACCCAGCACTGTTCCGTCAGCTGCTAGCCAAGGCCAGGGCCACAGCCAAGCTGGGCAAGGACTGCAGTTTTCAGGAGTCTGTCTCAGACACAGTGGTCCATGAGGACAATCTGTTTGCTGAACGTACCATGGCGCCGGATTGCATTCCAATTCCGGGGACGTTTTTGGACCTTATCAAGAAACAATGGTCCAAACCAGCTCTGGCCTCCCGTCCCAGCAGTCAGGAGAATTATCTGTTCTGTGTGGACTCGGATCTCGAACACCTGGTGCAGGTGCCTAGGGTGGACTCCCCGGTAGCGGCGCTGACCTCCTCTTCCGTCCTTCCGCCAGATGCGCAGGATGCCCTTAAGGCGGATGAGAGAAAGGAGGAGATGGCCCTTCACAGGGCCCATCTGGCAGACTCTTGGGCCATCAGGGTGTCTGCTGCATCTTCCTTCTTTACGAGGGCCTCGTTCGCTGGCTTCAATCCAGATTGGACTGTTGGAAGAAATATCCTTTTGGGTTCAGTTCCAAGTGGGGAGAAAGACACTGGAAACATGGTGGCTGATTGGAAAGATGGTTTAATGATGAACAGGATCACATGGTTTGAGGTCCTGGGCAAAAAGCACATGGGTGTGTGAGAGAGATATTTATACCCTGTGTTCGGCTTTGAATTTGAGCTTGTATTCGGATTGGTTGTCAGACTCCCATGGGGCCATGCAGGGGTAACTTTGTAGGTTTTTTGAGTCCCAGGCTTGGTTGGCTCTTGCTAAGTGATGATGTAATGAAAGGGCTTTGGACAATTCCTACTATGGTTCTGTCTGAAGGAGGTAGATCTTTTTTATGTAGAATAGACTGGCCCAGGCCTTAATGACCCATTGACAAAGGTGGGGGGGGGGCTGAGTTTCTGCCTCCCTTTTAGGGGAAATATTCTGCCTTTTTAATATTTCCTAAAATATCTCATTTTCCTGGGAGGGTGGGTGCTAACTTTCTACAGGACCATCAAGGGTTAACCCACCCAAAAGCAAGAGAGCAGGCATGCAGGCCATTGGCTGTATTCAACCCTATTATGTACACTATTTAAATTATAGTATTTAGTCCTAATTGTGCCTCTATACATATACATTAGCCCATGCAATTTTGTGCTATGCAATATCATTGCCTTTTATCCGCTGTATCCGCCACTCGAGAGCTTAATGCTGCAGCCAGAGTCACCCACTGGCAGGTCTGTATTTTCTGTTTCCTAGGGATCCTGCGAGGCTCCAAAAAAAAAAAAAAACCCGGTCTTGATGCCTGCTTCTCCCCCAGTTCTATTGATTTGCTCAGCTCTCAAAACAGCATAGCAAATGAAAAGAAGAATTAAGAAATGGAACAGAAAGGAAAGGGAGGGAGAGGAACCAGAGTGATTTTCAACTGCCTTTCCCGGCAGTCGGAGGACTCCAGTGGAGCCAAAGGGTATTGTGTTCTGTAAAGGTCAACCTCTTGTTTCTTTTTTAAATAAGCAGTAAACACTTGAATTCATTGTGATCAAGAGATTTAGGCTTCTCGCCTTTTTTGAGGGGGGGGGGAATAAACACTCTTGGCGTGGTCGTATCTCAAAGGAGAGTGACAGTCTCTTTCCAGAAGACGGATAAGCTTTGTGTCCTGCCATTAAGTAAAATATTCCAAGCAAAGCACCTGCCAAACTTTAGACTGCAATTCCAATGTTTGTCAGCTGGCTAGGAGTGGTGGGGGTTGTAGTCCACACACACTTGGAGAGCCCCACATTGTGAAAGTCTAACTACAGTGTGATCGAACCACAAAGTATTCTGTATACCACATGATACTGAAATGGTTTGTATGAAATATTACAGACAATAGGGTTCCCCCCCCCTTGCTAATTTGTCTTAGAACGGGGCGTTGTTACTTACCTGAACGCCCCTTCTCGTAGGGCGGAGCTAACCTCCAAGAATGGGATGATCCAATCCATCAGCCAATGAGGACTGAGTCAGACTCTATAAAAGCTGTAACCCCGAAGGGCACCCCCTCTTGAGACGAAGGACGGAGTCAGACCCATAGTGTAACATCCTAACCAAACTTTATTCAACAGCAGGAAATCAAATAATAACTGTCATGCAATGATAAAACAGCATGAATTCAAAGAATAACTGTTATGTAAATAGAAACCCAACAGGGAGGGACTTGGAGGTTAGCTCCGCCCTACGAGAAGGGGCGTTCAGGTAAGTAACAACGCCCCGTTCTCCATAGTGGGCGGAGCTAACCTCCAAGAATGGGACATGCCAAAGCAGTTCAGTCCCTAGGGTGGGTTCGAACCCTGTTCATGGTGTTCCTCTGGTATAATGGCATTACGTAGTACCTGTCGCCCAAATTCGGCGTCAGCCGATGCAAATTGGTCTACCTTATAGTGTCGGATAAAAGTCACTGGAGAGGACCATGTTGCCACTCTGCAAACCTCCTCCAGTGAAGTACTGACCGACCACGCTGCCGTGGTAGCTGCACTACGTGTGGAATGTGCAGTTATACCCTCAGGCGGGGGAAGATTTTGATCAGAGTAAATGTCTGCTATCAAGGCTCTGATCCAGCTGCCAATGAGCGCTGGTGATGCCTTCTTACCCATAGATTTTGGTTGAAAACAAACAAATAATGCTTCGGAGCGTCGGAATGACGCCGTGCGTACGTTATATATCTTAACTGCCCTCCGAACATCTATGTTGTGCCACTGCCTTTCCGAGTCAGTTGAAGGCTGAGCATAAAACGCTGGTAACACTAACTCCTGCGTCCTATGAAAAGGTGTGTTAACCTTTGGAATGAAGGTTGGATCCAATCGGAGCACAACCTTATCTGGATGAAAAATACATAAACCCTCTCGCACTGATAAAGCCGCGAGTTCGGATATCCGGCGAGCCGAAGTTATGGCTACCAGAAATGCCACCTTGAGAGTTAGTTGTCTCAGTGACACTGTACGCAACGGCTCGTATGGTTCTGCGGTCAATGCCAGTAATACCCGTGATAGGTCCCATGTTGGATAGCGGTGTATAATCGGAGGAGAAATGTTAACAGCCGCCTTCAGAAATCGGCGAATCAGCGGATGCGCTGATAATGAAACCGCGCTATCACAGGTAAGTACTGTAGACAAAGCCGCAATTTGGCGTCTTAGTGTATTGGGAGCCAACCCTTTATCTAGACCAGCCTGCAAAAACCGTAACAAGCCCACTATAGTTAGTTCTACTGGACATAGTTGTACTGTTAAACACCAGGCACAAAACCTTTTCCATGTTGCAGAGTAAATGCGATTGGTTGAAGATCGGCGTGACAACATTAATGTGTCTATGATTGTTTCTGGTACCCCCCGCTTACTTAGGCTACACCGGTCAAGTGCCAAGCGGTCAGTTTGAACCAATGCGGATCCGGGTGATTCAAGGATCCCTGAGAAAGCGAATACTCTGTCGGAGGAATCCTCCAAGGCGAGCTGATCGAAAGCGCTTGGAGGTCCGCAAACCACGTTCTCCTGGGCCAATATGGTGCCAGTAGAATTACCTCCGCCTCCTCGGCTATGATTCGACGAATGAATTGTGGAATCACTGCCAGAGGAGGAAAGGCGTATAACAAGCCCTTCGGCCATGGGCAGCGGAGCGCATCTATGTCCTCGGCACCCTGCGACCGGTAACGTGAGAGAAACCTCGGTAGTTTGGCATTGAGTGGAGTTGCAAAAAGGTCGATCACCGGAAGACCGAATCGCTGTACCAATTCTTGAAAAATGTCCTGGTGCAGACTCCACTCCGCCGAGTCCACTGCATTGCGACTGAGCCAGTCCGCTGTTATATTTTTGACTCCCGATATGTGTTCCGCTCGAATCGAGAGCAAGTTGCGCTCCGCCCAAAGCCCTAGAGCCTTGGCTTCTGACATGAGACCTTTGGAAACCGTCCCACCCTGGCGGTTGACATGCGCTTTGGTGGTGACGTTGTCGGTCATTAGTAGAACATGCCGGTTGTGAAGGACATTGTGAAATTGCTGCAGAGCAAGAAATGCTGCTCTGAGTTCCAGAATGTTGATATTTAACAGTGTCTCCGAATGAGACCACGTTCCTTGGGCTACTTGAGATTGTACATGAGCACCCCATCCCTGCAGACTGGCGTCTGTTGTCACCATCACCCGGTTGGGTTCGAAGAAGCTGGAGCCTTCGGATATCGCCTTGGAGCGCCACCACTGGAGGGATCGACGGACAGAGGATGGAATGCTGATTTTTGCTGATGAATTACTCTTACCTGCCCTTTGGTATGGTAACAATAGCCATTGAAGATCCCTGGAGTGCAGTTGTGCCCAGGGAGTAATATGGATGGCCGAAATCATCTTTCCCAATAGAGATGAGAGCTGCTTCAATGGCGCTCTTCTGAGACAGAGAACCTGCTGGACCATAGTGATCAGATTGTCCTGTCTTTCCTGGGAAAGAAACACCCTGCACTCCAGGGTATCCACGATAGCCCCAAGATGAGTAATTCGGGTAGTGGGATTGAGCTGGCTCTTTTCTATATTTAAGGAGAAGCCATGCTCTTCTAAGCACTGCATAGTTAACTGAAGGTCATTCTCCGCTTGTGAGACTGTGGACGATAAAATCAAAATGTCATCTAATTAACAGTGTAGGCGAATTGGAATAGACCGCACGCTTGCCGCTAGGGCAGCTAGGATTTTCGTGAAAACCCGCGGGGCGGAGGACAGACCGAATGGCAGTGCCGAATACTGATAATGATCAGACATGTAACAGAATCGAAGATACTTTTGGTGGGAAGGCCGAATTGGTACGTGTAGATAGGCTTCTGTCAAATCAATGGAAGTCATGAAATCGCCCTTCCTTACACACGCCAATATGGAATGTAGCGTGTGCATCTTGAACCTCTTATAGGCAACGTATTTGTTCAGTCGCTTGAGGTCCAAGACTGCTCTCCATCCCCCCGAGGATTTCTTGACAAGGAACAAATTGGAATAGAATCCTTGTCCCCGCTGGTCCTCCGGAACCCGTTGGATAGCATGGATATCCAACAGATGCTGGATAGCGGCTAGCATTAGAGCTCGCTTTTGGGAATCCGAGGACTGGGGGCACCTCATAAAAAATCCCGGTGGGGTGGAAAGAAGGTCGAGTGCGAGTCCTGATGAAATGGTCTCTAGCACCCAACTATCGGAAGTAGTCTCTTCCCATCGCCCAGCAAAAAACTGCAGGCGACCCCCAATGGGAAGGACCTCAGGATCTATTTGTTGCGGCGGTAGGAGCGTCCGCCTGCACCCCGAAAAGGGCGCTTGGCCGGAGGTTCCGCCCTAGGTCTATCCTGTACTGGAGTTTGTCGTCCACCCGCCTGATATCTGCCCCTATACCTAGGAGCCCTATATGGACGTCTGGGTGGAGGAGGCGGAGGAGGAGTAGGTATTTTGGAAGGACCTCTGCGTGTGCAATTTGGAAGTACCTTACGTTTATCCTTGGACTCGATCAAGTACGAGTCCAAGGCCCCCCCAAAAAGGGACTGACCCTGAACTGGGGAAGTGGCCAGCCTCCATTTATGTCGAGCGTCGGACTGCCAGCCACGGAGCCAGTGCATGCGGCGTGCTACAATGGATGCTCCCATGGATCTTGCCGCGAAGCGTGCACTTTGTAGTGTGGCATCGGATGTAAACTGTGCCACAGCCAATAGTTTGTTTATGTCCTGGCGCATACGCACTTCAGACGATTGTTCTTGAAGGGCTTTTAGCCAGCGAATAGAGGTCCGGCAAAAAAATGATGCTGTGGCCGAAGCTCTTACCGCCCAGGCAGCTGATTGATGAGCCCGTAAGATCGCCTGCTCCGCTCGGCGTTCCTCCGGACGAAGTAGTTCCTCGCCATCTCCTGGTAAAGGATTGGCTGAGTAGAGAGCCTTGATGGGCTCATCCACTGGTGGAACAGGCAGATGTTGTGCCAGGCCCTGAGCCACGTTATAGTATTTTTTGTCTAAAGAAGATGGAGCGGCTCCTTTAATAGGAGTCAGCCATTGTTTGGTGACTGCTTCGATGAACAGTTTTGGAGTTGGTATAACCTCCTCTTGAGAGGTTGTTTCCTCAAAAAGAGGATCAGCTGGTTCCTCTCCAGATGATTTGGACTCCACCGGAGGCATCTTTGCTGCTGCTCTTGCTTTATGGAGAAGCGACTTAAATAAGGCCGGATTGAAGAGGCCAGTAGTTGTGACAGGTTCAGGGGCAAGGTCTTCATCGGATGATAAGTCCAAATCTTGTCCCTGGTCATCTGCGTCACGCAAGGATTTAGGAGAATCCTGGAGCGTGGTGGCGTCGGTTTTGGGGAGCTGGTCCCATTCAGTGACCATCGTGGTTCGACGCAATGGTGTTTGTGGTAAAGGCTGTTCTGTAATTGAATGCCTAGTGGCCGAAGTTTGTTGAAGGCCTGCAGCGATGCCTTCCTTAATGGCAGCCTGGATGAGAGCCTGAACCTCAGGGTTCTGAAAAATGGCAGATGGTGTGACTTGTTGGGTAACAGGTGAAGGAATTTGCGAAATGCGAGGTTCCTCCCAGATGTCATTGTCACCCAGACAAAGGTTGGGGTTATCCAAAGATAGAGCCCCTGATGATTGTCTGGAACGTGAAGATAAATTATCGCTCCCTTCTTTTGGACCGGAGGAGGTTGAAGGTGGCTTCTTGACCTTCTCAGGGACTTTATCCCGATGTCCCCCGTCCTTCTGTTGAGAATGACGAAGGGGAGAGCGATCCCTGTGAGAAGCAGAGTTGAGCCTGGTCTCTGTATCAGGTTGCTTCTCCTTGGTTGCCTTGGGCTTCTGCTTGGCCCCTTTATCAGCCATTTGAAATTTGGTGTTGTTTGTAGCTGGTGGGCTCACGCAGAGGGCGGTGCCAACAGCCAGCTAATTTTAAAAGAAAAGGAAGCTTAAGTTAGAACACTTTTGCAGAAATCCCCTCGTTGCTGAGTGCTTCTGAGGCTCAGTATGAAGCTCCGTCAGCTGTGGAGCTGTCCAATATTTCAGCAGCTCTCAAACGCCGAAAGCAGCCAGGAGGAGCGAAACGGCTCCTAACGTCTGTGGGTAATCCCTGATGACGTCAGGGGATTCCCTCTCTTCGCCCCGAGCAGCAGCTGAGAAGCGCGAGGGTGAGAAAGCCGTTAATTGCCGGTTTGACTGTAAAGCTCTTAGATGAGCTCTGCGGCTGCGCACTTGCTTCCTGGTCTCAGAAACGGCAAAGTAAAGCTGTAGGATGAGTTCTGGGCATGCCCAGAAGGCTTTTTCTCTCTCAGCTGTTTGTCGGGCCGCTGTCAACTTCCAATTTGAAAAACAGGCGTTAATGGTAATTTCTGAAGGAGCGGCTTACCGATCCACACAGGCTATGTCAGCACAATGAAGAGAGAGGCAGTTTGAGGAAGTTAATAGCTCTTTTTGGGCGCAGAAGCGCAGGAGCTGATTTAAAGGGGCAATTACAGTCGGATTCAGGTTGTTTGAAGAATCAGCTTACCCCTTGTAGCGGTCAGCGGCAAAGCCGCCCTGGCCGATGGTCACTCAAGCGGACAGCTTCTGTGACTTATATCCTGAAGTTGGATGGCCAGGCCGCTTTAACTGTCCTCAGGTAGTTGGTGGTGGATTTCACCAGAGGTGAACAGAAGCCACCAGCCGCAGTTGTCAGTTGGTGATGAATCTTACTGGTTGAAGATGAAGATAGTAGAATAGAAGAATAATAGGTGATTTAACCTGCTAGGTTAGGAACACTAGTCCTCGACTAAGGACTGAGTCGAAAGAGGGGGTGCCCTTCGGGGTTACAGCTTTTATAGAGTCTGACTCAGTCCTCATTGGCTGATGGATTGGATCATCCCATTCTTGGAGGTTAGCTCCGCCCACTATGGAGAACACAACATTCTCCAGTGCGCTGCTAAGGAGAGTCCAACATGGGTACAAACTCTGGTCGTGTCACGGTGTGATTATTGCCTGTTACATGTATATGCAGGGAGATGCATCCCTATCTAACATAATGGTTTATTCCTGAGCACGTGATTAATATGTTCTTGTACGCATGTGTGCATTCCTCTCTCCGATCTTCCCTTCTTGCTCTGTCTTCCATTGAGAGAAGATGCACTTTTATATTAGAGATGTAAACAAATGAGGATTTATTGTTTTTGTACCGAAATAAATATTTTTACTTAGACATTTAAACTGTGGTTTCTTTTCTAATGTCTGATGTCCGGAAAAGATCAAACGTCTCCTCTGTGAGATTAATTATCACCTCTGTCAGGTCGATTACTAGGGGCTGAGTTTAATTTGTTTGAAGTACGCCCTCTATCTGCCTTGCTGGTCAGTTTTCAAAACTCAGTCGTAGGATAGGGACGTTTTTTCTCATATCTCCTAGCTTAAATTACCTCAAATCCCTTGTTTTGGACTCTCTTTCAGCAGCTGCAACCTAATTTCAACGGTGCTGGGCGTTTGAAGCTGGAAGTGATCTTGGAGGTCTTATAGTCTAACCCTCTGCTTGAGAGATACGTAAACCTAAAGGGTTTAATTCCATCACTGAAGTATGCATTCAGTTGTACCCTAAAGTCTCCCTCGAAAATATGTCCATTCCTTTTTTCTTTTTTTAAGAAAACATTTTTAGGAGAACTACTTTGAAATGTTTCATTGCAGTAAGGGTAAAAATAGTTCTTGATCCCATTGGAGTGCCTTCGGCAAATGTGGTGCTGGTATTATTGGTGTTGGTGTTATTCTGTAGCCTACATGAACATGTGAAAGAGGAAAAAAAAGAAACATGCATAGACATTTGATTCTGTGAGGAAGTTTATCTCTGGAAGAAGGACACAGTTGTTTGGGAAACTCCAGGTTTGTCTTCTCCAGTGATAGCAATTACTAACCTTAATCAGAAGATTAGTAGAATCCTATTATGAGGGGAGCTGCAGTGGGGGAAATGAGCCATATTTATACTGACACTATACTGATCAGCCTCACTGGAGTTAAACTACTTTTAAAGATTTTTCCAGTGGCTTTGGGAAAACAGTGATGCTCCCTTGGTTTGGGGTAGGCCTCCCTGGGAAGAAGGATGAAAAGGTGAATAGATACTTTATAGCTCAGGGTTGAAATGAGGGTTGAATATTTATAGCTCAGGGTTGAAATTTAATTTAATAGATTTAATTTATTAAATGAGGGGTCCCTGGTGCTCTCTGAGCTTGCTTGTTTTCTTGCAGACGTTTCATTACCCAAACTAGGTAACATCAAGCTAGACTAGCGCTGATGATGTTACCTAGTTTGGATAATGAAATGTCTGCAAGAAATGCAGGTATTCCTCCAATGGTACGTTCTACATCCTGGAGCCTTGCAGGAAATTCTGCAAATTTGCTGCCAAGATTTAGAGGGCTAATTTGACAATATTAAGATACTGTTACCAGGTTTAATGACCTGGAAGCATTAAACTAAATTGGGCCTTTAGTTAGGGGAAGAGAAAGTTGTGTTGGATTCCTTCCACCCACCTATTTATTTTTTTAAACTTGCCCCAAGTATGTCACTTATTTCTTTTATTATTTATTTATTTATTCAGTTGCCATAGCCACCCATCCCAATCAGTGACTCTGGGTGGCTTATATTCCACTTATAGAGAAAGTGCAGCTTTCTCCTGGAATAATTGTTTAAATCAGGAAAAAAATGTATGTACGTATGCGCGGGGAGAGGGAGGGAGGGAGGGAGAGGGAGGGAGGGAGGGAGTGTGTGTTAAGGTTAGGGGTTGAGACAGGCGACTGGAGAGATTATTGGTATTTGATATTAAGTAAACTTCAGACATAAAGTTATTTCTAGCTGCTGCCTGCACTGAAATGTACAGGGGAAATGAAATAATTGTATCAGCACCCAAGCTAGCAAGTCTACCATTATCAATCTGCTGTCAGTTAAGCTAATTTAGATGTTGAAGCAAAAAAAGTGCCCTATGAATTAATAATCTGCTGTTTCATCTTTACATATAAGAAGAGGGATTTTATACCCCTTCTGTAGAATGTGGAATTGTAACCAGGAGTGAAGGTTCAGATATCACAGACATAAGAAAACAATAATAGCTAACCAAGTTAATATTTGTTTTCATATTTCAGTTTCTAATTGAGTTTGTTTTGTGAACCAATATCTTGTCTAGTAACTTTATTTGAACTGATGAATAGCGTCCACTCAATCAGATTACAAGGATGATAAAGATGTCACCCAGCTACCCTGCCAGGTTCATTTCACAAACCTCAATATGAATAACCACAATAAAAAAAGAAAAAGTAGACTGATTATTAGAAGGAACTGTCTGCTTTTGCCGAGGTGCCCTGGAGCTGGTTAACTCCTGTCGAAATTAAAGGAATATAGATAGCAGCTGAGCAGAGTGAGTCTTAGTTCTACATATACCTGGTTATGACTAAGAAACTTACCGTATTTTTCGGAGTATAAGACGCACCTGAGTATAAGAGACGCACCTTAGTTTTGGGGGAGGAAAATAGGGAAAATAAAATCTGCCTACTAGGCATTCATCTGGCTAGTCTTTAGTCTGGTCAGCTTCAGCACATTAGTTTGCTGGTTTGGGGCACACATGCTTGCTTTTTAATCCCCTGGTTGGGGATAAGTGTTCTAAAACTTCTCTTCAGAGAGAGAAACAATGAGAGAAGCAGGCAAAGGGAAGATCGCTTTGCTAGCAAAGCACAGCAGATTGGTTCACTTGTTAGCACCTCGTTAGGGCTGAAAAAAGGCTTCTAAAGCCCAGAAGCCCAGCTGATTGTCGGAGGGAGCAGCAGTGAAAAAGCAGGCAAAGGGAAGATCGCTTAGTTAGCAAAGATCGCTTCACTCGTTAGCACCTCGTTAGGGCTGAAAAAAGCTTAGTAAAAGCTACATTCGGAGTATAAGGCGCACCCAAATTTTCAGCCTCTTTTAGGGGGGGGAGGTGCATCTTATACTCCGAAAAATACAGTAATCAGTCTAAATGGGTGTAAGTTGTGTAAAGAAAGGAAGGTGTAGGAAAGAATGACCCATGGAAGGTAGATTGCAGAAAAGATTGATCAGTCTTGAGAAAGAGGAAGACAGAAGAAAGAAACTCAAAATAACTCTTAATTTTGTTGATGGGAGGGAGTGAAACTTGGGCAGATTGTTTAAAAGTTGTTGTTCTAACTTAATAAAGGGCATTCCTCAATTCTCTGCTATTGTAGCTATTTCTTGGCCTACTTTAAAGGGCTGACAAATTGGCATCATACAGACTGCATGCATCATACAGGTCGTCCTCAACTTAGGACCACAGTTGAGCCCAGAATTGATGTTGCTGAGTGAGAGATTTGTTAAGTGAGAGTTGCCCCATTTTATGACTTTTCTTGCCACATTTGTTAAGGGAACCACTGCAGTTGTTAAATTCTAACACATGAACCTGGCTTTCCCATTGACTTTGCTTGTCAGAAGGTCACCAAAGATGGTCCACATGACCCCGGGACATGCGACCATCATAAATATGAACCAGTTGTCAAAACATCCAAATGTGTAAATCACAGGGATGCTGCAACGGTCATAGTAAGTGTGAAAAATGGTCATAAGTCACTTTTTTCAGGACTGTTGTAGCTTCGAACGGTCACTAAATGAACTGTTGTAAGTCGAGGACTACCTGTATACCAACTGGTTTCCATAAACAAGATGCTGAACTGCCTTGATGGAAAGGCATACCCCAAAATGCTGCACTGTATAGTCATGGCAGATAAGCTTTGTGGGCTATGGTGGGAATTCGCCCACAACATTTTAGACGCAAGGGATCATGTTGAAAGAGAACTTCACTGCCAGAACAACAGGAGAGATCGTCTCTCATTTTGCCCTAAAAGTACTTCTTATCTTATTACTGGAATTGAGAGGCTGGAATTACAATGGTAAGACACTGTGATTGTTAAACAGGTCATCATGTGACTGCATCTGATTTTATGATCTTCTTTGTGGCAGTCATTAACTGAATGCAGCCGTCGTTAAGTGAATCTACTTCATCCAATGGGAGTTGTTTTTCTTTCTTTTTTGCTGGAAACCGGAAGTAAAGACCAAAAAAAGGCAAAAATTGTGTTCACATGACCATGGGATGTGCAGTTGAGAAGAGAGGCGAGTGGTTGTCAAGTGCCCAAAATGTGGTCGCATGATTGTGTGTGTGTGTGTGTGTGAGAGAGAGAGAGAGAGAGAGAGAGAAAGAGAGAGACAGAGACAGAGACAAAGAGAGACAGAAACAGACAGTAGTAGATTATAGTCTACTTTATCAAATGCCTTACTGATATCCAAGTAAATTATATCGACAGTATTCCTCTGGTCCACCAATTTTGTCACTTTGTCAAAGAACGTAATAAGATTTGTCTGGCATAATCTGTTTTTGACAAACCCATGTTGGCTTTTGGTTATTACATTGTTTGCTTCTAGGTGTTTGCTGATTCGTTGCTTGATTATCTTTTCCAGAATCTTCCCTGGTATTGATGTCAGGCTTCTAGGTCTGTAGCTTCCTGGATCTATTTTTTCCCTTTTTTGAAGATGGGAACTACATAACCTCTTTTCCAGTCCTCTGGCAGTTCCCCGGTGCTCCAGGATCTTTGAAATATGTAGTTCAGTAGTGTTGTGCCTTGGCCGCGTCCGGCGCCGAGTCTGGAGGATCCGGAGGACGCGGAGCCGCTCATGGTGCAGCAGTACCAGCCTATGTGCCTGGCACCAGAGACGGCTGGTGATGAGGACTCGGTGCCAGAGCAGGATGATCTCCCAGGACCTTCTGCACCTGCGCAGCAGAGTTCTTCATCAGGAGATGAAGAACTCATGCTGGATGCCAGAGCACGCAGAGCAGCCAGAAGACAGGACTGGCTGAGTAAGCGTCGGTCCAATCGGAGGAAGCAGTGAGGGCTAATTGGGCCACGCCCTTCAGTGGCTATATTAAGCCAGGGTAATTAGTGCTCATTGCTGAGAACAACAATTCAATGACCGCGGCATATCCAGAGTTTCGTTTCTACGTCTGTTCGGGAATTCTTATTACCAGCTTCTGCCAGCTTTATTCCGGGAAGCCAGCCAAGCTGTTCAGATAAGAGAAGAATTAATGAGTCTTGCTTTGAACTTTTGTCTGTGTGCTATTTAACCCTCACGTAACCCAAAGAACCTTATTCCTGAAGACTTTCCGTTTGTGTTGTTTTGGACTTCTAAACCCTCTGAGTTTTACTAAGAAACTGTATTAGTAAAAGGAACCTTTTTGTTTGCCTCCCAACGACTGTGTGTGTGTGTTTCTGGGGGGTTGCGGTGCTGGGTCACAACAGTTTGTTCTCAGCCCAAACTGACCACACACAAGCCCAGATTGCATCATGGAGCAGCTTCAGGACGAGAATGCTCAACTTCGGCAGCAGCTGGCAATCATGACCGCTCAATTAACAATGCAGCAAAATCAGTTGGCAGCAGCTGCTCCTGCGTTGGCCCCAGCCCAACGGACACGCTGCCCGATAGCCATGCCGGATAAGTTCCATGGTGACGAGGCTATGTTCCCGGCGTTCCTGGGCCAGTGCCAGTTGCTCATGTCTCTGAGGCCAGAGGATTTCCCCCATGACCGGGACAAGGTGGGGTTTGTAATTAGCCTGCTGTCTGGAAATGCAGCACGTTGGGCCACCCCTCTACTGGTCCAGAACAGTCCCCTCCTCCAGGACTTTGGGCGTTTCTGCACTCATTTGGAGGAGATGTTCGCGGATCCAATTAAGGCCCAGACAGCGTGCAGGCAATTAAGGCAGCTGAGGCAAGGCCGGAGACCACTCAGGGAATACATCAGTGAGTTCCGTCTCCTCAGCCAAGATTCGGCCTGGAATGAGGCTGCGTTGTTGGATGCCTTCCAGGAGGGCTTGGCAGACAGCATCCAGGATGAGCTGGCACGCGTGGACATTCCTGCAACCACCCAAGAACTGGTGCGGCTCTGCTTGAAAATTGATGCCCGGTTGCAAGCGAGGAACGCACGCCGTGCTGCTCCGGCGCCTCTCGCGCCACCTGACGTCCCCGCTGTTCCGGCTCCACGTCGCGCTGCTCAGGCACCTCCTGTTCCCCGTGGACTTCCGTCGACCCCGGCTCCCCGTGACGAGCCTATGGACCTTGGCGCTGTTCGGCCCCGCTTGACCGGCGCGGAAAAGGACAGACGCAGGGCAGGGGGGTTGTGTTTGTATTGCGGCGACCCGGGCCATTTCGCTCGCTCATGCCCTAGGAAAGGTCGGGGGCCCACCGCTTCTGGTCCTGCTCCACCGTCCCAGCCATCGCCGTCGGGAAACGGCCAGCGCCCGGCCTAGCGGAGACGCTGGGTCGGGCATGCACACCGAAGGACTCCGGCTCAGCTGACGTGGATCCCGGTCCTCCGCGGCATCTGCTCTTGGACACCAAGGTCTTTATTGACCACCGGGACCGCGGCGTCTCCGCACATGCTTTGGTGGACTCCGGGGCAACCACCAATTTCATTGACGAGGCGTTCGCCCAGCATCTTGCCGTTCCCCTGTGCCCCGTGGACCCGCCGATGAGGGTGGAAACAATCGATGGCCGGGTGTTGCTGTCCGGTCCGATTAAGGCCATCACGCAGCCGGTGCGCCTTTGCATTGGACGGCACGAGGAGGCCATCCAGTTTTACGTGACGTCGGGACTCCATTTCCCTTTGGTTCTCGGACTGGCGTGGCTGCGCACCCACGACCCTCAGGTTGTATGGTCCCAGAACTTCATTGCCTTCCCGAGTCTCCAGTGTGTGGACCATACGTGCCAGGTTTGTGCGGGCGCGGTACCTGACCCTCCGGACATTTCACTCCCAGCTGAGTTTGCAGACTTTGCTGATGTGTTTAGCGAAAAGGAGGCGGACCAGTTGCCCCCGCACCGGCCCTACGATTGCCCTGTGGATCTGATTCCCAACGCTCCGCTCCCTGTGGGCCGCCTCTATTCCATGTCAGAACCGGAACTGGCCGCACTGCGGGACTTTATCGATAAAAACCTGGCCAGGGGTTTCATCCGACCCTCCTCATCACCCTTGTCTGCCCCCGTCCTCTTCGTCAAGAAGAAAACCGGGGACTTGCGCCTGTGCTGCGATTATCGCAAGTTGAATGCCATCACAGTGCGTAACCGGTACCCGTTGCCCCTCATCCCGGAGTTGATGGAACGCCTCCGCTCGGCAACCATCTTCACCAAATTGGACTTACGTGGTGCTTACAATTTGGTGCGTGTTCGTGAGGGGGACGAGTGGAAGACGGCGTTCGGGACCCGCTACGGTCATTTTGAGTATACGGTCATGCCGTTCGGCTTGACCAACGCTCCGGCTGTGTTCCAGCATTTCATGAACGACATCTTTAGAGATTTGCTGGACCAGTTCGTTGTCGTGTACCTGGACGATATTATGATTTATTCCACGTCCCGGAGCAGCCACATCCAACATATCCGTCAAGTCCTGCAGCGGTTGAGAGACCACCAGCTATACGCGAAATTAGAGAAATGCCAGTTTTTTCAGACGACTGTGGATTTCCTGGGCCATCGGATTTCGCCAGAAGGCATCGCCATGGACCGTGGCAAGGTCGAGGCCCTGAAAACCTGGCAACCCCCGCGCCGGGTGAAGGACGTTCAGCGACTCCTGGGGTTCGCAAATTATTATAGGACCTTCATCCCGGGGTTCGCCACTCTGACCGCGCCTCTCACTCGACTCCTGCAGAAACAAGTCCCTTTCCAGTGGGGCGATTCCGAACAAGAGGCGTTCAAGATCCTCACGGATGCCTTCATGCAGGAGCCGATCCTCAAGCACCCAGACCCTCACCGCCCTTTTGTTGTGGAGGCGGACGCGTCCGACATTGCCGTGGGCACCGTTTTGCTCCAGACCCGGGAAGATGGCGGCCATCTCTTCCCTTGCGCTTATTATTCCCGGAAATTAACCTCGTCGGAGCGCAATTATACGATCTGGGAGAAGGAGTTGCTGGCCATCAAGGCGGCTTTCGAGACCTGGCAGCACCACCTCGAGGGGGCTCGTCATCAAGTGGAGGTGCGCACAGACCATAAGAACCTGGAGTTCTTGCAGACGGCCAGGAAGCTCAACCAGCGCCAGATACGCTGGTCGTTCTTTTTCTCCCGCTTCAATTTTCGCATTACGTACATCCCGAGCGGCCGGAATCAGCAGGCGGACGCGCTGTCCCGCAAGCCGGAATACGCCCAAGCCCAGGAACCGCTGCCGCCCCGGACGGTCCTGCCCGTCGAGTCCTTTGCAGCTACCCAGGATCCCGTGGACCTCCGAGGACAGATCCGGGAGGCACAGCGACACGACGCCTACGCGGCACAACGGAGGCAGGAGATAGGGCCTGAGTCCCCTTGGACGTTTTCGGACGACCTCCTCCGTTTCCGGGACCTGCTCTACGTTCCTGCCGGTCCGCTCCGTGGCCTGATCCTGCAGCAGTGCCACGACAGCCCTGCGGCTGGCCACTTCGGCCTTTTCAAGACTCTGAACCTGGTGGCTCGGACTTTTTGGTGGCCCCGACTCCGTGATGACGTCCAGGCCTATGTGACGTCTTGTGTTCGCTGTCGCCAGGCCAAGTACGCCCCTGGAGCGCCGCCAGGCCTGCTGCAGCCCTTGCCGACGCCCGAGAGACCCTGGGGGGCCGTCTCTATGGACTTCCTCACGGACTTGCCCCCGTCCACCGGCTTCACGACCGTGTTCGTAGTGGTCGATATGCTGACCAAAATGGCACATTTCATCCCCTGTCGAGGGTTGCCGACAGCTCGCGCCACGGCCCGCATGTTTATCCAGCATATTTTCCGCCTGCACGGTCTACCGGATCGGGTCGTGTCGGATCAGGGAGCCCAGTTCACGGCCCAGTTCTGGAAGGGTCTGATGGCGGCCCTGGAGGTCCAAGTCTGCCTCTCGTCAGCGCATCATCCGGAGACTGACGGGGGCACTGAAAAAGTCATCGGCATCCTTGAACAGTACCTGCGCTGTTTTGTCAACCAGCAGCAGGACAACTGGGCGGAATACCTTGCCGTGGCCGAGTTTGCTTTTAACAACTCTCAGCACACCTCCACGCACGCCTCTCCGTTCCTCGCCAACTTTGGTTACCACCCCCGTTTCTTCCCGCTCACGCTTCTAGACTCTCCTGTTCCTGTGGCGGAGGAATTCCTGTCTGAGCTCCAGGCCGTTCACCAACTGGTCAAACGCTCGTTGAATAAAGCCAAGGAAGATTACAAGAGGGTCGCGGACCGCTCCCGGCGAGCAACTCCACCTCTGGCGGTCGGGGATCGTGTCTGGCTGTCCACGAAGCATCTCCCCTCCGACCGGCCGGCTCGCAAGCTTGACCACCACTTCTTGGGTCCGTTCCCGGTGGAAGCGGTCATTAACCCCGTGGCCTACCGGTTGACGTTGCCCCGCTCTCTCAGGATCCACCCCGTCTTCCATCGGTCCCTCCTTGTTCCCGAACGTCCTGCCTGTCCGCTCCGCCCTCCTGCTCCGCCTCAGCCAGTGATCCGCACTCCCGCTGACCCACCCGAATACGAAGTTGCCAGTATTCGGGATTCCCGCTGGATGAAGGGCCGGTTCCAGTACCTCATTGAGTGGAAGGGGTACGGCCCTGAAGACTTCACATGGGAGGATGCGACCGCCGTGCATGCTCCGGATCTGGTCCGGGCCTTCCACGCTCAATTCCCGTCCCGGCCGCATCCGGACCGACAGACCCGGGGGAAGGGCCCTGCGGTGAGGGATAGTGTTGTGCCTTGGCCGCGTCCGGCGCCGAGTCTGGAGGATCCGGAGGACGCGGAGCCGCTCATGGTGCAGCAGTACCAGCCTATGTGCCTGGCACCAGAGACGGCTGGTGATGAGGACTCGGTGCCAGAGCAGGATGATCTCCCAGGACCTTCTGCACCTGCGCAGCAGAGTTCTTCATCAGGAGATGAAGAACTCATGCTGGATGCCAGAGCACGCAGAGCAGCCAGAAGACAGGACTGGCTGAGTAAGCGTCGGTCCAATCGGAGGAAGCAGTGAGGGCTAATTGGGCCACGCCCTTCAGTGGCTATATTAAGCCAGGGTAATTAGTGCTCATTGCTGAGAACAACAATTCAATGACCGCGGCATATCCAGAGTTTCGTTTCTACGTCTGTTCGGGAATTCTTATTACCAGCTTCTGCCAGCTTTATTCCGGGAAGCCAGCCAAGCTGTTCAGATAAGAGAAGAATTAATGAGTCTTGCTTTGAACTTTTGTCTGTGTGCTATTTAACCCTCACGTAACCCAAAGAACCTTATTCCTGAAGACTTTCCGTTTGTGTTGTTTTGGACTTCTAAACCCTCTGAGTTTTACTAAGAAACTGTATTAGTAAAAGGAACCTTTTTGTTTGCCTCCCAACGACTGTGTGTGTGTGTTTCTGGGGGGTTGCGGTGCTGGGTCACAACAAGTAGTTCTGAGATCTCGTCTGCCAGTTCCTTCAGAACCTTGGGGTGTAATCCATCTGGTCCTGGTGATTTGAACTCGTCTAGGGTAGACAGGTGTTCATTTACCATTTTCTTCCCTATTTTGACTTGTGTTCCTAATCTGCTTTTTTGTGGTGCTGTTTTTGATAGGTTGGATTATTTTTTCCCTTTGTGTAAAGACAGAGACAGAATTTTAGGAAGCAAACCTGATTACTATGCTAAGAAAGGTACATTCGTCCCCCTTCAAGAAGGAATATAATAGAAAACTGGCTGGGGAACATGGCTAGGAAAGTGGAAATAGCAATAGCAATAGCACTTAGACCAGGGGTCAGCAACCCATGGCTCTGGAGCCACATGTGGCTCTTTCATCCCTCTGCTGCAGCTCCCTGTCGCCGCTCGGCTCCACAATCGATAGGGTTTTCGGTTAGGATAGGTAGAGGAAAAAGGATGCCGCGCTACAAGGAGACTCTATGGTGGGGGAATCGAACTTCTGGTTGGCTCCAGAATGGAATGGGGGGCTTCTAGTTAGGACCTTTGTGGCTCTTTGAGTGTTTAAGGTTGCCGACCCCTGACCTAACCACGCCCACCCAGTCACATGACCACCTAGCCACACCACCCAGTCACATGACTAAGCCATGCCCAAAGTCATATGACCACCAAGCCACGCCCATCACATGACCACCAAGCCACGCCCACTCAGTCACATGACCACCAAGCCACACCCACTGAACAAGCCACGCCCACAGAACTGGTAGTAAAAAATTTGAATACCACCACTGGAGGCCACCTATTAAATAACCAAGAGGACGCTTACACTTATCCATGCATAGAACTAAGGGAATCTGAAAAATCTTATTCAGTGAAAAAGATTAAAACCTGGTAAAGTTTGTGAGATTGAGAGAGAGCTCATAGGGCAAGTTTAGTTCTTTTACAGAGATGGCAAGGCTTAGGACAGAAATAAAGTGTTGAGGCACAAAGTCATATCCTGAAACTAGGCAGATAAGATTTCCCCCAAAAGTACATATCATTGGTCACCGAGCCTGACACAAACTTTGGAGGTGTGTTGTACTGTGCTTAGAATCATAATGGCAACTTGTAAACTGCTTCTTACCTTGGAATTACAGTAACCACAGTAACAAATTACAGTAATTGCAATAATGACTTGCCAGTATCATCCAGATTCCAGGGAAGAAGAAAAATCCAAATGTGATTGTGAAGATCTGCAAAAGGACCTCTTTAAACTGTATGAGTGGTCAACCAAATCAAAACCCCACTTCATTGTTTTGAATAGAGCTAAAGCAATGTAATTGCACGAAAACCCTTTAATTTTACATAGACACTGAGGAAATCTGGGACATCAGAAGCTCATCAGGCAAAAGATTTTAAAGTCACAGCCCTCAGCTGGAGATGCTAACTTGATGTGAGGCACCTGTGAAAAAGGCAATGATCCAGGTTAGGGATAATTAGGAATGGAATCAAAAACAAAAGTACCAATGCATTTTTACAACTCTCTGATACATTTGTACCTGGAGTGTTATGAACAATTCTGATTTTTGCTTTGTGAAACGGAAAAGAGCCGCGGAGTAGAGAAGACAACAATCAAAAACGATCAGGGGACTTGAATGCTTTCTCTATGGAAGCAGTCAGTCTCAGAAATAAGAACAGTGTCCTAGTTGTTAACATTTAGAAAGCTCTTAATGACCCGGCTGTTTCCGGAGAGATTTGGGGATTGAGGAAAGAACAAAGCATAAGTGCAGGTGCTGCTTATTATGCTTGGCCGTAGTGAGAGACAAAATACTAAACTCAGATCTACAGTATACCTTGGCCTGGTCCAGCAGAATTGTTTTTGTGTTCAGAGGAAGTCCGTGTTCCTGACCTCCGTCATGATGGGTTCTTTGATCAAGCAAATGCATGGTTAAGATTGCAAGAAAGCACTTTGACCAGAGTGATGTTTTCTCACATTTGGGAACGTTGAAATGTGTTCACTTCAGTTCCCAGAATTCCCCAGCTGGTATGCGTGCCAAGGTTAAGAAACACTGAACTGAAGGTGCAGAAATTCTGTTTGCTCTGTTATAATTCGTGAACACATTTTCCATGAATTGCCCAGTTACTTGTACAAATCTGTTATTTTAATAGCCACGACATTCAAAGAATTTTCCTATAATCCAGGGACAAGGAGTCAGCTCACATCAATAACTAAGGTGTGGATAGCAATAGCACTTAGACTTATATACCGCTTCATAGTGCTTTACAGCCCTCTCTAGAGGTTTACAGAGTTCAGCATATTGCCCCCAACAATCTGGGTCCTCATTTTACCAACCTCAGAAGGATGGAAGGCTGAGTCAACCTTGAGCTGGTGAGATTTGAACAGCTGAACTGCTGAACTAGCAGTCAGCTGAAATAGGCTGCAGTGCAATCTCCTTCTCACCAACCATATTGATGGGTTTTATACAACAATGTAAACACTTTGAAAATTTAGTATCTTCTAATTAGCATTGCTCGCTCGCTCGCTTTCCCCCCTCCTCAAAAGATGCAAAAAATCACACTACTATCATTTTAAGTGATCTGCATTCCCTGACTTGAAAATAATTTTGTTTCAACATGCAGTTGGTCTCTAGGCTGACTGTGGGCATTCATTCTATACTATGATTGTTAGTGTGGCTGGTTTTGACAAGTTTGAAATGTTCTGTTTCTGGTTGTTCCTTGAATGCTGCCCTGAGTCTTGCTGTGTGAGATGTATACAAATATTGTAAAACAGACATACAGCTGCTAATCTTCAGTTTATTATTTTGAAATTGCACTGTTGGCAAACATTCCCTTATTTTTAGCTTGTTGCATTAGGATACTGCATTGAAAGCCATTCTTGCTCCCTGAAGTTGTGTCCTAGTCATTCATATGTGAAATGGCATGTGGGAACAACCTGGGAGACAGAAGGAAGAGCCACAGACTAGGCAACTGGCAAACAAGAGGCATCTGAGCCTGCAGAAGGAATGTGAGCATGGCAAACTTCTCAGGAACGACCTTCCCTAGTTTCTTGGATTGTAAAAGTGAGGGGGGAGATTTGCAAGATTCTATTAATGTAATCTGAAATGTTAATGTAATGTGAAAAGAAGGACTAGGGGTAATATGATAGAAGTGTTCCAATATTTGAGGAGCTGCCAGAAGGAGGGGTCAATCTACTTTCCAAAGCACCTGAAGCAGGGGTGAAATTGAGCAGTTTTTGAAGGTTCTGGAGAACCGGTGTTGTGGTCAGGTCGAGTCCAGTGCAATTAGCAGCCGATCCCGAGGATTCGGAGGGTGCAGTATAGAAGACCGGTGTTCCTGGCACCAGAGACGGAGAGTGAAGAGGATGTGGGGTCAGAGGCTGGCGAACAATTAGATCCTGATGCATCTCCTGAGATTAGTGACTCAGGAGAAGAGGAGGAGGCTCTTCTGGATGCCAGAGCACACAGGTTCTCAAAGAGACATGAGTGGCTAATCAGGAGGAGGCTTCCTCGTGAGTAGTACTGCAGGGCTTGACCATGCCCTGAGGGTATTTAAGGGTCTGTCACGAGGGGCTTCGTTGCAGAGAACAACCCCGTTCTTGTGGTTCCAGCATTTTGCTCTTGTGTCTGTGGCTCGGATTATAAAAAGTGAACATTTTTCCGGTGTTAATGAGATTTGGATTTCCGCCAAACTTACGTGAGTTGAGATAATGCTAATTGACTACTTTCTGGGACTCTAGCCATATACTGAGGAGACTTTGTAAATAACTCCTTAATTACCTGATATTCTTTTGAAAAGATTCAACTCTTGCTAAGACTTTATTGAAAGTAAAAAAGTATTGTTCCCAATTCCTTCCCATGCATCTTATTTTGGGGGGCATACCCGTGGGGACAGAACAACCGGTAGCGGAAATTTTGAGTAATTCGCAGAACCAGTAGTGGAAATTTTGAGTAGTTCGGAGAACCGGCAAATACCACCTCTGGCTGGCCCCACAGTGGGGTGGGAATGGAGATTTTGCAGTATCCTTCCCCTGGAGTGGGGTAGGAATGGAGATTTTGCAGTATCCTTTCTCTGCCACGCCCACCACACCACACCCCGTCCACCAAGCCACGCCCACAGAACCGCTAGTAAAACATTTTGGATTTCACCACTGACCTGAAGGCAAGACAAGAAGCGATGGTTGGAAACTAACCAAGGAGAACTAGGAGAAATTTCCTGACAGTGAGAATAAGCCAGTGGAATGGCTTGCCTTCAGAAGTTGTGGATGGTTCATCACTGGAGGCTTCTAAAAAGAGACTGGACAACCATTTGTATGAAATGGTATGGCTATAATCCTGCTTGAGCAGGATCCCTTCCAACTCTGTTATTTTGTTAATCTTACAATACAGTTAGAGTTAGGTGTGCTGCTTGTCTGGACTATCCCACAAGGCTGATTTTGTTTGTTTGATCGACTTTGATCATGCTTTTATTACTTTATAAGTAACTCAAGGTGGCAAGCATACATAATGCTCTTTCCTCCTCCTATTTTTCCCATAACAACGCTTTGAAGTGCTTTGGGATGAAAAAGAGTGACTGGCCCAAAGTCACCCAGTCAGCCTTAATGCCTAAAGCAGAACTAGAACTCACAATCTCCAGGTTTCTAGGCCACCATTTTAATCACTCAGTTCCATTAAAATTTTACTTGAGTGGCATGCTTGGTAAGTCCTTTCCTTGTACTACTTTCTGAAGAACAACCCAAGAATAGCTTTTTGGGTTATGGGTTAATAATGAAGCGTAGATTTCAATATAGCTATTTTAGATCAAAAGTAGGAGCAGCACTCATAAGTCACATTTCATGTACAGTAAATTGGTTAGTGTTCATGGATTGAAGGTATTGTAGCTTCAAATTATCATATGACCACTGAGTATCCTTGAGCCATTCTCTCTCCCTCTTTCTCTCTCAACTTACACACCATGAACTTGTAATAAATACAATATTTGTAAGCTACCTTGAATTCTCTTTAAGTAGGAATAATAATAGTAGTTATAGTAGCTTGTAGAGATTTTCTCTATGGCCAGTATCCATGTCCAAGACCAATTTAAATCTTCCCTCCCAGTGCATGGATGTAAATGGACATGGTGGGGGGGGGGAGTAAGGGAGTGAGACAGAACCTATTGCCATTCATTTGCAGCTTTGATGGTGGTATTTTTTTTTACTTTATCCTTTTCCTCTTCAACTCCCTAACTGGATAGTAGAGTAAACTGGATAATAAACTGGAAAGCCAGTTTGCTCTAGTTAAGACACCAGGCTAGAATAGCAATAGCATTTAGACTTATATACCGCTTCATAGTGCTTTACAGCTCTCTCTAAGCGGTTTACAGAGTCAGCATATTGCCCCCAACAATCTGGGTCCTCATTTTACCCACCTCGGAAGGATGGAAGGCTGAGTCAACCTTGAGCCGGTGAGATCTGAACAGCTGAACTGCAGCTAGCAGTCAGCTGAAGTAGCCTGCAGTACTGCACTCTAACCACTGCACCACCTCGGCTCTTAGAAAGAGGGAGATGGGAGTTCAATCCCACCTTAGCCCTGAAAGTTAGCTGGGTGATTTTGCGCCAGTCACTCTCTCTCTGACCAATTCACCTCACAGTGTTGTTGTTGTGGGGATAATAGGAAGAGGAAGGTGGGTTGGATATGTTCAAAGTCTTGAGTTATTTGTGAAAATAATGAAGGTGGGACACACACACACACACACACACACTGTATATATATACTGTGTGTGTGTGTGTGTTATATATATATATATATATATATATATATATATATATATATATATATATATATATATATATATATATATGTAGGATTTTTTGCTGATAAATGAATATATATATATATACTCTCTCTCTCTCTCTCTCTCTCTCTCTCTCTCTCTCTCTCTCTCTCTCTCTCTCTCTCTCTCTCTCTCTCTCTCTCTCTCTCTCTCTCTCTCTCTCTGTGTGTGTGTGTGTGTAATCAACATGCCCCGATTTCAGTCAACTCCTCCTACTGAAATGGTTGGATCCAGGTTTGTAACCTTAAATTAGAGGATTTATTTTATCTGAAGTTTGCTGGAGCAAGCTGCACTTTGCAGAAACCAAGGCATCTTCTATTAAAGTATTCACAAAAGGAAAGGAAGGAAGGACTGGAGGAAATAGGAGGCAACTCTTGGGGCTGGATAAGGGATCTATTTCCCCTACAGATGAGGAAATCAAACTGTCAAATACTTGCCACTCTTCCTCCTGGAATTTTGTCATTGGGTGTCATGGGTAGATCCAGAGTAAGTGATAAGCTTGCAATCTTTGAGTAAGAGGCAGAGGTTTGTTGAGGAAGGAGCTCTATCCACTTCCCTGGAAAGGAAAATTAGGATTGTGTCCATGGTGAGAGAAGAACATGGCAGAGAAGAGGAGGTTTGAATTGCACAGATATAGGAAAGGTTCTGGATAGGTAGGGAATGAGCAGAAGATTGTCATCCAGCAGCAGCAAGTAAAGACAGCTCAGAAGGTCTTTCTTTATGTTGATATGAAAGATCAAACACTTTTCTGATAAAATTGCTCATCTGGACTCTACCTTGTTCAGATCTGGACTCCATGTTGGCAGAATCAAAGGAAATAATTGGGGCAAAGTGTGAGGAGTTGATGAGGGATTCTTCTGAACTTGAGGCATCCCTCCTCAGTAGGTTCAAGAGCAGAAGAATCAGTCCTTTTCAACAGCTATCCCATCTCTATGGAATGGACCCACCTCAAAATTCCAGAGCAGTCCAATGATCCTGTTATTTCACAGAACAAAGATCTAGGTCTTTTAAAAAAAAACCAACCCAATGTCTCAAATGTTTTAAACCTTTCTGATTATCTGCATTTTGGCCGCTTAGAATCTCCAGAGCAGAGCAGAGCAGAATACAAATACCAGTGAATAATTAAATGCATACATTTCAGTTCCTTTCAAACCATTGCTTGGAGTATTGGAAAAATGAGATGTGTGAATTCTTTTTGAAGATCCTTTTGATGTGAAAAAGAGGATACTGTTTACAGAATGCCTCCTAGAGGAAGTCCTTAAGGATATGCATATGAGAATAATTGGGCCTAAAAATTCATTCATGAAATTGGGGTCACTCAAACAACTTCCTCGATACCCTTCCCTGAGGCACTTATTCTTGACTGTTGTTTCACAAACTGCCGAAAGAAAAAAAATGAAGAATTTCAGAAGCAATTTCCAGCATAGTGAAAGCCAGGATGGGGCTACATCAACAGGAGGAGAAAATAAAATAAAAATGCCAATGTCTCTGTGTGCATAGAAATATTGTTTCTGTTTTGTTGTTTTTAACTGACATTGATTTTTTTTCCTTACGTGGTTTTAAAATGTTCTTTTCCTAGCATTTAATGGTGGGGTTTTTTTTTTTGTAACTTTCTGTCAAGAGAACCTTAGTTATTAAGTGGATTAGAAGGAAGGGGGGAATATTCTCATTGGAATCTGTTGCATGAACTGCAATTTATTATCCTTCCTTACACCGATTCCATGGTATAGCAAGGGCCTTTCCTTTTCCAGATGTGTAGTCTCAAAGGTGCTTTTCAGCAAACAGCAACTGGATTTGATTTCTTGATTTTTCTTGAACTTTTTTTGCTTCTCATCCAAGAAGCTTCTTCAGTTCTAACTAACTGGCGGAGAATGGAAATGATTTATACTCTTCTCAGTCAGCCAGTAGCTAAGACCGATAGTGGTTGAAACCATCTGGGGATTAATTTGTGTCCTCAGAGTCACCCGAATCAGAGTGCAAAAAAAGTGTGGAAGTGCCTTGGGGACTGCTGAAAGGACTGCACTGCAAGAGATAGGGGGTGTCATGCTCCCTCATCTCTGTTCAATTTCAACATAGCTTCTTGGGCCCTTCTTTCAAGCTTCTGGTCCTCTCTGTCTAGAATGTGAATCTTGTTCTCTTCAAAGGATCTTATTAGAACTGAAGAAGTTTCTTGGATGAGAAGCGAAATGTCTTCAAGCAAAATCAAGAAAGTCCAGTTGGGGGAAAAAAAGGTGGAGGAAAAAGACCTTTGGGACAACCATGACCTGCATGATTGAGAATCTCCATAGACTTTCAGTTATGTTTACAATGAAACTCCCAGAATTCCCATCTAGTGTGACTTTTGGCCTGCAGCTTCAACACATTTGGAGATGCCAAGGTTGGGAAGATCCGGCAGCTATTAGCTGCTTCCGGGCAGCATTTTCTGGGTCCCATTTGTTGCATGTAGTTCTGAAATGACTTTATATTTGCTTTCCAGCTGCCATTGTTATCCAGAAGTGGTGGTGTCATATGGAACCTTGTCTGAAAGGAGAGGAATGTAAAGTGCTTCCAGATTACTCAGGTTGGTCATGCAGCAGTGGAAACAAAATTAAAACAACCAAGGTAAGTGGTTGGATGGATGGCCTCACTCCCTGCTCTCAAGCTGACCAATATCAGGGGCTATGTTGACCTTAAAAAAAAGGATGCACAAGAAAAACAAGATTATCATACTGGGTGGGAAAGGAGAGTTTAACTTACTCTGTTTTCTTGGGATCTAAATTTCCTCTTGAAATAGAGTTTGCTGCCCCCCCTCCCCTCCAGGATGGAAATCATGTATATTATTAGATGGAAACTATGTTTTTTTCCATGGGTTGAATAGAAGAGGTAGAGGCTTTTTGTGTACTAAGAAAACATCTCCCTGCTAATCCATTCTTTTCCAATTTTAATTCAGAGGTGGGACATCCACTCTGTTTTTATAATTTTCTGCACTAAGCATGGACATTGTTACAACAAAGATGTCTTGGAGCATATGTGCGCATAGGCCCATGCGCAGAGGTGGTATTCAGCCGGTTCGGACTGGTTCAGGTGAACTGGTAGTGGCCATTTTGACCAGTTAGGAGAACCGGCAAATACCACCTCTGGTTGGCCCCGCCCTCCTGGCCCTGCCGTTCCCTGTCCTATATTCCCTTTTTTTAAGCTCAGCTGATTCACGCGGCAGAGCGGATTGCTGCGCCTCAGCTGACCTAAACAACAGCTCAGCTCACCAGCACTGACACCGAGGGTGGTCTTTGAGTGCTGCCACATTTTCAAGCAGTGCGTGTGAGCCATGCGCACGCGCGTAACATTTTGTGTATGTGTGGATGCACGCTCACATTTTTGGTGTTGCTGGGTGAACCGGTAGGTAAATTATGTAAATCCCACCTCTGCTCATGCGTATGTACAGATGCACAGACACAAACATCATTCACCCTGGTGCCAGTTCTGTGGGAAGGGGACATGCCGATTGCACCAGTCTTTTGGGATTGTAATTCATCTCCTGTAGTAGTTTAGTTACTGAAGATGAAGCCATGCAGTGTACGGTCAGGCTTTATTAATTACCATAATGTCCCCAAAGTCAGTGGTTTGTTCCTCCTGTAATAAGGAATGAATGACAGTCTTTTACGGGAAAGAAGTAAAAGACTGATACTTGAGTCAAGGTTGAGCTGAGGTTGCAGCTTTTTTCTTTTTTTAAAGTGACACCCATCACAAATCATTAATGTTGCCTTTCTCTCAGTGTCCACGCCTTGACTTTGATGTTTGGGTCATATTAGAGCAAGATTTCTCACAAATGCATGCAACATCATTGTCTGGTATTTCAGTGCAGCCAAGAACACTGGTATGGAAGGAATGGAGAACTCTACACATGCACAATGAGTATCCCATCTTTATGTCCTATGACTGAAGGTGGAATATTTTCTGTGGCAATCATCAAGTCTCCTCTATGCCTGATTTTTTTAACCAAAAGTATAGGGATTATTTTAAATAGCCAGTCCTGGTTATCATCTTTATTTTCAAACCTACAAAACTTTCTATAGACTTAAAAAACAGTAGTAGATGGATACATCTAGTAGATGGATACAGTCCAGTGTAGGATAGGCAATTTGATGTCCTCAACAGGTTTTGCACTTAGGCAGAGCCAGGAACTTTCCACCACATGTGGTGAGTGTTCCGAAAACTAGAGATTTCTGGCATCAGATAAGGTGGTGGCTGGAAGAGATGCTAAACCAAAGCGTAGATTTAAAGCCAGAAGTATTCCTGTTAGGGATTACAAAAGATAAATATAGCAAAGGAACAATATATTTAATTTTGCATATACTAACAGCAGCAAGATTGGTCTTCGTGCAAAATTGGAAAAGCAAAGAGATTCCCCCTGAAGAAGAGATAATAAAGAAGATATTGATTTGTGCAGAAATGGACAGGCTGACTTTAGAACTCAAAGACAAGGGCAAGATAGAATACTATGAAATCTGGAATAAAATGTATCAGTGGTTAGAAGTGAGGAGGAAATGCCGGGACAGAGAAACATTGATAAGTTGAGAGTTGAAAAATATTATTATAGTATTGTGTGATATGCAGGAATTGTATTTGTATTGAAAGTAACTCTTACATACTGTATGAAGGGATATATGTGTTTGAACTTGATAGATTGTACATATTTAAATATCGGATATGAATGGTACTTGTCGTTAGGTAAGACTTTATGAAAATGTTTCAACCAGAAAAGTCGCACCATGTCCAATGTTTTTAATTGTTTATTCAATAAAAAACTATTAAAAAAACAGGTTTTGCACTTCAGCACCCATCAGACTTAGCCAATTATTGCCAACTGCGGAATTGGTGGTCCTAAATCTCTTTAGGGGTACAAGTTGCCTCTCCCAAGCCAGTGCTTTGTTTGGAAATAGACACATTTGCTCCCTCCTTTCCTAACAAAACAAAAGCAAAGTCAATCTGAGGACTTTATAAGGAGGACCTTGGTGAGCCAAGTCTGTCCATGAGGAGAAATACAACAAATTTGTTTTCTGGGAAGTGCAAGATTTTTAAAGCTGATGGAAAAAAAACACAAACAAAAAACCAAATAGGCTGAAACCAGAATCCTTTTTTTTTTTGGTATATCTTTGCTGCCATTGTTGGTCATCTGGATTTTGCGACTGGTCTCAGACTTTCTGGCAAAGTGCAAACCGTAGTTTTCAATGTTCTTGTTTTGGAATTTTTTCATTCCAAATTTGAAAACCTGAGGTAAGCCATCTCTGAAAACTGGAGGTGTGTAAACTTAGGCTATAAAGAAGAAGAATTGACAACTAAGCAGGCTGACAGCACTCTGTGATTTGTTTGCCAACTTGCTTAATATATAGATAAAACCAAGACTAGCTTGTCAATTGAGAAAAAATGGTCCTCTCCTAAAACACCTGGTTGATTTTGCCTCGCAGTGCTTAGAATCATGCTTTGCTTTTGATATTGATATTTTTCATTCTTATACAGAGATGAATGTAAAGGATGGGCTTTCAAATCTTCCCAACAGCTTAAGCCTGTGTTAAATTTAAAGCATAAGGCACATAAAACGTGGCAAGCTGAGGAATATGCATCAACTCTGAAAAGTCTTTTTTCCTTTTTGTGCAACAAACTTTATTTCCTACAAAATGGAAGCTTTGATCGTGATACCAAAATACTTTGAAAAGCATGATGACTTACTGCTCAGATAGAGGCAGTAGGGGGAGATTACCATTTTCAACCATGGAAATGTGGGCGTGGGGGAGATGAACTTCCATCAGTGTGAGTAATTTGCTGAAGAAGGAGCTTCAAAGTGCTCATAGTCCAAAAGTCACTTCAGGTAAAAAAAAAAAAGATGGTGCATGCATTCACATGTAAGCATGCATTCTCTACTTTAAAATAAATGGGGCAGTCCATGTTCCCAAAAGCATTGTATGTATATTGGAGAGCATGTGATTGGAGACACTAACTCACTTAACTATGTTGGACTAAATGGTTAAGTCTCAAAAAGGAACTGTATTTGCCTTAATACCCACCCATCCCAGTTAGCCAGAGAACTTTTAAGAGACAAACCAAATGCTTGGATCTAAACTTAAGTGACATGCTTTTTAATTAAGGTAACTACCGTATTTTTCAGAGTATAATACACACCTTTCCCCCACCCAAAAGAGGGTGGAAATGTTGGTGCGTCTTATAAACTGAATACAGCCATTTTTGTCCTCCTGAAGCCCCGCCCCTGCATCCCATTTTTGCGAAAAATGGGCCCGTTTTTTGCAAAAATGGGGTGCACAAAGGGTTTGGGAGGCCTGCAGAGTACTCCTGGGGGCTGGGGGAAGGCCAAAATGCCTCCGTTTTTGCGAAAAACGGGCAAAAAAGTTTATAAGTTTTTGCCTTCCTCCAGCCCCTGGAAGCAACTCTGCAGGACTCCCAAACCCTCTGCACGTCCCGTTTTTTTGCAAAAACAGGTGAAAACGGACCTGTTTTTGCAAAAAATGGGGTGTGCAGAGGGTTTGGGAGGCCTGCAGAGTGCTTCTGGGGGCTAGGGGAAGGCAAAAACTTTTTTTTCTTACTTACCTCTTCGAAATCTTTTTGCGTCTTATACACCGGTGCGTCTTATAGTCCGAAAAATACGGTAAATAAAACTCTGTACATTCAGAACTTTGTAAATTCACTTTTGATTCTCTCAGATTTAAAAAGAGGGGACGGGGAACGGGAAAGACTCTGCTAACATCTGTGAGAAGCTAAAGGGTTCAATGGAGGAATGGTCTAACCTGGAATATTTGATTATACCGTAATTATTTGAACTTCGCTCTGATCTGGTTTGCTTAAACATAGGATGCTGCTCCTAGGCACACTGACCTGAAGATAAATTCTTTTGGATATAGTATGACTTCTAAGACATGCACATGGCATAACTCTGCCATAGGCCTTTATTAAAGCACCAGCTGAAATTTTCAATCCGATCTGTATTAGTTGGTCATCTGACACTGTTTTTAACTTCAGCTTTCAGAAATCTGTTGGGGTTGGTTGAAGTTTGCTTTGATGCAGACATTACTGTCACCATTCACAAGCTGAAAACTCTGCTAGCTTGAAAAAAAGATGCAGATGCAGTATATTCTGCTACAAAATGAGAGGTGTGTCCCCCTGTTGTACCAGTGCCAGAAGATCAGTTGAAAATTATTTTTTCTGCAATGTATGATCTAAAATGAAACAGACTAAATCCGTTCTGGAAAACTGAGGGAAAAGAGGGACAAAGAAAAATTATTTTATACAAGTGCTATTGATTTCACATGGGTACTTCTGTTAGTTTACTTCTCTCAATTTATGCTGGTTTCATTCAGGATTCAGGGCAGTTCACAATCTAATAAAAATAATACAAATAGTAAAACCACAAACACTGTCATGCACATCATTTGGTCCTCGTATTTTAAAGTTCATAATAAAAAAACCTCCGTTATTCCACAGGAGTAACCAGTCTTAAAACTGTGTGTTAGGCATCTGCCATCTGTGTTGGCGCCTTATACCCTGAACGCTGTATAAAAAGGACCATCTTTATAGACTTAAAATAAACAGCAATAGGGAGAGAGCTATTCTGACCTTCGGAGATAAAATAATCTTATCCCAGGAAGTTAGGTTTTGCAACATGTCTTCTCCACCCATATGTAGCAGATAAGCAGAATCTATTTGGATCAGATCACCGGCACTCTTGCTGCATTGGTGTCATTTTACAATAAGACCTCTCATCTGTCTGCAGGAAAGCAGTGCTTCTTCCATCTGGGGCGGCTTTTAGGTTGTCTTCAAGGGCAGCTCCATGTAGAGTGAGATAATAAGGTCATGTTCAAACCCATGGCGATAAGAGCATGAGTCACTATTACCAGAGCCTGCCGTATATGCCACCCTGGGTTATACATTTAAGTCTTTCTAAGCTGATTTGAGGTGTAAGCCATCAAAAAGAACGGTAGCAGATCAAGAGACTCAAAGCATAACGGGGAAGTGTAAGCATATGAGTTGTTCGCACACGTAAGGTAAGACGACAAATGAAAACAATAACGGTTTCAAGCCCACTTATTATTCAGACTGAGTGGAGCAATGATCCATCACTGGTAGCATCTCGTGCAGTTGGACATGTGATTAAAAAGACTTGGGGAAGTGACCAGAAACCACTACAATCTAAAGAAAATAAATGTCCATGCAGGGGCCAAAGACCTGGCAGACCTACATAGAATGCAAATGAGCCTAAGGAGTTTCTCCTCCTCCACAAGGGTGAATCTAGGTTCCAAGTCTGATTTGGCCTTTTGTGCACATCTCCAGTTTGAGATTAACTACTGTGCTGAATTAGCACCCGGGAGTGCCCTTAAACTGGCTTTGCTTCATTAAAGTAACAAGCTATTAACTCCCCTCTTCAAAAAAGAGAGCCCACGAGTGTGCAATCTGCGTCCCAATGAAGTCAATGGCAAAGCTCACTTTGATCTTAATGGGTTGGCATTGCACCCAAAGGTGCTGCAAGTATCTTTAATTTGCTAATTTGCCTGTGATGAGGCTTTTTCCATTTTTCTTCTTCTTGGTATCTCAGTATGCTTTTCGCTGGGAGAGAAAAAAATAAGGGGCAGGGATATTCAGCTAAGACATTAAGCTTCCTTTCGTGTAGGTATAACGTTGAATGTACTGGCTCAGATCCCTTCTGTGCTAACTAAGAGAACGGAAGCAGCTCATTAGCAAAAGGCACCTCTCCATTCAGAAAATCCCGCACACACACCTGCGCACCTGTGCACACAGATCCGTACAGAAACAAAAACACCTCTTTATAGCTGGAAGATAAATGGATAGCAGAGGAGGTTAAACTCATCAGGGTAACAAGTATTCTGCTCCCCATCTCCTCTTTTGAAGAGCTGAAGTGGTGCAGTGGTTAAATGCTGCGACTGCAGGCTGACTGCTAGTTTAGCAGTTCAGCTGTTCAAATCTCACTAGGCTCAAGGTTGACTCAGCCTTCCATCCTTCCGAGGTCGGTAAAATGAGGACCCAGATTGTTGGGGGCAATATGCTGAACTCTGTAAACCGCTTAGAGAGGGCTGTAAAGCACTATGAAGCGGTATATAAGTAAAATGCTATTTTGCACTTACAATTTAAGGTGAGTTTCAGTAGCTCAAAAATTCATGCTTAAGTGAAAGCACGCAGAGGGATTACTACTTCCCTGGCCAATATTTTGTAAGTTGGCTGACCTCCAAGCTCCAGCAGGACAGCCATATCTTACCAACCAGAATAGAAGACCACAGTATAATACACTTGCACATTGTCAGAAAGATTTTTTTTTTTATATCTTGGATGGCAGGTGTTGTGTTTTAAATTTTTAAAGAAGAAAGCCTCTCTCTTGGGCGTTTTGATCTGAAATCTTGCATAGAGCAGGACTCAGTGGCCTAAGTGGGTCTTCCAACTGGATTGCGCAAAAGAACAGGCAAGGGAGAACAGGCCTCATCTCCTTATCAGTATGTATACAACATCCAGATATGCATAATGCATAAAAATGCAGCTGGATGCACATTTCTATCTATTTTTAAAGGTAGTTTAGAAGGAAAATAGAAGAATAGATTCTTGGAATTAAATGCGTGACATTCTCATCCATTCCTATCTACTTTCTACCTCTTTGGCTTGAATCGGTCTTCATGCTAAGCCACAATATTATTTAGTTTCGGCTTAGCAGGTCGTGTAAAGTAAAGCGTGATTTACAGGTAGTCCTTGACTTACAACAATTTGTTTAGTGACTGTTTGAAGTTACAACAGCACTGAAAAAAGTGACTTATTTCACGCTAACAACCGATTATGTGACCACAATCCCTGTGGTCACATAATCAAAATTTGGATGCTTGGCAATTGGCATGTTTTATGACAGTTGTAGTTAGTGTTCCAACACCCACCTGATCCTCTTTTGTGACTCTCTGACAAAGTCAACAGAGAAGCCAGATTTACTTAACCACTGCAGTGTTCACTTAAGAAGTGTGGCAAGAAAAGCCGTAAAATGGGGCAAAACTCACTTAAGAACTGTTGCTTAGCACTGGAAATTTTGAGCTCAATTGTGATTGTAAGTTGAGGACCATCTGTACACAATAGCAATAGCACTTAGACTTATATACCACTCCATCGTGATTTACAACCCTCATTTTTGATGGTAAAGGCACCGCAAGTCGGTCCTTCGCTGTTTCCAGGGCAGCCCCGCGGGCCAGATCTAAGCACCCTGCGGGCCAGCTCTGGCCAACAGGCCTCGAGTTTGACACCCCTGGAGTACAGGTTCAGAAGTTACACCACATAGGATTTCCAAAACTCGGTTAAAATAGGGTCAATTTAATAATGAATTTACTCAGAAAAAAATGGGGACAATCCATGGTAGCCAGTTAATGCAAGTAACCAGTTTTATTAAAGTTTTCAAACTCCAGTGAGGATAGAAAAGCTAATATTGATGTACTTTAGGCAGTATTAATTTTAAAACTAGTATGAAAATGGTTAACCGGAGTGTGAAAGCCAGACAGAGTGATCCTCCACTTTGTATATTGATTATACAGATTGTGTCATCAACAGTTAAAGCTTTGGTATTACAGGGATGGGAGGGAAATGAGAACATTATTCTCAGGATAATGCATGAAAAATCTCCTTACAAATGATTAGGTATTTGAAAAGTCACTCAAAGCTTTTAGCAAGGAAGGCTTCAGCTCCTTTAAAAGGAACTTATTCCTCTCAGCTGCACCTGAAAAAGTCATTTGATGAGAAAAAAGAAAAAGGAAAGCATCTACAAAACCAAGGCTAATGATGCTTTTGCATGTTGTTAATAGCTACAATAACTGTTTGGACAAGATGAATTCCAGCACACAGATAAGCCAGTTTTGAAAGGATTACAAAACTAAATAAAAATCAATGGAACGTACTTTATTGTTTACATTCAGTGAGCATAACTAATTGAGCTGTTTCAAAATGTACATAAAATGTATTGTGAAAGCTTAAAGGCCAAGGTAGTTATCTGAAACAAACAAAAAGCTTTTGGATATTCCTTATCTTTTGTCAGCATTTACCTCAGAGTCTGAATAAAGTTCTTTTTCCTCTCTGATTCCAGAGAGTCCGACCAATCCTTTAACACTGCTGTTATCCTTCTTCCCTTTATTGAGACCATTTCCTTCATGTACGCTCCTCCTTTCATGAAATGTTTTGAAGACCAGGTTCAATATTATATATGATCCTCCTAGATAAGGGGTCCCCAACCCCCGGGCTGCAGCCCGTTCAGAACCAGGCTGTGCAAGTGGCGAGCGAGCTCGTGTGTGCATGCAACTCTACTTGTATGAGCAGCGGGCACGCGCATGTGCCCCTTGAGCAAATGGAGCTGTGCACACAAGCGCCTGCCGTTCACCAGGAACCATCCCCCCACCCCACCCCACTGGTCCGAAAAGCCAAAAAGGTTGTGGATTGCTGTCCTAGTTGACGTTCATAAATTGTGATGTATGACTTATAATTGAAGCACCCTCCAAGCATTGAGTTATCAGTATTCTTGCTTGAAATTAAGAGCCGAGGTGGCGCAGCGGTTAGAGGCAGTACTGCAGGTCACTTTAGCTGACTGATCCACAGGTCAGCGGTTCAAATCTCACTGGCTCAAGGTTGACTCAGCCTTCCATCCTTCCGAGGTAGGTAAAATGAGGACCCAGATTGTTGGGGGCAATATAAATATACAGTACATTGCTTACTGGTGTAAACCGCTTAGAGAGTGCTTGCACTGTGAGGAGGTATATAAATCTCACTAAATAAATAAATAAATAAATAAAATAAATATTCCAGTATTTGGTATTTGCAAGATTTGAACTATCAAGAAAAATGCCCCTGTGGTATGGAGCACTTGCAGTTCCCTTCAATGTTCTACCAGTGGTCTCTGTACTACTGATTGGGAACTCTTGCTTTAGCTCTTGTTGAATTAGAATAACAGAAGAGTTAGAAAGGACCTTGGAGGCCTTCCAGTCCAATTCCATACTCAAGCAGGAAATAGAATATAGAATAAATCCTGTACCATTTCAGACAAATGTTTATCCAATCTCCTCTTAAAAGCCTTCAGTGTTGCAAAACAGCATCATAATTAGTCTTCTATTTCAAAAGGACCAGGTTATGGGGCCAGGTTATGTGAGGAACCGCCTCTGTCCCCACTATTTCTACCCATCTGGCAGAAAATGTTCAGGTTCTCTCTTCTAAATAATGCAGTCTGGTTGGGTCCAGAAAGGGAACATTTTCTGTCACCATATCCTGGAGATCAGATTGGTCCTGACCTTAATTGGTAAGGCCTTAAAAGCTTAACTTTCCCACCAGGCCCGAAGGTCAGGAGGTGGGCCTGAGGCTGTGCATTGCTTACGTTTATTTGTGATTGATGGGATTGTTTTGTATCCCAGTTGTTTTATGATTGTGTTTTTTGTTTTTCTGTTTTTGTTATGATTTTATACCATTCAACACTGTTAACCCAGAGTCATGAACTTGAGATGTTTGGCCATATAAACTGGAAAAATAATGAAATAAGACATGAAATTTACTTATGAACAACTTGTGTTTTGTAAATATAGATTTATATTCCCAATGTCTTTGTACTTTTAGCTGAAGGAAAATTCACAGTGTAAAATGATACCCATCAAAAGCAACACAGACTTTGAAACTCCATCTGTAAAATCCAAAACACACAATTGATTCCACTTTCTGAAAAACTAACAGAAAAGCAATAAACACAGTACTGCCCCAAGTGCTCAGTATCTGGTGAATCTCTAGAAAGAAGGACTTGTAAAGAATCCCCAAACACCTTTGATTCTAGCTACAGGTTTTGTCTTGAGAGCAAAAGGAGCATTTCCCCAAAACAGATTGCCATATGGACCACCTTTTCAAACTGCAATTAGCAATAGTAATAGCACTTAGACTTATATACAACTTCATAGTGCTTTACAGCCCTCTCTAAGCTGTTTACAGGTCAGCATATTGCCCCCAACAATCTGGGTTCTCATTTTACTGACCTCGGAAGGATGGAAGGCTGAGTCAACCTTGAGCTGGTCAGAATCGAACTGCTGGCAGTCGGCAGAGTTAGTCTGCAATACTGCATTCTAACCACTGCACCACCACTGTTCTTTTGTAAATATGGATTTACAATTCATTGACAACCAGGATTGGAAGTTGCTCATCGCCTTCCTTCAAAAGTGAAAATGGGAAAAGTAGGAAAAGAGAGGTTCATAGTACATCATTTTTTGGACATTACATCCTCTCAACACATGAACTGCATTTGCAGGTTTCCCTGTCCTATCATGTCCAACTAGTGCATGGTGCTCATCTCTGTTTCTTAATAAGGGAGCCAGCATTGTCTTTAGACATTTTCTGTGGTCATGTGGCCCGCATGGTTATATGCCAAAGGTGCACGGAATTCTGTTACCTTCCCACCAAAGTGGTACCCATTAATCTATTTGTATTTGCATGCTTTCGAACTGCTAGGTGGGCAGGAGCCGGGCAGCAACGGGACCTCACTCCTTCACACTCCCATTCCTGCCCCAACTCTGCCTACCTAGCAATTTTAAAAGCATGCACAAAGGTCAAAACTCGACTTCTGTGACTAAACCGTTTGCAGTTGGACTACTAGTATTGCTGGAACACGTCTACCATCATCACATTTTGTCAACAGGTTAAAATTCACCTCTTTCCCAAGCCATTGGTTCTCTCAGATGCTACTGCAAAGATCTGTCTGTGAGGATAATGTACTGGTTTTATCTTTGTATCTGTTTTATCTTCATTCTGCATATTTAAACTTTCTGAAGAGGTTTTAAAAATCAATTACCAGCAACAATATTTATCCGTATGATTCTCTCATTTCTCTTTTCCTTTGCTTGCAGGTGACACGGTAGCACAAAGTAAACATGTGTCAAAGTTGGAATAATGGGATTTACAATCAAATATCCCGACTGCTGCACAGAGACATTTACTTGGCAAGGAAAGTGTCAAGTTTGTACTGTCAACTTTTCAAGTTAGCTGGCAAGAACTAGAACTGCCTTCTTTTTAACGACGACAGCCCTCTTCAAAACACAAATTTCTTAAAAAGAACTGTAAAACAGGAACTGTAAGTCCAACCCTTTCATGTTCAAGATGAACAACTGTAAAAAGGGAAGCCAAAACATCTCGTGGAGTGTATCATTTAGGATCTGATTTATGATATTTAAATGCTCAAACTGGGTTCGTATAACTTGTGGGAATAATTAGATGAAGAAGCAGAAATAATTCAGATGAATATGATAGGAAAGACAATTGAATTAATGTTTAAATATTCACATCAATATATTTTTTATGTAGGATTTAATAAGAATTAAATGAGCCCATGAAGTAAAACATTATGCTCGGTAAATTGTAGCTTATGCCAATCTTTATATTCTGTTAACAGTCTGTACAACTTTGTTTCTTTCCATTTGTACAGTGTTAAAGGGAGTAGAGAGAATACTTGTTCTACAAGTAGATAGCGTTTACAGCATCAGACATGTCCACCCATTTATAAAATAGAATTATAAGTACTGTTCTGTTTCACTGCAGCCAGAAACAGAAAGCAATTGCAGGCATTGATTAGAAATTTCACCCAACTCAAGGAATTTTGAGGTCTCAGTTCTCACTTTGCTAGTTCCATATACATGTGGAAATTAATAAGCTAAACCACTTATTTAAAGTCCACAGGCAGTCAATACATTTTTAAATTAATAAATAAAATAAAATGTATACATTGCTGGCATTTTCAATTGATGATGATCATGGACAGATGCAGGAGTATAGAAATCAAATAAAATGAAAAGGGAACTACCGGTATTTTGTTCACATTTGAATGTGAGTGAACTGTACTTACTGGAGAGGAAGATTACATTTCCTTATCCGTCCTTCCACATCACCAAAACAGGAGAGTCACTTGTGGTATACACTAATGAACTATATTGTGCAAATGCACAATGTACAATATGCAAAAATTCAATCTATCAAATATTTGTTTTTGCAAAAGCTCTGCATTAATCAACATTGCAAACCAAAGTGTATACATATGAAGAAGTGCACCAAACTTTATATATGGTGATGCAAACCTGAAAAAAAAATCAAGTTCAACAAACTGAACTTGATAGATTTGTCCACCCATACTGTATATTCCACATGCAAAATTAGATTAAAACATTTACTCATTATAACATCTATAAACTCACATAGAGTAGCAGTGTACTGTATAGCAACACATCTAGCCCTCTGTCTTTCACATATAATATTATGACCTTTTAATTGGATGACCATATCAATGCACCAAAAGGTACAGGAAAATCTTTGGAATGGGGACTGCCCATGTATGTTTTAGTTGCCTGTATTGGTGCTTAACTACGTTCAATCTGATTTCTGATCTTGTGAGCTGAGTCAGGGTAATGTCCTTCATGGTGCCAATGAAGCAAACGAAAATGTCCCATTGTAAGACACAGAGCATCTGGGTCTTTGGATTCAACTGCCAATATTTTACCTAGAATTATACAGTAGGTGAGAAGAATCTCTCTTTTGCTTGGCTTTTGCTTGCTGTATACCACTTATTTAGAAGTATACTTATGTCCTATAAACAATGTTCTAGGTAGAAGAAATACCTCCTCTTTCAGTAAGTTGCTATTTATACTATTTAAATATGCAGTTCTTTAGGAGGCTACATTTTCTAGTTCGTATGATTTCTAACATGTAACCCTTTCTTATTACTTTAATTGTATTTCATTCCAGGTCTCATCTTCCCCCAAGGTTTGCCTTTGTTTTGTTTCAGCTTATACCAGGGGTCGGCAACCTTAAACCCTCAAAGAGCCACAAAGGTCCTAACCGGAAGCCCCTCGTTCAATTCTGGAGCCGACCGGAAGTCCGGTTCCCCCACCATACAGTCTCCTCCTAGTGCGGTGTCCTTTTTCCTCTACCTGTCCTAACCAAAAGCCCTATCAATTGTGGAGCTGACTGGAAAACCCGCCCCTTGCCATAGAGTCTCCTGGCACGCCATGCTTTCCCCCCCTAACCGGAAGCTCCTCTCAAAATTGTGGCACCAACCAGCGACAGGGAGCCACAGCAGAAGGATGAAAGGGCCACATGCGGCTCCAGAGCCGTGGGTTGCTGACCCCTATCTGGCTTATACAAAAGAAAGTTCACTTTTAGTCTTGTCCTGGATGTATAAACTTTACTTTGAAATACATTAAAATACGTTTAAATGCAGCTATCCCTGTACCTTTCCCTACAAACTTACCATTAGTGATTTACCGTAATTGCTGTATTTTTTTCTGCGTTGACATACAACTAATTTTTATAGATTCAGAAATGCCAAAAACATGAAGTTGATGTTGCACTAATGTATTCACTCGGGTGTGGGAATTTTCTTGTAACAGTGCAAAGTTGTTTAGAATAATAAGCCTTGTTTGGCTTTTATTTTGTGAGGAGCATTTTGAGAGACTCATACATCGTTCCAAAATCTTCACAGAACTCCTTCTTTAAAATCGGGATAACAGCTCTCCATTTTTTCTTCAGAGTTTTAATTTTAATAAATGGTTAGGGTTAGTTAATAGGGCAGCTGTTTCCCCCCCTCCACACAAAATATTTGGAAAATTACTTGATTCTGTCCTTGGAGACAAATAATGGATGATCAAAAACAGTTTTTCCCATTATTTAGCCACTTAATGTACTGGGACTTAATAAAAATGGCCATGTAGTGGGAGGGGTACTCTGCTTACTGTAAAATGGCAGCCGTAGTGAGCAAAGCCTTACCAGCAGATTGGGGTTGCCGTACCTTTTATGTGTTCATCCTTTAGGCCGTCTATAGTATCAAATTACTCTTTGTCTTTTCTCTGGACAGATGAACGTGTTCCTAATAAAGAATGAAGATGCAACAGCATATCTTTTTTTTAATTATTTGTTTGGAATGCTTGTGGGAACTAAAAGGGCATGTTTGGAAATAAAGATGGAACCAGGGTACTGCGGATGGCCTTTTCACTCTACTAGCTTTCAATGGATGGATGGATGGATGGATGGATGGATGGATGGATGGATGGATGGATGGATATGCTTTGATTTGATCAGATTGGTCATGCAGTCTGACAGTTTCAAGGGGAGGTATCTGCAGACCCTGCAAGTTATGGATAAACAATTTCACCTGGATACACTTTAAATTTCAATTTTCCGTAATCCTTTTAATATATATTTAGAGATTTTTACACACGCAAAAGATAAACAATAAAAAAGTACAGAAAATGAGGTTAAGAAAGAAAAGATAGAGGTAAAAGTGCAGAAAAAGACATTTAAAGAAGTGACTTCTGATCTTTACAACAGGTACAAACTTAGTATCATTCCATCCCGCTTAAAATTATATTACATAGTATATTACATAGTATATTACATAGTTGCTTCTTCAACCTCTTTCAGTCATCTGATCCAGAAATAACAAACTCATTCCTGTCCATTTTCAGCAAAATGTCCATAAAGGTTTTCCAATAAAAGTACTTATTATCTTATTCTTGATCAAACAAGTCAATGTTATATTCTTTGTAGGGTGGAAAAATAATTTTGGAGTTGGTGGGAACAGGCACTCATAGAATCTAAATTAATCTTAACTAATTAAACTTAATTCCTTCCCCCTTGTGTCCGGCTCTCTCCTTTGTCATCTAATCTTAAATGTTTTTATTTGTTCATGATTTTATCAGTTGTGTTTTAGGATTGATGATTTTAATGTTTTTAAATGCTTTTATATTATAAGCTGCCCAGTGTCGTTGGATACGAGATAGGCAGCAAGTAAATTTCATCAATCAATCAATAAATAGTTCTCCAGAAGGAATGCCAAGCATCACAACATTTTTAAATATTTGTAAATGGAAAGTGGAAAAGTTGGAGAGAAAGGGGAAGAGATTCTGCCTAGGAAACCAATAAGAGAAGAGAGGCAGAATCTTAACAAGTATCTTAGCACTCAGAAAAAGAGACTTAGAAAGGACCCACACCAACGGATCAAACAATTAAAAGGGATAGTGGTGGAAGTTTGTACTTATAGACTTGCAAAATTCTGTTAATGCAGCCTTACAATAAAGTAGAATTAGTTCATCCAATCCTGTTTCCTGTCTGGCTTATCTGGGAGGACTGACTATATCAATGTAAGGATTGAACCCGTGAATGCTCTTTACACAGATTATTTGGTTAGTGATATGGTCCACTTAACCTTTGGGTGGAAGTTCACATTAAAGAATGATTTAAATTAACTGTTGGAGTTACTTTATGGACCATTAAATAGTTTTATTATTTGTATAAGAGAAAACAATACCAACAATTTAAAAAAAACTTACTAAGAGTCTGTGCTATCTTTGTGTGAATATTTACTTCACAATGCCTTTTTATAAGTTCAACAGCAGTTATTTCCTGGTTTTACCCGCCCCCCCTTCACAAAAACCCCCACAGATAAAATATTTGTAGGAGAAATTTACATCCAAATAAGATTAAATTTAATATTGGCAATAAAACTGTCAGACCCTAGATGAAGGTGGTAGATCTCCGCTCTTGTATATAGTATTGCTTCAAAAGAGGAAAACAATATAATTATTCTTCCTTGCCAGGTATAGGCACTGAAAGAACTATGTTTGATAACATACATTCCTTTTATCACTGATATATTATTATGGATCAGTAACTGATTTAAAACAAACCAAAGACCAAGCAGGCATCATTGAAGACCAAGCAGGCATTATTGAAAGAATAAATGAAGACTATTCATTGTGTGCAGACCTATTGACCTGCACACTAATGCTTTGGGTGGCACCAAAATTTAATAGTAGAACTGTGATGTTGAATGGGCTCCCTAGGAGCACAGTTGTCACAACAAATTGGAAGATCATCAGATTGGGTCTCTTAGGGGAGGAGCCAAGATGGTGACGAAACAGCAGCTCCTAAAATAAGCTCTCACCATGGCCTAAAAAGCCATCCAGAGGCAAGAAGAGATGTCTAGAGCGACGATGGAGATCTAGTAAAGCTGAGTCTGACCGGACACTTTTAAGAACTTTCATTAAGTCTGTCTTAGTGGCGATAAGGGCGGCAAAATGCTCACATGTTTCCGCTCTTATTGCGTCCGCTGACTCCCGCCCAGCCGCCCTGTTTAGGGTGAGCCGCACCCTTCTTGCTAAGGAGGAAGGCGGAGACCCCTTGCAGGGTAGAGCTGAGGAATTTTCTCGGTTTCTGGCGGATAAAGTCACTCAGATTCGGACAGACCTGGACTCTGATTGGGCAGTACAGGCCGAGATGACTGGGGTAGGTCTTAGTCTGGTTATATGGGATAGGTTTGAACCGGTGACTCCTGAGGATGTGGACAAGGCCATAGGAGCTATGAGCTCCGCCACTTGTTTATTGGACCCGTGCCCTTCCTGGCTGGTTTCGGCCACCAGGGAGGTGTCACGCGGCTGGCTCCAGGCGTTGGTCAACGCTTCTCTGAGAGAGGGGTCCGTCCCGCAGCCCTTAAAAGCTGCGGTGGTGAGACCCCTCCTCAAGAAGCCTTCCCTGGACCCGGCGGATTTAAAGAACTTCCGTCCAGTCTCCAACCTTCCCTTCGCAGGGAAGGTTGTTGAGAAAGTGGTGGCACTCCAACTCCTACGACTGTTGGATGATACTGATTTTTTGGATCCCTTTCAATCTGGTTTCAGGCGCGGCTACAGTACGGAAACGGCTTTGGTCACCCTGATGGATGATCTCTGGCGAGCCCGAGATAGGGGTCACTCCTCTATCCTGGTGCTACTTGACCTCTCAGCGGCCTACGATACCATTGACCATGGTATCCTTCTGCGTCGTCTCGGAGAGGTGGGGGTGGGCGGCACTGTTTTGCAGTGGTTCTCCTCCTTCCTCTCTGACAGGACGCAGTCGGTGTTGACAGGGGGGCAGAGGTCGAGCCCTAGGCCCCTACTATGTGGGGTGCCGCAGGGTTCGGTCCTCTCGCCCATCCTGTTTAACATCTACATGAAGCCAGTGGGTGAGATCATCCGACGACACGGGGTGAGGTATCAGCAATATGCTGATGATACCCAGTTGTACATCTCCACCCCGTCTCAATTTGGGGAAGCCGTAGACGTAATGGGCCGCTGCCTGGCCGATGTTAGGGTCTGGATGGGGAAGAACCGGCTAAAACTTAACCCTGACAAGACTGAGTGGCTGTGGATATTACCTCCTAAGGACTTGACCAACTGTCCCTCCTTGGTTCTTGGGGGGGAGAAATTAGCTCCCTCAGAACGGGTTCGCAATTTGGGTGTCCTTCTAGATCCACAGCTTAAATTGGAGCAACATCTTTCAGCTGTGGCTAGGGGGACCTTTGCACAAGTATGTCTTGTGCACCAATTGCGACCCTACTTGGAGAAGGAGGCACTTCTCACAGTCGCTCATGCCCTTATCACCTCACGGCTAGATTACTGCAATGCGCTCTACATGGGGCTACCCTTGAGTGTCCGGCGACTGCAATTGGTGCAAAATGCAGCTGCGCGAGCTGTGGTGGGTGTACCTAGATGCACCCACGTAACACCGATTCTCCGCCAGCTGCATTGGCTGCCCATTAGTCTCCGGATCCAATTCAAGGTGTTGGTCGTTACCTTTAAAGCCCTTCATGGCTCAGGGCCAGGTTACCTTCGGGACCGCATCCTGCCGCATACCTCCCTACGACCGGTTAGGTCCCACAGAGCGGGTCTCCTCCAGGTCCCATCGACCAAGCAATGCCGGCTGGCGGGGCCGAGGGGGAGAGCCTTCTCTGTGGGAGCCCCCTCCCTTTGGAACCAGCTCCCTCCAGAGATCAGGACTATCCCCACTGGCTCTTCCGGCAGGCGGGGTATGAATGAAAGTTATTTTTAAATTTGGATAGTATTTTAATATGGCTTTTTAACAAAATTGTTTTTACCTGTTTATGTTTCTATACATGCTGTGAGCCGCCCAGAGTCCCTCGGGAGTTGGGCGGCATAGAAATTTTAATAAATAAATAAATAAAAGAACCTGGGCCAGCTCCCATAATGACTGGTTGGGACATAAGTCCCAACAAAGCCAAGGAACAGAGGAGGAGTTACTCCCATCTCCCCACTGCAGGGACAATGAAAAATGTGAGTAACGGATCTACAGCTTCAGGATCCCCTTCACCCCCAAAGAATATGACAACACGAAAGCCACTAACAAAACAGCTCTCAACCCCCCCCATTCCACAATTCTCCCAAGATTATCAGCTGCAGTCACTCCCCAGACCAGGAAGATAGTGGAGATAACTTTCTGGAACAAGTCCCCTGCATGCACACGCACGCACGCACGCACACACACACTACTATTCAACTTCCCACGAGGTCTTCCTTTTGCCCTTAATTTTCACACTGCACCAAGCTAAATGGCATTGAAATCAACATGGGCAGATTCCAACCATTCCTTGATCTGCAACTCCTCTCTGGCAATCAGGATTAAAATGGCAGCAGAAGCTGGCCATGCTGATATTCCAGCAGCCTGTCCTATGTCAACTGCGCATCCTAAAGCACCCAACCATCACCGTGTGCTGCAGAAAAAGCAATTAGAAATCCACAGGAATGCGCATAGATGCAACAGCCTCAAGATCATTGCGCATCCCTATCTCAGCCCCTAAATTGTCAAAATAGGACAATTCATTTGAAAGCGTTTCACTGCTTACCCAGTTCAAGAAATGATAAGTTCACATTCCTGGATTTCAAACACTCACGAATGAGCGAATCAGACACATCATATCCAAACTATCAGAATTTTTAAGGACGAGTTAATCCGTCACTTCATCACTAGGAAAGTGACAAATGGTCATGACCTGGATGGGAGCCAAAAAAACATGCTCAAAAAGTAGTAAAATAGACTTGCTAAGAGTAAGGGGGCTAAGCAAACTCCAAGTGAGGAAGCTAGTGATGTCCCACTTGAAAACCATCACGGATCCACTGTTAGACCCCCTGCAATTTGCATACCGAGCAAATAGATCAACAGATGATGCTGTTAATATGGCTCTGCACTACATCCTACAACATCTTGAATCTCCAAATACCTACGCAAGGGTCCTCTTTGTAGACTTTAGTTCAGCATTCAACACCATCATACCGGACATTCTTCTAACTAAACTAAATCAGCTAGCGGTACCTGAACACACTTGTAAGTGGATCACAAGCTTCCTAACAGAAAGGAAGCAGCAGGTGAAGCTAGGCAAAATCACATCAGATACCTGTACAATTAGCACAGGAGCCCCCCAAGGCTGTGTGCTCTCACCACTTCTCTTTTCTCTATATGCCAATGACTGCATCTCAAACGATTCATCTGTTAAACTACTGAAGTTTGCAGATGATACAACAGTGATTGGCCTCATTCGAGACAACGATGAAACCGCATACAGACAGGAGGTTGAACAACTAGTCTCATGGTGCGACCGGAACAATCTGGAACTGAACACATTCAAAACCGTAGAAATGGTGGTAGACTTCAGGAGAAACCCTCCCATCCTACCACCTCTTACAATACTAGACAACACAGTATCAACAGCAGAGACCTTCAAATTTCTAGGTTCCATCATATCTCAAGACCTAAAATGGTCATCTAACATCAAAAACATCATCAAAAAAGCACAACAAAGAATGTTCTTTCTGCGCCAACTCAGGAAGCTCAAACTTCCCAAGGAGCTGCTGATACAGTTCTACAGAGGAATCATTGAGTCTGTCATCTGCACCTCTATAACTGTCTGGTTTGGTTCTGCAACCCAACAAGACAGACACAGACTTCAGAGGATAATCAGAACTGCAGAAAAAACAATTACTGCCAACCTGCCTTCCATTGAGGACCTGTATACTGCACGAGTCAAAAAGAGGGCCGTGAAAATATTTACTGACCCCTCGCATCCTGGACATAAATTGTTTCAACTCCTACCCTCAAAACGTCGCTATAGAGCACTGCACACCAAGACAACTAGACACAAGAACAGTTTTTTCCCGAACGCCATCACTCTGCTAAACAAATAATTCCCTCACCACTGTAAAACTATTCACTAGGCTGCATTACTATTACTATTAGTTTTTCTCATCGTTCCTATCACCCATCTCCTCCCACTTATGACTGTATGACTGTAACTTGTTGCTTGTATCCTTACGATTATTTCATATTGATTGTTTCCTGATTGCTTACTTGAACCCTATGACAACCATTCTTGACAAATGTATCTTTTCTTTTATGTACACTGAGAGCATATGCACCAAAGACAAATTCCTTGTGTGTCCAATCACACTTGGCCAATAAAGAATTCTATTCTATTCTATTCTATATAAATACAGAATTAATTAAGTTGAGGAAGAAAATTAGCAGACATCAAAACAACAATTCTGACATAGCCTCCCAGGGTCGGTAGTGATATGCACGTCCAGCACCAACTTAACACATCTGCCCCATTGAGATGTTCATCTAAATCATCACACACTGCAGCCTCTCCTTTGACTCACACACACACACACACAAAATTGTCAGCAGTCTCTTCTTATTTCCTCACCATAACAGTGACCAGAGGTGGGTTCCTCCTGGTTTGGACCGGATCGGCCGAACCGGTAGCGACCCGCTGGTGATGTCACTGTCAGTGCCGTTCCATGCGTGCCACCATCTTTTTTTTTTATTTTGTGCGAATTTTTCCCCTTCTGTGGCTTGGAAAAGGGCCCTCCCGCCTGCCCGCGGGTGAATTCTGACCTTTATGTCTTTGCCCAAAGCACAGCTGATGAGCTCCTCAGCTGCGTTTCGGGCTAATTCCTGCTTCTAAGCATACGCGGAAGCCAAATCGCACGAGGGGACACGATGCGAACCGGTGGTGAAGGTAAGTGGAACCCACCCCTGGCAGTGACCCTGGCAGTGACTCAGCGCTCCAGCAATAGTCAAGGATCCCCAAGAGAAACTGCCTCGATCAAACTGCCTCAAAGAAGCAATCTTCAGCCAAAGACTATAGAAATCCAAACTAGAGGTATCTAGTACCTTCATCTACTTCCAAATTTCAGCAGACTCTCTTGGCCCTGCAGGAACCTGACTCTCCTTACATCTCTCACTGAATAAGACAAAGGATGCTCCTCCCCTTGCTAAAGAGTTGGGATCCTTGCTTGTCAGTAAACCCACAATTTTGCTGCTCGTGCTTCTCTGATTCTTTTGATCTCTTTGCTAGGATATACGCTGTCCTGCCCTGTCACAAAAAGTGGGGCTTGGTAGACAAACCGATGGCAGAGAAGGGAGACCAGGGAGTTGATGATACCTCATTCCCCCAGTGGGAGAAACTACGGCCCTGCAAAAATTACCCACCTAACCCCTGGCTCACAGTACATCTACTTATCATCTTCACTTTCTCATTGAAAAATCCTCTTCCTGCAATATAACCTCCCTAATATGTCACTTTTATTGATTTCAAAACACCTTTTGACTCCATATCTCCACGTAAGTTGTCGAGAAAATTGGAGCCCCTCCGACTGACTTATGCCTGCTTCATTTAATATGTGTGCCCCATGAAGGGACCTCACTCAAAGTAAGGGATTCATTCTTCCAGTGCCATTGGAACTGAGAAAGGCTTCAAGCAAGCCTGCATATTCCTTCCTCCCTTTTATTCAATTTCTATATGAACTCCATGGTGGGCCATCGCCTCAACATGAACTTTCACACTCCAAAACTTGCTGGAAGTTTTACTGTTCCAATTTACTGTTTTACTCTATTCAGATGATACAAACAATATTTTCAATAAGACCTATTGGCCTTCAATAACACAGTGTGGAAAGGAAGACCAGTTAGTATTCAATTTTCAGAAAATTAAAACCATTTTCCAAAAGGCACTCCTCGAGGATAGATGACCACAAGATTGTGTTTCAAATATCTGGGAGCGGTCCTCTATTCTGCCAACAGAAAAACAATCATGACCATGTTGCTGAAAATGCCCAGAGGAGTTCATCTGTCATCCTCAAATTTCTCAATTCAAGAGGTGGCCACCATACACCTGCAGCCCTCAAATTATTAGAAGCCAAGCCAATAGTGCCATTTCTTGTCCAACTGGGCCTCTTCTTCAACTTTGCACCATTAAAACTTGTTCAGTCCAAATTACTAACGCTGGCCTTTCAAATCCCAAAATGTTTCTAATGCCACCTTGAGATTGGAGGCAAAGCTTCATGATGGAGGAGACTAGAATATGAGTAATCATGCTCAACAACTGGCTCAAGCTATCTTTTTTCTCCTTCCCCTTGGCCTTGCCTTATTACCTATGAAAGATGACTTTCACTCCACATGGAAAAATGCAGTGGCAACTAAAATCTCAACCTTGAGCTTCTCTCCAGGTGTTCTACTCAGCATGGGGGGGTATGATCAGACCAAAACATTCCTTAAATAATGTGTAGCAGACACAGAATCCAAATGGACCTGGGCCCCAACCTTTCTTGCCAGTAAATCCAACAGGTACTTTGTCTCTCCGGTGACATACTTAACTAAGCTTGAAGTACCTAACCACTAGTGGGCCTTTACTCTGGCACAATGTCCCTCAGCTGTCCTTGAAGATTGATATAGGAAAATCCCCAGCTGGAGAGACAATGGCCCTGTGACTCTGGACACACGAACACAACCTGTATGTACACAGTGCCTGTATTACACAGACATTGATACTAACCTCATCTTACCATTATTGTATAAATACCCAGGGGGCACAGAACAATTCTACACCATCCTGCTGGCTGCAGATACTAATCCTGCTACAACATATCATGTTGCCAGGTTCTATGCAGCAGCACTTAAAATCCATCAGATGATACACCTATGCCACAAATTAGTTTCAATGAGCATCTAGTTTGTTATTTAAAAGTACTTTTTATTGTGATAGATTTAGTTTGCCTTACACTAACTTTTAGATGTTTGCCTAGATCTATTTATTTTACTCTTCCCTTTAAATTTTAGACTCTTGTTTTTGTATATACTTTCCATATCTTTTAGCTTTAAAAAAAAGAAGACAGATGTGATTTTTATGCTTTTTAACCCTGTGTACCCCAACCTCCTTATGTTGCTATGTTTTTGTTTTTATATGTACTTTTTATAACTTTTAGCTTTTTTACTAATGGTTTGCATCCCACCTTCCTTATGTTGTTCCATGACCATAATCAAGATTTGATTTGATCATCAGATTGAAAAAGACTGTCTTAAAAACTATGTTGATACACCAAATTAAAAATAATACTCAGGGGAAGGAACGACCACACTAGCCCTAGATACTAGGAATACTCCACTTTTTGAAAAAAATATTATTAAAGTTTATTTTAAGTTAAAATACAAGTACAAAAATTAATAAAATTAAGAAGGGAAGAAAGAAAGGTGTAAAAAAGAAAGAAAAGATTAAAAAAGTAGTGGACTTTTTCAGTGTATTGTAGTACAAACAAAAGTTAGAACCTCAACCTTTTGTTTTGAATTTTATATTATTTATTTATTTATTTATTTATTTATTTATTTATTTATTTATTTATTTATTTATTTATTTATTTATTTATTTATTTATTTATTTATTTATTTATTTATTCACTCACTCACTCACTCACTCACTTGAAGAGTGTTCGGAGACTGCAGTTCGTCCAGAATGTAGCTGCGCGAGCTTGGTGGGTGCCTCAAGATACACCCACACTAAGCCCATCCTTCGCCAGCTGCACTGGCTTCCAATTGGTCTCCGGACGCAATTTAAGGTGTTGGTTCTCACTTTTAAAGCCCTATATGGCTCAGGACCAGTTTATCTGCGTGACCGTCTGCTACTGCATTCCTCCCAACGCCCAGTGAGATCGCACAGGGTCAGCCTTCTCCAGGTCCTGTCAGCTAGACAATGTTGGCTGGCGGGTCCACGGGGGAGGGCCTTCTCTGTAGTGGCTCCGACTCTTTGGAACCAACTACCTTCCGAGATCCGTACTACCCCCACCTTACTGGCCTTCCGGAAAGCGGTTAAGACCTGGCTTTTCCGGCAGGCCTGGGGCCAATTACCCTAAGATGTGGTCTTGTTAGATCGGCCCATGTATGCATGTGTGAGTGAAAGTGCTTTTAAAATATTGATAGTATTTTAACATGTTTTTAAATTGCTTTTATTGATTATATGTTTCTATACCTGCTGTTAGCCGCCCAGAGTCCCCCGGGAGTTGGGTGGCATAGAAAAATAAATAAATAAATAAATAAATAAATAAATAAATAAATAAATAAATAAATAAATAAATAAATAAATAAATAAATAAATGTATATTAAAGGAAAAACGTATAAATAATTTTTTTAAAAAAGTATGAATAGTTTAGATGGGTAACTTTCTATTTTACAGTGTAAGAATAAATATATGTTCTAATATTTAGTATACAAATACTTATAAGAGAGAAGGCATAGCTACATTTTATAAATAATATGGAAAAATGGATCTTATGAAATAGTAAGGCTGGTGCTATTCAATTGATTGCTGACCTCACAGGATTGTTTTTTGGGGGGGAGGGGCAGAAGGACGAGGAAGGAGTATTAGGTATGTTCACCATCTTGAATTACTTATAAAGTAATAAAGGTGGGATAAAAATATTATAAAAACAACAACAAATAAAGTGGAACTGTTAGAGGGGAAATCAGCTTTCTGTTTGCAGGTTGATATCTGAAACAGACCAAATCCTACCATTAAAGAAAGTTAGGCAGCTCTCCCAGAACATAATTTTGAGTGTTCTGAAAGAACAGTAAATAATTACAGGTAGTAAGGTAGGACTTACAACAGTTCATTTAGTGACCATTCAAAGTTACAACGGCACTGAAAAAAGTGACTTTAGACCATTTTTCATACGATCATTGCAGCATCCCCATGGTCATGTGATTTACATTCGGATGCTCAACAACTGGTTCATATTTATGACCGTTGCAGTGTCCTGGAGTTATGTGATCACCTTTTGCGACCTTCTGACAAGCAAAGTCAATGGAGAAGCCAGTTTCACTTAACAACCTAAGTTGTTCCTAAGTTAACAACTGTGGTGATTCACTTAACAAATGTGGTAAAAAGAGTTGTAAACTCTTTGGGGAAAAATTCACTTAACAAATTTCTCACTTAGCAACATAAATTTTGGGCTCAATTGTGGTTGTAGGTCGAGGACTACCTGTATGCAATCTGTAGCTATTGTATTTGTATTGCTTAGGGAAAGTCCTTGTGTCCAAGTAGCAATGCTGGTTTTGAGTACTGCCCATGTTGCCATTAGCAGTGGAACACGACTATAGCACGAATGGGCCATTGAAACACAATACTGGCTTCAGTGGACTGACTGACCAAGCAGGCTTTGCCTTAAGATCCTATTGATAGGAATTGCTCTTTGAAATAATTTTGGACAGAGCCCCATGAGATGTGTTGGGGGTTGAAGATGTTGGATTGAAAACAAGTTGTTTTGATCAAGGCTGTAGTTCTGAAGGAAATTACATTTATAATTCCCAATTTCATTTTTGCCTCTGTTAATTAGCAATCTCAAAAATAGCATTGTGTCTTCTTCTTCTTCTTCTTCCTAGCATTATTCCCATGCTATGGCAGGGTCCACTTAAAAATAGCATAAAAGCTGTACATTCCAAGGTTACATTCTCAAGAAAGGGAGAGAAGCTTAATAGATGCACCTCCATAAATTGATCAAGGGAATTCCAGTTTTGTCATCTACTCTGCTTTTCTCCAGAGTGACTCCATCTTGCCATTATAAACTAATTTAAGAAGTAACCCAAACACTACGGATATTATTTAAGTAATCTTGTGACCCCCTTAAAGATGAAGAGGTCTGGGATTTTGGAGACTATATCTCCTTTTTTTGGGAAGATGACATCTAGTAATCCATCTGCATGGAATTGTTCAAGCATTTTTCCTTTTAATTGTTTGTTTACTCAGCTCCACCCATAAACTACAGAAGAGTCATTTTGTTGTAGTGGTTAAGATATCAGACTAGAAACCAGGAGACTACAAGTTCTAGTCCTACCTGACACACAAAGTCAACTGATTGACCTTCCGCCAATCCCGGTCTCTCAGATTCAGAAAGGAGGCAATGACAAACCGCTTCTGAAAAACGTTGCCTAGAAAATGTCTCAGATTAATAAAGTTTGGTCCAGTTGCCATGATTCAACTCTTTAGACACCTTTGGCCTGAATGATTGAGTCTTCATTGACACAGTTTGTAAAGAAAGCTGCATACATTTATCCAACCAGTCTCCAGAATCGGACACAACTCAACAGAAGAAGAAAAAACCCTACAGATCTTTTAAATTAAATACCCCCTCCCCCTAAAGTTACCTCTTGGCAGTAGTTAAATCGATGTAAAATATGTTGAGTTATAGTGTAGTAAAACTAGAGCTTTATGAAACTATAGTTGCATTCCAGATGCCTCTGTTTTTCTTACAAACGTATGCAAGAAAATGAGACAACAATGAATATATCAATAAATGAAGGCTTTGAAGTCTTTCCCTTAATTATCAGTTGTGATTAGCAAATGCACTAAGAAATACTTGAATCAATTTAGACAGGTATAAATCAGATACTGCAGTCAGGACAGAAGGTAATCCTGACATCTTTACCAATGTAATTATTTATAAGAAAACAGTAATTGATTGGTATAAATTATTAGCAACCACATAAATAAATCTTATCCAGGATGATCTGTCTTCATTCTGCCTCATCCTGTCTTTCAGAAATGTACCCATGACCACTATAAGTGAATCCAGCCATATGGTTGCTGATTGTCTTCTTTCCTTTCCTTTTAATTTCCCAGAATTACCAACTTCTCAAAGGAGCTTGAGTTTTGCATAATGTGTCCAAAATACATAATTTGCACCTGTGCATTTGTGCTGCGTGGCAGTTCTGCATTGATTTGTTTTATAATTCATTTGTTTGTCGTTTGGACTATCCAGGATATATTCAAGCATCTTCTCCACCATGAACATTCAAAAGCATCAATATTCTTTTTATTCTAATTCTTCAAGCCCAACTTACACTTCTCTAGAGTACTGCAGGGAAAGCTATTGCCTGAAGAATTCTGTTCAATGCAGATATAGATATCACAACATCTGGATAGCTTTGCTAAGACTTTCATTGCTCTTCTACCAAATGTTATTCTATGGTATATTTCTTTACTGCTGATTCCTTTACTGTTTGGTAGTCATAAAGGCAGAAGCTATCTACAGCTTCAAGGTTTTCATTGCCAATTCGAAAGCTAATTGCTGCATCTTCTGTCATTAGTTTGTCTTCTTTATGTTTAAGCCTGTTCCCATTTTTTTCACTGTTCTTTTTGACTTTTATTACTCAATCTTTCAGATTCTTTGCATTTTTGGCTGTCAGACTAATGCTATCAGCATAGTGGAGGTTATTGATGTTTCTTCATCCAATTTTAAAACCACACTCATCTTCTTCCAATCCAGCTTCCCTTCAAATATATGCAGCATAAAAGTTGAATAAATAACGGGAAAGTATACAGCCTTGTCTCACTCCTTTACCAACCTGGAGCCAGTCTATTTTGCCATATTCTGTCTCTACTGTGACTTCCTGATCTGTACATCTGTTTCATATGAGAAGGAGATGTTGTGGGATTTCCATTTTTCTAAGCATGTTTCACAACTTGACATAATGGATACAGTTGAAGACTTTTCTATGATCAATGGAATGCCTACTGTGCAAAGTAAAGAAAATTATACAAATAATACTAAAACAACAAAGAGCAAAATATGATTTAACACAAAACAAGAAGGCATATATAAATGTCTCGGACAGACACCCCCCCCCCCCAATTCACATGAGTATAAGAAAGGGAGAAGATAAGGACTTTCAAGATTCTATTACTGTAGTCCATCTTTAAAAAAAATAGTTTTAGTCTTCCATGGAGTTGTTTCTTTGGTCTGCATTGTGGGATTGACATCAGTCTTGCAAGTCTGATTATAGCAATAGCAATAGCACTTGTATTTACACACTGCTCCATAGTGCTTTACATCCCTCTCTAAGTGGTTTACAGAGTCAGCATATTGCCCCCAACAATCTGGGTTCTCATTTTACTGACCTCAGAAGGGTGGAAGGATGAGTCAACCTTGAGCCAGTCAGGATCAAACTCCTGGCAGTTGGCAGAATTAACCTGCAATACTGCATTCTAACCACTGCACCACCACAGCTCTTATTATGTTTCACTTTCTCCCTTACTTATCCTGTAAGTGTGCAGTGTAAGAGCCAGCAGTGTGCAGCGGCAGCCAAAAACGCCAATGCAATCTTAAGTTGCATTAATAGAGGGATACAATCTAGGACTAGGGAGGTACTAATACCACTCTATAAAGCCTTAGTTAGACCACACCTAGAGTACTGCATCCAGTTTTGGTCACCACACTACAAAAAAGACATTGAAACTCTAGAGAAAGTGCAGAGGAGAGCAATCAGGATGATTAGGGGACTGGAAACTATAACATACGAAAAGTGGTTGCAAGAACTGGGCATGGTCAGTCTAGTGAAGAGAAGGACCGGGGAGACATGATAGCAGTGTTCCAATAGAGAACATTGCCACAGAGAGGAGGGGGTCAGGCTGTTTTCCAAGACACCAGAAGGCCAGACAAGGAATAATGGATGGAAACTGACCAAGGAGAGATTCAACCTGGAAATAAGGAGAAACTTTCTGACAGTGAGAGCGATCAACCAGTGGAACAGCTTGCCTACAGAGGTTGTGAGAACTCCAACACTTGAGACTTTCAAAAGGAGATTAAACTGCCATTTGTCTGAAATGGTGTAGGAACTCCTGTTTGAGTGGGGGGTTGGACTAGATGACCTACAAGGTCCCTTCCATCTCTATTAATCTGTAATCCTGAAAGGGATTAGGCTGTTGGGTATGTATGCATTTACATTTATATTTCTACTCCCAAGCAGAAAATAGAGCTTCCATGTCCCATGGCTAACTTCCACCATGCTTTCCTTAACTTTCCTTCCATGTAATTGTCGGTTTTGTGTCTAGCTGTTCTCTTCCCTCCCAGTGATCCAACAAAGAAAATGTTACTTACTGACAGACTCTCTTGTAGAAATAGCAGTATTGTTTTGAAAGTGCTTCCCTCAGCATGTGACACCAGCTGAACTGTGCCCTTCAAAGCCAAGCTGATGCTGCTAAGGGCTCTTTGACATTTTTGTAGCACACCAGGCAGTCCAAAACTGTTCCAAAGCCATTTTATAGCTTCCAATCTGGTATCCAAAGCAGCGGGATGCAAAAATGCTGGACACATTTGCCTTTGTTTAGAGATATAATTCGGTAACATAAATGCTGTCTGCCATTTTGTTGATCAGATTTTTATTTTATAATGCAGTTGATATATAGAATTGCCAAGATACATCTTGAAATCATTCTGAGGTCTACATCAAGATTATACTATTATTTAGCTTTAAAATAGAACAAAGTCAAATTTAGAAAAAAAAAATCCAAAACATTTAAAAAAGTGGAAATTAAATAAAAATGAATGATTTCTGTCATTGTGATATTACAAAGGCATACTATTTTCTTCTAAAACATTTTATAAAATCTTGAAGCTGTTAATGATACGAAAACTAGTGCCATTCGACAATCTTTAAAGGACCCAATGCTAAGGTTAACATAAACACAAGCTTTATTTATTCATTACTTTCAGCCATAGGGTAAGTTCACACATCATGCTAAATCATATAAATGGTTTACAACTATGCAGTTTACCATCATGGTAGCTAAGATAATTACCAGTAAACTGTTTTGGTATTCTGTTTTGTTGGAGTTTAGTAGATGAATACTGCCCCTATGTTTTGTTAACTGAGCTTTACGGTTTTAACACATTCTGTGAACCCAGCTATAGTACTGTATAAGGAGGTGTTTCGTTTTTGACTGAAGGTTTTGTAATCTATGAGAATCACAGCTACTGTGATCTATTAAAGAAACCATACCTAAATAAGCTGTATCAGTACAATCTATTTATAATCAAGAAAAAAAATCACACCAATTTCCTTGTTTTTATGTCAAGATGAGCCAGCCCTTTTCTTTTTCATAAATTGAATGATGGACATGGATCTTACTGAAATATTGGTTCATCTCTTCCCCCAAATTTTAGCAGAGCAAAAATGTCCCATGAGCTCACAGCAGTTCAGCAAACTCCTCTGAGACTTGACCTTCCAGGAAGGACCATTTGACTGTGCAACATGGTTATGCCATTCTTCTCGGAGCCCTGCACAAGGGAAACAGCCTCTGAGGAAAGTTCTACTTTGCTGCAATCTGTAAGGCATGTTATTGTGAAAGGCAAGAAAACACCCAATGCTTCAGCCACTTTTCTATAAGTGTGTAAATCCTCTCCTATCCGTATCTAGCCCAGCAGCATTATGTCGAGACATTTCATTAAATGTCTGCAGTATAAATTTAGCATCCAAAGACAGAAAGTAATTTGATTTACACTGATCCATATATCTCTACTACTGTTTTTTTTAAAGTGATGTGTATGATTTTGCAATCGCTCACTTGCTAATTTAAAAAAAAATTAAAAAATCCTGCTGCTTTCTGCTTTTTGTGAGATTTTATAATCACAGTGAAATAGTTATTTTTTAAATAGGTACTGAAATATTTTATTGAAAATTTAATCAGATGGGGAAAGAAGCAACCCATACATGGCTTCCTGCAATGCAATTGGAGAGTACACACTTTGGCACAGCATTAACGAAAATGCTGTGATATTTGGGCAACCTTCTGGATGGTATCACTAGTGCTAGCTTATTACAGGTAGTCCTCGACTTACAACAGTTCACTTAGTGACCATTCAAAGTTACAACAGCACTGAAAAAGGTAACTTATGCCCATTTTTCACACTTACCGTATTTTTTGGAGTATAAGACACACCTTTTCCCCCCGTAAAAGAGGCTGAAAATTTGGGTGCGTCTTATACTCCGAATGTAGCTTTTTAGAAGGTTTTTTCAGCCCTAATGAGGTGCTAACGATCTTCCCGGTTCTTCCCAGCTTGTTTTCATTGCTACTTCCTCCGAAAAATGTTTTTTCAGCCCTAACGAGGTGCTAATGATCTTCCCGGCTTGCAGGATTTTTTCATTGCTACTCCCTCCAAAGAAGTTTTTTTGTAGCCCGAAGTCTTTCCAGGCTTGTTTTCATTGCTATTTCCTCCGAAAAAGATTTTTTCAGCCCTAACCAGGGGATAAAATAATGTGCTGAAGCTGACCAGACTAAGATGAATACCTGATAGGTAGATTTCCCCCCCTATTTTCCTCCCCCAAAACTAAGGTGTGTCTTATACTCCGGTGCGTCTTATACTCCGAAAAATGCGGTATGCCCATTTGGCAGCATCCCCATGGTCACATGATTTACATTGTGATGCTTGATGCTTGATTCACATTTATGATGGTTGCATGTCCTGGGGTCATGTGATCCCCTTTTGCGATCTTCTGACAAGCAAAGTCAAGGGGGAAGCCAGATTCCCTTAATAACTGTGTGACTATTTAACAACTGCAGTGATTCACTTAACAACAGTGGCAAGGAAGGTCATAAAATGGGGAAAAAGCTCACTTAACAAATATCTCACTTAGCAACAGAAATGTTGGGCTCAATTGTGGTCATAAGTCGAGGACGACCTGTATTTATTTATTTATAGGATTTATAAGGTCACTCCACGCATAATTATGATTCTGGGCAGAATATCTAGAATCAATCAAAATCAGAAATAGTAATTATCCAAAGGAAAAAAAACTGAATAAAATCAATATAACAACCTTATTATATACTTAGCTGAACAAGCTCAGTTACCATCTTGGTTCAGCTCAGAGGAGAAAAGGCAGACTTTCTCAACTCTTACCAGACTGTCTGAACCTCAGAGAGATGAGCCGATTCCCAAGGGCAAGAGCAGCAACCGAGAAGGCACATATCCTCTTTCTTATTGACGACACTGTCTCAGAAGGTGATTTAGAGCATTCTCATCACTTGCTACCAAATGGGACATATGGGAAATAACCAGAGATATGCAGACCTGCAAATAACCTGGCCCTTTGCCATTTAGAGCCGTGGTGGCGCAGTGGTTAGAATGCAGAATTGCAAGCTAAATCTGCCGATTGCCAGAAGTTCGATACTGACTGGCTCAAGGTTGACTCAGCCTTCCATCCTTTCGAGGACGGTAAAACGAGGATCCAGATTGTTGGAGGCAATATGCTGACTGACTCTGTAAACTGCTTAAAGAGAGCTGTAAAGCACTATGAAGTGGTATATAAGTCTAAGTGCTATTGATATTTATTAGTGACAACCAATACTTGAATTACCAGCCAGAGGCCTATGGGAATCTAGAGAAGCTCATGAAATAATGATGTTACATGAGTGTTTTGAGGTGCATTGCTGTTTTTGCATAGAACCGGCTGCTACGACAAATTTGCTGAAAATATTTTTCAGCCTTCAACTATATCAACTCCTTACATGGAAGCCAGTGTGCATATCCTAAATTGCCTACTTCATTCTAAAATGACGGATTGCATTTCTAAGGGAAGGTGAGCATCGTCCCACAACTTTGACTTCTGATAGATAAAAAATGATATGCCGTATTTTTCGGAGTATAAGACGCACCAGAGTATAAGACGCACCTTAGTTTTTGGGGAGGAAAATAGGGGAAAACAATCTGCCTACCAGGTATTCATCTGGCTAGCGTCCTTAGTCTGGTCAGCTTCAGCACATTATTTTATCTCCTGGTTAGGACTTAAAAAAACCTTCTTCAGAGAGAGTAACAATGAAAGAGCCTGCAAGCCAGTAAGAGCTGGGAAGATAGTTAGCACCTGGTTAGGGCTAGAAAAAAACTTATTCGAAGCAAGTAGAGCAATGAAAAAAAATTCTGCAAAGACTTAGGGCTGGAAAAACATTCTTTGGAGACAGTAACAATGAAAAAGCCTGCAAGGTAAGAGCTGGGAAGATCTGTTAGCACCTAGTTAGGGCTGGAAAAAAAAGCTACATTCGAAGTATAAGATGCACCCAAATTTTCAGCCACTTTTAGGGAGGAAAAAAGTGCGTCTTATACTCCGAATAATATGGTATTTCACATGAATACATCCATGAAACATGGAACGAGGCAAATACCTAGAAAGGCTGAACAAAATTTCACTTCTAGCGCTAAAAAGTGAGACCTGGCTTAATATCTTTCTAAGGAATGTTGCCCCTAAGTGTTTAAGGACTGACATACATCTACAGATAGCTGACATGGAGTAATTAGATTAAAGCAAACTGAACTGTGGAAAAATAGGACTTTTCTTTCACAGCAGATTTGCAGATCCACCTGCCAATCGATAGTATGTTATAATTAGGTTTTCTAAATGCATAGCATACTGTCCAAAATCTGACAGCAAGCAATAGATACAGTTGTTATGCTTTGTTTACATTAAGTAAACAAGCAATTGTTTTTTAGATACAGTGTGAGCCAAAAAAATAAAAGGCCAGCTCGTGCATTTTCATCTTTGGAAATACACAGGATTATTAGGCAAACAGCTTGGTGAATTTTATTTCATGTGCATCCATGGGAGGGGGTGCTTCAAAATCTGCAAGATGACAGGTGGTGCCTGGATCAAAATCTTTCATTGCAGCTTTTGCCCATTGCAACAGACAACACAATATCATTTGCAGCACCACTCGTTTCCATACAAATATAATCGTACCCTCTTAAAATTGAGGTATTATTGAATTGGATAAATGTTTTTTTTAAAGAATCTTATTAAAGTTTATTATAAAATACAAATAGAAACAAAGATCAGAAATGAAAAGAAAAAAAAGAATGAGGAAAATTGCAAAGATATGGAAAGAAAAAGAAAAAAGAAAAAGCAGTGACTTCTGACTTTTTTTAGTGTAGTAGAATACCAAAAAAAAAGGTACAACCTCAACTTTTTGCTTTATAATTCTCATAGATAAAAAACATTTCTACAAAATTAACCTGATTGTCAAAACCTGAAATCAAAGTTTCATTTTTTTTTCTGTTTTCAGCATAAAGTCCAGAAGTGCTTTCCAAGTGGAAACAAAATGGGATAATTAAGGCAGTCAACTTTGCCATCTCTGCCAACTCCATCAGTTGCGGAGATGGCAAAATTGACTGTTTTAATCCATTATGACATTGTGGGAATTAATGTGTCTTTCTATTCTTTGTGCTTTTTGCCACGTTCAACATATATACTAATAAAGTTCTTCAATTGGGTAAATGTGAGGTATGCAAAAATAGCACAAATGTTTCCTACGATAGTCTTTTTTCTTACTGTCCATAATAGAATAGGATTCAAATAATGCTGTAGGATTCAGTAGGAAGGGGAGGGGGAAAGGAAACAACAAGACTGATAATAATTTCTTTATGGACAACTGGATATTTAAAATGATATAATTTTTAAAAACATGTATGCTAATGATAGACTGTTCTTCTAAATGATAGCCATCTCCTCACCAACAACAAATACTCTGACATGGTGACTTCCGGTTCCGGATCGCTGCATCGCGGACGCTCCTCGTTGAGCGCCTTTCCTTTTCCCCGTTAAAGCCGCCAGAACAGCTGTCTGGCGGCTTGAAAGTCTCTGCCCCGGGCAAAGGGGAGAGATGAGAGCCGGACAGGTGGGGTAGAGCCCCCCCTAGTGCCCCAAGTGTCAGCTAGGGGCACGAAAGGTGAGGGCTCCCCAGCCAGCCTGTCTCTTGCTCCGGGGACTTGGAAACCTCCGCTTTTGCGGAGCAAGATGCTGTGACCACCCGCTGCTTCGTGAATGGGATTACAACTACTTAATTGTTTAAACAAGCAGACAGAGAGAGACAGGATTTTAAAGGGCAAGTACAGATTTTTTTTTTCTTTCAACTCCACTGCTGATTTTCACTTCGGAAGAAACTAAGTAACAGTTATTAGGCTACAACATGGCGATCGGAGAAAGTGGGAGGAGAAGTGAAAGTAACTTTCGTTTCCCTAGCAGCTTTTTTTCTTATGGAAATTTTTGATTTTGAAAGTTGGCTTTACTCTCTCTGTCTCCCGATTCTGGATTAAATAATAACTGACAATTTTTTAAAAATAAAATTCTATCTGGCTTTGGAATTTGAAAGAATTTTAAAAGAAATTTAAAAGAACTTTAACTAGAGACTTGGCTTTTTCTTTGTTCACCACTGGAAATACTAAAATGGCTTCAAAATCTGGAAAGATTGTTTTGAATAAAAGAATGGATTATTCATCTGGTTATATTTCTAAAATGCAACTTACCACTGAGTTAACACCCCCAAAGTCTTTAACACCTGAAAATTTAATAAGTACTTTAAAGATTATGAAAGATGAACTTATTGTTGAATTTAACCAAAAAATTAGTGAAATAGATAATAAAATGCAGGCTGCTTTAAAGAATATTGACCAACAAATTAGAAATGATGTGTTGGAGGTATGTAAAGGTCTAGCAACAAATATTGAAGTTTTGGCAAACCGCATTGAAGAAAACAAACAAGTTTTGACAACTTCAGTAGAATATATAGATAAAATACAAAATGACATTGCAAATTTTGAAACAGAGGTGTTAATGACGCAATTCAGATCCATGGAATTTGCCATAAGGGTCAGGGGGTTGAAAGAAGGATTATATGAAGATTTGAAAGGAAGGATGGTCGAAGCTTTGGAGCAGGTGTCTGGACTGTCTAAAGAAGAACTAGCCAGGCAAATTGATAAAATATATAGAATCAACTCCTGGTATGCAAAACAAAAACACCTACCAAGGGATATTGTAATATACTTTACTACAAGAGCCTTACGGAATAGGATTATACAGGCGACGTTTAAAAATAACCTGCAGGTGAATGGCCAGGAACTGATGATATGGAAAGAAATTCCCTCTAAAATGCTCAAAGCCAGAAAAGATTATACCTTTCTGATTGATGAATTTAAAAGGTTAAATTTACATTACAAATGGGAAGCACCAACAGGAGTTGCAGTGAAATTTCTGGGAAAAAGATATCGGCTTAATACAACAAAGAAAGCTACTGAATTTTATGTCAACGTCTTAAAGGCTGATATATCCAAGATTCCAGAGGAAAGATGTATGAAAACAAAAGAGGAGGAGGAGGGAAAGCCATCCCTTCCTCTTCAAATCGAAACAGATTTACAAAATTTAAATGATTGGCAGAGCCAGACAGATGTCTACAGTCTGGAAAAGGAGATGGAAGATCGGGGTCAGATGGGAGGCGAGCTGACAACTACAAAATTATCAAGTTACAAAAAGATGCAACCATCATCAAGATACAACAAGATGCAGTGTTGAAGTTTATTGGACAGATGGTTGCCATTATGACTGTACTTTTCTTTTTCCCTTCTTTCCTTAATTTTTTTTTCTTTTCTTTACTTCTTGCATTCTTTTTTTTTTCTTTTGTTTTTTTTGGGGGGCTTATTCAAAGTATTATTAATTCTTTTTAAAGATTTAGAACTTTTTTGAACCTAATAATTTAATACATAGTAACATTTTGTTACTAATAGAGTGGTAGAATTTATGATGAAGTTTAAGGTTTTTGTATTATTATTTAGTTATTTTTTGTGTAATATCAATTTAAGTTTTATTTAATTGTGAGAAAGATTTGGAATTGTTATCTATCCAGTTATAAAATATTACAATTAGATTTAACATTTTTTTTTTGGGAGGAAGGTTATTTAAAGTTTGGAATTAGTGCTTATAATCTGATATATAGTAATAGTAAGTTATTTATATACTGATTGATTTTATGATGAAGTTTAAGGTTTTTGTATTTAATACTTAGTCATCATTTATGTAATAATCATTTAATTCTTAGTTAACAGTGAAGAAATGTTATGAAGGGTAGATGATTGAAAGGAGGAGGAAGGAATTTTTATTAGTGTACAATTTGGAGTTGAAGTTTTAAAAAAATAAGGTGGAAGTCAAAATTTTTTAATTTAATTTAAATTTATTTTATTGATATTATGCCCTGTACTCTCTCTGGGAAGTCCGGGGGGGAGGGGGGAGGGAAAGGGGTGGGTTAGGGGGGAGAAAAATTAAAAAAAATGTTTGTACTTTCTATTTAATGTTTAGCTATTATCTATGTAATTTTGTACTAATAAAACTTTTTGGAAAAAAAAAAAAATACTCTGACATGGAATGCAAACATAACAGATGTACTGTCAAAATGCAACACCCTGTACTTTATCATGCAAATTTATCCACCGATGCTTTCCAACAGAGATTAGAAGGGAAATAAAGGCATTAATGCGCAGAATAGCCTTGTAACCAGGATCTTTTAACAAAAGGCCAAAGTTAATAATTTATGATTGGCAAGGGCAGGCTTCTGTCTGGATCTATTTTTAATGTGAGCGATTGTAAACACCTTCTTGTCGTAGAGTCTCCTATTGTGTGGATGGTGCTACCAACATACATAAAATCATAGGTGATTTTTTCCTTTCTTTTTAAACATTTTTTTATTAAGTTATAGAGTATTATAAAATACAAAATACAAAAGTAAATAGAAGAGCAGTGAGGGGGGAGGGGAAAGGGGGAAGTGAAGCGAGGAAAGATAGGGAAAAGAAAAAGAAGCATTGACTCTCTCAGTTACAGTAAAATAAGGCATTAACATCAAATCACAGCTTTTTATTTTCCATAGTAGTGTGAACAAGTCATTTCCATAAAGATCTATCAGTCTAATCTGTAAAACCCAAAGTCAGAGTTTTGTTCTTTTCCACATCAAGCACGAAGTTCTGAAGCGGTTTTCATGTGGAAACAAAAATACCTATATTCTTTTCTTTAATCAAAATAGTCAGTTTTGCCGTTTCAGCCAACTCCATCAACTTCTGCAACCATTCTTCCATGGTAGGAATCAAAGTGTCCTTTCCATTTTTGTGCATACAATAGTCTTGCTGCTGCCAAGTGATTTTTTCCCCTATATCATCTGGATCGGGTTGCTCTTTGGTCCCAGCCTTCCTCTGTTTTATTGAAAAAGGTTTCAGGCAAAAGTAAGTTTTAAAAAAAACAATCATGAGTGGAATATTTTACCTCAGAATGGGATGGTACAGAAGAAACACCCAACTGCATTCTTTTCTCTTTCCTTCTTTTCCAAGAAAACAGATTAAGCTCTACATCAGTACCTGATGGTGATAATGAATTAGATAAGGATAAGCAAATTGAAACTTAATACAGATGAGACAGAAGTGAATTGGGTTAATTAAAAGACAGGTCTGTAAGTAATAGCTGCTGGACAACTTTCACAGCCTCAGAAGACTGTCCAAATTTCAGCAATGGCCACATATATTTCTTGGAGAAGTCAGAACTAACTATTATGACATATTCCTTAGCTACGTGGACAGCTTTCAGAAACTTCAGCTATTTCAGAATCCTGCAGGCTGGTGCTGATTCACGTATTGAAATAGCTCCATCAAAACCATTCAGATTGCAGGCTATTCCAATTTTTAAAGACATATATGCCAGGACCGGGTTCCTAATTTTTTTACTACCACTCTGTGGGCGTGGCTTATTTTGTGGGTGTGGCTTGTCAGCCATGTGACCGGGGGGCGTGGCTTCTCAGACTGCTGAAGGGAGGGGAACTGAGATAGGTCCTGCTGCTCAAGAAACCTCAAACGTGCGAAAATGCCTGGGATCATCACTGCGCGTTTGTGGCTTCTCGGACTGCTGAAGGGAGGGGAATGGAGATAGCTCCTGCCGCCCACATTCTTTCAGCATCTCACATGCTCCCTCAGCCATCCTCCCCTGCTTGGGCTCACTGTGGGGTAGGAAGGCAGCGCATGCGCAGTGCCGGAAACTTGGCTTCTGGGCATGCGCAGGAGAAAATTTAAAAATAAAAATAAAAATAATTTTTTTAAAATGGCGGCACCCAGGCACCTGCAACCGACCGCACCGGTACTGTGACGTCACCAGCGGGTCACTACCAGTGCTATAGAGTGGACCGCACTGGTAGGAACCCACCACTGATATATGCATTGCAGTCAATTATTTGTTACACATCAGTTATGTCTATGGAGATTCTCAGTCATCCAGGTCATGGTTGTCCCAAAGGTGCTTTTTCAAGAGGCAACTGGACTTTCTTGTTTTTCTTTGAAGACGTTTCGCTTCTCATACAAGAAGCTTCTTCAGCTCTGACTGGATGGTGGGGAATGGAAGGATTTATACTCCTTGCAGACAGCTGATCATTTTCCTTCTTTTAGAGCAGTGGTTCCCAACCTTTCTAATGCCGCGGCCCCTTAATATAGTTCCTCATGTTGTGGTGACCCCCAACCATAAAATTATTTTCGTTGCTACTTCATAACTGTAATTTTGCTACTGTTATTAATCGTAATGTAAATATCTAATATGCAGGATGTATTTTCATTGTTACAAATTGAACATAAATAAAGCATAGCGATTAATCACAAAAACTACGTAATTATGCCAGATGAGAAATTCTGGGGCCAGTCTTTGCAAGAGCACAAGGAATATCATCTTACACAACAAACACCTCTCACCGAATGACACCTCTCCCGACCAATCGGAGGGCTCGGGCGAGTTAAGCCGATATGGCCAGGCTTGTGGCAGTGGGGGGGGGAGCTGAGGATGCCGGGGCGACCCCCGGGAAATGGTCGTTCGACCCCCAAAGGGGTCCCGACTCCCAGGTTGGGAACCACTGTTTTAGAGAGTCATTGAGGCCACTTGGAGGTTTGTCTGTGTCCTCAGGGTCACCACAATGGAGCAGAATCCCCTTAATTTAATGTATCAAAAGGAAAATTTAGAGAAAGGAAAGTGTTTGAAAATAACTCTGGAGAAATGCTGATCAATTGCTGAGACTCCATCAACATTTGGTTTAAACAATCATTAGAAAATTTCAAAAGAAAATTGCACACCAGAGATAGCTTCTCAAGACTGAATGGTATGTATCCTTCCTTTGGCATCATATAAAGTACAAAAACCTTGATCTTCCAGTTTTTGACAGTTGAGTTCCACTTATCAGGCCATATCTCATTAGACCAAAATTAATGGAGTCAATGTCAACAGTGTCCAATGTCAACAGTGGACTAGAAACACCTTTGGTATTTAAGTAGTATTGTTCCTTCTTCTGAATAGTACAACACAGATGGACCATTGCTCAGTTCTCATGGGAGAAACCAAAAGGGTAGTATGCTTTGGACTCTGCCAAATTACTGGCTTGTTAGGCATGATAGGAGAGCATCCAACAAGTTGCCTTTTTCTCCTGGAAAAATATGGGATGTAAATCTAAATAATAACAACTAATTGACCATGATTTTATACCCCAAGTCTGCAGCAATTTCAGAATGATGACCGTATCATGGAACCATATGGAACTTGCCTCCCTCTTGATTAATTATTTACTTTCCTGAGAGTTTCCAATCCTCACTTCCGAATGAGTATCATTTCAAGAGAAAGCCATCCTGAGAGTGGTTATGATATAAAGAAAGTGAAGTTAAACCCTTTCACTTATCATTTTTCCATTGTGAAGTTTAATAATAAGAAATTTATACGGGATAATGACTCTTTCTCTGGCAGAGGGTTGGACTAGTAGACTTCCAAGGTCCCTTCCAGCCCTATGATTCTATGTCAGTGGTTCCCAACCTGTGGTACATGTACCACTAGTGGTACGCGAGGGCCTTCCAGGTGGTACGCGAAAAATTTCGGGGTCATGAACGATTTTTAGTTAGTTATTTTTTACTTCACAAAAATGTTTACTGTCTAACACAAGATAATCTGGCAACGATTTGCAACTGTTGCCACACGCCACCCACCTGGTCCCAGCGGCCCGAGAATCCAGTTGCTGGATGCGCGGGGCCAAAAAAGGAATGGTACAATTATGGAAATAAAGTGATATCTGATCGAATTTAGTTTCTCTGGAACCAGGTGGTACGCGGCGACTGTACGGGACCTCCAAGTGGTACTCGATCACAAAAAGGTTGGGAACCACTGTTCTATGTTCTATGAAAATGGGATAGCAGGTGATAGCCACATCTATATGATCTAGATTCTAGAACAACAAAAAATCTTTCATGAGGATAGCAGGCTATGGAGTAAATGTAAACCATATAGAGTCATGTCTTTAGCTATAATGGTTAAGTCTAAAAGCTATAAGGGAGGGCCTCTTCAACTTGGTGCATGAACATCTGGAGCTCACAGCATCCCCATACTAGAGAAACATCTGTGACCTTGATTCCTTTTTGCATCAAGGTATTCATGACTGATGATCAGTCTAGTGCTTGGAACCATTTAACTCTGCACTGTCCTTGGACTAAATTTAATGTTTTATTCTTTTTTTCCCCCTTCCCTTTTCAAATCCATTTTATTAGGCACACATTAAATTGGCAAGGACTCGGTGTAATTCCGACTCTGAACCGGATCCGGAATTACATCCTATAAAAGCAAAAGTTTGAAACTTCCCCCCTGAGTCACAATCTGTTGGGGTGAGAATGATATCTCATAGAGGCAATTTGGATCTTTGCTTGGAATTCAGACAGTTAGAAATAAAGCCAAGATTAAAAGTCTAATAGAAATATTTATTTCGGTATAAAAACAATAAATCCTGAATAATTACATCTTTGCTAAGAAAACGCGACCGTTCTGGTCAGGAGCCAAGTCAAATGTCATTAATGGTGGATCAGGAATGTGGACATGCGTACAAGATCATATCACGTGTTCTGCTTGTATTGGAATATACCATAATATTAGAATAGGGATGCATCACCCTGCATAGACATACAACTGACAATATTCACACCGTGACACAATCTCTTTTGTACATGACTCTATATGGTTTACATTAAAAAATAAAGAAAATACATAGAGTTGAAAAAATGTTAAAATGATCAAGGGATGGCTGATAAGCAGAAATAAAGGATTGCCTTGAAAAGTTCTGACCCATGAGAGGGTGAAAGAAATAGTCCCATAAAAGTTCCCATCTACTGAAAAAGAGAGTTCGTGGGATTGTGTGTTCTGTCTCTGCCTCATAAATTCTGTTGTTCTCAGTGAGAATCATAAAATCATTCATAAACAATTCAGTTATATTACCAGGACTGAATTATTGTTAATCCAGTAAATTATCTCTATAAAATAGGAAGGGAGCCCATTTTGTTTTTTATCCAAACCGGGGGGGGGGGAGTCTTGGCCAGCATTAGCTATAATCATATCAGCATAGCTTAGAGAATTAACCACGGTTAATACTGTAAATATGCACAAAATTGCACCATAAGGTTGGTTCATAATAAAATAAAAATTGTAGCATTATAAATTTATGGCCCAACATTTCTGGCAGGAGTTAAAATAAGCGGATGATGATAAGCCCCACTTGAGATAAGAGCGACTGGTGATGGAATGGAATGAAGGCTACGCCAGCTAACCTAACTTCTATTATTATTATTTATTTATTTCAATTTTTATGGCCACCCATTTCACCAATTTGTCTCTAGGAGGCTAACACGAATTAAAAAAAAATATGAAAGCAATGTATATTTAAAAAAATAAAAGTAAAAATACCACTTCCAGCTGACTAATACTGACTGTTACTCCCAAACATACCATTTAATTATTCTGAGTTAAGTTAAAACCATTAATTTAGTGACCATTTAAAGTTACAACAGCATTGGAAAAAAAGGAACATGTCTGTTTTTCACACTTGCCGCATCCCCATGGTCATTTATTAACATTACGAGGGTGAGTCAAAAAGTAATGCCATTTTCTTTATTTCAGGTGAAGTTTTTGATAAAAATAACTGAAATTTTTCCCAGTTATAAATGATTATATCATTTATGTTCTTAAATATTTTGTTTCTTACTTTTCAGGTTTTTAGACTAGCAAGGAAAATTCAAAATGGCTGCCCCCTTAGAGTTGCGTCAAAAACAAAGAGCAGTGATTGAATTCCTTGTTGCTGGGGGGGAAACCCCTGTGAACATTCACAGACGATTATAAAATGCGTTTGAGGACAATACTTTAGATTATAGCCCCATGAAAGAGGGTTTGAGAGGAAAACATTATTCCAGTGACGAGGAAGTGAAAACTGCAGTGAAGAAGTGGCTCAAAGAACAGTCAACAAAATTTTATGAGGCAGGGATACATGCTCTCATTCGAAGGTGGAACATTGCTATTGAGAGAAACGGTGACTATGTTGAGAAGTAGGGATGTGATCCACAGAGAACCAGCTTCATTTTGATGTATGCTACATGTTCCTGTGTTGGTAATTATACCTGTCCTAAAGAAAATGGCATTACATTTTGACTCACCCTCGTATTATCCTTCTCACCTTTCCTTTTACCTACTCCTATCTTATAACTATCACTTGTTGGTTGTATCATATGATTTATGATTATATCTTATGATCTATCACTTTGTTGCTTGTATATATACTGAGAGCTTATGCACGGGAGACAAATTCCTTGTATGTCCAATCGCACTTGGCCAATAAAGAATATTCTGATTTTGATTCTGATTCTGAAAATGGCGAATCTTTAGGATTCCCCATGGTCACATGATCAGAATTTGGATACTTGGCAACTGGCGTGTATTTATGATGGTTGCAGTGTTGTGAGTCATGTGATTACCTTTTGCAACCTTTTGACAATCAAAGTCAGTGGGGAAACTCCAGATAGTAAATTGTGTTACTAATTTAACACCTGCAATGATTCACTTAACAATTGGGGCAAGAAAAGTTGTAGAAGGGGGACAAACTCACTTAACAACTGTCTTGTTTAGCAACATAAATTTTGGACTCAGTTGTAGTCATAAGTTGATGATTACCTGTATGTTGCATGGTATTTCTGGCCATTTTCAAAAGAGTCCAGTGAAAAGCCAGAGTGTTGCAATCAGCACTGTGGTAGGATTCTCCAGTGATACAATTATGTAATTTTATTCTCTGAATTGTAATTGATCTATAAACTCCTCAGATAGTGAGGGACATAATTTCATTTATTCAAAATGTGGTGAGCCAGATAAGCTGTGCATGAGAGACGCTTTTACATTTGGGGATTGATAACAACCACAACCAATAGGCAATTTTCACTGTCTTCATTTTCTGTATTTCGACTTCTCTCTCATTTTCCAACTATCTACCAGGGTTGGGTTCCTACCGGTGCGGACTAGTACTGCGTTCTGGTAGCGGCGGGCTGGTGACGTAATTTTCGTGTGACGGCTCCGGTGCTGTCTGTGCCGGTCTGTGTGTGCCGCCATCTTTTTTCCATAATTGTTGTCGAAATTTTTGGGGTTTGGACGGCTTCTCCTCATCCTCTGTTTTGAAGAAAAGCCCTCCCGCCAGCCACAGGGTTAATACCTACCTTTATTTCTTTGTCCGAAGCACAGCTGAGCAGCTCCTCAGCTGTGTTTTGGGCTGCAACATCCTTCTGAGCATGCCCGGAAGTAAAATCACGCAATGGGACGTAGCAAACGGTAACTGGAACCCACCCCTGGTATCTACCATTTCCTAGTTTCAAGAAAATACTCCATACAACTGATGAAGTGGTTTGTGATCCATAAAAGGTATCTTTTATAAAAATTTCTATCCACAGTACACTTTTTCAGTTTTTGTCACTTTAAAATGTACACTATTATTCCATGTTGTTTTTCACATTTGAAAATGTGGCATTAAAATGTGGCATTAAAGATGCAGGGAATTTGTGTACACATTATTCAGGAAATTATGTGTTTGAGTTAAGCAAGTGCTGACATTATTGTCACTTCATTAATGTCTCCTTACTTCAAGTACATCTACTTCAAGTATATCTTCCTCAAAGAAGCTACATTTTCAAGGTAGAGAAGGTAGAGAGAAGATATAGCTGAGGTAGTAGCTTTGTACATCTCTCCCCCACCCTCGTTGTAATATAGTCCACACTGATTTCAGTATTTTAGAAGCTAGGCAATTAATATGACAGCATTTATGCATTTTTTTACATAGCAAACAATGTAATGTTGTGGATATTATTAAATAGTTTTTCTTACAGAGCAATACATTCTGTAAGTTGTTTATAACATTTTGTCTTTCAGTGCCCTTGACAAAGGATCATGTCCGATATGCATCGGGCTGTTGACTATAAAATATTTACTTACACTCAGGACTTTTCAATTCACTTTTTTCCCTTCTTGTTTGCCACTGAAAACCATTTCCAAGCAGTTGAGTTTCCGTGTAACTTGTCAAAATATAGGCTTAAATAGATGAGCCCAATTACATGAAAAGACTCTATGGCTGCCACGGTCCCCTCTAGAGGACTGTTTCCAATGACCCTGAGATTTTCTTTTCTATAAGGCCAACGGGTTAAGTCATTTCTCTGTGAGCAATATAAATTCTAGTGCAGCCACATGGATTCCCTCATGGAGCAGAAGCATCTATAGATGGCAAATATCAGGCCTGCTAACGTATGATGTGGACCAGCATGAAATACTCCTAGTGCCATTCTTATTTTTATTTTATTTTTCTGCAAATGACTTTAGAAGTCTTTTACCCAAGACTTATCCTCTTTCCAAAAAAGCACACTTCTTCTTTAATTAAATATGAAGCAATTATATAAGGCATTATAGCTGTAATTTGAAATTCCCACAGTACTTTGGTTTTATAATTAGCCTGTTGGCATAAAAACCGTTAGCAGATAGTGGCTCGCACTGAAAATGTCTCTCTGCAATGTGTTTTGTCAATGCTGACTAGCCAGAGACATGACTGCCATTGCTTTCCATTACCTTAAATTACTTACTTAGTTCTCTCAATGGTACAAATGGGGTAACTCCACAAGCAATAAAGATCACTCCATTTCTACCTCATGGTTTTCATTCTGGAGGTTTCACTGAGAAGTCATCGGTTTTGGGAGTAAGTCTGTGATAATATAGGTGTCTAATCCCTACTTTGATATCATCAACAAGTAATCCTTTGCTCAAATATTTGACGCACCAACTCAGTATGTGATGGGTCGGAATCAAGTGAAAGCTGACATACTTTACAGTTTGGAATGACATTTCCTTCAACTCAAAGTGAGCCATGGGAAGGGAGGCACAAGACCCATCCGAGCTGAAAAGAGCAAACCCAACAAAATCCAACCGGGGTGTGAAGCAACAACAGTTCTGTTCTGTTTCACGATCACCAAAACTGAAATGTCTTCAGTTGGGGAAGCCGTTGTGACCCCTGTGTTCTTGCCGTGAGAATCTTTAAATTAAATTGTAGTCTCTATGTGAAAAGGAGCTGTCGCTGCTTAATTAAAAGCCCACTCTCTTCTCATCTGCTTTGACTTCTAATTCCACTAATTCCACTGTGATGTGGAGACACACACAGCACTGTGTCCTCCTGGCTTGTAATTAGACTTGGTAATGCAGCTTTCCCATTTACAGCACAAAACCCACTAATGATGAATGAAGTAGGCTTATGAAGTGTCTGACTGATACTAAAGGGGAACTGGGTGGAGGGGCTTCCTACACAGCTACTGTGTGGGCAAGTAAATCATTACCTTTTTAATGGCCTGATGATTGCTGGGGAAGGTCAAAGCATGGACTCTCAACAGGAAACAGGAACAAAGCTTTCAAGATACCGCTGCTTTTAAAGATATGTTTGCTGCTACCGCTGCTTATAAATTATGGTTGGTTGTTGCCAGTTGTGATTTCTGTTATTTATTGCTGGGTCAATCCATGTAAGTTGCCATTATTATATTTTAGAGGGACAAAGTCAGAATTGGTTAATGGTTTCATTCTGGTTTTGCTGTTTCAATAAATTGCTCTTTCTACATCATTCTAGAATCCTTGGGATGAGGAACAGCCAAAAATACTTTAAAGAAAATTTGAAAATCCTAAAGGGAAAAAAGGGACAGGTAGAAATTTAAGGGTGGCTTGATAACTATCTAAAAAGCTGTCTAAAATTATCTTTAAAATGTGGCAAATGATTAAGCCATACAGATAGGAAATACAAAAAACCTGGACTCTGAAATCAGCCCCAAAGTAACACACAAAGTAGCTAACAACAATGCTTCTTGATATGGATTAAAACATATTTAATTTTTTTCTATAGTTAGAAAGAGCCATGGACTTACTTTGAAGAAAGAAAGTTCCCCTTCCATTCTAATCATTCATCAAAGTACTATCAACAATTCTCCTAATTGAACACTCAGAGTTGGAAGGGACCTTGCAGGTCATCTAGTCCAACCCCCTGCCCAAGCAGGAGACTGCCTCTACCTCTGCCTCTACCTGCCTCACAACCTCCTGATTGTGAGGCAAGAGCTCCACCTCTAGCCACAGTAGCTGTTTCTTGCTCTGAGGTTCCCAACAGGAATATTAATATTTGTGGGAACTGGGATTCTTTTTTTGGTTCTAGTAGTTACATATTACCAACTAATGCTGGGGATTTTCAAAATCCAAAAATGTAATTACTTCTCAGAAAAATCATGATATCTGTGGCATGGAATCTGAAATAATATGCCTACATACAATAATACTATCTGAATTAGATTTATTCCAATTGCTTTATAAGGGATTTAAAGTGTACGTATATACAACGAACAAAACTATCTATATCTATCTATCATCTGTCTGTATGTATCATCTGTATCCATCCATCCGTCCGTCCATCCATCCATCCATCCATCCATCCATCCATCCATCCATCCATCCATAACAACAATGTCAAGGAATCTAAGGATCACTGTTTCCTTTGTTAAAAATCTTAAAACTGATTCAAACAGACATGGACCTCATCTGTCACAATACTGACTCTAGACTTCACTGCTAAAGGTAAAGAACAAGAATATACATTTCCCCCTTTTTATAAAGGAGATATATATAGTTCTTCCATATTGATGAAAAGCTGGTATGATGCACCACAGCTGGAAGCTGCAAACTCACTTAATGATTGAAGGATAAGTTGCACAACACTAAGCACTCTCTTTCAATAAACGGATGTTGTCACTTAATTATTTATTAGATATTTTACGTTATCTAATATTAAGGGTCAATTATGACGATTCTTGCAACCATTCTAATTTTATAAAGAGGGATTTTTCATAGTACCTTAAAGTACTGGCTGTGATGATGAGGGACTCCTCTTTGGTGTAAGTCAGCGGTTCCCAACCTGTGGTAGGTGTACCACTAGTGGTACGCGAGGGCCTTCCAGGTGGTACGCGAACACTTTCGGGGTCATGAACGATTTTTAGTTAGTTATTTTTTACTTCACAAAAATGTTTACTGCCTAACACAAGATAATCTGGCAACGATTTGCAACTGTTGCCACACGCCACCCACCTGGTCCCAGCGGCCCGAGAATCCAGTTGCTGGATGTGCGGGGCCAAAAAAGGAACGGTACAATTATGGAAATAAAGTGATATCTGATCGAATTTAGTTTCTCTGGAACCAGGTGGTACGCGGCGACTGTACGGGACCTCCAAGTGGTATTCGATCACAAAAAGGTTGGGAACCACTGGTGTAAGTAATACACCAAATATAAATCAAATTAACTGTGTTAAAATCTTCTAACAGAAAATAGTTTTACGTTCATATTCAATTAACTGCTGATCTCATCATTATTCTCAATTTATCAACATTAGCCTTTGAATCAGCAGCAGGCCAGGAGCCAAGAAAGGGAGGCCATGCGTAGATAGTTCCACAGCAGGTTAGGATTATTTCTTGTATTTTTTTTTTAAAGAGAACAAAACTTGAACATGTGATGGATTGCAGGTTCTCATAGATCATATGCTTTTCATGCAGTCTCTTTCAGGTTCAGACTCCTTTATTACAAATTTTGAAAAAGAATCAGAGAAGAGGTAAGTGGTAAGATCCCTGTGATGAATGGTAATGATCTTATCCATTCAGTTGTGACTGACTCTTGGCCGAGGTCTCTCCACGTCATCTGATCCTGCACTATTTCTTTGAGTTGTTCTATGCTCTGGCTTGTGTCAGCTTTGATAGTGTCCAGCCATTCTGTACTTTGGTGGCCTGCTTTCCTTTTACCGCTAAACATAGTTGCTTTCTCCAGTGAATTCTCCCACATGACATGGACAAAATAAGTCAGACACAGTTTTGTGATTTTTGTCTTCCAGTGACGATGCCCATTTGTGGTCTAAATCTCAATGGTTTCATGAATCTGACCTCATATTAAATGAGCTTGTAATGTTCCTAATGTTTGCTCCAGGGTAGACGTTTCTGCATTTGAGTCCATTTAACTCAATATTGTTTGTCTAACTCTGCAACACTGATTTGCAACCTCCAGAGTAAAGGGTTCATTTGCCCTCACTGATATCCTGTGGAGTCTGCTTAAAATTGTTCCTTTTTCACTTTGTAAGGCATTTCTGTACAAGTAATCTCACAGCAAAGGGGGTCCAAATGAACATCTAGGCCTCTTTTCAGCCTCACCCTGGCGTTTTCAGGGATGTGCTGATGTCCGGAGTAGCCTTACCTCACCCAGGCCCTAAGCATACAAAAGTAAATGCTAAGACAGTATGTGTCTTAGGTGTGTTCAGAGGTGGGTTCCTCCCAGTTCGGACCAGTTCTAAAGAACCAGTAGTAACTTGGCGGCCTGGGTCGCTGGAACCAGCAGCGACCCAGGCCTGCCACTCCCCCAAGCCGGTTCTCTCAGCGGCACCATATGTGCCGCCATCTTGTTTTTTGCTTCTGCACATGCACAGAAACTTTTTTAAAGTACTGTGCATGCGCATGAACGTGCAACACACGCACACACGCACGGCACATCCCTGAGTGAACCAGCAGCGGGAGAAACCAGAACCCACCCCTGGTATGGGTTTATGTGGGAAGTGTTGTAGGACAAAAGGAGATAAGAAAGGAGAAAGGAGAAAGGGAAGCAGGAGTTGATGTCTGGAGATTTACAAACATTACAAGCAAGCAAGAGGACTATCAAGCTATGATAAGCTGTATATTCTAGTGGGACTTCTCTCTGAAGTTTGGCTCCAGAGCTCAGTTGTAATGCCCCAAAGGAATACTGCTTAAAAGCAGAGCTTGGAGATTGACTTTGAGCTTGGCAACAACTAGAAAGAGGAACCTCACTGAGGCAGCATCTCAGGTGGCTAATAAGCAAGTATTAGAGCACATAACCCCAGACAGGTCACTAGAAGGTAAAATCATAAAACTGTGGCTCACTTAATTTGGCCAAGTCATGCGAGGGAATTCACTGGAGAAAGCAATTATGTTCGGAAAAGCTAGCAGTAAAAGGAAACAAGGCTACCAAAGAACACGGTGGCTGGACACCATCAAAGCTGACACCAGCCAGAGCATAGAACAACTCAAAGAAGTAGTGCAAGATTGGAAGATGTGGAGAAAGCTGGACCATAGAATCACTAAGAGTTGAACATGACTGAATGGATAACATCATCATCACCATCATTAAAGATATGAGTAGAAAGGACTGAGTATTAAGACACAAATTTATGTGGCAACATCAACTTGCAAGGCCTAATGCAGAGCAAAAGCCTGTTGTTGGTATGCCACAATAAAGCATTGTATACAGACTTGCTATGCTGCGGTGTATCCGGTTTTGAAAACAAAGAACCCTCACAGGGTTATACCAGTATATTTATTAATGGTTACTGTATTATTTTATCCTGACTGTTATATTTATTACTGACTCGTAAGCCACTTAGAGTCAGTCAATTTGAAGCTGCATAAAAGTTGTTATAAACAAGCATGCCATACATTTTATAGGATATTATCTTTTTCACCAAACAGCTACCTGAAATGATGGCCCAGGAAAAACCCTCAGCATTTTTTATGAGTCTAAAAAAACCCTGGATTCTTTCAGTTTGGGAGAAATTAGCATGTTATGTTTTCTTTTTCCTTAGCTTTGGATATACATTATTTACAGGTAGTCAGTAGTGGGTTCTAAAACCTATTGTGTCACGGTGTGATTTATTGCCTGTTATATGTATATGCAGGGAGAAGCATCCCTATCTAATATAATGGTTTATTCCTGAGCACGTAATTGATACGTTCTTGTACGCATGTGTGCATTCCAATCTCCATTCTTTCCTTCTTCTTCTGACTTCCAATGAGAGAAGTCGCATTTTATATCAGACATGTAAACAAATGAGATTTTATTGTTTTTGTACCGAAATAAATATTTTAATTAAACGTTTAAACTGCGGTTTTATTTCTAATGCCTGAATTCTGGGAGAACGATCTATTTCGCCTCTGTGAGATTTATTCTCACGTCGTCACGTTGCTTCTGGTTCTCATGCGCATGCGCGCACACGATACTTCTGCGCATGTGCAGAAGTGTTCCGGGTGGGTGGGCGGAGCCTCCCGCCACCGGCACTTCCGGTTCGCAGAACCGGGAGCAACCCACCGCTTCAGGTAGTCCTCAACTTATCACCACAATTGTGCCCAAAATTTATGTTGTTAAGCAAAACAACATAAGTGAGTTATGCCACATTTTATGATTTTTCTTGTCACAGTTGTTAAGTGAATCACTACAGTTGTTAATAATCTGGTTGTTAAGTGAATCTGGCTTCCCCATTGACTCTGCTTGTCAGATGGTCACAAAAGGTGATCACATGACCTTGGGACTCTGCAACCGTTTATAAATATGAGCCAAATGGCAAGCATCTGAATTTTGATCAGGTGAACACGGGGATGCTACAATGATCATAAGTGTGAAAAATGGTTGTAAGTCACTTTTTTTCAGTGCTGTTATAACTGAATGGTTGCAAGTTGAGGACTACCTATATTTTCCATAGGACAGACTGCCAACACAATTCTAAAAAAACCAAACACCATCACTTAAAAATCATTCTCAAGCAATAACGCTATATAGACCAGATATCATTTGATGACAGAAGACAAATAATGGAAGGAATGTTTATCTGGCTTCTTGTACCAATTGGCAATTAGAGTTGAAAGTCAAAAAACATCTCAGAAGAAAGCCAGTGGTGAACCATCTCTGCATTTTTATTGAGCAAAACAGCCCCTTGTGTGTCCACATAATCACCCAGAATCAAACTTAATCCAAAGGAAACTTTACCTTTATAAATTGACAAAAGGTAATAGAGGAATTAAGTAGGGAATGTGAATTTATGGAGCAAAGGAGTTTTCCCTCAAGGTCATCTTGCATAAAATGTTGACTTACGGCGACTTTAGAGAGGAGTAGCTATAAAAACAAAGAAACAGGAACAGCAGACAGAGAAGATGTCAGGTAGATTATTAGTTTGACAGACTCAGGAGACTTAAATGCAGGTGCAGCCTAGCAGGAGCAGATTAAATGAATGCTGACAGTCAGGCAAGACGCCCAAAGTGTAAACAGGAGAAAATTCCCAAGAGATTTTTTTTTTTGAGCCTACGCATTTGGTGCAGAAATTGCCAAAGGTAACCTGGATGTAAGAAAATGTTTAATAAGATGCACCGGTGATACGATAGATCACTGTTAATTTTTAATGGCCTCTTGTCAAATATCTTCTTCATCTCACTTATTTTCTCAAGGATTTTATGGAACTTTTTGATAGCATTTGTGTGTAGCACTGATTTAATGTTTGTGCTGAAGTGAAATGTTTGCTACCTTTGCATTAGTTCTGAGAAAGCATACAAGTTAATAGATGATGATGATGATGATAGATATAGATAGATAGATGATAGATGATGATGATGATAGATAGATAGATAGATAGATAGATAGATAGATAGATAGATAGATAGATAGATAGATAGATAGATAGATAGATAGATAGATAGATAAACAGATAGGTGATAGATGCTGGCTCAATGCCCTTGAAACAGAGATGGGAACCATCCCCTAAAGTCGGCAACGATTAAAGGAGTAAAATTTGCAGGGACTCTATTAATTTTTACTTTGGTTTGTATATGTCAGATGGAAAAGAATTCTGATAGACTTCATAGAATAGGTCCATAGATATAGTGGAGTATTCACAGACATTATTTGGGAGTGGAGGAAGGCACCAACTTAATCTGTTATAAAATACGAATTAATACAAACAACATAAGTTTTTTAAAAATATATTATTTTCCATTTTAAAACATTTCAGAGCTCAACAATACCCCCCCTTTTTTTAGATAGAAAAAACAAACAAATGTTGATGAATATAGGGTATTTTGCTCTATAAGAGCCTTGGTGGCGCAGTGGTTAGAATGCAGTATTGCAGGCAAATTCTGCCGACAACCTGGAGTTTGATCCTGATGGGGCTCAAGGTGGACTCAGCCTTTCATCTTTCCAAGGTCCATAAAATGAGGACCCAGATTGTTGGGAGAAATATGAAAATAATGCTTATATTGTAAACCGCCCAGAGAGTGCTGTAAAGCATATGGAGTGGTATATAGGCCTGTGTCCTCCTAGATCCACAGCTAAAATTGGAGCAACATCTTTCAGCTGTGGCTAGGGGGACCTTTGCACAAGTACGTCTGGTGCACCAATTGCGACCCTACTTGGAGAAGGAGGCACTTCTCACAGTCACTCACGCCCTTATCACCTCCCGGCTGGATTACTGCAACGCGCTCTACATGGGGCTACCTTTGAAGAGTGTCCGGCGACTGCAATTGGTGCAAAATGCAGCTGCGCGAGCTGTGGTGGGTGTACCTAGATACACCCACGTAACACCTATCCTCCGCCAGCTGCATTGGCTGCCCATTAGTCTCCGGATCCAATTTAAGGTGTTGGTTTTAACCTTTAAAGCCCTACATGGCTCAGGGCCGGGTTACCTTCGGGACCGCATCCTGCCGCATACCTCCCTACGACTGGTTAGGGCCCACAGAGTTGGTCTCCTCCAGGTCCCATCGACCAAGCAATGCCGGTTGGTGGGGCCGAGAGGGAGAGCCTTCTCTGTGGGAGCTCCCTCCCTTTGGAACCAGCTTCCTCCAGAGATCAGGACCATCCCCACCCTGCTGGCCTTCCGTAAAGCAATAAAAACTTGGCTCTTCCGGCAGGCGGGGTGAAAGTGAGACCAACTAGACCAGATATGGGTCTCCCCCCTTGGTTATGAATGTTAGATGTTCTTTTTAATTTTTGTAGCTTTTAAATTGTTGTGTCTTTTTATATTGGAAAATGGATTGACATGTTGTGAGCCGCCCAGAGTCCCCTGGGAGTTGGGCGGCATATAAATCCATTTAAATAAATAAATAAATAAATAAATAAGTGCTATTGCTATATTGGAGCTCTTAGGAGAACAATGAATGAGCAATGCAGATAGCCTCCTGCACAATCAGTATAGGAAAATTTCCCATAATGAAGTGTTCAAAAGGTATTTTCCTGACCAAATCATACAGATTGGAATAGTTGCTAATTATTCTTGCAGTCTCAGGGAACCGTTAACTGCTGACAGAACAGAGTTTTTGCAAACTAATTTACCTAATCCCATCAGAGCATGTTGTTTTTCACAAACCAGACATTGCGCCAGGAGAGGTACAAGTCAAGATCAAGGGGCTAAATTATAATGAAGAGCCCAGCAAGGATGAGTTTCCTGCTGAGTTTATTAATTTTTTTAAATGTACGTCCAGCCATGTTCTGTATTTCTGCAGGGGTGCAATGAGGAAGAATGCAGAGATCAAAGGGTTTTGAAATGATAACATCACAAGGCCAGACTCCTTGCAGCAAACACAGGTCTGCATACATCATGGCTGAATAGTAAAAAAAACCAACACTCTATGAAGACATCCAGGGGCGGGTTCCTAATTTTTTTAATACCACTCTGTGGGCGTGGCTTATTTTGTCGGTGTGGCTTGCCAGCCAAGTGACCGGGTGGGCGTGGCTTCTCGGACTGCTGAAGGGAGGGGAACTGTGATAGATCCTGCCGCCCATTCCCCCTCCCCTCAGCAGCTCGAGAAGCCTCAAACGTGCGAAAATGCCTAGGATCATTACCGCGCGTTCGTGGCTTCTCGGACTGCTGAAGGGAGGGGAATGGAGATAGCTCCTGGCGCCTGTTCTTTCAGCATCTCACGCGCTCCCTCAGCCATCCTCCCCTGCTTGGACTCACTGTGGGAGGCAGCGCATGTGCAGTGCCGGAAGCTCGGCTTCTGGGCATGCGCAGAAGAATTTTTTTAAAAAAAATTAAACTTTTTTTTAAAAATGGCAGCGCCCAGGCACCGGCAACCGACTGCACCGGTACTGTGACGTCACCAGCGGGCCGCTACCGGTGATATAGAGTGGACCGCACTGGTAGGAACCCACCACTGAAGACATCTATATAAATAAAAATGTAACTGTTCGTTTGGGAATGATCTAAGATCTTCGAAAGTACTTCACCGATTGCTTTGAAATTTTGACACAACGTTGCATTCGAATGCGAGACCATTTTTATATACCTATATTATATAGATGTCACACCTGTGACAGGTAAAAACATGATTTTCTTGAAAAACATGTAAAACATGATTTTGTTGAAAACCAGTGCCCTCTGCTGGACAAATGTTTCTGAGCCAAGCTGAGGGAAATCTATATAAATAGATCTATATAAATAGGAGAGGGCAGGGATAATGGGCATGGGAGCAGGGGGAAGAAAGGCCCCTCTCAATGGTTCCCTGTCTGAGGCAGATGGTGCCCCCTGGTGGATTTGGGGAAAGTGTCAGGATTGTAGAAAGGGCGGGAAACAGGAGCGCATGGGAGGGGGAAGGGAGAGGGCAGGGATGATGGGCATTCGAGTAGGGGGAAGAAAGGCCCCTCTCAATGGTTCTCTGTCTGAGACAGATGGCGCCCCCTGGTGGATTTGGGGAAAGTGTCAGGATCGTAGAAAGGGCGGGAAAGAGGAAAGCATGGGAAGGGGAAGGGAGAGGGCAGGGATGATGGGCATGGGAGTAGGGGGAAGAAAGGCCCCTCCCACTGGCTCCCTGTCAGACAAACACATTGACATCAACCCACAAGCATTGTGAAATTAAACATATTACAAACATGAACTTTCTCTTTTCTTTCTTTTCCATTTAACCAGACTGACCCACAGCAACGCGTGGCCGGGTACGCTAGTGATAACATAAATATTTACATTTTGATGAATTATGCCTGCTTACATACATACTTGGGTTATTTGATAAATGATAATTATCAGTGGTGGGATTCAATTTTTTTACTACTGTTCTGTGGGCGTGGCTTGGTGGGCGTGGCTTGGTGGGCGTGGCAGGGGAAGGATACTGTAAAATCTCCATTCCCTCCCAACTCCAAGGGAAGGTTACAGCAAAATCCCCATTTCCTCCCAATCAGCAGAGACTTGGGAGGCAGAGAATAGTTGGGGGGTGGGGCCAGTCAGAGGTGGTATTTGCTGGTTCTCCGAACTACTCAAAATTTCCGCTACCGGTTCTCCAGAACTGGTCAGAACCTGCTGAATACCACCTCTGATGATAATTCTGGGGTTTATTATTGTGAGAATAAAAATGAAGACTGCCTCTATGTACAGGTAGTCCTTGGCTTACAATCACAATTGAACCCAAAATTTCTGTTGTTAAGTGAGATATTTGTTTTGCCTAATTTTACGACCTTTCTTGCCACCGTTGTTAAGTGAATCACTGCTGGCTTCTCCATGGACTTTGCTCGTCAGAAGGTCACAAAAGGTGATCACATGACCCCCGGGACACTGCAACCATCTTGAATACATGCCACTTGCCAAGCATCTGAATTTTGATCATGTGACAGTGGGGATGCCTCAAAGGTCGTTAACTGTGAAAAATGATCCTAAGTCACTTTTTTCAGTGCTTCTGTAACTTTGAATAGTCACTCAATGAACTGTTGTAAGTCGAGGACTACCTGTATTCTGCTTATAGAAAAGGAAGGCTATAAAAGGGAATAAATAAACAGTTATAAATCACGGACAATACTCATTCTGGCTAGAAATTATAACACATCTGGAAGGCACCAGAACAGGGGAGATTAACATACAGTATATCTTAAGGGATAATAATAATAATAATAATAATAATAATAATAATAATAATAATAATAATAATAATAATAATAATAATAATAATAATAATAATAATAATAATAATAATAATAATAATAATAATAATAATAATAATAATAATAATAATAATAATAACAACCTTCAAATTACTCACTGGGATAATTGCAGATAACATAATGGATTATTTGGAAACAAATAACATCTTGCCAGTAGAGCAAAAAGGCAACAAAAGAAGGAGCAGGGGCACAAAAGATCAGCTCCTAATTGACAAAATGATACTAGAAAACTGTAAGAACAGAAAAACGAACTTGAATATGGTCTGGATTGATTACAAAAAGGTGTACGACTCACTACCACACAGCTGGATCATCAAATGCTTAGAAACTATTGGCATCAGCAAAAATATTACATTATTCACTGAAAAAGCGATGAAACAATGGAGAACTGAGTTGGCAGTAGGGAATGAGAACTATGGAATGGTTAATATCAAGAGAGGAATTTTTCAGGGAGATTCACTTTCACCCCTCCTCTTCATCATCACAATGATCCCACTATCAGTAATCTTAAAAAAAATGAAACTTGGATACCAAATAGCCAGAGACACCGAAAAAATTTCACATTTATTGTATATGGATGATTTGAAACTGTATGGAAAGTCAGAAATAGAAATCCAATCACTGACCAACACAGTCATAATATTCAGCACAGATATCTCAATGCAGTTTGGCATGGAAAAATGTGCCACTGTATCTATGAAAAGGGGCAAAATCACTACATGTGACGGAATTGAAATGCCCAATGGCCAATTAATTAAATGCAATCAAAATGAAGCCTATAAATATTTGGGCATTCTGCAGTTGGATAACATCAGACATGGAGAAGTGAAAACTATCATTAGAAGAGAGTACACCAACAGAGTTAAGAAAAATTTGAAATCTAAATTAAATGGTGGAAACACCATCAAGGCCATGAATACCTGGGCAATACCAGTCATAAGATACACGGCTGGTATAATTAACTGGACACAAGCTGATTTGGACATTTTGGACCAAAACACCAGAAAACTAATGACAATGAACTACAGTTTACATCCACGTAGTGACACTGATAGACTTTACCTGCCCAGAAAATCAGGTGGCAGAGGACTACTACAAGTAAAGCAAACAGTTGAAGAAGAAAAGCATGCATTGGCGGATTATTCAAAAGAAAGTCAAGAACATCTATTAATTGAAGTAAAGAACAAAAATCTACTGAAGGTCCAACAGACGAAACAAGAATGCAGAAAAAATGTGATAAAATCAAGAATGGAGAGTTGGCAAAATAAAGCATTACATGGCCAATTTCTGGAAAAAATAAAAGACAAAGTGGACAGTGAAAAAACTTGGTTATGGTTAACATCTGGTACTTTAAAGAAAGAAACAGAATCATTGATCCTGGCCGCACAAGAACGGGCAATTCGTACAAATGCCATAAAGGCCAAAATTGATAAATCTTCAAATGATGCTAAATGCAGATTATGCAAGGAAGCTGATGAAACTGTAGCCCATGTGCTCAGCTGCTGCAAGAAAATCGCGCAGACTGATTACAAATTACGACACAACTCTGTTGCACAAATGATCCACTGGAATTTATGCAAAAATTATAACATCCATACTGCTACAAACTGGTGGGAACACAAGCCTGAAAAAGTCACTGAAAATCAGATGGTCAAGATCTTGTGGGATTTTCGTATACAAACAGACAAGGTACTGGCGCATAATACACCAGACATCACGCTGGTCAAGAAAAACAAGGTGACTATCATTGACATTGCAATACCCAGGGGATAGCAAGGTCGATGAAAAGGAACACGAAAAAAATCGCAAAATACCAGGACTTAAAAATTGAAATCCAACGATTATGGCACAAACCAGCAGTGGTAATTCCAGTAGTGATTGGAACACTGGGTGCTATCCCCAAAGCACTGGAATTACATTTAAAACAGCTCAAAATTGACAAAATCACCATCAGTCAAATGCAGAAAGCCGCACTGCTCGGTTCCGCACATATACTTCGAAAATACATTACGATGTCCTAGGCCCCTGGGTGGGGCTCGACTAGTAATCAATGCCAAATCCGGCGAAACAACTGGCCGCTGTGATACAATTGTATAATAATAATAATAATAATAATAATAATAATAATAATAATAATAATAATAATAATAATAATAATAATAATAATAATAATAATAATAATAATAATAATAATAATAATAACAACAACAACAACAACAACAACAACAACAACAGAGTTGGAAGGGACCTTGGAGGTCTTCTAGTCCAACCCCCTGCTTAGGCAGGAAACCCTACACCACTTCAGACAAATGGTTATCCAACACCTTCTTAAAAACTTCCAGTGTTGGAGCATTCACAACTTCTGGAGGCAAGCCGTTCCATGGATTATTTGTTCTAACTGTCAGGAAATTTCTCCTTAGTTCTAAGTTGCTTCTCTCCTTGTTTAGTTTTCACCCATTGCTTCTTGTTCTACCCTCAGGAGCTTTGGAGAATAGTTTGACTCCCTCTTCTTTGTGGCAACCCCTGAGATATCGGAACACTGCTATCATGACTCCCCTAGTCTTTCTTTTCATTAAACTAGACAAACCCAGTTCCTGCAACCGTTCTTTATATGTTTTAGCCTCCAGTCCCCTAATGCTCTTTGTTGGTCTTCTCTGCACTCTTTCTAGAGTCTCAACATCCCTTTTACATAGTATTTACATAGTATTCCTACATGTCAGGAATCTTCTTTGGTATCCGTATATCTGTACATCAGTTTAGTATCTGTATATGTGTATAAACCAGATGTTTAGTATCCGTATGTGTTTTAATCAGATGTTAAAAATAGCACAGTCACACACACATACACATGCACATGCACATGCACATGCACACATAAATACATATCCAAATAGATATCTGTGAATAAAGCCACATGTTAAAAATAACATGGACAATGCTGATATATTCTACACTACTGTACAGCACAGACATAGCAGATAAATCCCACCTTCTCTTTTTCTATACCTTAACAGTATTTCTTATCATTAATATAAGCTTCTTCCAATACAGCTTGCCAGAAAAAAAACTTTTCTGTGTAATATATAAAACCATAGAAATAACAGATCAGAAGATTTGTCCAATTACATTCACTGGTTTGCAAAGTCTTTAACTACTTTCACATCACCTTGAATTATTTAATCTGAAGATTGCAGAAGTAAACCTATATCATCCTGTAGGCAATGACATGCTATAAATTAAATGATGGCAGCTTCCCTTGAATGCATGGTTGGTTTCACTTTGTGACAGTCACAGTATGATTTTTTGAGTCACATTGTCCATCCGTCCATCCATCCATCCATCCATCCATCCATCCATCCATCCATCCATCCATCCATCCATCCATCCATCCATCCACTATATGACCAATCTATCCCAAAGGAGCTATTGTCCACGTCATATGGAATATTCTAGCAATTTATTATGAACTCCTCACATATGACATTTCTGGATCTGTAATATTTAGCTCACAGGTTCTTCTCCAGATTTTAATATCATTAAATAGAAAAACTATAGCTATAGAAAAACTCCTCTTCAACATCTCCATCTGTTTCCAAACCTAATCCGGATATTGCATTAGCCTTTGAGAAAATTACATTTCCCTAGTCTACTGTACTAGATTCATTTATTTCCTTGTTCTTACTCACTACAGCTGTCAGAGTGTTAGTTGCACCAGTTATGTAAGTAAGAATTTAGAGGATTACCAGTTAAAATAATCTACCTAGTTCATCAGACTCAGATTATAGAATCTTCTTTGTTTGTCCATCAATCCCTTTCAATGTGAGAGTGCAGCTTGTCTACCATGCATCCATCTACTGTATCATTATTCTTTAGTGGTTTATTGCTGTTATCTTGGGATCCTTGAAATATGGGTGGCTATAAGGAAAACACAAGCCTTGAATGGCCACAGAGAGGTCACAAGTTAAATTGTCCTTAGTAAACATCATAATCAAAATTTCTGGTTCTTTCCATTGTCTATTTGAGTTGTTAATATAGTATGCAGTGTCAATGAGGGATAGATCCATAAACCACTGGTTCCCTCTACATAGGTGGGGATTCATGTTTTCCATTGAAACCTCATAAACACCAAATAATATATGCCAGCATATATTATGCACCCTAAAATGTATGGAGTTAACATTTTCAAGGCCTGGCAATCACCCCTCCATTCACTTCTCATTAATGAAAGAGAATGGTACCATGGCAACCTCACCCCATTCCTAAGAGGTCAGTAAGGGGCGTGCATAAGCGCACAATCGTGCCTACCGTTCCTGTCCTATGTACCCATATAATCATACCTCTTTTACTCTTATTCATGCTTGTAATATTACATATATATTCAATCATGTTTTACTGTTTGTACTTTGCTTATAATCATATATGCTTGACAAATAAACAAATACAAATACAAATACAAACTTGATTGTCTTTATGTCTTTCCCCCTGAGGAAAAGATTTGAGCTACAGGTTTGTGTCAGTGGGAAGTATTTGGGCCCTACCTTTTGTCTAAAGTGACCAGATATTTTTTTTTTTAAGCGGGACATTTTTTTTAAAGGGGGGGGGGCGGGGCCGCCTGGACGCCGCCATTTGAGTTTTGCGCATGCGCAGAACGCTGCGCATGCGCAGAGGGAAAAAGTCAAGAGCTGAGTACGGGGCACAGGGCGGGGCAGGCAGGACGGGGCGCCGGGTTGCAGGCCGGCAGCGGCGGAGGGTCGCTTGAACTCGCTTCCCGCCGCGGACCGCGTTCATGCGCGGCGGCGGCGACAGCAGCAAGCCGGGAGCACTCACCCGGAATTGGAGTCAGTGAGCAGCCGGGCATCGGGGCTCTTCCCCCGCCTTCTCCATCCTCCAGGGTCGCCACTGTGGGGGTTCCGTCTCTCCGGTGGTGCCTGCGTTGGAAGGGAAGGGGGGGAAAGGCGGCCTGCGGGGCTTGGCACGGCTGGGAGTTGCGAGGCGGCGTAGCAACCGGGCTGTTCCTCCGGGTGTGCTAAAGTGCTTGAGTTTTTTCTCTCTCACACACACATGCACAACCTTCCAACGACCGGGAAGTCGTGCTGGGAGATCCAGTCTGACCCGGTCGTTGGAAGGTTGTGTATGTGTGTGTGTGTGAGAGAAAAAACTCAAGCACTTTAGCACACCCGGAGGAACAGCCCGGTTGCTACGCCGCCTCGCAACTCCCAGCCGTGCCAAGCCCCGCAGGCTGCCTTTCCCCCCCTTCCCTTCCAACGCAGGCACCACTGGAGAGACGGAACCCCCGCAGAGGCGACCCTGGAGGATGGAGAAGGCGGGGGAAGAGCCCCGATGCCCAGCTGCTCGCTGACTCCAATTCCGGGCGAGCGCTCCCGGCTTGCTGCTGTCGCCGCCGCCGCTGCCGCTCACCCTTCAACAGCCAATCAGCGTGGGGCGCCGACAGCAGCGACGTCATCTCTCCGCGCCCGCCTTGCAGAGAGAAAGGCATGGGTCGGTGTTTTAAGGTGACCAGACGTCCCGATTTTGAGAGGGCCTGCTGCTGCTGCTGCTGCTGCCCCTGCAGCTGGGCCCAACCTCGCCGTCCTCGAGTGCCTGCAGGCCGATTTTTGGAAAGAATGCCCTAGTCGTGCATTCTTTTAAAAAATTGGGACTTTTTAGAGGACGGGCGGGACGCGGGACAAAGCATTAAAAAGCGGGTCTGTCCCGCCAAAATCGGGACGTCTGGTCACCTTACTTTTGTCCCATAACAATGAAAGATAGCAGCAAAGTTTAGTTCTTCCTCTGAGGGCTAGAAGGTGGGCCTGGAGAGATAGCAAGACTTTAAACTGCTTCTTTCCTTTGTAAGTTTTGTGGTGGAGTAAGTTAAGCCAGTGGAACAGCTTGCCTTCAGAATTTGTGGGTGCTCCATCACTGGAGGCATTTAAGACTGGGCGGTCATTTGTCTGAAATGGTATAAGGTCTCCTGCTTGAGCAGGGGGTTGGACTAAAAGACCTCCAAGTTCCCTTCCAATTCTGATGATAATAATGATGATGTCAGGGTTCCAAATAGCATCCAAAATTAAATCAGAGTCTGAGACAAAGTATTCCTCAAAGTTCCAATTTATTAGCAGAGCCATGTTGGCACATCTGTGAGAAACCCGAATCGGAAGTCCTTGGGGTTTCTCCACCCAGTTGAAAGTTCAAGCCCTTGTCCCCACTCCCCCAAGTCCATCACGTTGACGAATCTCCAACTGCCAACTTGGCAGGATCCACCCATCTCCTTCCGTGCAGGTGCAGGAATGCGAAGACAAAAGATGACCTTGACTATCTAGAAAGAATTTGTTATGGCTACATACATACAGCTCTCATGCAATTCCCCCTCCCAGCTTCCCACAGTAAAGAATGCACATTAAAAGACTATAAAGTGTGGCAGGCCAAAGACCCCAACTAAAATGGCTTCGGCCTGACAGATGATCTATGTTGATTCAGTTGACTGAAGTTTTAACTTCTGGAGATAAAGCATTCGACTTTTTTTAATAATACCATTTTAGTTAATGAGGTTTGCTGTGGACAGTTGGAGATGTTCGCATTTTATGTTTTGGGGAAAGGCATATGTTTGGAAATATATCCGAAAGCAATCAACCCCCATGAACCTTATGGTTTCCCCTTCTAAAGCATTGTACAATACCATAAATATTGAGAATGAGTAAGTCTTTCTCTTTCTCATTGTTAACTTACTGTAAGTAATAGCTGAAATTCCCACTTAATGTACAGATGTGCTTGAGGGATTGCTGCAACGAGACCAGCTTAATGTTAAATATATCTAGTCTGGAGAGCCAGTTTGATGTTGTAATTAAAATGTCAAGCTAGAAACTGGGAAACATGGCTTTTAATCTTGCCTTAAACATGAAGCCAGCTGAGTGATCTTGGGCCAGCCACTGTCTTTCAGCCCTAGGAAGCAGACAGTGGCAAACCACTTCTGAAATCTTGCCGAAAAAACCCCACAGAGACAGTACCAGCAGTCACTAGCAGTCAACTCCAACTCGGTCTGATATGCAAACACACACACACAAACTAGATTTCCACCGTCTTCCTTATATGCTGTTATAACTATGTTTTCTCTTTCAAAATTAGCTGATGTTTATCTGAATGAAGCTTTTTTACAACATTCCTCCATTGGCTCTTGTGTGTTCCTTTCCATCTTGCCTTTACACTGACCCTGCTGTGGAGGCATTAAAAAGCCAAGCCTCATGATGACTAGAGTGCTGATTTTACTCAGGGGTTTCCCAACCAGCCCCCCCTTTTTGAGACAGGGGGAGGTGCTTTCATCTTCCTCTTCTTTTTTTTTTTAGTATCTTCAAGTCAGTGTTGATTGGACAAGTCCTTGCAGTTTCCTTGACAAGATTTTTCAGCAGTGGCATGCCCTTGCCTCAATCTAAGGGCTGAGAGAGACTGACTGGCCCAGGCCACCAGCTGGCTTCATGCATCAAGTTGGGAATAGAACTCACAATCCCCTGATTTTTAACCTGGTGTCACATTCTCACATTCTTCTCCTCCCTTTACAATTTCCCTTGGCAACATTATTGCTCATTTCTGGGTGGCTAATTGCTCTTTGGAAAGCAATCTGAGGGATTATTACAGAATCAACCTGAGAGGCAACCATGTATAGAATGACTGGTAAGAGCAGCAAGCAGCTTTCAACAGGGGCTGTGGGCAGAAAGTTGGGAGAATAGTAACGTCTGAGCCCTTTGTCCTCTGTACATCTGTTTTGCTTTGCTGCCTGGGGCAACAATACATTCCACCCAAGGGTAGGAGCTTGGATTTCTTTCTCTTCCTCAGTTATCAGTTTTGACTATAATAATAATATGACTAGTGTCTAATCATTCCTGCTTTTTCTGTTTTGAAGTCCTCAAGATTATCTTAAAAACACTTGCAGTGCCATTTGGCTACCATTTGCTTTGTTAATTCTTCTCTTCTGTCCACACATCAGCTTCTCCTAAACAGGCCATTTTATGCTGCTTCTATAAGAGAAGCAGTGGGAAAACATGGGGGCGGAGTTAAAAGAGGGATCGGCCTAGAATCCCGATATAGCCACAAGTGAATGAAGTCCACTCCCCCCCCCTTAATTTGGTTGATCCTTATCTAACTCCAAGAAGGTGCTAACTGTTAGTTGTGAAAATTCACGTGCATAGGCATGGTTAGCAATAAATCAGTTTAATTGGCTCTTCCTGTGTGGATGTGATCTTCTGCACGGACAGGTTCATAATTTAGCTTTATAATCTACATTACATGCTAGCATCTGTTCAAATGGATTCTCATCTATGAAAGTTCCTACTCTTAGTATAAAACCACTTTCCTCTATCGTGATGCCCATCATCTCTAAGGACCAGTTGGATTAGTCTGAACTGCTGAAAAGATGGAGTTTTGTTTGCTAAAATCAGTAACCACAGACGATCACAACTCTGAGCTTGATTGGCATATGAAATTTTCTATATATTTCTGGTAACAGTAGTTCTACATAGAGCAAAATATATTTTAAAAAATATAAGGTAAAAGAAAGCAATGACAGCATTTTTTCTGTTCCTTTTGCCTCTTTGTGGTGATGAAGATGGTGTTTCTATTTGAGCAGCTGCTAAATCTTGTGAATTATAGCTGAAAACAGTGCTCAAAATGGAAATTGAACCTGAATAGGACCCCTTACTTATATGGTGTGCCATTCTACCCAGCATTCATTTCCATTTCATTCGTATGTTTTTGTGGGTTAGATTTGGCATGTCTAATATATTGTAAACGCTAAAGGATAAGTATTTTCCTCGCTGTTTTATTAATGACCAATTGGGTTTGTACCCCCAAGGCCTACTTTTTAGCATAATACTTTCACATATGCATACTCCATACCTAAATGGAATAAATTTATGAAAATGGTTTAATTAATTCTCATCATGAACTAGAACAAAACAAAACAAAACAAAATAGGTAAAGGGTTGTGGTGCATATTAATATCTTTTATCAGAATGTAAGCTGCCCAGAGTTGCATGACTGTGAGATGGGTGGCATATAAACTTAATAAATAAATAAATAAAAAAATAAATAAAAAAATAAATAAATAAATAAATAAATAAATAAATGAATGAATGAATGAATGAATGAATGAATGAATGAATGAATAAATAAATAAATAAATAAATAAATAAATAAATAAATAAATAAATGCTAGATATTTTCTTGATGTTTATTTTTTCATATAAAATTACTATTTTGGGTTTTTTTAAAAAAATAAATTTTATTTATTTTCTATTAATTACATTCCTTAGTGCTTAATAAACATCGTGTTGTCTGGGTATTTGATTTGCTTAACAATACAAATGCCATTCTTACTCTCCACCCCTTTTTTTTCCAACCGCTGGTAAAATAAGTTCCAAGTCTGATAATATTCTGTGTCTTCTTTCTGTTTGATTTTCAATGTAAGTCTGTCCATTTCTACACAGTCTAGTATCTTCTTAATTATCCCTTCATCTTGAGGTGTTTCTTCATCTTTCCAATATTGTGTGAAGATAATCATCGCTGCTGTTAAAACATGTAATAGTAAATACATACTTTTATCAATTTTTTCTGATATCATCATCCCTAATAAAAACAGTTCAGGTTTAAAATTTACATGTTTCCCTATTATCTTTTCTAGCCATCTATGTATTTTTGCCCAATTTGTTTTTGTTTTTGTTTTAGCACAAGTCCACCATATATGATAAAATATGCCTGTCTTTTGATTACATATCCAACATTTGCTAGACATATTTTTAAATGTTTTAGCTAACCTAGCAAATAAATGCCATCTATAAAACATTTTATATAAATTTTCCTTATAAGAAGTTGCCATTGTTTATCCTATAGCTCCTTTCCCATAAGGTTTGCCATTTCTCTAATTCTATATTATAGCCAAAGTTCCCCCCCCCCATTGTACCATTGTGTCTTTTATTTGTTCATCCTCCATTTTTAAATTTAGCAAAAAAAATTATCATTTTGGACAGTACAGGTAGTCCTCCAGTTATGACTGTAATTGAGCCTGGCAATTATGGTCATAAGTCGTGACTGTTGTAAAGTGGGTCACCATTTGTTTGGTTCTGATTTTATGCCTTTTTTCCACGGAGGTTGTTAAGCACATATGGTGGTTGTTAAGTGAACCCTGTTGTTAAGCAAACCCATTGTTCGCTATGGGGCGGTTTTTGCTGGAAACCAGAAGTGAATACTAGTTTTTGGCAAAACTGTCATAAATTGCAATCACAGCACCACAGGACACTGCAAACAGCTGTTGCCGAGCACCCAAAATGTGGTCATGTGACTGCAGTGGTAAGGGTGACATCACACATTCTAAACTGAGTTGTAAGTAGCTTTTGGAGGGGGGCGGGTCCATTATAACTTCAAATGGTTGCTAAGCGACCAGTAATAAGTTGAGGACCAGCTGAAAAATAATTTTTCATGCATATTGTCCTTCTCCTACTTTTCAAGCCACATAGAGTCATTATTGGCTCGGGAGTTCTTGGCTTCCATGACGGCCATGGACCTAACCCAGTTAGTTCATGGCCCTACACATGAGGGAGGACACACTCTAGACTTGATTTTTGTCTCTGGCCAGTGGTTGAATGGTCTTGATATAGGGGATGTAGTCATTAAACCCTTGTCATGGTCAGATCACTCACTCCTTCACCTAGACCTCCATACCGCTTCCCCACGCCGCAGGGAGGCGGAACCAGTTAGATGGGTCCGCCCCAGGCGCCTGATGGACCCGGACAGGTTCCAGACGGAGCTTGGGCCACTTCCTGATGATCTAGCCCTCAACTCGGCCGAGGACCTGGTTGCCGCCTGGGACAGGGCGGCCGGTGGGGCCTTGGACCGAGTTGTGCCTTTGCGGCCTCTGACTCGGCTCCGATCCCGCTCGGCTCCCTGGTTTACTGAGGAGCTGAGGGAGATGAAGCGCCGGAAAAGACGCCTAGAGAGTGGTTGGAGGGCCAGGCTCTCTGAATCTGATCGAACACTGGTAAGGTCGCATATTAAGACCTACCTAGTGGCGATAAAAGCGGAGAAATCGAAGTATTTTTCCGCTCTTATCGCATCATCAGAGAATCGTCCAACAGCCCTGTTCAGGGTGACCCGTTCCTTACTCCATCAAGAAGCGCGGGAGGATCCCCTGGAAGGCAGGGCTGAGGACTTTGGACGATATCTACATGACAAAATCGCTCAGATTCAGGGGGAACTGGACTCCAACTGGGTGGATACGGACGCGGTGACAGGGAATAGTCTTGAGAACGTTATTTGGGAAGAGTTTGACTCGGTGACCCCTGAGGATGTGGACAAGATTCTGGGGAGGCTCAGTGCAGCCACATGTTTATTGGACCCGTGTCCCTCCTGGTTAGTGCTGGCTACCCGGGAGGTTACACGAGGCTGGCTCCAGGGAATTATTAACGCCTCTTTGGGGGAGGGTTACTTCCCCACGGCTTTGAAAGAAGCGGTGGTGAGGCCTCTCCTCAAGAAGCCCTCCCTGGACCCAGCAATTTTAGCTAACTATCGCCCTGTCTCCAACCTTCGCTTCGTGGCGAAGGTTGTTGAGAGTGTGGTCGCACGACAGTTTCCCCAGTACTTGGAGGAATCATCATACCTAGATCCGTTCCAGTCGGGTTTCAGGGCCGGGCACAGCACGGAAACGGCATTGGTCGCATTGGTTGATGATCTCTGGAGGGCTCGGGACAGGGGTTGTTCCTCTGTCCTGGTCCTATTAGACCTCTCAGCGGCTTTTGATACCATCGACCATGGTATCATGCTGCACCGGCTGGAAGAGTTAGGGATAGGGGGCACCGTTTTTCGTTGGTTCTCCTCCTTTCTCTCCAACCGGTCGCAGTTTCTATTGGCAGGGGGGCAGAGGTCGTCCTCGAGGCCTCTTACATATGGAGTGCCCCAGGGGTCGATTATCTCGCCCCTTCTGTTCAACATCTATGTGAAGCCGCTGGGTGAGATCATCCGTGGCTTTGGGGTGAAGCACCATCAGTACGCTGATGATACACAGCTGTACATTTCCACCCCAGGCCACCCCAATGATGCCCTTGAAGTGATGTCCCGGTGCCTGGAAGCTGTGCGGATCTGGATGGGGAGAAACCGACTCAGGCTCAACCCTTCCAAGACGGAGTGGCTGTGGTTCCCAGCGTCTCGATATAGTCAGATGATTCCATCTCTGACTATCGGGGGCGAGTCTCTAGCCCCCGCTGAAAGGGCTCGCAATCTGGGTGTCCTCCTGGATCCACAGCTGTCCTTAGAGGACCATCTGACAGCTGTGACCAGGGCGGCCTTTTATCAGGTCCGCCTGATACGCCAGTTGCGGCCCTTTCTGGATCGGGATTCCCTGTGCACAGTCACCCATGCCCTGGTCACGTCGCGTCTGGACTACTGTAATGCTCTCTACATGGGGCTCCCCATGAAGAGCACCCGGAGGCTCCAACTGATCCAGAATGCGGCCGCGCGGGTGGTTTTGGGGGCTAATTGGCGCTCCCATATAACACCCCTCCTGCGCGAGCTGCACTGGCTTCCGGTGGTCTACCGGGTGCGCTTCAAGGTGCTTGTTACTACCTTTAAAGCGCTCCATGGCATTGGACCTAGGTATCTCCGAGACCGCCTGCTGCCACAAACTGCCTCCCATCGACCAGTGCGCTCCCACAGAGAGGGCCTCCTCGGGGTGCCTGAAGAGCTGAAGTGGTGCAGTGGTTAAATGCTGCGACTGCAGGCTGACTGCTAGTTCAGTTCAGCTGTTCAAATCTCACTAGGCTCAAGGTTGACTCAGCCTTCCATCCTTCTGAGGTCGGTAAAATGAGGACCCAGATTGTTGGGGGCAATATGCTGAACTCTGTAAACCGCTTAGAGAGGGCTGTAAAGCACTATGAAGCGGTATATAAGTAAAGTGCTATATTGCTATTGCCATCAGCCAAGCAGTGTAGGCTGGTGACGCCCAGGGGGAGGGCCTTCTCTGTGGGAGCACCCACCCTCTGGAATCAGCTCCCTCCAGACTTAAGAACAATTCACGACCTGTCCACCTTCCGCCGTGCCCTCAAGACACATTATTTTTATCAAGCCGGGCTGGCGTGAAAAAGTTTTTGGGGTTTTTAAAAATTTTAAGATTTTACTAAATTTTAATTGTAATAAATTAGGGCCATATTGAATATTTTATTTTAAATGTATTTTAATGTTTTTTACTTGGTTTAAATGTATTTTAATGTTTTTTACTTGGCTGTTCACCGCCCTGAGTCTCCTGGAGAAGGGCGGTATATAAATTTAATAAATAAATAAATAAATAAATAAATTATTCCTTTATATACTACTACAAATGTTTGTTTTTTTCTTAACTGGAGAGGATTTTTTTCCTGCACAATTTGATTCCAGACAGTCATAAATACTGGTCATACCCAAACTGTGATATATATTCCCCATGGAGATGAACTTTTTTTTACCAATTCTGGAAACTTGCTAAGAATTTCATCTTTTAGCCAGCCTTGTAAAACTGTACTACTAATATTTTAGGTCTTTCTACTTAAATTATTTATATTTTCTGTTAACCTCCTTAATGTGGATAGAAAAGCAAAGATATACACTGTATACTGTAATAATAAAGAGAAAAAAATAATTGTAAATGAAATCATTAGGTTTCCAAGCAAGTAGGACAACAGCCACACATCACAGTCAGTTAGGAACTGACAGCATGGTACAAGCAGTTACCACAGCATCTATCATCACTACCACCTCAATATTCAAAATTACAAAAATGTCAAAATCTTGTGAAACTGTCAAAATTGAATGAAGAACCATTGCACAAGATCTTGCAGGATCTCAGTATTCTTGTACAAATTGTCCTGAGATTTTGGGGGACAAGAGGATGATGTCAAAGTAAGCTAGCTTAAGAAAGTCCCAGGTTCTCTGTTTTATGGAGGATACTCGAAGGCTGAAAAGATTTGCAACTCCTACAGCTGTTGTCTTCATGCAACATGTAATCTCAGCCACCATCTTGCTGTTTCATTCTAATTCCAGTCCCAAGTTGATGCTGAATATGACTGGAGGTCTACATCTGAATGTATTAGAAACATTGTACTTCCTCAACAGCATCCTACATATTACAAATAGTTCTAAGATTAAGGGTTATTATTGGATCAGCCTATTTGCCTTGGTTTTGGGGAAGTATTAATTGATCAGCAATCAAGCAGTAAGCAATATTCCAAACAAGGAAATTCCAACCCAGACAAACAATCAGACTGTAGATAACAGCCTAACCAAGGAACTACCAAGAACACTACAATGAACACTGACAGGCAAAGCCGCTTGTATATAAACAGAGATCAAGCTCCCCTCCCTCATAGCACTGATGAACTTACCTGGTTGGGTAATGAAACATCTGCAAGAAAACAGCCAAGCTCAGAGACCACCAAGGACCGTACTTTTCAACTCTGAGCTACAAGTATTCCCTTCTATTTTTTTCCCTGTAGATGCTCCATCACTTGAGGTTTTTAAGAAGATATTGGACAACCATTTGTCTGAAATGGTATACGGCCTCCTTGTGAGCAGGGATTTGGAATAAAAGACCTCCAAGGTCTTTCCAACTTTCTTATTCTGATATTTTTCTTTAATCTTTGACCTCTTCAAGCAACTCGTCATAGGAAGGAGTGGTTCAAGATTTTCTCCTGATGGAAAAAACAGGTTCATTAAACCCATTTTTTTCACTAGCATGTACAATCGTGCCACATATAGTTTTGGAAAATAAATTTTCAATAGTGATTTTTAAGTCTGTTTCTCAGATACCATACTAAGAAAACTTTAGAGCATGCATGACAATCATCTTCAGGTTTGCTGAGGCATGGAGAGAGATGCTGGGAACCCCAACACTGTCTGAGCTGACAATGTTGTCCATTTGTGTTGTTGGGAACTTGAAGGATTTATTCAGTTCAAAACAGTTCTACTTGATTCAGTAATGGCTTTAAAGACTTCATTTAATTCTTATTTTTACAAGCAACAGACCGCCTGGAAGAATCATGTTGCCAAATTGCTTCAGAGTTAACCTCTTGATTTTGGGGAAGCCCAGGGGCTGCAAACATAAGCTTGGAGGAGATAAAATTATTCCACAAGACGGGGTGAATATTTCCTGCATTAGAAAAATAAAAATCATATTCAACCAACAGGACAGTTGTTTCTCTTCAGTAACTGAAGAGGGAAAAAAAATCCTGTAAAATCAAAGATTGCTTACTTCCCATCTTTATGTGGTTTGATTGAAAAGCCACTTCCGATGTCATATCCACAGCATCAAATATAATATTCCCCAATTCAAGGAATGCAAGCAGATCACATTAAGATCATGACTGCGTAGCTTTTTTCTAACAGAAATGGACCTTTCCCACATGAGCAGCTATATAGATTTTGCCTGCAAGGGCTGCAGAAGTTGTGTGCTAGAAAGGAAGGGCCGTATCTTGATGATGGCAAAGGGTGAATTTAGTCATCCCTGTTTTATATATAGCTAAATCTCAGAGAGACCTTTTTTCATACAACTCTCCATCTCATATTATTTACTGGGAGGACCAGGGATTGGTTCATCATTAATGCAGGAAAACGAAAATTACCTGCTATTGATTTCACACATGCAGATGGGAAGGGTTTTTAAAATTTTTATTTTGTGCTGACAATTCTGGCACCAAGCGTGTGTTTCTAGCCATCCATTAACAATCCCCAGATGTCACTGGGAACATTTTTCTTCTTTTTCTGTCCACGCTGAAAAGTATTGCTTTTTTATTTGATGGCTGACAAAGAACAGGAGTAATATTCTTTCTGAGCTTCCCATAATCTTTTAGCCAGATTTCACCAAGAAAGGAAAAGCAAAACATCCGAATGTATTTATTTATGATTCAAATTTATAGGGCACTTCTCATACGAAGTGACTCTGGGTGGGATACGGTAATCAATAATTTAGCTCTGGGACAATGCCTCGGTCCTTTCCCTTCTGGATTTTGTTTATAATATAGTATAATGTAATGTAACGTAACGTAACGTAACATAACGTTACATTACGTAGAGCCGAGGTGGTGCAGTGGTTAAATACAGCACTGCAGGCTACTGCTAGTTCAGCAGTTCAGCTGTTCAAATCTCACCAGGCTCAAGGTTGACTCAGCCTTCCATCCTTCCGAGGTGGGTAAAATGAGGACCCAGATTGTTGGGGGCAATATGCTGAACTCTGTAAACCGCTTAGAGAGGGCTGTAAAGCACTATGAAGTGGTATATAAGTCTAAGTGTTATTGCTATTGCTATTGCTATTGCTATTGCTATTACAATACAATACAATACAATACAATACAATACAATACAATACAATACAATACAATACAATACAATACTATACTATACTCTACTCTACTCTACTCTACTCTACTCTACTCTACTCTACTCTACTCTACTACACTACACTACACTACACTACACTACACTACACTACACTACACTACACTACACTACACTACACTACACTACACTACACTACACTACACTACACTACACTATACTATACTATACTATATTATATTATATTATATTTAGGAGAAACATAGCAAAAGGCCATAAAGTGGATTTCTTCTACGTAAGATGGATCAAAAGAATCTTATTGATAGTTCTTATCCTAGCATGCTTCTTGAACCATTTAGCATTTTCAAGGCTTCTGGAGGTTTTTAGATGAGGTTTGAAAAAGTTGTGCAAATGCCATGGTCATCTTGTTCATCATCATAATTTGATTCTCTTAAAACAGGATGTAAAATCTTAGAAAACTAACACAAATCACGTTGGAGACCTGTACCAAGTCATAAATTTTCCCCATTTAGCTCAAGTATTTCCTCAACCTAGCCTTCTCTTGATGTGTTATGCTAAACCTTCCAGTCAACCAACCAACCAACCAACCAACCAACCAACCAACCAACCAACCAACCAACCAACCAACCAGAATATAGCTGCAGGGGACCATGAAGGTCTTCTAGTTTGACCCCCTGTTCAAACAGGATACCCTATACCAGGGGTAGGCAAAGTTGGCTCTTCTATGACTCGTGGACTTCAACTCCCAGAATTTCTGAGCCAATCATGCTAGCTTAGGAATTCTGGGAGTTGAAATCCATGAGTCATAGAAGAGCCAACTTTGCCTACCCCTGCCCTATACCCTTTCAGACAAGTGGCTGTCCAGTGTCTTCTTAAATACCTCCAGTGATGAAGCACCCAGAGGCAAGCTGTTCCACTGGTTAGCTTAGGAAATTCTATCTGTAGCATTTGGCTCAGCAATCTTCTCTAGTTGTATTTGGACTAAACCGGAGATCTTCTGCTTCAAAGCTTTGCGTAATCCCTGGCCACATCTAGCATTTACTTCATCTACTCCTGAAAAATTTCTTCTGTTGGTCCAACATACGCTCAACAATATTATCCAGTATTACCATTTTATGGTCTCAATTTTTCTGTGTCCAGTCCTTCAAATTCAAATAGGTCACAGTTATATGCTGCAACTGGGAAAATTCTGTTCCTGACAATCCATTATTTTGCTATCAGTTAGATGTCTTTGCACTTCAATATTTTATTTCGATCAAGCCACTGACAGAAGTCTGGGTGTCAATAAATGGGACTTCTGGAAGGTGGTTCAGTCAGAGCTATTTTGAAGGGACATTGATTTTATTTACTTATTTAATTTCTCTAGCTTCCCATTTCAACCTAATGACACTGGGTGGCGAACAATTCTAAAACAATTGAAAATAGTATAAAATAAATATATATAGCAGCCGAGAAAATTATAATAATTGTCAGTAAAACTAAGATTTAACATTGATAATTGAATATTTCATCCTTGATATTTGTAATTTATTCTTGCTTTGCTGTTGATGGAAATGAGAGAAATCCTTTATATTTATTGTAGATGCTTTACTGCTTTATCATGTTCTGTAGATTTTTATTGGTATTATACTGAGGATGTTTTAGTGTTCCATAGACATTTTAGTTCTGTCATGATTTGATGTTTTAATTACTCTAACGGTGGATACTTTAATTGAGAATTAGTAATTGCCATGAATGTTTTGATCAATACTTTTGTAGGTTTTTTTAAAAAAAATTGTGGATCTTTGGGACATGAATTTACACAAGGTGATGGCATATAAATCCAACCAATATCCCAAGCAGCAGTTGTTCCCTTGTTTCATAGCTATTGTTACCCTCCCTGTGACTGGTTGAACCTAGGAAGTTATAATCAACCAAGCAAGAACGTATGTCTTTATGCAATGTCTTTTCTTTTTCCAGAATCCATCAAATGTTGGCAGTGTGGTGTCAGTTGCTCTCCTTAACCCAACTGGTATATTTATACTTATAGAACCATAATGGCACAGTGGTTAGAATGCAATATTGCAGGCTAATTCTGCTGACTGCTGACTGTCAGAAGCTCGAGTCTCACTGGCTCAAGGTTGACTCAGCTTTCCATCCTTCTGAGATAGGTAAAATGAGGACCCAGATTATTGGGGCAATATGATGACTCTGTAAACTGCTCAGAGACGCAGTATATACGTCTAAGTGCTATTGCTATGTGCTATTGCTATATTTGTCAGTTTTCATTCCATATAGTACTGGAGGCTGAATTGCAAAGTAATATTTTACCAATATTTTACTAGCATGTTACCAGTTCATTAGAGATTAAATTCCAGGAAAAGCTTCCTTAGACTGATGGAAGACTTCAAAGAATTTGAAGCAAAGTGGACCTATGTAAAGTTACAAAGAACCAAAACTGGATGGAATCAACAGATTCCCTTTTAACACTATGTGATCAGGCTTGATAAATTGACAGTTAAAGCTTGAAAATTGATGAGTAGTTACAATCGGGCTTGATACATTGACACTTAAAGCTTGAAAATTTATGTAGAATGTGTAACTCCTTAGCATCAGAGCATGTTAATATAAGGCAACTGGCAGTTGTAACAGAGTTCTTTTCAGGTGGGGAGGGGGAGTAGAACGTCTAACTCCTTAGCATCAGAGCATGTTAATTAATATAATACTGTATTAGAAATACTAATGATCTGATGGTCATTTCGAAAAATCCTTTCTTAGCAAGCACCTAGAAGCCAAGAGGAACATACATGCCAAGTTTGAAGTTTGTAGGCTGTACAGTTCTGGAGATTTCGTGATGAGTGAGTGGTATTTGGCTTCTATATATATAGATAAATACTGTAGATCCTTTCCAGTCCCTTGGCCAACTGCTGGGTTTTCATACCTGCTTAACAAATGCATGGAGTACTTCAACTGAACCATCCTGTAAGATGCTAAAGGGTTTTGCTGGTATTTCATAAATTCTTGCAGCTTTGTTGTCAGCAATATTTTAGGGCTCATTTAACTTCAGTTATTAGAATGTCTGGCTCTAGTTCAGTTATTATAATATAATATATATTATAATGAAATGTATATAATGACTATAATATATATAGTCTCCCTTTATTTTCATTTATCAGCAAAAAATCCTACATATATATATATATATATATATATATATATATATATATATATATATATATATATATATATATATATATATATATATATATATATATATATATATATATATATATATATATATATATATATATATATATATATATATATCATTAATTTTGGTACAGTTTTTATAGATATTCATGCGACTTCCTCTTTATATCTTCCTTTTCCAGCAGAAAAAGAAAAAACAATCTTTGGGTTTTTTGTGCTTGGTTTAAAGGTTTTATGTAATTTCCTTAAAACAATCTTTTGACCTTCCCGTTTTATAATTATCCTGATTTCTTTGCATTGCCATTCACATATAATAATTCATCTTTTATTGCTTTTGCTTGAAATTGAGTAGCTGAGGAAATTTTCTTCTGTCTCTGCCTCTTGCTTTCTGCCTTTCTTCGGCCTATTTTCCATGTGTGAGTAAACAACCATTTTAGGTTCTTTGCTTTTTAAATTTGTGGATATCGTTGTTTGCTTCATTTTTAACGATGTCATAAATTTCAGACCAGAGTTCTTCAGAAATTCTACCATTAAGTCTATTAAATCTATTATTTACCTTCACATATAAAGAGAAGGAAAATTGCTGAGATTGTAACTTGTTGATTGGATGATTTTATTTCAGTTGTAATTTGTTGATAGGGAGTTCATGATCTGAGCTACAGCCAGCACCAAGTCTTATTTTTGCTGTCTGCATAATGCTGTTTGTTAATCTTTGTTTGCATTGTATACAATCAATTTAATTTTAGTATTGTCCTTCCAGTGATGATCGTATATAATCTTTTAAGCTGTTGGAAGAATGTAATTGCTATAAATATTGCAATTTCTTGGCAGAACTCTATTAATTTTTCTTCTGGTTCATTTTGTAAATACAGAGACAAATTTCCTCATTATTTCAGATGCATCCTATTCATCTGCAACTTTAGCATTCTAGTCTCTTATAATAAATATTATGAGGTGGGTTTTTGGCATTGTGTTGACAAAATACAACCGTTTAATTTCAACTATTTTAGCCTCTGTGGTGGGAGCATAGACTTGGATCACCGATAATGTTATTGGCTTACTTTACAGTTGAATTTTATTATTTTCTGTGTTGTATCCAAGCATTAACTTCACACTCTCAACTTAATATTGATGGCTGTTTCAATTCCTGTATGGTGTTTTTCTCTAAAATGGAAGACTGGTATGAAATGACTCATTCCAATCCATTTCAATTTGCCAGTTCCAAGACTTTTGGTATTTCGGCATCACATTTTTATTCTTCAATAACAACTTTGTCTTATTACATGATTTTGACATTCAGAACATTTACAACACAGGTGCCAGCATTATACATACCTGTGCAGACCTTTTATTTGGCCTCTAGCTATATAGACAGCTGAATATCTTTTTGACTTTGATCCATTCATATTATAAACATAATTAGATTTGTTCTTTCCTTTTCTCCTGCAGTTTATTGGATACTTTCTGACCTGGGAGATTCTTCCTCCTCCTCATCCATCTTCTCAAATAACCATTGGAGTTTTTGGCAGAATATAGGAATGTTTTGCCATTTCCTTCAATGCTATGCTAATAATAGTGTGTGTGTGTGCATGTGTGTGCGTGTGTGCGTGTGTGTGTGTTCATTCATAATTCCACCAATTGGTTCACCAGAACCAAAGAGCATGTTCTCTCATTGGTGGATGCAGTAATTTCCCTATTGGAGAACAGTTTACTGGACACTGGGGAACTCAGAATAAGCCAAATGTTAGTAGCTGTTGATCATTGGTTGAAATCTATCAGCCTTGCATTGGACCATTGTGTAAAGTGACCAGATTTTTTTTTTAAGCGGGACGGGGGGGGCGGGCCCGCCTGGGCGCCGCCATTTGTTTTGCCCTCTGCGCATGCGCAGAACGCTGCGCATGCGCAGAGGGCAAAACACAGCAAATGTCGGCGTCCAGGTGGGGGGGGGAGGCGGGAGGCCTTTCCTCGCCTCCTGCCTCCCCTTCGGGAGCTGCCCTGGGGCCGGGCTGGCAAGCAACGAACGGGAGGCGGGAGACGGGGAAAGGAGGCAGCCGGCAGCTTACCTGTCGTGAGCTCCAGGCATTCAAGCGCCGCGGTCTCCCGGTCGCCCGCCCGGCCCCAGGGCAACGGCAGCAGCGAGGCGACGGGGGGAAGGAAGGGGAGGGGGACGAGGAAGGGCTGTTTGCGCCGCCGGAGGGGCCGCTCGTGAGCTCAAACCGGCGACAGCAGCGGCGACGGCTCCTCGTCCCTCACCCCTCCACCCGCATCCCAACAGCAGCGGTGCCTCCGAGGGCGGGGCTAGGGATGGGGCAGGGGAAGGAGAGGAGGAGCAGCCCCCCTTCCCCCTCCCCCCAGCAGGCAGCCCCCTCGCTGAAATTCCGCCCGACTTGCTTCCGGTACCTCTCTTTTGTGCTTCCCCTTTTAAGGTGACCAGACGTCCCGCTGTTTCGGCATTCTTTTCAAAAAAGCAGGACTTTTTGAAAAGAATGCGGGACGCGGGACACACGCTTGAAAAGCGTTTCTGTCCCACCAAAAGCGGGACGTCTGGTCACCTTACCATTGTGGTAAATGACATTCCAGCCCTCAGAGATTTACAACTTCAAAGAATGGCCCTCATTTCCTGACTAGATAACCAAGAAATAGACTCCATGGAACCCTAAAAAAATAGCTATTGATTGACTATAGCCGTGATGGCGAACCTATGGCACGAGGGCCACAGGTGACATGTGGAGCCATATCGGAGGGCACATGAGGCGTTGTCCTATGTCAGCTCCAGCACGCATGTGCACACTAGTCAGATGATTTTTGGCCTTCTGGATGGTGGGGGGAGGCCATTTACTCCCTCCCCAGGCTTCAGGAAAGCCTCCAGAGCCTGTGGATGGTGAAAAACGGGCCCAATGGGCCAACCAGAAGTTCGTTCCCGAACTTTCGGTAGGCCCTTGGGCCGTTTTTCACCCTACCCAGGCTTCAGGAGGCTTTCCTGAAGCCTGGGGAGGGCAAAAAACAGCCCAACGGGCCTACCAGAAGTCCGGAGGCTTCAGTGATGTCTGCGTGCATGCGTGGGGGGTAGCATGGGGGATTGTGCATGCATGCACAGGGGGAGGGCATTGCATTATGGGTGTAGGCACGTGCACACATGCTATCGTGCACACACACGCCCTTTTGGCACCCGAGCAAAAAAAGGTTCACCATCCCTGGACCAGGGGCGGGTTGCCTGTTCTTTATGCTACCGGTGCGCTGCGCGCGCATCGCCATGTTTGTACAAACTTTCAGAATGTCTATGGAAATTCTCTGTCATCCAGGTCATGGTTTTCCAAAAGGTGATTTTTTTCAAAATACAATTGGATTTTATTTTTCAGAATATTCTTTTCTCTTTATGTTTGATCTTTGAGTCAGTATCTGTCCATTGATATCCTTTAGCTTACCATTTTGAGGTTATTGCTGTCTTCTAAGTTTGCAGATGTTATAGAAGAATTTGTTTCTCTGTGAATATTTGTTTTATATTAGTAAATAAACATATATTTTCATAGAAATTAATTGGCTATCTTCTTTGTTTCAACTTGATTTGAAACTTGTGCATAATCAGTTTGTGAATTTCTTCACAATCACTCTGTGGCCAGATATTTACTGTTATAATCTAATTCTTTCAGCTCCCTGTACTAGTAAATTTGACTATGGAGATTCTTAGTCATCCAGGTCTTCTTCTTCTTCTTCTTCTTCTTCTTCTTCTTCTTCTTCTTCTTCTTCTTCTTCTTCTTCTTCTTCTTCTTCTTCTTCTTCTTCTTCTTCTTCTTCTTCCTCCTCCTCCTCCTCTTCCTCTTCCTCCTCCTCCTCCTCCTCCTCCTCCTCTTCCTCCTCCTCCTCCTCCTCCTCCTCCTCCTCCTCCTCCTCCTCCTCCTCCTCCTCCTTGAATAAGAAGTAGAATGTCTTTAAGGAAAAACAAAGCCCAGTTGCCTTTTGAAAAACCACCTTTGGGATGGTAAAATTTGACTTCTATGTACTTCATCTGGTGATGTCTGCATATATAGGTGTAATCTCAGTTGTTGGGAGACAGCAATAAAAAAACAATGGTTTGGAAGAAATTCTGTTTCATTTCTGTTACCTAGGCCATATAATTCAGCTAGATTTTCCTTCCCACTATTTTCTCTTTTGGCATTTTAGTTTCCAACCTATCGTGCTTGCATGTTCTGTTGATTTCAGATTGAACTTGACTGTTGAACTCATCAACCTGTTCTTCCACATCAGTGGTTGGATCATAAACTTGGATAACTGTCATCGTAAAGGGTTCTCCACAAAGTTTAATTGATATTATTCATTGACTGCATTGTACTCGAGTGCAGTCTTTGAGCTATCCTTCCTGTCTCGGAAAGCAGTGCCATTCCTAATTTGTTTTTCGTGTTCTGAGTACTAAACAATATAATCTTCTGACTGAAAAAGGCCCAGTCCCAGTCCATTTCAATTTGCTGATGCCCAAGCTATTTAATGGGTAGTCAATTCATTTCAACTTCTACCTTGTTGACTTCTTCATGTTCATGCTTATGTTCCATTTTCTCTTTTTAATTCTGTCTTTGTGGCTTAAGATTTTTTTTGGGTATGGTATCAGCAACTAGATTTCCAGGGGCTTTAATGTAGCCACATCGTCAACACCATTAGTAGTCCATATACAATCATCTTCAGTAGCATTTTGAGTGCCATCTGACCTGAGAGATACATCATCAGGCACCATATTGCCAATTGCTTTAATAGTGTCCATTCCTACCTATCTTTTATCCATGATTGTATTTCTTGGAAAAACACACCACTACCTCTTTCCACCACAGAATAAAATGATGCTTTTGGCATTGTCACTAAAATGAGCATATGCCCCCAGCATCTTTTTATATTACCACTAGCCAATATACTATAGGTTCCTGCATACTTTAGCTGGGAAGCTGGAACTTCCCACCTTGGGTAACCCTACTGTGTCTATTCTTAGGGCTCTCCACTCATCCTTCATGGGAATGCCCTCTTCTCTGTGAAGAGGAAGTACAGCAAGATGTAAGACAGACTTCACAAGTTTAGTCCTTGAAAAAAATGTTTTGGTACCTCATGTTTAAAAATGTTCCTAGTCCTGCTGTGCTGAGTGGCCTTTTTGGATTTGGAGTTTTGATTGTAAAATCTGATCTGGAGGATAATAAATGCCGTCTTTGTTCTTCAAAGGAACAAGACTGTCAAGATGCATGTGTTTGCCCATGAAGACTATCACTGGGGAGAAGTAATCACAAAGGTCAATCAAGTAATCCATCAAAAAAGAAAAAGAAAAAGAAAAGAAGCAGAAGAAAGCTATGAATCCTCATTGTTGTTTTAGTTGTAATTTATGCAAAAACAGGGTCTGTTGTTATTAAGTTTTGTCTTGCAAACATCACATACAGTTTATGCATTTTTACAAAATATTAAGGGACAATCCTAACTCACAGCCATTAACAAAAATAGTAAGGGCTCATACTCTGAGAATTGTTGAAATACATATGGATTTGCTATCTGACCTAATTTAAACAATGTCATGCAATGGAATAGATTGCTATCAACTCTGTCATGCTTGTCATAACAAGGCAGTTGAAGAGAAGACAGTCCTTTCCCAAGTGGAATTCCTGGTAAAGAACTGTATTATTTAATAGAGTTCTTTTCATTTAAATTTGCCTGTCCAACTTTCTGAACACACACACACACACACACACACACACACACACACACACACACACACACACACACACATACATACACATCACGATCTCTGGAATGTTTTAAAAAATGTATTGTATTAAGCTTTCGTCAGAGTGCAATGACTAAATCGATCGGCATTACATAAAAGCAAGCATCTCTACAATGGGGATTTTACACTCTGACGATGTCAGCAGGGGCTGACGAAAGCTTAGTACAATAAATTTTTTAAAATGTTCCGGAGAGTGTGATGTGTGTGTGTGTGTGTGTGTGTGTGTGTGTGTGTGTGTGTGTGTGTGTATAATATATAATATTATATTATAGATATAATATACACACACATGTACATATAAACATATCTACATATATAAAAATACATACTATAACACAGATAATGAAAAAGAAACACAGTAATGACAGAAAACTAAAAGTGTAATAACAAAAGAAAATAGAAGAAAGCAGAAAAAAATAAGAAAATATAAAGACATTTAAAAATGTCGTGTCCGATATTTTTCACAGCAGTTCTAAGTATAATTATATTTTAAGCCCTTTCTCTAAAGTCATACCATGAATGTCTTTCTATAATATATTCTGTCTAAGCATCAAAATCTAAACCACAAGTTCATTTTCCCCATTTTTATGCAAAAACTCCATAAGGGGTTTCCAGTCCCCAACAAATGTAGATATTGTCTTTTCTCTATTCAGATAAGTCTGTTTATTTATCTCAGCAAGTTCTCTCGGTTTCACCAACCATTCCTTTACACTGGGTAATGACAAATCTTTCCATCTTTTGCATATAATAAACTTGCCACAGTAATGATATATTGAAATAACCTTCCATGGCTTTTTTCTAACTTTTTATCCATCAAATCTAAAAGGAAAAGTTCTGGCTTCAATATTAATCTTTAATATCCCTTGTATTAATGTATGAATTTGAGTCATTTTTAAAAAGCTTTTTACATGTCCACCAAACATGATAAAATGTCCCTTCAGATTGTTCAGATTTCCAACATACATTTGGAATAACTTTATACATTCTGGATAAATTCTCTGGTGTCGTGTACCAACGATATCTCATTTTATAAAAATTCTCTTGAAGATCATAACATAATGTACATTTCAACCATTTTAACCATATATTTTCACATAGATCTATCTGTATACTTTACAGGTACTTCTCAATTTACAACCACAGTTGAGCTTGGAATTGCGGTTGTAAGTTGTCGCGGTTAAGCAAGACACCCATGTGACTGCCTTCCTCAACAACTGCAATCGCAGCTCTCCTCTTTGTGGTCATTAAGTGACCACACAGGTTATTAATATGAGCATGGAATGCTTTAGGGCAAGAAGGAGGCCCTGTGTAATGGCTCCCATGGATGCCAGCTCAAAAGACAAGGAAGAGAGACAATGGAGACATCGAAGAGAGACAAGGGGGAGTGTCAGGTCGACCTCGAAGGCTCCATGGCAGGAGCAGAGAGTCAAGGCAAGGTGATGCAAGTAATGTCGGGGGAATCCATGAAAGAGCAACTGGACAAATTTGAACCAGCCCTAAATTATAGACAAATCCATTGTCCTATCAAAGCAAAGCAGCTTGATCTATCTATCTACAGTTGAAAGTCTTATGAGGGAGAAACCGAGGAAGGATATCAAATATATATCCTTCAAATATCAGATATCAAACATATATCAAAAAGTCCTTCCTGTCAATGATTACTTCAGCTTCAACTGCAACAATACACGAGCACGTAATAGATTCAAACTTAATGTAAAGCGCTCCAAACTTGACTGCAGAAAATACAACAGAGTGATCAATGCCTGGAATGCACTACCTGACTCTGTGGTTTCTTCCCCAAACCCCAAAAACTTTAACCTTAGACTGTCTACAGTAGACCTCTCCCCATTTCTAAGAGGTCTGTAAGGGGCTTGCATAAGCGCACCACTGTGCTTACCATCCCTGTCCTATTGTCCTCTATTATCGGTACTTTTTACTTATGTTATGTTTATACAAACAACTACTATCCTGTACATGTTTGACAAATAAATAAAATAAATAAAATAAAAAAATAAAAAAATAAAAAAAGGAAGGGAGGGAGGAAGTTGATAAAGAAGCGGGAACCATTCCGAAAGCAGCTGCAAATCTTATGCTCTCTCAAAAGAAGGCAAAAGAGGAGAGCCAGGATTTGCAGTTGTTGAAGAAGCCTGTTTACTCATGTTAAAATAGTATAGTATAGTAGTAATTTGTATAAACATAAGTAAAAAGTAACGATAAAAGAGGACAATTGGACAGTAGGACAGGGACGGTAGGCATGCTGGTGCGCTTATGCACGCCCCTTACAGACCTCTTAGAAACGAGGAGAGGTCGACTGTAGTCAGTCTAAGGTTAAAGTTTTTGGGGTTTGGGGAAGAAACCACAGAGTCAGGTAGTGCATTCCAGGCATTGATCACTCTGTTGCTGAAGTCATATTTTCTGCAGTCGAGTTTTGAGCGCTTTACATTTAGTTTGAATCTATTACGTGCTCGTGTATTGTTACGTTTGAAGCTGAAGTAGTCATTAACAGGAAGGACATTTTGGTATATGATTTTATGAACTACATTTAGATCAGATCGGAGGCGACATAGTTGTAAATTGTCTAATCCCAGTATTTCAAGTCTGGTGGAATAAGGTATTTTGTTGTGAGTGGAGGAGTGAAGGACTCTTCTTGTGAAATATTTCTGGACTCTCTCGATCGTATTTATGTCTGATATGCAGTGCGGGTTCCAGACAGGTGAGCTGTATTCCAGAATTGGTCTAACAAATGTTTTGTATGCTCTGGTTAGTAATGTAATGTTGCCTGAGAAGAAGTCTGTTTTGATTTTATAGCAAAATGCCAATAAGCTCTTGGATGAAATTGTTCTTGGACCAGCACCTTTGATTAGCGTTTGATTAAATTTAATTAATTAAAAACAGAACATAGCAGTTCCAGTGTCCTCCTTAAATCAAATCCTGACAACATTTTTGGGTCTTGAAAATGATGCTCTGTGCATCAATTATGTCTCAAGCAATATTAGGTAAGGTAAGAAACCTCTCAGATTAGGAGGGCTTTTTTGATGGCAAGAGCTGTCAGCCAGCTGAATGGGCACCGTCACAAAGAATAGCGATAGCACTTAGACTTATATACCGCTTCATAGTGCTTTACAGCCCTCTCTAAGTGGTTTACAGAGTTCAGCATATTGCCCCCAACAATCTGGGTCCTCATTTTACTGACTTCAGAAGGATGGAAGACTGAGTCAACCTTGAGCCGGTGAGATCTGAACAGCTGAACTGCTGAACTAGTCAGCTGAAGTAGGTTGCAGTGCTGCTTTTAACCACTGCGCCACCTCGGCTCCTGGGGGAAAGAAGTACATTTCCCCCAGAATCTGAGTAGCCATCTTTATGAAATGCTTTAGCAAACAGTACCTGGATTAGATAACCATTGAGGTCCTTCTAGTACTACACTTCTATGAACAATATAGCTTTTTTATCATATTGTAAAGTTGCTGAATACATTCTTCTTAAGATTGAATCACGATTCTGTTTCCACTCCTTGTTGATATCATACAAATTGGGGGCACTGGAGAAAAAAACAACTGTATGCCCATTGGCTTCTACATGAGGTAGGATTCTGTTAATGCAGGGCTTAAAGTTGCATCAATGCCTAAATTGTCTATAATTGCAAGAGAAATGATTTTTCTTCTGGAAACATTGAATTGAATTGTATGAATCTGTAGGAATGACAATTATGGAAGGGCATGTCTCAGAAAACAAGTGCCCCATTTATATAATCCCTGAATAGGTCTACTTGGAGTCATAAATTTTGGAGCAAAAAAAAATATTTTCCTAGAAAATCTCTAGCCAAACTAATCTATGTAATAGTTGACTATAAATTTAGGGAGTATCTAGCTGGAAAAGTTACACCAGAAATAGTTCTTTTGATGCTATTTGTTGAAATAGCACATATTTTTATAGCATAATCTGTAACTGGAAGGAAAGAATAAGAAAAGATTGGCTGCAAATTGCAGAAGTCTAGTCATATAAATGCTAATTAAAACATTTGGCAGGACAATTTCTCATATTTTTTTCTAAACAAAGTAGGAAGCAAAATAGCTACATTAAGGATAATGGAGCCTGTTTTATTATTATTAAGATTTCTAAAGAAATAGCAAATGACAGCCTCACCTTTCTAATGATGTCATGCATCACTGTCTTACCCAATAGTCGCTAGAAGCTATTTCTTTCTTTATGTCTTTTTTTAAAAAAAAAACCTGGTCCCTAATCTCAAAAACTTGCTCATCCTTTTTCTAGGTACACCATTTTAGACAGCAAACAGATATTGAATATTCTGCCACATCAAAATAAGCTGCCTACATGAAAAACCTCAGAGAGCAAGATTTATGTTAAGTTCTGGTACTGAAGAAGCTGGAGGCAGTATTGTCACTAACAGCTCTTGACTGAATACAGTCAGATCCAGCAAAGGAACCAGTCTGGAAGCTCTCTCTTAAATAGAGGGCTGCCGGCTGGTTCAACCAATCAGCGATCTTCATTTTCCCGCTCTGCAAAGCGGACCTTGGTGTAAACAGTTTAACTTCAGGATTAACCTTAATACATAACAATTTCCAGTTTAGATCTCTGTGATATCCTAGTTTTTGATGTATAGACTTGTTGAATCTCAACTGTAAAAACTAATTCATACATACAGTAAGTAAGTTTGCTCTGTGTCTGCACAGACCTATTAAATACAATCTGCTTCTTTCTGCCCCAATTCAGCAGTCAATTCTAATACAAATATATCTGTTGACAGGCAAGGTGGTATAATTCTTTTTTTTTCTATATAGAAATCAGTCTGAATTTATTTGCAGATATAATCTCTTGATAGCATAAGACATAATATTAATCCATTCAGGCTGAATCATTTTAAGAGCCAAGTCTGGATAGCAGGAAGGTTCTAGTTTGATCAAATCCAGGTGGGATTGGGATTTTTTTTGTGTGTGTGTGTTTTGTCCAAGTTGGTTTTGAAATTGTGGGCTACCCACAGGCACCTGCCATTTCCATACTCTCGCACCCAAATACAGATGCACACTGAGAAGCATTTTGCTAAAAGTGTTATTTTGGATTTGAAAACTGTGCACATCACATTCGCAAGAGAAGTAACCAAATGGAATATCTGAAATAAATGGAGTGGTAACAGGTGAGCAGACAGGCAAGAGGAGAACCAAATCTAAATTCAAATTCTGATCAGTTTTTAAGCTCCCCGATGAGTGAAGGCAGCTTTCTCTCCTTCTGTTATCCTTCCTTTGGCAGCCTGGATCACTGTTTCTTTCTTTCTGCTGATGTTTTAAATTGATTTGTCTGGTATTTTAATTTAAAATCTGCTTTTCACTGGATGATTGTTAGACACACCGAGTGACAGTTTTTGGCAGATATACATTTGTAAGACATAAATCCAATAAATCACGCTGAGCTATATGATGTGAGCAACGTAACTGAATCAGAATAATCAAGAAGAGTCACATGAATTTCAATATTAGCTTAATTGTTTCATGGATCTGAACTCTGGGAAGAATTATGGAACTGGTATTTTTCAGAATATTAAAAAAAAATAGGACTATACTGAATCCTCTACTCTAAATCAAACTCAGGTTTACTGAAAGTTGAACTATTTCATTTGAAATATTGGGACAGAAAAAGTGAAATAAGTGCACTTTGGTTGGAACAATTAAGCAGAGCTGTTAAAATCCATTGATGTATTATGATTTAACTATTAATGGATTATTGCTATTAGGTTACTGTTACACAGTAAAGCTTTATTGGGACAAAACTGTCCATAAGAATATAGAACATTCTTAGGTACATCTGGTTGGAATTTAGGCTCTTTATAAAGCATTTATAAATTTCCCATGTCATCTCTTGATAAAAGAAATGATTGAAAACAAAGAACACTTATGATGTAAAATTATTTTACACCACTGACAATGCTGCTGCCCTTCAAAGCGACCTTGACCATGTGTCAGAATGGTCGCACATTTGGCAACTCCAAATCCCAACTAATAAATGCTCTGTCCTACACATTGGCAATAAAAATCAGAACACCAAATACAAGGTGGGTGGAAACAACCTCGTAGACAACCCCCACTCTGTTAAGGACCTAGGAGTACTCATCTCAAACGATCTAAGCCCCAGAGCTCACTGTAACACCATTGCCAAAAAGGCATTAAGAATTGTTAACCTAATTTTGCGAAGCTTCTTCTCTGGTAACATTGTATTGCTAATAAGGGCATACAAAACCTTTGCCAGACCAATTCTCGAATACAGCTCGTCTACCTGGAATCCACACTCGTCTACCTGGAATCCACAATCGGACATTAATACCATTGAGAGGGTCCAGATGTATTTCACGAGAAGAGTACTCCACTCCTCTACTCACAATAGAATTCCTTGTGCCACCAGGCTTGAAATTTTGGGCTTGGACAATCTGGAACTGCGCCGCCTGCAGTCTGATTTAAGCATAGTACACAAAATTGTCTGCTACAACGTCTTACCTGTCAATGACTTCTTCAGTTTCAACCTCAATAATACACAGGCAAACAATCGATACAAACTCAAGGTAAACCGCTCCAAACTCGATTGCGGAAAATACGACTTCAGCAACAGAGTGGTCAACGCCTGGAATGCTCTACCTGACTCTGTTGTTACATCCTCAAACCCTCACAGCTTCAACCTTATGCTGTCTACTGTGGACCTCACCCCATTCCTAAGAGGTCCGTAAAGGGGGCGTGCATAAGTGCACCAGCGTGCCTACCATCCTTGTCCTACTGTCCCCATTTATTTGTATTCATTTCCTTCGTTCATGTCCATGTTCATATTTATACCTGCTATCTTGTACATGTTTGACAAATTAATAAATAAAATAAATAAATAAATATACCAGAAATATATGGGCCATTGTCAACTGATTCACCTTTCTTAGAGCTTCCTCTTCTGATTTTATTATGCTAAGCTGCATGCAGTATAAAGCTCAGCAAATGAATATATGTACACTTGAGAAATAGCTACACAGACAGAATCTTTCATTATTTAAATTAATGGGAATGTAGATGTTGATGCCATGCAAAGGAAGAGACGTTTTAAAGAATAGGTGTTGAACACATCAAAAGCATCTGAGAATTGTACTTCCCATTCATGCTTTATTGAAAGGCAATCTATAGCTCAGAACATACCAGATGCCTCTGCTTCATTCTATCCGGTGAGAGTGTAATGAAAAAGATGCATTAATGTGTTTCGTGACTGCTATAAATTATACTCGGCGAATGCAATGGGCTCATGAAGAGGGAATTGATGGAAATGATCTCAGTTACTACAGGGGCTGTTAGAACTAGGCAGGCAGAACCTGCTCCAGAGAGACATGAATCTTTCATGCACTTTCCCTCCGAATGCTGGATGCACATTAATGACAGGGCAGCGGAAAGGGAATGATGAACCAACTGGGGCAAACACTCCATTACCAAATGTAATTTTTCCATTCAAAAGCACTTTGGCCCACCAAAGTGCTTTTGAAGATGGATCCATGCATTACCATCTTAATGAAGGAAAGTCCAAGAAAGAGAACTGGCCACAAGAGAACTTGGGCCGGCCCTTGGCGACTTCTTATCACCTTCCAGCACAGCTTATCTTTCCTTGCATACATCTCACATTTGCCGTTCACCATAACAAAAAAGGATCTTTAACACACACTCGGTGGAGTTTCTTCTTGTTCGGTAGACTACAAACAGAACTTTGACACCTAAATATTTTAGAATGCAGTCATATTTTAGCAGCCTTGTCATGTACATCAGTGTTTTTCAATCTTAGCAAGTTTAAGATGCATGGACTTCCACTACAGAATTCCCCAGCCAGGAGTTGAAGCCCATATATCTTCGCTGATTGCTGAAGTTTATGTTGCTAAGGTTGAGAAACACTGATATACATTATGATAGCAATAGCACTTAGACTTATATACCGCTTCATAGTGCTTTACAGCCCTCTCTAAGCGGTTTACAGAGTTCAGCATATTGCCACCAACAATCTGGGTCCTCATTTTACCGACCTCAGAAGGATGGAAGGCTGAGTCAACCTTGAGCCGGTGAGATTTGAACAGCTGAACTAGCAGTAGCCTGCAGTGCTGCATTTAACCACTGTGCCACCTCAGCTCTTGGATGGGGTGGGGGGGGGGAAGTAAGGATAGCCAGGGACCAGGCCAATGACAGAGAGAAACAACTTGGGTTCTGAATCCAATATTATAAGGAGGAAAAAAACCCAACCTTAAGTGGCTGTAAAGGTATGTGGGAATGATCTTAGAAAACAGAAGGGAGAACTGCAGACTATCAATGGTTACAGAAGCTATGTAGGCATAGTAAATGTGTCTGAAGAGACCCTCCCTAGTTTTTTGGACTGTAAAGGTGGGGGGCGTGCGTTGTACTTTCAGACTTGCAAGATTCTGTTAATGTAACTTTCTAGCCAAGATAGGATTGATGCTTCTGGGTGTGCTTCTTAATCTGGACTACTTCGCAAGTCTGACACTGCCCTAAAGGGACTACACAGATACGTTTTCATTTTATTTATATAAATAAATTGCCACATATGTGAGATTCACAGAATCTTCTTCATTACCAAATAAAAAGAAAAGAAAGAAAATAAATAAATAAATAAAATGGACAGAATGACATGTGTTTCTGAAATTTGTGCATGCAAATTTTAAATGGTTGTAACTAAAAATATAGCATGCCCTAGTCTCAAGAGAAAATCTCTCACACACACATACAGCCACCAACCCACCCACACATATACAGTTTATACACAGTGTGTGTGTGTGTGTGTGTGTGTGTGTTTCAATCATTTATATACTGCACCATCCCAGGATACAAGATGGTTCACAATTGGTAAAACAACATAAAAACAACATTGAAACCCTTCCACATCATAAAAATGCTACTGACAATTCAATTTGTTTCAATAATAACAACAGCAGCAATACTAGTGACAATACTAATTGTGTATAACATGAGAGTCTCTGTCTTTCCCTCCCTTTTCTCCATGAGAAGTTGTGGGATGTGGGCTAAACAGCTGGGCTTTTGTGCTGTAGTTCTTGTACTCTGGGATTTATTTTCCCAAGAGATTCATTGACCTCTGTCCTTTTATCCTTCTGTAAAGCACTAAAAGTACCTTATTTTATGCTTCCCAGTTTCCAGAATAGGGCAGGTTACAAATATGGTAAAACAAACAAACACATTTAAACATTATTAGATCATTTAAATTAACAGGGAGAATCTTTATGCCTGGTCAGTTTAATGCTCAAATGATGATGGTTAAATTCTTGGCTGTTATTCCCCTTTTAAACGATTAACCTTTGATACTGAAAGTAGTTTCAAAATTTCAAAATCAGGACTATCCTGGTTAAAGTCAGGGATTCTGGTAATTTTAAGACTCAACAAGCAACTTTTAAACATTTAAATGATTAGGGTTTTCATCTCAAAGTGACAGAAAAGCAGAAGAACCCAAGAATGTATTTGGGGAATATAACAAAATTGGTTCTTAAAAAAATTCACATCTCTGTCTCCAATCTCAATTATTTGACATATAAGAAAGAGTAAAGCTAATGGTAGCAGTGGATAGATGTAAAATTTTCTATGCCTTTATTAAAACATTATAATAGATGGATCATTATGGAGTTTCTTTGACCAATGTATAGTATCCAAAACCTGGCAATGAACATGCGGCAATCCTTTTATGAAACGCATTCTCTCACAAATTGCATTGCATTCCTATCTCTTCCCAAACATTTATGTGATTATTTACCTTATTTATTAGATTTGCATCCCAAGAGCTATGGTAGTGCAATGATTAGAATGCACTATTGCAGGCTAAACTCTGCCCACAGTCAGGAGTTCAATGGGCTCAAGTTTGATGGGCTCAAGTTTGCCTTATCCTTCCATCCTTCTAAGGCACGGGGGTCAAACTTGATTGAGTCACATGACTCGATCATGACATATTACAACTTTTTTGCCTTTGTGGAACCAGGATGGGTGTGGCCTGCACGTGACGCATCCGGCCTGCAGGCTGCCAGTTTGACATCCCTGTTCTAAGGTCAGTAAAATGAGGACCCAGATGGTTGGAGGCAATATGCTGACTCTGTAAACCGCCTAGAGAGTGCTATAAAATAATATGGAGCGGTATATAAGTCTATGTGCTATTGCTGTTTTATTTCTGGAAACTTAAGAGCCTCGGTAGCGCAGTGGTTAGAGTGCAGTACTGTAGGCTACTTCTGCTGCCTGCCGGCTGCCTGCAATTTGCCAGTTCAAATCCCACCAGGCTCAAGGTTGATTCAGCCTTCCGTCCTTCCGAGATTGGTAAAATGAGGACCCAGATTGTTGGGGGCAATATGCTGACTCTGTAAACCACTTAGAGAGAACTGTAAAGCACTGTAAAGTAGTATATACAGTAAATCGAAGTGCTATTGCTATTGCTATTAAGTTGGTAAGCCTCCTCCAATTCTGTTTTCACAGCGACCAACTTGGTTGGGCCAAAAGGTCAACAACTGGTCAACATGGTTGAATTTTTATAGCAGTGAATAGGATTCCTTGTTCCTAACCCTCTAAAGTTTCATCTCTTTTGGAGTTATAGTCCTTTGAACATATGAAGGATAAAAGCTATGCAAAGTGTTTAATACTTAGTATAACAATAACCTTTTATTATCTACTTCTACTGGTCTCCTCAAAAGCTCCATTAAAGATTGCTGAATTCCAGCAAAACTCCTAAGGAACATTTAAACTATTTTTAAATGCCTAAGAGGGATTGTTATAATTATGGATATCAAAGGTCCCCCCCCCCGTGTATGTACCTTCAGATTAGTTTTTACTCCTTTTCTTTTTCTGTCAGAAATGGTTTGTCATTTCGTCCTTCTGAGGGCTGAGAAAGAGGGACTGGCTCAAGGTCACAGTTCCAGGTAGAACTAGAACTCACAGTGACCTGGTTTCCAGCATGCTGCCTTAACCGCTACACTAAATTAGCTTATACTTATACATCTTATATGATAAGCTGTATGTCTCCCAGGATCCAAAGAAAACCTACAGTACAAATACTATGAGAGGGAATTTATTTTTGTGTTGATGGGTGAACCCAAATAGATATCATTGGAACCACTGAAGCTGATAAAAACATTATGCAGTTAGAATTAGACAAGAATGGGTCAGAGGCCTGGGTGACAGATAGATGAAAATCAAATTTAATCCTTTACTTGTTTAGAATGTGTCAGAGAATTTATTATACACTATGGTATGAATTTATGATATGATACGCCATTAATGTGCAACTCTTTTCCAGTTGAAGGACATACAAAGACACATCAGGAAGGTATACTTCAAAAAGTAGGTGGATTTATGGCAAAGAAGAGAACAAACTTAGGACAAAGTCTAAACTTTATTTCATTTAAATTTAAAATAACTTAAAATTAGATTAGCCACTCCTCATATTTACATCTCCCATCTGTTATGTTTAAATGGTGGCATGGAAAACTGGATTATTTGAGGGACTGCCTTTCCACAATCACATCTACTACTCATCCCATCAGGTCCAACAGGAAGAACATGATCTAAGTTCTCTCTCTTGAGGATGCCATCTGATGACATCCAGGAAGAGGGCCTTTTTGTCATGATGGCCATCTTTTGTAACATTATTTCCCCAGAGATTAGACTGGTCCTGTTAGATTTGCGCGGGAATGAAGAGTCGAGACATAGGAACGGTTCAGCACCTTTATTGTCTATTAGCTAGAACTAATACGGACTGCCGGCAGGCTGCAGGGAAGCCGCTTTTAAGGGCTTCCCTGAGGGGCTGGCCATTGACAGCAGTTTATTTCTGCCACCGTTAGATCAGCCAATCAGCGGCGGCTATGCAAATTTACTCCGTATGTCAGTACGTAACCTGTTGGTCTTGTGGAAGGCTTTAAAGATAAGGTTCTGTCACTGGGCCAGAAGATCCAGGTAAGGATCTGAAGCTGTGCAATGGCTGTGTTGGTTTCTGTTGTGTTTTTTTCCCTTGGCTGTGGATACTGTACATGCTGTAATTTCTTTATTGTTTTATGTTTTTATTCTGATTTAATTATGGTAAACTATGCAAACTCATGAATTTTAGAGAGGCAACTGAAATAAAATAAAAAATAAACTCTAGAGTGGGCTTGATCTATTGATCACATATTAGAACAAGCATTCTGCTGAACATTATTCTATAATATTGTAGCTGGCTTTTATTAAGTGCAACAGCTAATATGATTTACATCTTTATTAAAATAAAATGGTTCATCTTTTGTTTTCTGTCTACCAATTTTTATGGATGTAGTTTAGATTTTTTCCTCAAAAACTGTGAATCAACAACTGTTTCTTTCTTAGATGCAACATGGAACCATCTTAGCTCCGGATAAAACTTAATTTGAGAGTTCAGAACTCAACCCAATATTTTTCTTTGCTACTGAATGAAAGCCCCTGGCTGTAATTTTAGCCATTTCCCACTCTCTTTTTAAAATTGGGTTAACACATGGACCCATGGGAAATTAAAAGCTATGCACACTTTTTGTTACTTTGAATTGACCTTTTATTTTATTTTAATGCAGATTTTAACACAGAATAACAAAAGAACAGCGTTGGAAGGGACCTTGGAGATCTTCTAGTCCAACCCCCTGCTTAGCCAGGAAACCCTACACCACTTCAAACAAATGGTTATCCAATCTCTTCTTAAAAACTTCCAGTGTTGGAGCATTCACAACTTCTGGAGGAAAGCTGTTCCGCGGATTAATTGTTCTAACTGTCAGGAAATTTCTCCTTAGTTCTAAGTTGCTTCTCTCCTTGATTAGTTTCCACCCATTGCTTCTTGTTCTACCCTCAGGTGCTTTGGAGAATAGCTTGACTCCCTCTTCTTTGTGGCAGCCCCTGAGATATTGGAATACTGCTATCATGTCTCCCCTAATCCTTCTTTTCATCAGACTAGACCAGGGGTCGGGAACCTTTTTGACTAAGAGAGCCATGAAAGCAAAAAATTTGGAAATTTATTTCAGTGAGAGCCATATAATATATTTTAAAAGTGAATTCAACTAAATGTCAATAGGGACAATGGGATATTGAGAGAATCCCTGTCTTTGTGCTGTTTAATTTGTTGCTGCTGTAGCAGCTTCCTTGCTCCAAAGTGATATTTGTCTTTGAGTTGGTGATTTCCATCATAGCATTGGTAATGATTCTTTCTTTCTTTCTTTCTTTCTTTCTTTCTTTCTTTCTTTCTTTCTTTCTTTCTTTCTTTCTTTCTTTCTTTCTTTCTTTCTTCTTTCTTTCTTTCTTTCTTTCTTTCTTTCTTTCTTTCTTTCTTTCTTTCTTTCTTTCTTTCTTTCTTCTTCTTCTTCTTCTTCTTCTTCTTCTTCTTCTTCTTCTTCTTCTTCTTCTTCTTCTTCTTCTTCTTCTTCTTCTTCTTCTTCTTCTTCTTCTTCTTCTTCTTCTTCTTCTTCTTCTTCTTCTTCCTTCCTTCCTTCCTTCCTTCCTTCCTTTCTTTCTTTCTTTCTTTCTTTCTTTCTTTCTTTCTTTCTTTCTTTCTTTCTTTCTTTCTTTCTTTCTTTCTTTCTTTCTTTCTTTCTTTCTTTCTTTCTCTCTGCAAACCAATCCCCACCGTGGCTCCTTTCTCCCTCGCCCAGCCCTCTTCCAAGACGTCAAGTGCGGGGAACCGCACCAAGCGAGGTAGGTGGGTGGGTTGCTGAAGAAGCCCCGCAGCCCCGCCGCCAACCTGCGTCTCCTGCTGGGAAGGAGCCTCTGTCGCTGTCTCTCGCAGGGTTCCAGCCACCCGACTGAGTCCCTGACCGCGGCACCGGCAGGGTTAATGCGTATGGGAGAGGAGAGAGAGCGCTACCCGCCGCCACTGCTGCTTTCACCGTTCCGATATTTCTTTGGTGGGCGCGCGCGGGAGGGACCATGGAGCAGAGGCGGCCGGCAGCTTAAGGCAAGAGGCGGGTGGGAGACGCGGGCAGGAGCCTGTCGCCGCCGCCGCCACTTCTGGCATCCCCACGCCTCTCACCCCGCTCGCCGGGTGCCTCTGCTCAGCGGTCCTTCCTGCGCAGGCCCACCAAAGAAATATTGGAGCAGCGAAAGTAGCAGCGGCGGCTTTCGCTGCTCCAATATTTCTTTGGTGGGCCTGCGCAGGAGGGACCGCTGAGCAGAGGCACCCGGCGAGCGGGGTGAGAGGCGTGGGGATGCCAGAAGTGGCGGCGGCGGCGACAGGCTCCTGCCCGCGTCTCCCACCCGCCTCTTGCCTTAAGCTGCCGGCCGCCTCTGCTCCATGGTCCCTCCCGCGCGCGCCCACCAAAGAAATATCGGAGCGGTGAAAGCAGCAGTGGCGGCGGGTAGCGCTCTCTCTCCTCTCCCATACGCATTAACCCTGCCGGTGCCGCGGTCAGGGACTCAGTCGGGTGGCTGGAACCCCGCGAGAGACAGCGACAGAGGCTCCTTCCCAGCAGGAGACGCAGGTTGGCGGCGGGGCTCTGGGGCTTCTTCAGCCGCTTGGCTGGAGAACGGCGGGGATGTGGCCATGGCCGTTTTTTAGCTCCCCCCGTCCCGGCTGAACGCCGCCATTTGGGTTATTTTTCCCTCTGTGCATGCGCGCGCATGCACAGAGGGAAAAATAACCCAAATGATTGTGTTCAGCCGGGACGGGAAAGCGGTGATTGTGTTCAGCCGGGACGGGAAAGCGGGCAGGAGAAGCTCCGCGCCGCAACCGCCGCCAGTTCCATCGGCTATACGCCGAAGGACTGGCCCGGGCGAACTGGGAGGATTTCACCCCTGCTGCGAGCCATATGCAGTCATCAAAAGAGCCACATCTGGCTCGCGAGCCATAGGTTCCCGACCCCTGGACTAGACATACCCAGTTCCTGCAACCGTTCTTCATATGTTTTAGCCTCCAGTCCCCTAATCATCTTTGCTGCTCTTCTCTGCACTCTTTCTAGAGTCTCAACATCTTTTTTACATCGTGGCGACCAAAACTGGAGGCAGTATTCCAAGTGTGGCCTTAACAAGGCATTATAAAGTGGTATTAACACTTCACGTGATCTTGATTTGAGTTTTCAATAGCTAATTTATTCATTTTGATAACAGATGCATCTCTAAAGTTTCTAAATTTCATACCAAAAACATGAGTTAATTATCTGCTCAAACAGCTATAATAAAAAAACAACCCTTTGTATTATCAATTTTGTATTAGCTAAATGCAAAATGCTATTAATACATGAATCAGTGAAATCAATAATATATTATAATCTCCTGGGAACCTGGGTTGATCGTTATTAAAGATACATATTTCCAGCTATGAAGACTCCTTTTGTTTTATTCATGTATCACTTGATGCATAACTCTACTTCTCTTCCTGCAAAGTGATTATTTTTCTCTAAATACACAAACAAATCTCCTAGTTATCATTAGTATTAATAGTAGGAGTATCCATCATTTATTGTTTTATAATATGCAAGGCTTTCTCCAATATGGAACATATTTATTTTGCCATTTCAACAAACAGCAGTTTCAACAAATCTAATATCAGTTATGCAGAAGTAAGCCCCATAGACTTCAGTTGGATTTATGCATAAATAGCTGCAAGCAAGTTTGCATCATTAATATATATTTAATATTAACAATGGGAGAGCCTTATATTTAACTTACTTGCTAGGTAGCCATAGGGAGCAGGGAATTTCCTGCAGGCAGGTGAAGAAATAAGCATGCAAATAATTTCCCTGTCAATGACAACCTGCCTGTTGCCTTTAAAATTGTTTCTGTAGTTAACTTCACTTATTTCCAAATAAGTCACATACGTTTCCTTGGGAGAAAGTTTAAAACAGTTTGACAGAATCATCTAGCTAACAGTGGGGACAAATAATATTGCACCCGGGGCAGAGGCAATAGCTACTATCATTTTATTTGGACTACTCTACTCTGGGGCAAAACTCAGCATGGGATGATTGATCTGTTTAGAGGGACAATAACATAATTGCCATTAACAATTGTGTTTGATCTTTTGCTATGATTGCAGCTAATTTGGCCTCAAGAGTTATTATTGTGCCTAGGTCATATTCATGTACTGCAGATTTTATTGATTAAACAAATGACTGCAGATTTTATTTATTTATTTATTTATTTAAACAAATGTACATAGCTGCCCAACTCCACATAGTGATTCTGATGTAGAATGTATCTTCCTTCCTTCCTTCCTTCCTTCCTTCCTTCCTTCCTTCCTTCCTTCCTTCCTTCCTTCCTTCCTTCCTTCCTTCCTTCTTCCCTCCCTCCCTCCCTCCCTCCCTCCCTCCCTCCCTCATTCACATACTTCCAACAATATAGGCACTCTAACTAGGAAACTGTAAAATGGGAAAGAAATTCCAGGTTGAACAGTACAATAATACACTTTTCTACATCTATTATCACTGATCTACTGGAAAACTACAAGAAAATGTCTATGGATAAAAAGTTTGTAAGTTTGTAACTGGAAGCTGCACACATGAATATGAACAGCCTTCACACTCATCCAGATATATAAGTGAATATCGTGTGTGTGTGTGTGTGTGTGTGTGTGCGTGTGTGTGTGTGTGTGTGTGTGTGTGTATGTGTGTGTGTGAATATTTGTAGCTCAGGTGTAGGATGAGGGTGAAGGTTTGTTCTCTGAGCCTGTGGGTTGGTTTCCGAACATTTTGTTACCAGGCTAAGTAACATCTTCAGTGAAGTTTAGGGGATGTCAGTGTCAGTGTTCTTCTGTTTATAAGGGTTTCAGGTGTGGGTGTGTCAAGTGAGGGTCTTGTGATGGGTCAAAATCAAAACCAACTGTGATCATTGCAATAAATTCTACATCATGTCAATTAAAAACCAGGATCCACAAACACCGGCTGGCAATCAAACAACCACGATCTCAAATCCTTAAACTCTACCCACCCGACCCCAAACAGCACCAGTGCGATTGGAGCAACACAAAAATCATTGGCCATGCTACCACCCACCATGCTCATGAGTTCATCAAAGCCTGGCATTCCACAAGCAATTCCATCAACAGACACACTGATCTACAACCAGCCTACGAACCCCTCACAATCCAAATCAACTGCACAGTCAACCAAAGACAGCACTGACCCTCAACCAACCCACACAACTCCCCCACAGCAGCAGTTCAATTCCTGATGATACTAACCTGATGTAATCTTCTTATCACATCCCAAGACACCCACCACAAGACTCACTGATGACCCATCACAAGACCCTCACTTGACATACCCACACCTGTTTTATGATAGATAGATGATAGATAGCTATAGATAGATGATAGATGATAGATATATGATAGATAGATAGACAGACAGACAGATAAAAAAATAAAAAGATAGATATAGACATGATATTCAGATACACACACTCAAACACACAATTACACATGCATATAATGCTGGTAAGTAGATTGTCAGAACCATGAATCAAGGGAAATTTGATATTATCAGAGCAGAAATGTCAAGATTCAACACCGACATTCTGGGAATCAGGAAATTGAAACGGACTGGAATAGGTCATTTCTCATGAAAGGATCATCAGCTCTATTTCTGTGGACAGGAATCATAAAATAAATGGAGAAATCATCATTATTAACAGAGGAATGCTAAAGTCAGCACTTGAATATCACCTGAAAAATGACAGGATGACCTACAATTGAGTCCAAGACGAATGTTTCAGTGTTGTAGTGATGTGGTCCATGCTTGGATTCAGATACAGAGGAAGATATTGAAGAGTTATACAGATAGGTCAATTCGCAACACCTGATCAATATGACACTAAAGAAGATATCTGCCTATGGAGACTCTCAGTCATCCAGGTCATGGTTCTATCAAAAGTGCTTTTTCAAAAGGCAACTGGGCTTCCTTGGTTTTTTTCCTTGAAAACGTTTCACTATTCATCTAAGAAGCTTCTTCAGTTCTGACTGAATGGTGGGGAATGAAAGGATTTATATTCCTTGCAGTCATCTGGTCATTAGCATTCTGAAGGTTGGTTATTAGGTCTCTGAGAGTTGTTGAGGCCATTTGGGGGTTTATCTGTGCCAGATAAACACATAAACTAGGGGCACAGATGATCCCCCTTTAATCTGAAATAATTCTGAGGTTGCATTCTACTAATTCCAAATTAACTCAAGATTGTGTTTCAGGAACAAGTTAATCCAGACATATGTATACTCAGAGTTGAACAATAATTTTTAATGTTCAGAATACTCATAAATCTGAATTTATTAGGTAATAGAAGTTTAATGGAACACGTGTTAGAATATTTCTCCTTTCAGGAGACATTAATAATAGTGTGAACCTTTCTGATGATTTAAACAAGGGATTATTATTACTATTGTGTATGTTGCTAGAAAATTAAACATAGTAGAGTTAATCAAACTTCATGATGAAAATTCCCTTGAGAATGTAATTGTCAGTCTGGAAGCATACCAGCCTGCTTTGAACCATGAAACCAAAGGGAATTCACTAAACAAGATAAAAGGGAGAAATGTGATCTGTCATTACTGTAATAAAAGAGGACATATTAAAAGAGAATGCAGATTGTTTTACAACTGAGAGAGATAATTAGTTCAAACGTCCTAAAAGAAAAGTCAAGCCTGCAGAGGAAAGGCTGAGGACACAAAAACAAAACAAAGTAAAAATCAGTGTATGCTTTCAAATAAATACTTATTTGAAATTGGACAGATTTTGAAATTTAAAAAGAACAACACTTTTTTTGTTGGATAGCAATGCATCAACTCTATCTATCATCTCTCTCTCTCTCTCTCTCTCTCTCTCTCTCTCCCTCCCTCCCTCCCTCCCTCCCTCCCTCCCTCCATCCATCCATCATATCTCTCTCTTTCTCTCTCTCATCTATCTATCTGTCTGTCTGTCTGTCTGTCTGTCTGTCTGTCTGTATATCTGTATATCTGTATATGTATGTGTGTATGAATTCTGTCTCTGTGTCTGTGTCTGTCTCTCTCTCTCTCTCTCTTCACTAGATGAGAGGCACTCAAATCTAATAAACAAACAAACAAACAAACAAAATATCTGCAACAAAGATGTGTTTAAAAGCCTTGAGGACGCTCACCAAGGAATAGTTAATTTAGCAAGTCCCAAAAGTGCTCCCCCTGCCAAAGGCAACCGGACATTGTTTTTCCTTGAAGGTGTTTCATTTATCATCCAAGAAGCTTCTTCAGTTTTGAAATGAAGAAGCTTCTTGGATGATAAGCGAAATGTCTTCAAGGAAAAACAAAGGCCCTTTGAAAATAAATAAATAAATAAAGCAACCATGATCTGCGTGACTGAAAATCTCCATAGACATTAATTTAGCAAGTAGAATGTCAGTAGATAATATGCGGAAAAAGAAGCATTAGATTGAAATTGCCAGAAGAACAATAATTATTTATTGTTTATAATATATATTTATAAATAATCAATGCAAGAACACAATATTGCAAGAAGCACGACATACCTGAATTGGATGCAAATTACATAAATGTGTGTAATCTTACAGAAAATGATTGTACACTTTTCTTCAAAATGGACTTTGCACCATTACAAAGGACAACCAAGTAATATTTGGTCTGAGACCCAGTTTGGTATAGTGGTTAAGGCACAAGGCTAGAAGACAGGAGACTGGGCATTCTAGTTCTACTTTAGGGATGAAAGCCAACTGGGTGACTTTGGGCCAGTCGCTCTGCCTCAGTCCAACTCACCCCACAGGGTTGTTGTGAGGAAAATAGGAGGAGAAAGGTGTATTGGATATGTTTGCTGCCTTGAATTATGTGTAAAAATAATAATGGCGGACTATAAATAAATAAAAATGTCAAAAGGAAAGCACAGTGAAACCAGTGCTTTGCCTTAAACTTAACATACTGTAAAGCAAACAGGGTTACAGCGTGCATACATGCATGCATAATAATAATTCTGTAGAATAGAATAATACTTAGTCACAGCGATGAGCCTCGGTGGCGCAGTGATTAGAGTGCAGTACTGCAGGCTACTTCTGCTGACTGCTAGCTGCTAAGTTCTCAGCAGGCTCAAGGTTGACTCAGCCTGCCATCCTTCCGAGGTGGGTAAAATGAGGACCCAAATTGTTGGGGGCAATATGCTGACTCTGTAAACCGCTTAGAGAGGGCTGTAAAAGCACTGTGAAGCGGTATATAAGTCTAAGTGCTATTGCTATTGCTATTACAAAATAAAAGATGAGGACTTAGCAATTGGCTTTTGTCCTTGCTAGAAACACAGGGAATCAAGTTGTGATTATTTTTTAAAAGGAAAAGGAAAAGGAATAGTTTTCAAACAAATCAACCAGCTATTGGGACTTATTTTTACAGTTATTTGTGATCCCATGCTAACCAAAGTGAAGAATGGGAAAAATTAGTCTGTAATATTCATACATGCTCACTTAAATATATATTTGTACCTTTTTCTTAACCAATACGGGGAAAGTATTTGATAAATGCGAACTTTACTATATTCAGGTAAAAACAAGTTCCACAGCAAAAGAAAGCAATTAATGTCTGATAATAGGGGAGAATATTGCAACTGGGAATTTGAAAAAGATTTTAACAATAAAGGCATAAAACATGAAAAAGCTCCATAAAGCCACAGCCTACAGCAAAATAGACTGCAGAAAGTAAAAAAAAAAAAGCAAGTCTTCTAAACATGATACAGTGTACTCTGGTTGATTTAAGGTTTCTAGATATTTTTTTGTGGGGGGAGAAGTACTTAATCCAGCTACTTATTTACAACTGAACAACAAAAGGTTCAAGTGGACTGGGAGCAAACTCATTATGACATCCTTAAAAGTATTGGGGTGCAAGGTTTAAGTATATTTTCATAAGGAATAAAAAAAATACATGCAAGCACAAAAGCCAGATAGGAATAATGCTGGGCTATCAAATAGGAGTAAAAGACTATTTAAATTTTGGACTTAAAACCTGGAAGAGCAAATATGTACATGTTATTGAAGAAAAAATAACAAACCCAGATGAGTTGCAATATGTACCTATTTACCAACCACTTGTTCATCAACTGTTCAAAGTTATGACAGTGCTGAAAAAAAGAGAGATTTACAACAAGTCCTTCTAGTTGTAGCTATCACAGTATCATCACAGTCACCAAATTGATTCCAATTTCGGGGGCTTGGTAGTCAAAGCATCCCACAATCATGTGATCATCATTTGTGACCTTCATTGCCAGCTTCCAGGAAGTTGCAATTCATGGTCATGTGACATTGTGTTTAACCAAGTGCTACATACAACAATAAAGCAATTGACATGTAGATAAGGGAGATCCAACACAATAGAGAAAACAATTCAGCCAACCAAACTAGGTAGGCCACTCTGAAACAGTACGCTGCAGTTTTAATCAAGAGAAATTGCCATACATAGAAGGTAAGTAAAGTCTACTCTCTTGTGTCAAAGCACCAATGTTATCTAGCTCGATAGCAAAAACTTTGTAGGAAGAAAACCAAGCTTAGTAAACATGGACATTCTAACGTTTCAGCTCTGAGTTACTGTTGGGCATGGAAAAACCAGTTCCACATGGAAGGTTCAATTTAACTGATTCATTGCTAAAAGCCTATGCGCAGGGATCTTCTCAACTGATGATTAGTACCTGGTTAGAGCTAGATAAAGTTCAATGACAATCAAGAAGGGTTGAACTTAGTTCGCTTGTGACTACGTAAGGACTCTAAACTGGTCCCTCTTTTTACCCCTCCCCTGGCTCTGCTAGTCCTTCTTCTACATATTTTAAGTTCTCTATAGAACTTGGTCTCAGCTTGTCCAGTCCCAGTGAAGGACCTGATTGACAGATTGTACATTCTATGCATAGGCTCCTTTTTATGCCCTCACTCTTGTTTTCTTTCGCACATGGTGGTCTCAACACCCCTTTGATTTTCTTGGAATTCTGCTGAGCTCAAAAAGGCATTTGATGTATTTGAAATGAGACCTTTTTGAATCTGGACTTTTTGCTCTTTGTACTGCAACTGACTGACATTTTCCCCTCTAGAAAGAAAACATATTGGACAATTAATCATGTTGTTCTCCCACTGCTATCTGATGCTTTTAGTTGATATGTTACTTTTTAATATTTTCTTTCATTACTTGTGCTTCCTTCCAGGGCAAGACAACCAACTTAGAAACCTCTAAACCCAAACTACAAGTAAAACCAATTCATTCAGATTGTAAAACTATAGAGAAGTGGAACAAATGGAAAATCTGTGTAACAATGGTAAATATCAGACCTCTCTCCCAAACAATCAGGACTAGCAACCTAAAAATCTGATCAGCAATATTTGTTAGCGGAAAGGTTAAAATTATGACACAAGAATCCAAGCGAGCACTTACCGTATTTTTTGGAGTATAAGACGCACCTTTTTCCTCCCTAAAAGTGGCTGAAAATTTGGGTGCGTCTTATACTTCGAATGTAGCTTTTTTCCAGCCCTAACTAGGTGTTAACAGATGCTTCCCAGCTCTTACCTTGCAGGCTTTTTCATTGTTACTCTCTCCAAAGAATGTTTTTCCAGCCCTAAGTCTTTGCAGAATTTTTTTTCATTGCTCTACTTGCTCTGAATAAGTTTTTTTCTAGCCCTAACCAGGTGCTAACGATCTTCCCAGCTCTTACTGGCTTGCATGCTCTTTCATTGTTATTCTCTCAGAAGAAGGTTTTTTTAAGTCCTAACCAGGGGATAAAATAATGTGCTGAAGCTGCTCCAAATAAGTTTTTTTCTAGCCCTAACCAGGTGCTAACAGATCTTCCCAGCTCTTACCTTGCAGGCTCTTTCATTGTTACTCTCTCAGAAGAATGTTTTTCCAGCCCTAAGTCTTTACAGGGTTTTTTTCATTGCTCTACTTGCTCTGAATAAGTTTTTTTCTAGCCCTAACCAGGTGCTAACGATCTTCCCAGCTCTTACTTGCTTGCAGGCTCTTTCATTGTTACTCTCTCAGAAGAAGGTTTTTTAAAGTCCTAACCAGGGGATAAAATAATGTGTTGAAGCTGACCAGACTAAGGATGCTAGCCAGATGAATACCTGGTAGGCAGATTGTTTTCCCCTATTTTCCTCCCCAAAAACTAATGTGCATCTTATACTCCAGTGCGTCTTATACTCCGAAAAATACGGTAATTTTCAAATGAGACACTTCTATACAAAAGATTTTTCAGCTTATGACTATTTGTTTAGTGACCATTCAAAGTTATAATGGGATTGGAAAAAATGACTTATAATTGGTTCTCATACTTATAACAGCATTCCTGTGAACATCGTTTGCAACTTTCTCAGCCAGCTTCCGGCAAGCAAAGTCAATGGGAGACCCAAACTCCTTCCAATTTTTTCTCTCTGCTGGTAAATGAATGAATCTTGTCACTGAGAATTGTGAAAGAATTTCCCCTTCATATGGAGAAATTTTGAGGAAAAAAAATCCATCTTTGCCTAGTTTTGCTAACTATCAAGCAAGTTAGCATTTATATACCACTCTATAGTACTTTAGAGGTCTCTCTGGGTGAGTTACAATGTCGGCATACTGCCCCCAACAATCTGGGTCCTCATTTTACAGATCTTGGAAGGATGGAAGGCTGAGTCAACACTTTCAGGATCAATCTCCAGACTAGGGATGAAATGCAGCCGGCTTCCCTACCGGCTCAGAAGTCCATGCGCGACATCATCACGTCACATTTTTGACGCTCTGCACATGCGCAGAAGGCTTTGCACATGTGCAGAGGGTTAAAACTGGGATGTGACCAATGTCTGGGCAGGTGGGCGGAGCCTCCCACCACCACCGCTATCTGCTCGCAGAACCTCACGCCGCTGCCGCTACTGGCCCACGTGAGCTGGATAGAGCTGGCAGCATTTCACCCCTGCTCCAGACTGTGGGCAGAGTTGGCACTGCATCACCAAATGTCTACAAATGGGTGTGGAGTCTTCTTGGAACTGTTGAAAGGACTGTGTTGCAGATTGGAGACAGGATACGACATCATCTATCTCCAATCTACAACACAGTCCTTTCAACAGTTCCAAGAAGGCTCCGTACCCACTTGCACCACTCAGGTGACCCTGAGGACACAGATAAACCTCCAGGTGGCCTTAACGACTCACTAAAAGAATGCAAATGACCAGCTGTCTGCAAGGAGTATAAATCCTTCCATTCCCCACCATCCAGTTAGAGTCGAAGAAGCTTCTTGTATGAGAAACGAAACATCTTCAAAGAAAAACCAGAAAGTCTAGTTGGCTCTTGAAAAAAGCATCTTTGGGACATCACCAGTTGAAGAAACAGCAGTAAGGAGATTGTTTTCCCCACTTCTTCTACTTTTGCCCTCTCTTTCTTTGGTGACTTGCCCCCTACTCAGTCTATTCACACAGGTCTTTTTGTTTTTCTTTTCAGAATGTTTTTGTGCAGTTGCATCAGCTTCTTCTGCACTGTTCCCTCTGTTGAAATGTGCTTTCAGTAATTATGGTACAAAAAAATGGAGAAAAGGGCAAAACCCAAACAACACTAATTCAACATTTCTTGAGCATTGAGGCTGAAATAACACATTCACCATTAATACAATGTCATTGCATCTTTGTCTCATCTCCCATCTGACATTTCCAGTGCAATGTTACAACTCTTTAATCAAAATCATGTTCCAAGTGGTGGGTATATATTGTAGCACTAATTAAATAAGACCTGTAACAGAACACCATTGTGTACTGTGTCATCTTATTCACTAGAAAAAGTGGTAGGAAGACACACACACACACAAACACACACACAGACGTATGTATGTATGTATGTATGTGTGTGTGTGTGTGTATGTATGTATGTATGTATGTATGCATTTATGTATGTATGTATGTATGTATGTATGTATGTATGTATGTATGTATGTATGTATGTTCCTCAATTTGTGGCCACAATTGAGCCCAAAATGTCTGTTGCTAACTGACACATTTGTTAAGTGAATTTTGCCCCATTTTATGACCTTCTTGCTACAGTTGTTAAATGAATTACTCCAGTTGTTAGATTAGTAACACCGTTGTTAAGTGGATTTGGCTTCCCCATTGACTTTGCTTTGTCAGAAGATTGCAAAAGTGAAATCACATGACCCTGGGAAACTGCAACCGTCATAAATATGAGTCAGTTGCCAAGTGTCTGAATTTTGATCATGACTATGGGCTGCTGCAACAGTTGTAAGTGTAAAAAATGGTCATAAATCACTTTTTAAAGTGCCATTGTAACTTTGAATGGTCACTAAATGAATTGTTGCAAGTTGAGGATTACATGTGTGTGTGTGTATGTGTGTGTGTGTATGTATGTATGTATGTATGTATGTATGTATGTATGTATATGTGTGTGTATATATACCCACACACCCATACATACCCACACACATATAAAAGAAAAGAAGAGAAAAGACATAAAAGAGAAAGCTAAAAGTGCAAGAAAGGGAAAAAAGTAAAAGAACCCCCCCCAAAAGAAATAGCTTTTGATTTTTTCAGTACTTATAGGTACAATTATAAATTTATCTTTAGTCTATAATTACAATTTAACTCTGTTCTTTCTATGATCTATCTTATCTATTCATCCAATACATGCATAAGGTTTTTTTTTCTATTTTATTCAAAAAGTCCATAAGGGGTTTTCAGTCAATTATAAACATAGGTATTGTCTTTTCTCTGATCAAAGAACTCAATTTAGCCATCTCATCAAACCATATTGTCTCTAATTACTCCATTGAGGATAGTGTCAAATCTTTCCATTGTTTCACATATAGAATATAGAATAACAGAGTTGGAAGGGACCTTGGAGGTCTTCTAGTCCAATCACCTGCTTAGGCAGGAAACCCTACACCACTTCAGACAAAATGGTTATCCAACATCTTCTTTAAAACTTCCAGTGTTGGAGCATTCACAACTTCTGGAGGCAAGCTGTTCCATGGATTAATTGTTCTAACTGTCAGGAAATTTCTCCTTAATTTTAAGTTGCTTCTCTCCTTGTTAAGTTTCCACCCATTGCTTCTTGTCCTACCCTCAGGTGCTTTGGAGAATAGTAATTTCGCTTCAATTGAGAACCACATGTACAAAAACAAAGTTCCATGACTTTTTCCCAATTGTTGGTCCATTAGTCTCAAAAAAAGAAAAGAAAAAAGAAAAACCTCTGCCCAAAACAAGAAAGGAATATCATTCCAGCTTTATTGTTAGTAGTCAAATATTTGAAATGTAGCCCTTAGGCTAAAAATGGTTGTTTGCCTTTTTTTGTTGTTCTGCAATATTTGAAGGTATGACAGGAAGGCCTTCAAATTGATGCTAGAATGCCAGGATATGTCTATTCGGACAGAGATCCCGACCATGCAGACAGTGTTTTTCAAAGTGATACTTTATGGATGCAAAAGTTGGGCTTCAAAGACGCAAGATAGGAAGTATATTGATGCTTTTGAACTTTGGTGCCAGGGAAAGCTCCAGAGCATATCGTGGATATCCAAGACAATAAACAAATTGATCACACAACAAATCAACTCAGAGTTCTTACTTGAGACACAGGTGACCAGGCTCAAAATATTATAGTTGGAGCACATTTTGCGAAGACTTAGCTTTGTTGAGAAGTCAATAATGCTGAGACAAGAGGATGAAAAGAGAAGAGGATGACAAGCAGCAAGATGGATGGACTTGATTATTGTGGTGATGCTGCACTGTAGGGAGGGAGAGAGAGAGAGAGAGAGGGAGGGAGGGAGGGAGGGAGGGAGGGAGGGAGGGAGGGAGGGAGAGAGAGAGAGAGAGAGAGAGAGAGAGAGAGAGAGAGAGAGAGAGAGAGAGAGAGAGAGAGAGAGAGAGAGAGAGAGGTCCAGGTTGAGAAACTCTATTGACATGGTCATAAAGAGTTGACACCAGCTTGATAGCACAAAGCAAACAGTCACTCTATCATAATAATAAATTTCAAATTTGGTTATAAAAGGTGAACTACAAAGAAATTACAAATGTTCTCAATCTCACGGCCTATGTATACAATTAGAGGTTTATGTAAATAAAATGGAAGGAATAGATGTTGATTATATAGTAGGAGACTCAATCCATTGAATATACTGTAGAACTGGATAAATAATAGTGATCGTTTAAATTAAAATAGTAGTATTGTGAAATGTAAATATATTTGGAAATGAAATAGCTGTAAAGGTGGTTAGCTTTTACCATGTTTGTTTGTATTTTATGTATTTATATATTTTTTGTATTTTTTGTATGTCTTGTTATGTTGTTTTTAACTAGAAAACTTAATAAAGATTGTTTTTAAAAACAAAAACAGTCACTCTATTTGAGGGCTCTTGAGCCCTTACCATGAAGTTAGTTAACAGACTGGACAGGACAACATGCCACCTGATCATAGTAAAGGGTGATTAAATGTATCTCTATTGAAATGGTAAGAATTAAAATCTAAAAGTCCATCTAGACATATCCATTAGCTTATAGCACTATAGCAACAGCACTTAGACTTATATACCGCTTCATAGTGCTTTACAGCCCTCTCTAAGCAGTTTACAGAGTTCAGCGTATTGCCCCCAACAATCTGGGTCCTCATTTTACCCACCTCGGAAGGATGGAAGGCTGAGTCAACCTTGAGCCGGTGAGATTTGAACAGCTGAACTGCTGAACTAGCAGTAGCCTGCAGTGCTGCATTTAACCACTGCGCCATCTCGGCTCTTAAGCTTCCTTGTTTGGGTTTCTGGCTCTGGGGATTTATTTCCTTTTCTCTCCCCCGACCCCCACATCTGTGACTTCTTTAACTCAGGGATGAGCTATATATCATATTGATTCAACCATGTTAAGACTACAGTGCCACAGACACGGAGGAAATCACTTGACACTTTCATTGTTTTGAAATTCCAGAAATTGTGAAGTTAAACAGTGAAATATGCTGGAAGGAAGCATATTTCTGGACCTCCCAAATTGTGGCATCCATTCTTGTTTCCCAGCTCTTTAATGCATATGTGGAGAAAGCAAATTATAGTACTGAGAAAAGATGCTTCTCTACCTATTCATACTATTGTATGAAAGAGTGTGTCAGAGTAGCACAAATCCCTGAATTATTTATAAAGAGCTTCTGTGGGATGATAGTTAAGGGTCTGTCAGCATTTTCAGAACTCTTAGATTTGCAAGGTACTTTACCATTTCTGCAGCTACAAAATGTAATATGAGAAATGACATTTTGTTATACAGTATATTTTAAAAAATATTACATACTTACACATATTGTTTTCCCCAAGGGTTCGAGGTTTTCTCCAGTTTAATTCTCGTAGCCAAACTGAGAAATACAGACCAAAAAGGATCAGGTGACTGTAAGATACAATAAGGATTTGAATGCAGGTTCATATACAGCTAAAAGTCCAAATTATTTTGACTTTTTCTGTATTTATATTTAACATCAGCAGGAAAATAGAATCATAGCATCATTATGATTAAAAATAATCAATTCACTACATCACTATGTACATACATCACTAAAAAGGTAAAAATTGTATTGATCCATAAATGTGTAAGATTGAGTTTCATATCATTTCACTCTCTTTATTTTTTCAGTTTCTAACTCATTTTGAGACAACTCCTGGAAAGAGCATATAGACTACATTTATCTTTTTAAGCATAGTAAGGTGTGTGAGATTTTGTGAGGTTTACAGAGATAATTGTACCACAATTAGTATTCAGTGAGGTAAATGCTATTTATAACATTTACCACAATAACATGACTTTGGGCCAGTCACCCTTCTTAGCCCAACCCACTTTACAGGGCTGTTGCTGTGTGGAAAATAGAAGGAGTAAGGAGTATTATGTGTATTCAGTGCCCTGAGTTACTTATAGAGTAATAAAGGCGGGAATAGAGAACCTCTAGCTAAGATTCTGTGCAGTTCAGAGAACCCCCAAATCCCACTCCTGGCTGGCCCTGCCCACCCCGCCCCTCCCAGGAGTCCCCATGTGGCCCATTTTGGATGCAGGTAAGTGTAGGGCACATGCGGAGGCTTGGGAGGGTGAAAAATGGGCCTACCGGAAGTTCAGGAAGGCTGGAAACGGGCCCGTATCCGGCTTTCAGAGGGCCTCTGGAGCCTGGGAAGGCCATTTTTGCCTTCCCGGAGGCTTGAGGAAAGCCTCCGGAGCCCGGGGAGGGCAAAAATGCCCCCCTGTGATGCAGGAGGCCAACTAGGCCACACCCACCATGGCCATGCCCACCCAGCTACCAGGTAGAGAACCCCTTGCTAAAATTTGTGAAGCCCACCCCTGATTATTTCCCTTTAGTTTATAGTAACTGAGTTGAATTTCTCTATTAAAATAACCTCCCAAAGCTTAGGCCTTTCCGCACTTGCATTCAACTATGACAGGGGTGTCATAAACTCAAGGCCCTGGGGCTGGATCTGGCACACAGGCTGCTTAGATCTGACTCATAGTATCAACCTGGAAACAGCAACGGACTGGCCCTTGGTGCCTCTGCCAGCAAAAATGGAGCTTCGACTGCAACGGCCTCCTGCAACCCTCTGCCAGCAAAAATGGAGCTCCATTTTTGCTGGCAGAGGGTTGCAGGAGGCCGTTGCAGTTGAAAACAGAGCTCGGGAGCCAGTTTTCACTGGCAGAGCGCTTGGGCCACCACAGGCGCTCCTGACATGAGTTGAGCTGTCCACACCTACCATGACCATGACCATGCCCACCCCAGCTCCCTGAGGTAAAACACAACCCTGATGCGGCCCTCAATGAAATCGAGTTTGACACCCCTGAACTATGACATAAACCTGCATTGGCAATGCATGTTTTGCACCATAACCTTACAGGACTGCCTTTGTCTCACTTCTTAAGCCCTCCATGAATCAATTGAAACCCATCCTTAGCTGTTCTAGTGCTAAAGTAGCATTTTCCCTTGGCAGCAGATTGCAGTTTTGCTATTTCTGCAATCTGTTATGATTAATTGACTATTTGATCAATGATGCAGTCTGGTGACCCTCTAGAGGGTGAAATCAGCCTGGCATTTATTGGCCATATTAGGCTGCTCTTGGCATCCCTGCAGTCTTTTAGCACAATCTGTTTCTTTAAAAGTGAATTTCCCCCCAGTGCCCACCAAGTTTCTGGCTCCGAGATTGGATCAGCCTGAACAGCAGCTGACCAGGAGAATGCATGATGAAGTGGAAGAGAAGGAGCTGGCTCTCTCTCAATTGATTCCTGATGTCCTTTCCCATAGTCTCTGCAACTTCCAATCCCTGCAGAGAGTGTCCAAATGGATGCTGTGCTCAACAGACCTACGAGAAAGCGCTCAGGAGGGCTACCCTCCACCTATCTGGATCACAACAAAAGTCATCAATCAAGGCGACCAATGCTGTCCCAGGCCTGAATTTCTAAACCAGCTGAGATGACAGTATCTGAATCGGAGGCCTCAGTTTCACATTAGCTGGCTTGTTAAGAAGTTGGTGTTGATTGTCATCATAACTGACACGTTTAGGGATGTTTGGGGTAAGCAGGACTTGATAAACGATGAGTTTCCTTACTCTTGACAGCTCCTGGTTCACAACAGCTGTTTTTACAAGATCTCCTGCCCTTCTGGGTGGTCTGAGAATAAAACAAGCATCCCTAAACTTGGAAGAAAACGTACTTGGCAGATGTATGGTAATAGCAGCTGGGATTCTTCAGGCTTGCCTTCGCTTACACCTCTGTGTTATTTACATATTTGTTTAAACTATTTTAAGACCATTTTCCCCAGGAAAAATGGGCTTCTTGCAGCTTTCATTAGAATTAAAATCATATTTCATCCCATTTAGAAACACACTCGGGGGAAAAAGACCCCCCCCAAAAAAACCCCCAATGGCCTTCAAGAGCTTTTTCTGAATGCCTGCTGGGCTTGATGAACTTCACGTAGGATTGTATTCATTGGAGGTGAGAGTATTCTGATTTGTAGCATGTAAGAGTAGAATCCAGTGCAGGATTTTTTGCTGTACTTCTAGACCAGGGGTGTCAAACTCACGTTGTCACGGCAGCATCATGTGACGTATCGAGACTTTATCCTGGGCGTGGGCATGGCCAGTGCATCCAGTCTGCGGGCTCGGAGTTTGACAGCCCTGTTCTAGACTGCAACCCCTTTTTATCCTGATTGATCTCTCAGTAGCATTTGATACTATGGATCACGGTACACTTTTTATTTATTTATTTATTTATTTATTTATTTATTTATTTATTTATTTATTTATTTATTTATTTATTTATTTATTTATTTATTTATTTATTTATTTATTTATTTATTTATTTATTTATTTATTTATTTTGGTTTTCTTATATGCCGCCCAACTCCTGAAGGACTCAGGGCGGCGTACAACAGAGAAAATACAAGAATAACCAATTTATAAATATACTTAAAAACAAATATAAAAATTTAAAACACAGTATTAAAATCATCCAACAGCCGTTCAGCAAGCATACATACTTGGGGGTGAGCTCGAGTGGATTAAGCTCTACCCCCAGCCTGCAGGAAAAGCCATGTCTTAACGGCTTTTCGGAAGGCCAGCAGGGTGGGGATAGTTCGGGTCTCTGGGGGAAGTTGGTTCCAGAGCGCGGGGCCGGCCACAGAGAAGGCTCTCCCCCTGGGGCCCGCCAGCCGGCATTGCTTGGCCGACGGGACCTGGAGGAGGCCAACTCTGTGGGTCCTAACCGGTCGAAGGGAAGTGTGAGGCAGAATGCGGTCCCGGAGATAGCCCCGGAGAGGTTTTGGTCCTCTTTGATAGCTGTGGGGGGACCAGAAGTGCAGTTCTTCTACAGTTCTGCTCCTTCCTGATCAAGGTTGGTGGGGGAAGAAAAATCAAGCCTATGGGCAGTCCAATACAAGGTATCTCAGAGCTCAGCCCTCCAGTGGTTTGGGATGAAGTACCATCCCTATGTTGATGATTTCTAATTCTCTCTCTGGAGTCATGGGGGAAATATGGTGACACATGATGCCTAGAGGCTGTGAGGGACTGAATGGGACCAACCAAATTTAGATTTAAACCCTACAATTTGTTATGAGCCTAAAATTTATTTTATGAGTACAAAATTTCTTTAATTTACATACACACATACACATGAAGAGACACATGAGAAATGGGGAGGAAGGGAGAGACCAAGAGAGGGAGACAGGAGAGAGAGACAAACAGGAGAGAGAGTGAGAGTGAAAGTGATAGAGAGAGAGAGAGAGAGAGAGAGAGAGAGAGAGAGAGAGAGAGAGAGAGAGAGAGACAGAGACAGAGACAGAGACAGAGACAGAGACAGAGACAGAGACAGAGACAGACACACACACAGACAGAGAGAGACAGAGACAAAGGGAGAGAAATCTATACAATCTGAAGAGAAATCAGAAAATATAGTCAAGCATACATAAGCAAGTATAAATTTATGCATATAAAGATAAATAATGAAAACATATGTGCATGCAGGTTCAACCATCAACTTTAAAATAAAATAAATTTTAAAATAAATAAATTTACTTGGACTTTAGTAAGGCATTTGATAAAGTAGACCATAACCTATTACTGGATAAAGTAGAAAAATGTGGGTTAGACAGCAACACCACCAGATGGATTCAAAACTGGTTGACCAACTGCACTCAACGTGTAGTGCTCAATGGAACTGCATCTACATGGAGGGAAGTATGCAGTGGAGTACCCCAAGGCTCTGTTTTAGGCCCAGTACTCTTCAACATCTTCATTAATGACTTGAATGAGGGGATAGATGGGGAACTCATCAAATTTGCAGATGACACCAAACTGGCAGGAATAGCCAACACTCCAGAAGATAGGCTCAAGATACAGAAGGATCTTGACAGATTTGAACATTGGGCGCTATCAAACGAAATGAAATTCAATGGTGAAAAAAGTAAGGTTCTACATTTAGGCAAGAAAAACAAAATGCACAGGTACAGTATATGTGGTACCTTGCTCAACAGTAGTAACTGTGAGAGGGATCTTGGAGTCCTAGTAGACAACCATTTACCGTATTTTTCGGAGTATAAGACGCACCTTTTTACCCCCAAAAAGAGGGTGAAAATTTGGGTGTGTCTTATACATCGAATGTAGCCCTACCCACCCACCAGCACCCACCCTTTGGAGGTTTTCGGCCTCCATGGTCCCCGCCGCTGCCACTGCCGCCACCGCCGCTTGCCCCCCCGCTGCTTGCCCCCCATCCCCGCTGTTGCTTGCCGCCGCTGCTGCCACCACCACCGCTGCTTGCCCCCGCCGCCCGCTGCCGTCGTTTCTGCTCTCCCCACTGTCCTGCCGCCGCCGCCGCTTCTGCTCTCCCCGCTGTCCTGCCACCGCCGCCGTTTCTGCTCTCCCTGCTGTCCTGCCGCCGCCGTTTCTGCTCTCCCCGCTGTCCTGCCGCTGCCATTTCTGCTCTCCCCGCTGTCCTGCCACCGCCGCCGTTTCTGCTCTCCCCGCTGTCCTGCCGCCACCGCCATTTCTGCTCTCCCCGCTGTCCTGCCGCCGCCGTTTCTGCTCTCCCCGCTGTCCTGCCACCGCTGCCGTTTCTGGTCTCCCCGCTGTCCTGCCGCCGCCGTTTCAGCTGTCTCCGTTGTCCCCGCTGCCCCAGCCGGCGTCCCCGCCACTACCTGAAGCGAGCCTCCACCTCCGCTACTGCCCAACCCCCCCCACAGCTTGAAGCCTGCTCCCGAGGCTCCCGAGGCACCGAAGAAAGCCGACGGGTTAGAACTTTTTTTAAAAGGGTTTTTTTAAAGGGTTTTTTTTAAGGTTGCCAAGTGGAGGAGGAATTCTGGGAGTTGAAGTCCACATGTTTGAAGACCCTTGCACCCCTTGGCAAGTTTAAGACTTGTGGACTTTCAACTCCCATTCCTGAGCTAGTATGACTGGAGGAGGAATTCTGGGAGTTGAAGTCCACAAGGCTTAAACTTGCCAAGGGGGTGCAAGGGTCTTCAAACTTGTGGACTTCAACTCCCAGAATTCCTCCTCCAGTCATACTAGCTCAGGAATTGGAGTTGAAGTCCACAAGTCTTAAAGCTGTCAAGTTTGAAGACCCCTGGGTTAGGGGTTAGGGGTACAAGGGTCTTCAAACTTGGCAAGACTTTTTACAACCATGTACACTTTTTACAAACTTCAAATTTGACAGCTTTAAGACTTGTGGACTTCAACTCCCATTCCTGAGTTAGCATGACTGGAGGAGGAATTCTGGGAGTTGAAGTCCACAAGGCTTAAAGCTGTCAAGTTTGAAGTTTGTAAAAAGTGTACATGGTTGTAAAAAGTGTACATGGTTGTAAAAAGTATTCTGCTACACTGGTATTTTAGTAAATAATATATTACTACACCATTTGGTTCAGAATACTTTTTTCCTTGTTTTCCTCCTCTAAAATCTAGGTGCGTCCTATATTCCGGTGCGTCCTATACTCCAAAAAATACGGTAAATATGAGCCAGCAGTGTGCAGGAGCTGCCAAAAAAGCCAACACAGTTCTAGGCTGCATTAATAGAGGGATAGAATCAAGATCACGTGAAGTGTTAATACCACTTTATAATGCCTTGGTAAGGCCACACTTGGAATACTGCATTCAGTTTTGGTCGCCACGATGTAAAAAGGATGTTGAGACTCTAGAAAGAGTGCAGCGAAGAGCAACAAAGATGATTAGGGGACTGGAGGCTAAAACATATGAAGAACGGTTGCTGGAACTGGGTGTGTCTAGTTTAATGAAAAGAAGGACATGATAGCAGTGTTCCAATACCTCAGGGGTTGCCACAAAGAAGAGGGAGTGAAGCTATTCTCCAAAGCACCTGAGGGCAGGACAAGAAGTTATGGGTGGAAACTAATCAAGGAGAGAAGCAACTTAGAACTAAGGAGAAATTTCCTGACAGTTAGAACAATTAATCAGTGGAACAGCTTGCCTCCAGAAGTTGTGAATGCTCCAACACTGGAAGTTTTTAAGAAGATGTTGGATAACCATTTGTCTGAAGTGGTGTAGGGTTTCCTGCCTAAGCAGTGGGTTGGACTAGAAGACCTCCAAGGTCCCTTCCAACTCTGTTATTCTATTCTATTCTATTCTATTCTATTCTATTCTATTCTATTCTATTCTATTCTATTCTATTCTATTCTATTCTATTCTATTCTATTCTATTCTATTCTATTCTAAAACAAATCTTCTAAGCCACCTCATTGTGCTCTAATGTAAATTATGTACAGAGATCCTGCAGATCTTGTCAATCCAAATTCAACAGATGTGCTCTAAATATTGTAAATCCTGGAAAATCCCATTGTCATAAAGTGCGATAATACAATAGAGCCATTCTTATAAAGGAAATTTTCACAGAACACAGTGAATCTAATTGCTGATGCTTTGTCATCTATCTCATTTTCTGCACAATGAATGTAATGGTTTTGTCAGAATGATGAAATAAGAATTTTAGTATTGAAATGCCAACTCCACCCTCTAAATATATGGTGACGAGGCTACAACATATGTACAAAATGGGCAATTGTGTGCATTGTAAGGTCACAGTGTTTATTTGTTTATTTTATTTATTTATTACATTTGTTTGCCACCCATCTTTCTGCAAGGTGAGTTGCTATTCATCTTGTTCTTTGTTCCCTTGTTCCCTGTCTCCTCCTCCACACCTGATACCCAAGGTTCTATAATGGATGTCAGGAATATTTTACAATTGAAGACAACTTTATCTCATCCTCTTTGTGGATATTGATCCCTCTTTTAAGGTCGTACCTTTTCTATCCTGGCCCTGTCGGAATCCAATTTGGTTTTCATCTACTGGTTTGGTCCTCCATGGTCCTCCTTCAGCCAAATCCACCAGATGATTCTTTAGTTGGTGAAATGGGCCAGGGTTTTTTTTTATGCCAGCTGAGCCACCTAATCCTAGGCCAGTGGTCTGATTCAATTTTTTTTACTACCGGTTCTGTGGGCATGGCTTGGTGGGTGTGGCAGGGGAAGTAGACTGTAAAATCTCCATTCCCTCCCCAGGGGAAGGTTACTGCAAAATCCCCATTTCCTCCCAGTCAGCTAGGTCTCAGGAGTCAGAGAATAGATGGGGGCAGGGCCAGTCAGAGGTGGTATTTATCGGTTCTCCGAACTACTCAAAATTTCTGCTACCGGTTCTCCAGAACTGTTCAGAACCTGCTGAATCCCACCTCTGTCCTAGATACTCCATCAGCTGCCCTCCTTGTGATAGATCGCGAGTGTGATTCCAACTGTGCTGAACGCTATATGGAGAAATGGCTCAAACTGCAAGATGGGCAGCATGTAAATTTAAATAAATAAATAGCTTTTGATTTCCTTTTACTCATAACTATTTCCCCCTCACTTAATATGTCATTCCATATACTGCCTCTTACTAGGCTAAACATTTTTTTCCTTTCCTTTCCCCTCCTAGGAATTACTTTCAGGCTATAATGCTACTTCTCACCTCTTCTATGTCTGTCTGTCTGTCTGCCTCTGCCTGTGTCAAGAATCTTTCATTCATAACTCCATAATTCTTTCCCCAAACTCTGAAGTTTATTTCTTCCCTCTTTATCTTTAGGACAGATTTCTTCCCCCTCCCAGAGGTCCTCAATTTTGAATTCTTTGCAGGCTTCATGCTGTCTGCCAAGGAGCTCCTATCTCTTCTTTTGATCTTTACTTTGATTTATTCCATTTACCTTTAACATCACCAGAAATGTATTTCCTCTGCTTTTGAAAATTTTCCAGCTACAGACTTGTGTAACTGGAACCTAACACCCAACTAGGTTGCTTGTGTTAGCAAACCTGTCACTTTATACCAGACTTAGTCATTTTCCATCTCTATTGTAACTTTCAGGCTTATATTTGATTGATTGACATTCTGTCTTTTCTCCAGGAATTCCTAAATTGCTGGAAAAAGCAATTCTCTGCATTGTGACATTGCCAAATTTTGATCTGGCAATGTGATCTCTTTGCTCTGCAGTAAAGGAGTCAAGAGCCACATGTAGATGTAGCCCATCTACATGTTGTTCACTTCTGCTCAAGATGTTACAACTGAAATACGTTAATAAATTATGATATTTCAGTTAAGTGAAAGGGCCTGGAGGATATTGTTGGAAATGCAGCTTCACTGATTTAAAAAAAAGAGAAAACAAAATAAAAATATAGCAATTCAATAAAATCTCTGTGATTGTTGCTGGGCCTAATTCTTTACTCGGTGTCTTTTCCACAGCCAAAAAAACTGATGCAAAAGGAAGTTATCTTAATAGAAATAGTTTTCCAAACATTTCCCAGAAAGAATTAAAGAAATCTTTGTTTCATACATGGTAATCTCTGAACCAACCTCTCTCTCTCTCTCTCTCTCTCTCTCTCTCTCTCTCTCTCTCTCTCTCTCTCTCTCTCTCTCTCTCTCTCTCTCTCTCTCTCTCTCCCTCCCCCTCCCCCTTTCTCTCTCTCTCCCTCTCTCTCTCCATCCCCCCTCTCTCCCTCCCTCCCTCTCTCTCTCTCTTTTTGGTGAGAGCAAGCTTTGATATGCTATTTCTTTAGAGGAAGAAAAAACCCCACCCTTGATATATTCTTTTCATCATGAGAAAAGGGGTTTTGCTGTTTGTTTTAATCCCTACTGACAATGTTGGTAATGAGAAAGGGAATTTCCTCTGGTGGAAAAATGCCTCTTTGATCAAAGGTTTCTGTTTATGACAAAGCCACACAGATCAAATAAGGTAACATGAATTCATTAAAAAAAAAAACAAATTAGCTTAGGCTTTTTCTATGAAGGCAGGGAAGAAATGGCAAGATGATGAAATCTAGCTAGTTCAGAACTTACTTTTTATTTTAATCCTATTGCTTCTTCTTGGCATTCTTCATGCCTCATTTGCAATTTTAAAAAAAACATACCGATCTCACTGGCACAGTTTGCAATCTAATGAAGAGAGCGGAAGCTATTAGTTTTTTGTCCCCGCAGATTTTTCTGATTCAAACACATAAAATATGCAAAGATAACATAGCCAAAATAAAAGCTCATAGTTTGTGCTGTTTCATGTTCTATTTCATTCATGAATACCTCATCACGAAGCGAACAAAAAGACCATGGCTAGCCAATCTCACTGGTGACCAAACAGGGGGTACAGCTGCTATTATGACAGTTTATTTATGTTTTGCAGGGTTTAAAGCTTGAACACATAAAGGTTTTTCTTTAGAAGATGCTTGCTAAATTATCACTGAGGACAGCAAATCACAGGATAGGCCAGAAAGGGAGCATAACATAAAACGGTACAAACTATGAGCCCCCAAACAATAGACCAATACTCTACATCTGCTCCTGGATATGTTCCAATTGTTCATGATTATCATCTGCAATCCTGAGATTTTGTGTTGGGAAGTGTTTTTTTAAAAAAACTTCAGCTTATGTTTTTGCTTAAACCATCCTATTTTTTTTACTTTCTTTCTTGCTATAGAGCAGTGTTTCTCAAATAGTGGGGCGCCCCCCCTGGGGGGGGGCACGGTACGATGCCAGGGGGAGGGCCGTGTGACCCTGGGGAATATGCTTCTTTTGCCGCTTTTTTTCTTCTCTCTTTCGGACTTTTCGGTCCCCCCCCTTCCTTTTGGAAAGCAAGACTGGTGGAGCAATGAGCGCAACCTGCAGTGGAGATGTCCCTCCCACTCTCCTGTCCCCCTGACCTGCTGTGGTGGGGCCGGGAGGGTGCACACGAGAGGAGAAGGAGGGGAGGAGGAGATTGCGCTCATTGCTCTGCCAGCCTGGCTTTCCAAAAGGAAGGGAAAAAAAATCAGCTGGCTAAAAGCCCGAAAGAGAGCAGGCAGGGCTTTCCAACAGCGAGAAGAGGCAGGAAGCAAGAGAGAGAAAGACGCACACACAGACTCTCTCTCTCTCTCTCTCTCTCTCTCTCTCTCTCTCTCTCTCTCTCTCTCTCTCTCTCTCTCTCTCTCTCTCTCTCCATCTCCTCCTCGCTCTCTGTATATCACTGTGTGTGTCTCTTCTGTCTCTCTCACCCCCTCTGTGTATAACTCTGTATGTGTTTCTCTATGTCTCTCTCTTCTCCCGCCCCTCTCTCTCTGCCGTGGCTGGGCCAAGCCAGCAAGCTCTTTTTGGAGTGCTTCGCTACGTCTTTTATTTCTTCTTTTTGGAAATCTGGGCTGGCAGAGGATCGATCACCAATAGCAACTTCCCTTCGGCGGACCGTTCTCCTCCCCCTCCTTCTGTCACAACCTAGAACCTCGCAATGCTTTTGCGTCTAGAGAGGAGGCAGGAAAGGGGACTGGGAATCCAGCTTCCCTTCCTGATCTCCCTATGTCTGTTAAGCCAGGGCTGAGGAGATCCCCTTGCAGAGAGTTCTTCCTAGGGGGGGGGGGGGCGAAACAGAAAATAATTGAGAAGCATTGCTTTAGAGAGAAAAAGGATTCCCATTCCTACAGTTTCACTTAAGTCTCTTTGAATGACCGTTTGTCCATGATGCAAGCAATCTGCCATTCCACTGGTCCCAGAGTTGCCCTTTTACCAACCCAATCCTAAAACTAAAACAAAATTAGAATTTGACACAAACGTATATAGGAGGAATTGCTTATTTGTCGAAATAGGAAAGCTTGGAACTGGGATATGCCTGTAGTGGGGCAGCATAGTTAAATATGTTTTCAGCCGAGCTTGAGTATGGCTAAATGTCTATGGAGATTCTCAGTCATCCAGGTCATGGCTGTCCCAAATATGCATTTTCAAGAGGCAGCTGGACTTTCTGGTTTTTCTTTGAAGATATTTCGCTTCTCATCCAAGAAGCTTCTTCAGTTCTGACTGGATGGTGGGGAATGAAAGGATTTATACTCCTTGCAGACAGCTGGTCATTTGCATTCTTTTAGTGGGTGGTTAAGGTCACCTGGAGGTTTATCTGTGTCATCAGGGTCACCTGAATGGTGCAAATTGGTGTGGAGCCTTCTTGGAACTGTTGAAAGGACTGTGTTGTAGACTGGAGATAGATGATATCATATCCCTCCCCCCATGTTGAGAGAGGGCTGTTTTGACATAGATGGTCTCTTTAACCCCTCTTTCAAACCAGCGATCCCCTCCGTCCAAAATATGAACTTGGTTGAATTCAAAAGAGTGGCCTGTGTCTTTTAAATGCAGATGGTCTTCTGAATCTAGTCCTGATGTGTTTGTTCTCCTATGTTGTGCCATGCATTTATGAAGTGGTTGTTTCATTTCCCCAATGCACAGATCTGCACATAGCTCATTGCGTTGTGCATACTCATAATTTGCAGTCAATGGTAAGGCTAATGTGAGCTGGGCCACATTGAGTTCAACGAATTTGGAAATCTAGCAAATTGAATAGATTGATATGTCATAGAGCTCTGTTAATTCACTAGGTGTTTTTTTTTGAGCCCAATGACAGTTTCCCCCCATGAGTTGTAATGCCTGTTATTTAAAGCACTGGCATTTTCCCATCTACCCTCTTCATTAGCACAAGTTTGATTGGGCTAATTGAATATCAGATGGAATCTTTCATACAGGCTCAACATTTGATAGGGCACCGACTTCTCCTTCAAGTTTTTTTTTTACCAATGAAAGTTTGGATGGCCCTATTGGGATAGTTGGGATGAAGCAGAGATAAGTAGGTGGTAACAGCGCAGAGAAAGAGCAGTGCTGAAAGGGGGTGACAGAACTCCATCTGCCTAATCTCCCCTTAAATCTAGCACTAAAGAAGAGAACGGCTGGGTTGCTCGGTAGAACTCTGTAAGCTTGTCAGGATGCTTCCGATTCTCCCTCTATTGCTTTTCTGTTTTCAAATTGTAAGTTGCCCAGAGCAGTGGTGGGTTGTTCCCAGTTCGGCCCAGTTCTAAGAACCGGTAGTGCCGGCAGCGGGAGGCTCCGCCCATCTGCCCAGGATGTTTCTGTGCATTGTGTTGTTCAGAAATGTTCTTCAGCCTTCAAACAACAAGTTAAGGAGTGTAAGATTCTTTTTTTTTAATGTGAAGTTTTCTTGACTGTTATTATAAAGAGAAAAATAATTCTGGGGATGCAGGGCCAAATCTGTACAACAGAAGTAAATATGTTCATTTGTAATAGAATGTAGAAATATACTATGTCAGTAAAAAAAAACTTTTTAATCATAATTATGCAGGACAACATGGTGAGAGGGTTATGTTATTTTGAAACATTGTAGGCACTGAATTTAAATTACATTTAAAGTCAAAGAGAATAAAATATAATGAATGGTTGCAGGAACCTGGTACGTCTAGTCTAACAAAGAGAAGGACTAGGAGTGATTTGATAGCAGTCTTCCAAGGACTTGAGGGGCTGTCACAGAGAAGAGGGGGTTGACTTATTCTCCAAAGCACCTGAGGGCAGGACCAGAACAGGAGGAAGATAATTAACCTAGAACTAAGGAGAAATTTCCTGACAGTGAGAACAATTAATCAGCGGAACAGCTTACATCTGATAATTGTGGGTACTCCATCACTGGAGGTTTTCAAGAAGAGACTGGACAGCCATTTTGTCCAGAATATTATAGGGTCTCCTGGACTAGAAAGTTTCCATGGTCATTTCCAATTCAATTATACTGAAACATTTATTATATTTAAACTAATATTATTCAAATGTAGCTTAGGTTCTGGTCCCATCAAACTTTTTGGAGCATGGTTTGTGATATTGTTGGAATTACCTGTCTTTGATTGTTTCTCTCATCCCACCAGGACCAATAAGGTGCTGGTGGGATGAATTCCTCTGAATTCCTTCCATTCAGTGCAATAAATTCCCTGTTGTGGAACCCAAGATATGAGCCTTTTCTTTTGAGGCACCTGCTCTGTGGAATGTCATCTTCTCAGAAATCCAGGTGGCCTTGTCCCTGTTCTCCTTACCTAATGCATTAAAAATCTGATTATTTCTTTAGCCACTTGAGATGGAGGGAGTTTTAGGTGAACTTGGTTGGTTGGTTGGTTGGATGTATACTGATAATTGTAGTTCCTTTTTAAATTTATTGTGGTTTTTTGTTTTTGTTTTAAATTTATTGTTGGCTGCTCAAAGTTGCAAGATGAGCAATTATTTATTGTTTAAGTAAATCAGTCATTCAAAGCATGTTGCAGTTGCAGTCACCTGTTCAGAGGGTTGCTGTGGCCCTTCTCTTTTCTTAGTGCCATTCAATGCACAATACTCAAGATTGTGAGCTAGACAAGTGTCACGATGTGAATATTGTCAGTTGTGAGTTTATGCAGGGTGATACACCCCTATCCAAATATTATGGTACTTTCCAATACAAGCAGAACACGTGATATGATGTTTTGCTCATGTCTACATTCCTAATCCACCATTAATCACTTCTGCCTTTGTCTCTGACCTGAACGGTCGTGTTACTCAGCAAAGATGTAGGTTTATTGTTTTATATTGTTTTATACTGAAATAAATATTTTCTACTAGACATTTAATCTTGGTTTTATTTCTAACTGTTTGAATTCCAAGTAAAAGATCCATGATGTCGCCTCTACGGGAATATTCTTCCCTTGACAACAAGTTCATTTCTTTAATACTTTACTGAAAAGTCTTATAAATACCAAACTTATTCTCAAACCAATCAAGCATGTTAGCCCATTAGCAAGCACGATGCTACCTGAAGATTGCATTTGAGAGAACAGGATCTGAGAATAGCTCACAGCCAGATATAGCTAGCATCTTAGTTCATGCTCAGCGCCAGGTAGATTTTAGTGTCCTCAAGAATTAGAATGTTCAGCATTACAATTCCTTCAATCTGCTTGTTTTAATCACTAGGCTTAATTGTCTGCTCAAAGTAACTCTAGGCTACTTGAGGTTGTCAAGCATTCTGCTGAAACTAGCTGGCAAACCAGGTGCAATATGATTATCACTTGGAGGTTTTTTTTGGTGGGGGGGGGGCAAGCAGGAAACAGACCCAAAAATGGTAATGTTCCAGATAGAAAATTGAAATCCAGACACTAGCAAATACCATAAAGATTTGTAGTACAAATATAGCAATGTGATTTGGCCTAAAGAAAAAGCTATAGTAGAAATAAATCGATGGGGTGGGGGGTGGGGATAATCACAAACAGTAATGGAATTGAAATGCTGAATGGCCAAACCATCAGGAGCCATCAGGATGAAGCCTACAAGTATAATTGAACATTTTACAGTTGGCTAACATCAAGAATATAAAACAAAAAAAATGTGATTAGTAAAGAACAAGCCAAAAACAAGCATTGATGCAAGTTAATAATTGGAATTTACTGAATGTGCAGGAAACAAAACACGAACATCAAAATAATATAATAAAAGCAAGGACAGAATGTTGGCAAGGAAAAGCATTGCATGGTCAATATTTACAAAAGGTTGAGGAGAAAGTGGATAAAGATAAAACCCGGCAGTGTCTTACAATTGGAAGATTAAAAAAAAAAGATATTGAAGGTTTGGTTTTGGCTGTTCAAGAGCAACTATTTTAGGTAATGCCAGAACTGAGAAAAATCGTTGAATTATTGTGAAAACAGGCAGAAGAAACAGTGGATCATATACTTAGCTCATGCAAAAAGTTTGCACAAACTGATTGTAAGCAACAACATGTCACCAAAATGATTCAGTGGAACATGTGAAAAAATTATCATGTGCTAGTAAAAATGATGGGAACTTAGAATTCAAAAAGTAGTAGAAAATGAGCAAGTTAAAATATTGTGGGATTTCTGAATACAAACCCATAAAACCTTGGCTCACAACACACCAGATTTAACTGTGGCTGAAAGAAAGTGTGGATAATTGATGTGGCAATACCAAAAGTTAGTAAAATAGAAGACCAAGAACTGGAGAAGAACTCAAGTATCAAGATCTGAAAATTGAAGTGGAAATTGAAGAGGCATAAACCAGCCATGGTGGTTCCAGTGGTTATCAACACATTGGGTGTCATACCCCCAAAAATCATGGATGGCCCTTAGAAAATCTGTGCTTCTTCAGTTCTGCTCTAAAAAAAGAAAATCTGCGCATTGGCAACATTTCCATCACTCAATTGCGGAAGGCCACTCTGCTTGGATCCACACATACACTAGCTGATACATTATGACATCCTAGATTCTCGAGAAGCACTTGGTGCATATGAAGGCTAACACCAGCTAAAGAAGGAGCAGCTGTGACTCCACATTGTTATGTATGTAGTATTAATAATACTGGAACTTCTAGATAGGACTTGAAAGAGCTAGATTACTTCATCGATCATCTGGTATCTTTCAAACCACAAAGCTCCATCAATATATGAAAAGAGAAAAGTAAATCCAACAGGGCAATCTGTCTACGTGAGCTTTATTAAAGTAAGCATGGCCATATATCTTTGTTATCCCTAATACCTTGAGGCCAAGGGATGTTTTGTTTTGCTTTGCTTTGAAATGAAAAACATTGCCCCCCTCAAACAAGTTCATCATTTTTCTGAACATTTCCCAACACACTTGAGCTGGCAGGGTCTATGGATAGCAGCTAGGCAGGCATAGCTGAAATCCTTCATAGCTCAAAACAAATCTGGATATCTTTTTTCAAGTGCTATAAATAAAAGGATGAGTTAAGTCTCCCAACTAAAATAAAGAGAGCAAGTAAATGGTCAGATTGAAAGAAATCTGCCACTTACATTTTTCCAGAAATGGTGTCCTGTGGTTTCACTATTATTTTGCCCCCGAATTGATTCTCTGTTGAAACTCCTAGTTCTCATAAACCAAAGTGCAAAAAAAGATATAAAAAATCTGCTGAAATAAACTTTAAAATAATTTTACAATCTCCAAAAGGTTCTAATACCTCTTTGCAATTTTGATTTGGCATTACAATTTTGGATTTTTAAGATGTGAAATTTAATAGCTTTCGTTCTTTGGAAATGTATTTGGAAGTAAATCCCATAACTAAAGTATTAAATGCTGTCAGGTAGAATCTGGATAGAGGCAATTATAGGGGTTTGCAACCAAGTGTGCCAATTCTCTAACACAAGGATGAGCAACCAGGGCCCATTAGAGGTTGTGAAACTAAGCCAAATCAATGCTAAAGGACATGGAGAATTTCAGTTAAACCATTACAAATGTATCTTTCAGTCTCTGTAGACTTCCAGCTGCCATTTGATTTCCATTCAGTGGCACTAATTCCTTCTTCTATGATCTTTCCTATGTAAAATTAAGGTAAGCAGCCAGCTCCCTTTTGAGGCTCTGTAGAGACTCCCAAGATGACAACATTAATTTTTGTGTAATGCAATTTCCCCCCTTCTTTCTAAAAAATATTAAAATATTGCTATATTCTGCCTTTCTGGTGCATATGTACCATTCAACAGCAATGAACAGAATACAGATTTCAGACCTTTTGAAATAAAAAGCAAAACACAATCACAATGATGAAATGATCCAACGGAAGCGTCAAACCAGCAAGTGACATCTTTATGGAAAACGTACAATGGCCTATGGAGAGTAAGCTTTTTCTGGACTTAAGAGCAAAATCCACTGATGTAGATACCACCTGGTTCTCATGGCAGGAGGTTACATTGCTGAAGACTATGGAGAAAATTATTTTTCTTGTTCATAACTCATAAAGTAAGAAAACCAGGCCACAAAAGAACACAGTGGCTAGACATCATCAAAGCTGACACTCAAACAGAAGCAATGCAAGATTGGAAGATATGGAGAGACCTGTACCATAGAATTGCCAAGAGTTGGACATGTCTGAATGAATAACATCATCATCATTATCATCACTGCATAAAGTAGATACATGAAGAATTTATTTTTAATACTGCTTCTCAAACATTCAAAGAACAAATGTGTAATATTCAGGATTAATCCAGTACTTTTCCTTCAGGACTGACAAGATAGTAAGGAACAGTATAGCGAAGCAGGATTCCTGAAGGTTCTGCTTGGCTTCCAGTGATCATAAGCAAAAGTTATTTTTCGATATTGCTGATCAAGGCAGGAAAGTTAGGGTTTTAGAGGATAGGACTGCTATGAGGGTTCCTGTGCTGTGTTTCAATTGGTTTCTGTCTTCTGAAAAGTAAGAAACTATTTTATGAGAGTCAAGTTCCATTTGGAAGTATTCCCACATAAAATTTGACCTTGGCCATGAGATGGCATTGTCGCACTTATCTTTCCAAGTAGTTAGAAGGTATAATTTATGATACATTTTCATATTCAGAGGGAAAAAAAATTACAGTATCATTCTCAGTCTGTGGCCTCTTAACATTTTCAGCTCACCAGATGTTCCTCCACTGTTTAAATAGTTCTTGATGGTTGCAAAGTAAAATAATGTTGAACCATAAAGAGATTTGGGGTCATAGTATGAAGAAATACAGGTAAGTGACTGTGATGATAAAATATGTAACTCACACCTACAGCACACAGGATGGTTAATCTGTATGTGTTATATAGACACTTTCATTTTGTAGATAGTTCTGAAAACCGATCACCCTCCCACCCCCTCCTGATTGTCCCCTACAGATGTAACAACTGATAAAATTCCAGAAACACATTGAGTCCCTTCACTTTCTGTTTGTAGGAATATATATATGTGTGTGTGTGTGTGTGTGTGTGTGTGTGTATGTATATATATATATATATGTATATATACCTCAGAAAACAGATATGTGTATATGTATATATGTATATATGTATATATATATATATATATATATGTATATATATATATATATATATATATATATATATATATATATATAGAGAGAGAGAGAGAAGAGAGAGAGAGAGAGAGAGAGGAGAGAGAGAGAGAGAGAGAGAGAGAGAGAGATAAATTTTAAGATTGCAAATATATATATATATATATATATATATGATATATATATATATATATATAGAGAGAGAGAGAGAGAGAGAGAGAGAGAGAGAGAGAGAGAGAGAGAGAGAGAAAGAGAGGAGAGAGAGAGAGAGAGAGAGAGATAAATTTTAAGATTGCAAATATATATATATATATATATAGATAGATAGATAGATAGAGAGAGAGAGAGAGAGAGAGAGAGAGAGAGAGAGAGAGAGAGAGAGAGAGAGAGAGTGAGGAGAGAGAGAGAGAGATAAAGAAGCGATTGCCATCACGATCTCTGGAACATTTAAATTTTATTTAAAACTACTATTAAAATTGCTAAGCTTTCGTCAATATATGTATATATAAGTTGCATTACACTTTGGAGACTGAAGTCATAGAAACAAGGACAAAATATCATAATTATTGGGAGGTATATTGTAGATACCATCAGTGAAAGAAATTCTGAGTGGTGGGGTTCAGGAAGAGAGAGTATTTTGCTGTTGCCCTCATTCTGTGGAATATTATCCCCCCAGAGGTGAGATGCCCCCCTCTCCTAGCCTTCCGGAAAAGTATGAAAATATGGCTCTGCTATCTTGCTTAGTTCTCACAGGGGACTAGTAAGTGGCCTGATAGTCCCCCCCCCTGCCATTTTATTTTTTAATCATTCTTGCCTCTTTCTAAATTTTAACTGTTATATACTGGTTGTTGTGTGTTTTTTAAATCATTTTTAATGTTTTTATTGTATACTACTCAGTGCCCCTCTTTGAGGGAGATGGATGGTTTTAAATTTGACAAATAAATAAAGAATTGTTTGGGAGGTGAAGTGCTGGAAGGTCAGATATCTCCAAAGCTCTGTAGATACAGTGCATTGGGTGGTAGGAAGAACTTTTTGCTCTTATTCACGTCCCCCCCCCCCCTAGGAATTCCTCCTCTTTGTTTTGATGGAAAAAAATGGGAACCTGAGGGAGTCTGAGAGCTGAATGCTTTAGAAAAGCCGGACCGATCAAATATATACTTTCATCTTTTTTCAGACCTTAACTCCCACCTGCACTCCTGAGAGGTCAAGCAATGAGTCTGAAGCCCTGCAAAATACATTTTTTTCTGAACTGAGTTTTTGTTAGAACTGGGACATGTGGTCCATGCAGATGCGCCATAACCTTTCAGACAGATAGTCAATCAGTCAGTCAGTCAAACATACACACACAATTAATTGAGATTAAATCAGTCTTTTTCTTCTCTCTCTCCTTCTCCCCTTCATTGTTTAGAAAAACTTGCCAACCTTTTTAAGTAAGATTTCCTATGCATATTCCAAGGTCAAGAGAAATGGTGATATTTAGGTTAGTACTTGACCCTTTCCTGGCATTGAAATACCCTTCTACCGTGCACATGGGTCTAAGTGTTTCCTTATCGTGCTATAAAGTGTGAATTAAATTACAATATGAAGGGGAGGGGGTGGGGAATGCAGTTTGTAGCAATTCCAAATGTGGGGAAATCTTTAGTGGTGCATAAAATGATTCGGTGAGCTGTGGAAAACTTCAGAACAACTCAAGCCTTCAGGTTTTTCCTTTAACCAATCCAAAAATCCCTTCACCACACACACACACACACACACACACACACACACACACACACACACACACACACACACACACCAGCACCAAAGAAACAAACAGCCATAGCTAAGCATTTCATCTTGGACATAGCTTATAGAAATAATAAGACAAGTCAATTAATGTAATGCTCTGTTGCTTCAGGAAAAAAACATGTAAAGGAAAAAAAATATATGGAGCTGTTTACTGTATGAAATCAAGCAACCATGAAACCAGAAAATAAAAGTGGTGGTTTCTTCCACTCCTAAAGAAAGAATAATTTCAGTCTATCTATCCATCCATCTCCCCAAAAACATAGCTGCCAACACAGGACTTCATTAAAGCCTTTAAAATACCATATTGTAGGGCTGTACAAATCCTTTGAAAGAGGTGCTTTGAAACAGGAAAGACTGCGCACCAAGATCTTTTTTTTTTAATTATTAAAACAGTAATATCTTTTTCTTGGGCATGTGCACCTATTTTAAATGCTGCTCCCAGATATGTATGTTTGTGTGCACACACACATGGGTGCACACAATTGCCACACTATGTTTGCTTTTCCCAGCAAAAAAAAGTTATTGTACATTATGAGATTGCCTTTGACATTACTTCTTCAGTAAAGTGGGACATCACTTTTTTTCCCTAGACCATTGCACTTTGATCTGTTACTCAGTCTTTTGATGGAGAAAACTGTGAAGTTGGCTGATTATAGAATGGAGACTTTTGAGACCTTTTTGGCCGACCAATTCTCATTTATCATTTACAAAAATGCAGGTATAATATAGTTTGATTGTGTTGAAAAGCTCTCATAGCCTAATAGATGAGTCTTTGCATATGGAGGTGGAATTCATCCCAGTTCAAAGTATGAGTGTGTTCTAAATATGCTTTATGTGTTCACATACAGAATCCAGGAATCATTACAATGGGTGAGGGCATCCATTGGATATGATATTATCAGGATGTGATTCTTGTACTGCATTGTCTCGCATGAATAACACCTGGAAGAATAACAGATATCAGCCTCCCGAGTCCCAACCAAATGCAAATTAGTCAACGTAATATTTTTTCCAACTGCTACTTCTAGCTGTGAAACTTGGAATCTGAAAAAGACAATTAGGAGAAGTGTGGATGCCTTTTGAATTATGGTGTTGGAGATGACTGTTATGCATCTAATGGACTGCAAAAATCACAAAGAAGTCCTAGACCAAACCTCACCAAAAAATATCACTTGAAGCAAAGATTGCCAAACAAAGGATATCATACTTTGGACATATCATGCGAGTTGACTCACTCAAAAGTCAAGCATGCTGGGAGAGATCAGCAGAAAAAGGAGAAGAGGCCATCCTAATACCCATTGGTTATAAGAATGACACTGGGACAAACAGGACTGGCAGAATAACAGAGTAACAGAGTTGGAAGGGACCTTGGGGGTCTTCTAGTCCAACCCCCTGATCAAGCAGAAGCTGTATACCAATTCAGACAAATGGATGTCCAATCTCTTCTAAAAAGATGACCATGGGGGATTTGAAGGAGGCAGTATGAGAACAGAGGGGAATGGAGAGTGCTGATCCATAGAGTGGCTGAGGGCTGGACAATGAATAGCTAATGATGGCGATGACTTCTTAACCCAAGATTGTTCAATTGTTACTCTTCCCAGTGTTTGAAGGCTATGTGGATTTGGATGGGCAGAAACAGACAAGACTGACAACACTGAGCGACTATGAATTTTTGAGCTATCTAGTCTTGGGGAGATTCTATTTCTTGTTCCCCCAATTGGTGTTCTTGACTCACAGTTCCTTCTCAAAGACCTAATAGGGCTTTCATCCAGTGCCTCTGTTCTAGATACCGTAATAAGGTCCTCCAGATGGCAATTCTATGTCCTAGTCATGAATGGATGATTACAATGCACTGCAGATAGGGCTGCCTTTGAAGACCATTCAAGTATACAAGTCATCCAAAATGCAGCAGCACAGATCCAAAATGCATCCAAAATGCAACAGTAGAGATACAGGTACTAATCAGTATGGCCTGGGATGCCTAAGTGATACCCCACTGCTCCAGGGTGGGGTTCTGGATCCTTTTGCTGTCAATTTGCTCAGGGTTGCACCGTAGCGCGCGCCCCTGCAGCAATAAAAAATTATCTTCTGTGCATAAGCAGAAGCAAAATCCAAGATGGCGGTGCCCACGGAGACACTGATAGAACCGGCTTCATGATGTCATCACCAAGTTACTAATGGTTCTAAAGAAACAGGGGACCCACCTCTGCACTGCTCCATAACCTACCCTGATTCCCATTTGGCTTGCCTGTGCAATTCAATGTGCTTTCTACCATCTATAACCCCTCCTGGCATAGTCCCTATTTGAGAGCCACCTAGTTGTCTGTCCATCCTTTATGATAGGACAGTGTAGAAGTGCTCCAGATAACCTTTATTTTTATTTTTTTTAAGTTTATCTAGCAGGTTCTAGGAAACATCTTTTTTTTGGGTCACACCTGCATCCTGGAATGCACCTGCATTCTGGAATAGTATCCCCTGAAAAGTCTGTATTGCTCTCACCCTGGAAATCACTGAGATGATCACAGAGGCTTAAACATATGAAGAACGGTTGCAGGAATTGGGTACATCTAGTTTAATGAAGAGAAGGTCTAGAGGTGACATGATAGCAGTGTTCCAATATCTAAGGGGCTGCCACAAAGAAGATAGGATCAACCTATTCTCTAAAGCATCTGAAGGTAGAACAAAAAAAGACAATATTTGGAAAGTAATGAAGTAGAGAACCAACTTAGAACTAAGGAGAAATTTCCTGACAGTTACAACAATTAATCAGTGCAATCACTTGCCATCAGAAGTTGGGTGCTCTATCAGTGAAGGCTTTTAAGAAGAGATTGGATGACCATGTGTCCTGAATGCTATAGGGTCTCCTGCTTGAGTAGGATGTTTGCTTAGAAGACCTCCAAGTTCTCTTCCAACTCAGTTATTTTTGTTATTCTTTTATTCTCCCAGTCCTTGAGGTAACAGATGTGGGGTTTATCAATATATTATTGATATTTTCCTCTAATCTATATGATCTAAATTCTTTTATTACTATTTCTTATTTTTAAAAAGTAGTAAGCCACCCACAATCTTGTGGAATTGGGCAACTCTAAATTGTAACATCAAAGCATTTGTCAATTAGGAGGTATCATAAGAATGCTGATGGATTAGGTATTATATCTTACTGCATAACAATTTCTTTTCCAAGATATTCTCTGATTGTAAAGAGCAGAACCATTTCTATGGATTATTTTATTTTCTCAGGTACTGAAGGTGCACACTCTGAGGACTGCCTTCACATGGCTATTAAATTGACCGATGTTTTGGTTTGTACAATATATTGAACCATGAATTAATCAAATGGGTTGAGTTCAAATAACAAAGTAAGCTGCAAGAAGCATAGCCGCAACACTAACTAAACTCGGGAGGTCATGCCAACAAATTTACAAGATCTCTCTTGGATCAGGCTACGCTTACAATTCATGCCTAATCCACTGGAATCATCTTCTTTGAGTTCAAGGGGCTTATTTTCAATTACGTGAATACAGACTTGCAAACGTACTTGTGTGCGGAAGGAGAACATTTGAAGAAAGAACAAGGCAGTCACTTTAGTTAAAACTGCTTTTGATTTAGGCTCTTTTGAGATTTTGTTACCCTGTGTGGGTTCTACTTACCTTCCCTACCGCATCGCGCACGCACCCAAGTCACATCGCGCAAATGACTTGTTTTCACCCTCCCGGAGGCTCGAACAAACCCTATGGAGCCTGGGGAGGGCAAATATGCAGGAGGCCAACTAGGCCATGCCCACCATGGCCACACCCACCCAGCAACCGGGCAGAGAACCCCTTGCTAAAATTTTTGAAGCCCACCCCTGGTGAGGTACAACTGTAAATGAGAGCTGGACTTAAAGGCTTTTCTGCTCTATTGGACTTTAGGGGATGAGCAGTGATGAGCTCCTCCTTGCTCCAGGTGGATATTTGCTTTGTTTCTTCTCCTTTAGCTTCTTTCCATGGGGGAAAAAATAGAGACGAAAGGAGAGAGAAGCTGAGAGAAGGTGGTGTCAGCCTTTTCCATGGCAGAAGCAGGGATGAAAAAAAAATAATGACAGCAAAACACAAGCAGAGCAAATTCCGTTCTGGAATCCACAGGACCAAACCCCATTATTTTGGGTATACGTAGGATTTCCCAAAGTGTTTGTTGATGGAATAAAAACTATGTAAGACATCTGTATGATTGTGCCCCTGAAAATATGGAGCAATATATGAGAGCAGGATAGTATTGGAAACCATGTGTGAAGATGGACAAGATATGTTCAGAGAAGTAGATACATATAGCTATGGATTTTTAAAATTGTTTGTATTCTAATGATTGACAGTAATATATTTCAATATGATAATACAGATGAAGCAGAATCAAATCGGGTATGTCTACGGTAGTGAACAGAAGGACTAGGGTTGATCTCCTTCTCCTCCTCCTCCTCCTCCTCCTCCTCCTCCTCCTCCTCCTCCTCCTCCTCCTCCTCCTCCTCCTCCTCCTCCTCCTCCTCCTCCTCCTCCTCCTTACCAGTTTTTACACTATCTCAGTTCTGCTGAGAGAACTGGCTTTGTCAGTGTGGAAGTTAGAGCACCAGAGTTTCTAGCAAGCCCAGTGAGCATCGGCTTCAGAAGCCATCAGGGTGTGTGAGGCAACACAGAGAAAGAATAAATAAATAAATTACATAAAAGCGACACTCTCCATGGCTCTTTGAGGCACACATGCTTGGTCTGCCATCCTTTTTAGCTCCACTACGGAGTGGCTTAGTCTTTGAGCGCCTGAAGGCTGAGCCGAATAAAGCATTAAATGAAAAGGAAGCTGCTTGAATGGAGAACTGAAAAGCACCATGGCTCACATGCTCATCTTAAATGCCTTTGAAGATATTTCCCTCCAAACCCTTTCTGAGAAGAAGCACTGGAAGAATGATAAAAAATGTCTGATTCTAACTGTCCACACATTTCTAGCCTCCCAGAAATTTTTCCACCGAAAACAGAGGCTGAATTTATGAAGTTCGTGTCTTGAATATACTGCCCACACCTCCAATGAAGCTGATGAAGTCTCACCTAATTTAATAGGAAGCTGAAGGGCACCAAGAAGTGATAGGTGTCCAAATCCAGCCATGTCAAAAGACTTCAGGAGTTCAGTTTGTATGAATTTTCATTAGGACTGATGGCTAGAAGCATCTTTGCACAGATTTGTCTGTTGCGCCAATTGCACTCCTTCCTGAACCATGGGGCTTTGCTCATGGTTACCCTTGATTTGTCACTTCCCATTTGGATTATTGCCAACTAGTGTCCATGGCGGTTGCCTTGAAAATGACTTGGGACTGATCCAGAATAATAATTCCCTCAACACTGTCAAACTATTTACTAAGTCTGCACAGTGGTGCATAAGCGCACCACTGTGCCTACCGTCCCTGTCCTACTGTCCTCTTTTATCGGAACTTTTTACTTATGTTATGTTTATACAAACAACTACTATCCTGTACATGTTTGATAAAATAAATAAATAAATAAATAAATAAATAAATAAATAAATAAATAAATAAATAAATAAATAAATAAATAAATAAATAAATAAATACTATTGGTCTTCTCATCGTTCCCATCACACATCTCCTCCCACTAATGACTGTAACTTTGCTGCTTGTATCCTTACGATTTATATTGACTGGTTCCTAATATGATTTGATTGCTTATTTGTACCCAGACTATCATTAAGTGCTGTACCTTATGATTCTTAACAAATGTATCTTTTCTTTTATGTACACTGAGAGCATATGCACCAAGACAAATTCCTTGTGTGTCCAATCACACTTGGCCAATTCTATTCTATTCTATTCTATTTACAATTATTGGAAAGATTTAAACTAGACAAAAGAATTAATAGTTTTGGCCATAGTAAGACTAAGTTTGAAATAGAATTGTATGCAAATAATGAACAGCTAAAATGTATCAACATTTATCAAAAATTGAAATGGAAAAAAAATGAAATGGAAAAGAATATATGATAAAATAGGCTAACATTTTTGGTTATAATATACAAATGGAACAATGGTGTGTGATTGAAAGGGATTGAACTTTACATTATGTTATAATCTTAAAGAATTTTTTTTAATAAAATGATGTACTGTTGGTAAATGATACAAGAACAATTATTTAAAATGTAAAAAGGCATTTCAAATTTATGAAAGTATTAAAAAACAAGAAGGGTCAGTTGGTGGGTGTGGGGAAAAAACTTAGAAATTCAAATATACAAACTGCTTCAGAGAATTTTAAAGATTAGTTGATTGATTAGTTAATTGAGGCCAGAGGTTTTTCTTTAGGGATTGATGGACAAACATTTTGGGGGAAAAATCTTGGAATTTTGTTTTTGTACATGAAAACTATAGCAAGATTATTGTATGCACAAAGATGGAAAGATTTAGCACTACCCACGATGGAGAAATGGTTGATAAAAATGATGGAACTTGGTGATGACTCAGTTGGCTTCTTTGATTAGAGAAAAGATAATAGGCTTATTGATGATTGGAAATTCCTTATGGATTTTTTTTGCATAAAACAGCAGGACACTTCACTACATTCACCAAGAAAACAAAATGGTCATAGCCATGTAATCAAAATAGCTGAGCTTCACTTGGGGAAGCTGTCCCACCCCAATTTGTTTTATATTAGACAAATTGAATTTTGAGTTTTATACTTCTGGGTTAAACAGCAACAACAAAATCATACATGCATATGCTGGGAGAGAAAGAGATTTAGAACACCTATTCCAATGCACATCTTGTTAAAGGAAATTTAAATCAATGCTAAAGTTCAGTGATGCATGAAAGAATGACATGACCTTGAAAAGGTCTGATTGGTCCCAATTTGAGGTGAATGCACATCCTTCTGAAGTGAGGTGTTCTCATTCCAAATATTCTACATATAAGCAGATGATGGGCTAGAAGTTGTTTAGAATCTAAACTTTAGATGCTTCTTCCAAGAAGATTAATTGATCCAATTCGCTCTTCTGAAACCTGAGTAGTACAGCTGAGAAAAGGTTTGGAGAGTTCCTTTGGAACGTGAGGAAGTGCCTTTCTGAACCCCCTGCTCAAAACATGGTGATACCATGCCCCTCTGTGGTTCATAGCAACAGAAGTATCCCACAAGTGAAATAATATGCATGTTCTGATGACGTGGGGAAGCCCTTAAAGCATCCGTGTCAAGCCTTCAAGAAGACATTTTGGGTTTGGAAGAGTCCAGTCTCTTGAAATTCAAGTCTCTTGAAATTACAGCTTGTCTGCCTGGAATCCTAACTGTATATCGGACATTAATACAATTGAGTGGGTCCAGAGGTATCTCACAAGAAGAGTACTCTACTCCTCTGCTCACAATAGAATACCTTATGCCACCAGGCTTGAAATGTTGGGCTTGGACAACCTTGAACTATGCCGCCTATGGTCTGACCTTAGCATAGATTTCAGAACCACTGAACTATATCTTTCAAAGATCCTGGAGCACTGGGGAACTGCCAGAGGACTGGAAAAGAGCTGATGTAGTTCCCATCTTCAAAAAAGGGAAAAAAATAGATCCAGGAAACTACAGACCTATCAGCCTGACCTCAATACCAGGGAAGATTCTGGAAAAGATAATCAAGCAATGTGAACACCTAGAAGCAAACAAAGTAATAACCAAAAGCCAACATGGGTTTGTCAAAAACAGATCATGCCAGACTAATCTTATTGCATTCTTTGACAAAGTAACAAAATTAGTAGACCAGAGGAATACTGTCAATATAATTTACTTGGACTTCAGTAAGGCATTTGATAAAGTAGACCATAACCTACTACTAGATAAAGTAGAAAAATGTGGGATGGACAGCAACACCACCAGATGGATTCAAAACTGACTAACCAACCGCACTCAACGTGTAGTGCTCAATGGAACTGCATCTACATGGAGGGAAGTATGAAGTGGAGTACCCCAAGGCTCTGTTTTAGGCCCAGTACTCTTCAACATCTTCAATGACTTGGATGAGGGGATAGATGGGGAACTCATCAAATTTGCAGATGACACCAAACTGGCAGGAATAGCCAACACTCCAGAAGATAGGCTCAAGATACAGAAGGATCTTGACAGACTTGAACATTGGGCGCTATCTAACAAAATGAAATTTAATGGTGAAAAAAGTAAGGTTCTACATTTAGGCAAGAAAAACAAAATGCACAGGTACAGGATATGTGGTACCTTGCTCAACAGTAGTAACTGTGAGAGGGATCTTGGAGTCCTAGTGGACAACCGTTTAAATATGAGCCAGCAGTGTGCAGCAGCTACCAAAAAAGCCAACACAGTTCTAGGCTGCATTAACAGAGGGATAGAATCAAGATCACACGAAGTGTTAATACCACTTTATAATGCCTTGGTAAGGCCATACTTGGAATACTGCATTCAGGTTTGGTCGCCATGATGTAAAAAGGATGTTGAGACTCTAGAAAGAGTGCAGAGAAGAGCAACAAAGATGATTAGGGGACTGGAGGCTAAAACATATGAAGAACGATTGCAGGAACTGGGTATGTCTAGTTTAATGAAAAGAAGGACCAGGGGAGACATGATAGCAGTGTTCCAATACCTCATGGGTTGCCACAAAGAAGAGGGAGTCAAACTATTCTCCAAATCACCTGAGGGTAGAACAAGAAGCAATGGGTGGAAACTAAACAAGGAGAGAAGTAACTTAGAACTAAGGAGAAATTTCCTGACAGTTAGAACAATTAATCAGTGGAACAGCTTGCCTCCAGAAGTTGTGAATGCTCCAACACTGGAAGTTTTTAAGAAGATGTTGGACAACCATTTGTCTGAAGTTTGTCAGACCATTTGTCTGAAGTTTCCTGCCTAAGCAGGGGGTTGGACTAGAAGACCTCCAAGGTCCTTTCCAACTCTGTTGTTGTTGTTGTTGTTGTTGTTGTTGTTGTTGTTGTTGTTGTTGTTGTTGTTATTATTATTATTACCCTGTTTCCCCCAAAATAAGACACCCCCTGATAATAAGCCCAATCAGGCTTTTGAGTGCATGGCAAGAAGGCCCAGTGCTTATTTCAGGGTTCAAAAAAATATAAGACAGGGTCTTATTTTCGGGGAAACACGGTACTATTATTATTATTACTATTATTATTACTATTATTATTATTACTATTATTATTATTACTATTATTATTATTAAATATTCACAGGAACAGAGGACAGAATGATTAAAACATTGTATAGTTATTTATTTAGCATTAAATTAGAAGAAGAGCAAGTAATAGAAACAAAGATAGCATGGGCAAAAAATTTCGGATGTATGATAGAATTAGATAAATGGCAGCAATTATGGGAAAGAAATTATTAATTAACAATGGCAACAGCATATAAGCAGAATCTGTACAAAATGTTCTATAGATGGCATATGTCCCTGGAAAGATTGGCAAAAATGTTTAAAGATAAATCAATTAAATGTTGGAAATGCCACCAGGCACCGGAATCGTATTATCATATGTGATGGACATGTGCAGAAGCGAGAAATTATTGGGCACAAATTCGAAAGTGGTTAGAAAAGATGACACAGCAACATATTGACTTAAAAACAGAATTGTTCCTGTTGGGTATTTTATCAGAGAAATATAGTAAAGAAATTGTATACTTGATTATTCATGTAATAACTGCAGCAAGAATTGTATTTGCACAAAAGGAGAGATAATTAAGAAAATACTGGAATGTGCAGAAATGAACAGATTAACAATGGTAATTAAAGGGAAAGAAGAATCAGAGTATCATGATGTATGGGAGCGTTTTTATCATTGGATAAAAATGAATATAAATGAAAAGAGATATAGAGTTAAATAAAATGAAAGGGAAACATTTTGATAGAGGATAAGTTTAATTAAATTGTAAAAGTAGAGTTGTTTATATATTAAGAAAATAGTGGTAAAAGAAAAGATGTTGATTTAAAATGTTGTACCCAGACGACACACTGTGATTGATGATGTATTGTTTGTTGAAAAAATAAAAAACTTTTTATAAAAAAAGCAAGGCATTTGATAAAGTAGACCATAACCTACTACTAGATAAAGTAGAAAAAATGTGGGTTAGACCACCAGATGGATTCGTAACTGGCTGACCAACCACATTCAACGTGTAGTCCTCAATGGAACTGCATCTACATGGAGGGAAGTATGCAGTGGAGTAACCCAAGGCTCTGTTTTAGGCCCAGTACTTTTCAACATCTTCATCAATGATTTGGACGAGGGGATAGATTGGGAACGCATCAAATTTGCAGATGACACCAAGCTGGCAGGAATAGCCAACACTCCAGAAGATAGTTAAGATACAGAAGGATCTTGACAGACTTGAACATTGGGTGCTATCTAATAAAATGAAATTCAATGGTGAAAAAAGTAAGGTTATACATTTAGGCAAGAAAAACAAAATGCACAGGTACAGTATATGTGGTACTCTGCTCAATAGTAGTAACTATGAGAGGGATCTTGGAGTCCTAGTGGACAATGGGTGGAAACTAATCAAGGGGAGAAGCAACTTAGAATTAAGGAGAAATTTCCTGACAGTTAGAACAATTAATCAGTGGAACAGCTTGCCTCCAGAAGTTGTGGGTGCGCCAACACTGGATGTTTTTAAGAAGATGTTGGATAACCATTTGTCTGAAGTTGTGTAGGGTTTCCTGCCTAAGCAGGGGGTTGGACTAGAAGACCTCCAAGGTCCCTTCCAACTCTGTTGTTGTTGTTGTTGTTGTTGTTGTTGTTGTTGTTGTTATTTTATTTATTTATTTATTTATTTAAATGGATTTATATGCCGCCCAACTCCCATTATTATTATTATTATTATTATTATTATTATTATTATTATTATTATTATTATTATTATTATTATTATTATTATTATTATTATTATTATTATTATTATTATTATTATTATTATTATTATCTCCAAGGTCCCTTCCAACTCTGTTATTTCTATTTCTAGTACACAAAATTGTCTGCTACAACATCCTACCTGTCAACCACTACTTCAGCTTCAACCGCAATAACACACGGGCAAACAATAGATACAAACTCAAAGTAAACCGCTCCAAACCAGATTGCAGAAAATACGACTTCAGCAATAGAGTGGTCAATTCCTGGAATGCTCTACCTGACTCCATTGTAACTTCCTCATAGCTTCAACCTTAAACTGTCTACCATGGACCTCACCCTATTCCTAAGAGGTCTGTATGGGGGCGTGCATAAGCGCACCAGCATGCCTACCATCCTGTCCTATTGTCCCCATTTATTTGTACTCATTTCATGTGCTCATGTCCATGTTTATACGTATACCTGTTATCTCGTGCATGTTTGACAAACTAAATAAATAAATAAAACTAAATAAATAAATTATCTCTTCAGTTTTCCTTAGTAACAGTACGGGCTTTAGTTTGCTGGTCGTTCTCTGAAAGATAAAATAAATCCTTCAGCCTGGCATTTTTTAATTTTTTTTTTTGCTTTGAATTGAGTTGGTATTTCCAAGCCAAATGAAGTTGGAACACAATAGAAGAAGCCTTCAGAAGCCTGCTTTTCCTTAAGTCTTTTACACATTTTATGTGGATAATTACGCTCTGTAAAGATTATCGTTATATGCAAATTGGATACACAGATGTTTTCAACCATGTATAAATTGCAGACATACAAGTTAGAGAGTCAGAATTTGTGACAAATCCAGATGTTGGGTCTGTCATTAGGTTTGTAACAGCCTGTAATTAAAGAACCAAATCACTTTTGCTTTGCGATCACAGTCTTACATGACTTCCCTAGAAACAAGTCTTCTAAGCCAATGTTTGCCTCTTATATATAAGATTTGGGCTATTTTCTCTATAACTATTCCAATCTTCTCTTGGATAGGAAGGCAGCAAGAATGTCTGTGGGTGTTTGTGTGTCTGGGTGTTTTTTATGCGTGTGAAAGAGAGCATAAAAATGGAACAAAAGCCGAGAATGATTAAATTCTAATGTTTGTAAACTATTCTTATTCCTATAACTCCCAACAGCCTTGCCTAGCATGAATGACAAATGCTGAAATTACAATCAGCATAATCAGGCAGCTGGATAGAGCTAGACAAAACTAAACAGAGCCTTTAGCCTTAGAATTTTGAGGCCAAGTTAAATCCAAATTTTATTCACATCTACTGTATTAATGAGCATCCTCAACTCTTTATCCGCCTCTAAGCATACAGTATCTTTGTTCAGAATAATCCCTATCAAAATGAAATTCAAGTAGGTTTGCCGGTTTGCCTAATAGTACATTAGATATCAATTTAACAATGACTGCACATGATTGCCGATCTTTCTAGAGAGCAAACACAAGGTGGCTGTAAAAGAGAGGTCATTTCCTACCTATCAGACCTCAAGCATTCAGTCCAATTTCCATTAGAAAAGAATTAGATTTGCTTGATAGGTTGCAAAAACGAATCCATCCCAAGTCAGATTGACTTACTGGACAGCATCAGAAGTTTGCAGCTTTGAAATAATTCCTTTTTCTCTTTTTTCATACAATTGTTGGGTCAGTGGCAAGACATTGGTTTTCCATTTAATATGTTATTAAATAAAAGCTAATATAATAGTTGCCCTTTCAATGCTCACACTCTCTTTCTAACTTATAGAATATATAATACTCTTCTGAGCTTCCTTTTTTTAAAAAAAAATATATGGAATCCACAGGAAATTCTGAATGAATTGGCTGAAACTTTCTGATATATCAAATGAAGCTCGGTATAATGCCATGTTTTATAATTGGATCCTTGTTGAGTTATAAATTTATGTGCAAAGCAGCTACATGTGGATAGATTGTGGGTAGCATGTGGTATGTAGGTAATATGTACAGAGTGTTGTTAGCATTTAATTGAGCATTCTTTATATCTCATGAAAGAAAATCTACTAAAACATGGATGGACATTTTTCTGGATTCAGAGCATGTTCACCACTAATAACCTTTTTTTCACCTTTGCATTGCAGGAGTGATATTTCAATCTGTCCCCAGTCTTATCTGCTTGAACTTCTGCACATTTAGCATTTTCAGAAAGAAATAGTGGAATGTTCCCAAAGTCATTTATGTCCTGTGAAAGTTAAAGGGGATGGACTGGATTTTCACTTCATTTATTCATTTAATTATGGTAATACTGGAATGCATGCTTAGATGTAAACAGGCACACACCATTGTCAAATCTAGAGGAATCTAGGCTGAATTGATGAATATCTTAGAATATAATAACTTTGATTTAACTTCACAGAAAGTACAGGTATATTTTAGCATTTTAACATCTTCTCTTCCTTGTTCCTATTTTGATCTTTATCTTCAGGAGAAAAAAAATCCCATTTTAAGTGAATTTAAATAGCATGATTTGGAGATGTTGCTTGATGTTTACCTTTTCATCTTTCCTTCATGTCTGGAAAGTTTTATACAGTATATAGGCTTATATATAAAAGGAGGGTTTCTACGCCTGACTTTTGGGAATTCTGCCTGATCAAATTTGATTTAGTTGGGAAATAAATTCAGCCATGTTGCTGTTGTTGTTGAACAAATAGACCGATTTATCTGAACCCACTTAACGTAATTTTTTTTTGGTCTGATCTGATACACTCTAAGATAAATTATTGTAAATTTAGGGGATCATTCAAAAAAAATATGGCAGAGTTAAAAGGTTGTAGAAAATGTGCCAAACCCATCTGGACAAGATTCAGCAGTCCATCTGCATTTAAAAGACAAAGGTCACTCTTCTGAAGACAGCAAAGTCCATATTTTGGACATAGAGGACCACTGGTTTGAAAGAGGGGTCAAAGAGGTTATGTATGTCAAAATTGAAAAGTCCTCTCTCAACTGGGGTGGGGTGGGGAATACAACATTATCTATTTCCAGTCTACAACACAGTCCTTTCAGCAGTTCCAAGAAGGCTCCACACCAGGGCTGAGTTCCACTTACCTTCCCTACTGGTTCGCATCGCGTCGGAAGTGCATGTCATGTCGGGGAAATGACCCTCCACGCATGCGCAGAAGCCTTTGCGCATGCGCAGAGGGTTCTTTGCCAGCCGCTTTCAAGGAGCGGCGACCGGAGGACCGGTTCGGGGGCATGGCCAGCCAGCCATCGCCGCCAGTTTGGTGAGTGGGCAGCAAATCTCTGCCACCAGTTCGGGCGAACCGGTCCAAACCAGCAGCAACCCACCACTGCTCCACACCCATTTGCACTACTCGGTGACCCTGAGGACACAGATAAACCTCCAGGTGGCCTCAATGACTCTCTTGCAAATGACCAGCTGTCTGCAAGGAATACAAATCCTTCCATTTTCCCCACCATCCAGTCACAGCTGAAGAAGCTTCTTAGATGAGAAGTGAAATGTCTTCAAATTTTTTTAAAAAACTCCAGTTGCTTCTTGCAAAAGCACCTTTGGGTTTCGCAATTAAGGCATGGCTGTAGGAAATATGAATGCTTCCTCTCATGTAACCACGTTTTCTTTTTGTAGACTGTGGAAGCTCCTCCCCTTCTGTTTCGCCCTATGAAAAAATGTTCAAGTGATACAGTATATACATCTTAAAGACTCAGAAGCCATTATCATCCATGTGGGACATTTACCTCCAGGAATTATTATACCTTTTTCTTTGAAAAGTCGCCTTCCCTGTCTCCCAATTTCCATCCAAAAGTAGTATGGAGATTTGGAATGAGAATTGTTAGAGGGAGAAACCAAGAGTGAAAGCTGAGGACTTTCTCTTGAGCTCAGTGCCCAAACTTCTCTTCTGAACTATGATTTTAAAAAGCCCTTTGAACTTGAAGGGGCCCATCTCCAGTTTTCTAAATGATCATTTTTGTAATAATCCCTCCCCAACTTAAATTTCTCTGCAGCTAGTTATACCAGATATGTTATAGTTACCAGTGGTGTGGATAGGTCAGTCCCGGGTTCCATAAGATTATCCCTTCTACTTTATGCATCAGATCCAGGTAGTCCTCGACTTATGACCACAACTGACCCCAACATTTCTGTTGCTAAGCAAGACAGTTAAGTACATTTTGCCCCATGTTATGACCTTTCTTGCCACAGTTGTTAAGTGAATCACTGCAGTTGTTAGGTTAGTAACATGGGTGTTAAGTGAAACTGGCTTTCCCATTGACTTTGCCTGTCAGAAAGTCTCAGAAGGTGATCACATGACCCCGGGACACTGCAACTGTCATAAATATGAATCGGGCCAAGCGTCTGAATTTGGTCATGTGACCATGGGGATGCTGCAACAATTTAAGTTTGTGAAAATGGTCATAAGTCACTTTTTCCCCAGTGCCATTGGAACTTCAAACAGTCACTAAATGGGCAGTTATAAGCAGAGGTGGGTTCCTGTTGGTTTGGACTGGTTCTATAGAACCGGTAGCAGGAATTTCCCCCCACTCGCCAAACTGGCAGCGATGGCCGGCGGGACATGCCCCCCAACCGGCTGTCTCAGCAGTTCTATGGTGCCGCCATTTTGTTTTTCACTTTTTTTTTGCTTCTGCACATGCGCAGAAGCCATGTTTTCAGCACTGTGCATGTGCGCGGCTGCCTGGCACGCAATGCATGCGTGCCCACGCGGCACGGGAGGAAGCGAACTGGCAGCGAGGTAAGTCAGAATTCATCCCTGGTTAAGTCAAGGACTACCTGTAATTGAGATTGATCTTAACCATAGTAAAGTAGCTTCATATACTTGGAGTAAGTGCAATGCTATTCAGATTAGTAGAATCAATACCGTGGATCCGTTTATGGAAAGTAAGGGAACAATTCCAGTCATATTTTAAAATCTATTATTACTGTGCATATGACTTTGCTTTTAACTTTTCAGAAGTGTTGATAATTAAACCCATTGCTTTTCTGTCATGTAATATCGAAGTGGGACTTTTCTATTAAAGTTTCTATCATTATGACTGAAAAAGTCAAAGTTCCTTTCGCTAGGGGGGTACCTATATAAATCTGTTTAATAAATAAATTTTAAAAAAAGATGAAACAGTAAAGCGAAACCCATAACAGTGGAAAATCTGCGTTTTTTCCTAAAACATTATAAAAATGATTCTCATGAGCAAACAACAGAAGCCATAAAAGTTAGCAATCGGTTTTTCTTTTTTTCTTTTTTTTTTACTAGACTTGTCTATATCAACTATACAAAGTCTGTAGACAATTGTCTGTACAGGGATTTTTCTTCTGAAATAAATGAACCTGCAGTTTACGAAAAGTTGTCCAGTGAATTTCAGAGCACAAGTTGGGTCTGTTTAATTACTCTTTCCTCTTCTCTGTGGGACAGTTCTTGGCCCCGAAAAATGTTCCCGGCGTCACGTATCAATTAAGTATAAAGTATGGTTAATGTAAGCAAAGCCAGCATGCAAATGTTGCACAAAGAGAGAGAGAGAGAGGAAAAAAAAAAAAGACTGCGGAACACAGGAATATGAAAAACAAAAATGGAATTCCCTTCAACATCTGGCTGACACAACCATCATTGTAATGAAAAGGAAGCAGCATTCCAATTATTTGGTCAGTCTTCGTCCTTATTCATGTTCTTTTTTTTCACCGTCGTCCTGATCTCCAAAGCCCTTATCTCTTTGCAATTAAATAAAGCAAAATTAAGCAGTTGCAGCAAAGTGTGGTTCTTCTCAGTTTCTCAGAGAGTTAGGGTTTATTTCAAAATATTTTATATATTTATATATTTGTAAATGATACAAATAAAAACGGTCAATCCACCTGTACGGGACCATTGTTCATCTTTCAGAATCACAAAACTTGCTTCTGTTGAACTGCTTGCCAATGTCTCCTCGCTTTCTCTCTCTCTCTCTCTCCTCCTCCTCCTTCTTCTTCTTTTTCTTTTTCTTTTGCTGTCCGCTCTGGTTCATTATTTGTCTAGGGTGTTTTGGCTCTACACAAGCAAAGCCATTGCAGTTTCCTCTGGTACAGAGTTAAAGTGCAAATTAAAAACAAAAAGAAAACAAAAACCATTTGGCTTGTAGAAGCTGGAGATGGTTTAAGGTTCAAAGATTTCTGCCTTCTATCTGTCAGGGAGTTCCTTCGCAGGCTGCTGTCAGAAGAATTTTTGTTAGGTCCTCGGGTGAATCTGCAAGAACAAACCAAAAAAGAAAGGATTATGCTCAGCCCCTTGAAAACCACCTTGATTCTTCAATTTGGTGGATGGAAGCAGACCTTTCCCCAAGGTAAAAGTAGCAAGACAGTGTGCTCAAAATCAGACCAGAGGAAGTGGAAAATTAAGGGAACCAATAAAAGGACTTTTCTCTCCAGATCAGTGGTGGGTTCCTACCGGTGCTGTCCAATGCGCTGTTTCGGTAGGGACCCGCCAATTGCGCAATTTGCACGCGACGGCTCCAGTGCCGTCTTCACCGGTCCGTCGCGTGGTGCCATCTTTTTTTTTGATTTTTGACCTTTTTTTTGCTTTCTGTGCATGCGCAGAAGCAAAATCGCACAAGGAAACACGCATGCATAGCAAGCGTGTGCGCATGCAAAACATGATGATGTGTGCACAGCGCACTGGTAGCCAGGTAAGAGGAACCCGCCCCTGCTCCAGCTGGTCTGATTCACATGGAGAGAAGCTGTGGGGGGGCTGGTGACTTTTTTTTGCAGGACCATTCAACCTTAAGGTATTGCACCTCCATGGTCATTTCTCTGCTGTCTGCTGGAGATAACATCTGGCAGTCAAAATTTTCTTTGTGGCTGCTGTTGGAATACCAACCGGTGGAAGATATTCTTCCTCTGCCATCTCCTGCCCTGCCTTTATTTCTTCACACAGGGACCACCCTTTGAACTTCCTTTGCTTTCAAATGCAAATATTCGATCTTATATTGAACATAAATTCAGGTCCCTGAAATTCTGGTTGTATGAATGAGGCAACAACACTCAGCAGTCATCAACATTTGCTGCAGATTGGGCCAAGATTTGGCCAAGCTAAAAGAGTTTGGTTTCAGGGAATACATCATTTTTTTTGAGGGTGCCTTTAAAAATCCTAGTGAGCCTTTCAGTTTGCAATTTTCTAAAACTACCTCTGGGAAATAGAAGTCTGAAAATAGCCAGAATGGTTCTTTGTAAAGGGGGAAAAAAGGTTGCACATCATTATATTTGTCAGTACCCACTCTTGCACCTTGTCATGCTGAAATCAACAAAGGTAGTCAGTCATTTAAGAGAGAAAGGGGGGAAAAAAGCTAACGTTTGTACAAAAGGTCAGGAACATTTTCTAGAGTAGCAGGAATTCATGAGAACTTTGTCAGTGAGGCCTGTTCGTGCTTTCACTGAGATTTAAATTGAGTTGAGAAAAATGGCAGCAAATCTTAGAGAGGTTAGGCTGCTTCCGCGCTCTCTCTCACATATATGAAAAGCTGGCAAGTTTTATCAGTAAGATTTTGATTGACTGATTGATCAGTTTATGTATTTATTATCTATTCCTTCTGACTCCCAACAATTTTGGGTTGGATGCCTTACTGGATGTTCAATGTAGCCCTATTACCAGTTTCTAAAAATACTTTAATTTCATCACACACACACACACACACACACACACACACACACACACACACACACACACACACACACACACACACACACGATATATATGATATATACACATACATACATACATACATACATACATACATACATACATACACACACTATATACTGTATATATAACTGTATATAATTGTAACTTGTTGCTTATGATTTATATTAATATTGTTTCCTGATTGCTTATTTGTACCAGTGATGGGTTCCTACCGGTGCGGTCCGGTGCATAGCTCCGGTAGGGAGCGGCCGATTGCACAATTTGCATCACCATCTTTTTAAAAGAACTTTTGGGCTTTTTTGCTTCTGCGCATGTGCGGAAACAAAATCTCGCTGAAATCTCGCACACGTGCGCGTTCCCTCGCAAGATTTCGGTGAGGGGGTGCACGCGAACATGGAGATGCGCACGCAGCGCACTGGTATTGGTAAGTGAGCAACCCACCCCTGATTTGTACCCTATGACAATCATTAAGTGTTGTACCTCATGATTCTTGACAAATGTATCTTTTCTTTTATGTACACTAAGAGCATATGCACCAAAGACAAATTCCTTGTGTGTCCAATCACACTTGGCCAATAAAGAATTCTATTCTATTCTATTCTATTCTATTCTATTCTATTCTATTCTATTCTATTCTATTCTATTCTATTCTATTCTATACACACACACACACACACACACACACACACACACACACACACACACACACACACACGTATTGTATATATAAAAGCTACCTTGTGGATTTTGTAGTATTATAATGCCATCATTAACAAAATTTTACGATAGCCCTTTGAAAAATTTGCCAGCCACTTGAAAAGATCACAATTCCCTGCTTTATAACTCTGTTTTATGACTTTATGCAGATTTCATCCAGATCTGAGGAAAAACAACAGCCACAAAATGAGTTTTCAGAGCAGTTTCAGTGGTGGTGTTTTGCAGTAAAAAACAAAAACAATGGTCTTGTGGCATCTGAAGACTAACAATGTAATTATCAGATATGTTTGGTGTATCACAACCCAATTTATCAGAGGCATAGAATATAGTCCTGGGAATGGAACCTATACATGCAAAGAGAGAATGAGACCAAGAAAGAGAGAGAAAGAGAGAGCACATAGCTCTTGCTGGAGAGAAGGGAATGGAAAAGAGACAATTGCTTTAGAAGCAACTAAACATAAACCTGAATTCTGCTGTGATACAAATTTGTATTGAATATCTGCTTAACTTACATACTCTAATAAGAAATCTTGGATTTATCCAACCCATAAGAAATGTATTCACTTTGCCTGATTTATTTTTCTTCTGTTAATCAGTGGAACAATGAAGGTACATTTCATTTGTCTTTTTTTTTAATAAAAAGGCAACTGGACTGTTTTTTTCTTTGAGGAGGAAGAAGAAAATATTTCACTTCTCATCCAAGAAGCTTCATCAGCTTGTGATGGTGGCGGGGGGGGGGGAATGGAAGGATAGTACTGAGAGTAGAGACTGGATGGTAGAGGGATGGAAGGATAGGTTCTGATAGGATGGTGGTGGCGGGAGCGGGGGAGGGTTGGGAAGGATTGTATTTCTTTGCAGACATCTGGTCATTAGCACTCTCTGAGATTTGTTGAGGCCACTTGAATGTTCATTTGTTCCCTCAGAGTCACCTAAATCAAGGTGCAATTGGTTGCGGAATCTTCTTGGAACTGTGGCAAGGGCTGCATTGTAAACTAGAGATAGGTGGCGTCTTATTTCCCCTGCCCTTGAAGAAGGCTTTCAATTCTAACATAGATAAATTCTTTTACCCCTCTTTCAAACCAATGCTCCTCTCTGTCCAACATAAGGACTCTCAATCCAAAATGTGGAGTCTACAAAATGCAGCCTTTGCAGGAGTTCCAGAAGATTCCACAACCAATTGCACCCTGATCCAGGTGACCCCGAGGGCACAGATAAACCCCCAAGGAGCCTCAACAGTTCTCAGAGTAAGCTAACCACCAGATGACTGCAAAGAAATACAACCCTTCCACAAACTCACACCACCATCCTATCAGAACCTATCCTTCCATCTCCCTACCATCCAGTCTCAACTGACAGTATCTATCCTTCCCTCTCCCTACCATCAGAACTGATGAAGCTTCTTGGATGAGAAGTGAAATGTTTTCTTATTCTTCCTCCAAGGGGGGAAAAACAGTCTAGTTGCCTTTTGAAGAAAAAAAGCACAGCTTTGAGACAGCTATGACCTGGATGACTGAGAATCTCCACAGATACATTTCATTTCATTTCACCAGAAAACTGTTTCTCCTTCCCCAGCTGTCCATTGTCTCTTTGCCCAGTACCTTCCCCACTGTGTTCATGAATCATTTGCTGCTATGGCAGTCACAGGCACAATGTGTATGGAGGTACTTTCACATCAGTCCTGGATATTAAATACAATTTTGGAGATTGACCAGGTAGATGGATCTGACAGCACCAACAGCACTACCACCACCTCAATTCTTCTTATTATGATCTGTAGCAACATTGATGAGTCTCAGAAGGACTCTTCTTCTTCTTCTTCTTCTTCTTCTTCTTCTTCTTCTTCTTCTTCTTCTTCTTCTTCTTCTTCTTCTTCTTCTTCTTCTTCTTCTTCTTCCTCCTCCTCCTCCTCCTCCTCCTCCTCCTCCTCTTCCTCCTCCTCCTCCTCCTCTTCTTCCTCTTCTTCCTCTCCTCCTCCTCCTCCTCCTCCTCCTCCTTCTCCCCCTTCTTTTAAAATGCTGTCTTTTCCCAAGAGATTCCTTAGAAATAAATTCTATTTGAAGAAGGTATACATTATACTGATTTTTGAACAAGTTCAAAGTATTTGTTTACTACTTTTCAATGTCAAGTAAGTTCCTATTCTGGGTCAATCAAGCACTGCCTTCTCTATTGTCTTCATGTGTTCTTCTTGCTAAGTTCCTATCCCATTTGCAGTATACAGTATAGACTGGGATGAATTGGGGAGGGAGGAAGAATTAGCATTCCATATTATCCCAATTTATCTCTCATCCCTGGTTTTGAGCTGGCTTTCCCCCTTCTCATCGTCTAGCCCAAATGTGTTTATTGTTTGTGTCAGGACTATGTCCAAACAGATTGGGTTTCCTAATATAAAAGTAAACTGTTAATCCAGGTTTGTATAAATTACAGTGGTGCTTTAAATGAATCCAGGTTTGTTTGCTAATGAATATAAAGAGAGAGCATGAGAGCAAGCGAGCAAGAGCGCACACGCATGCTTGATTAATTGATTGATTGCTCACTGTGTGAGAGAGACTGCTTACTCCTGGATCTACAGCGTGCAGCTACAAGAGTTTTGACTGAAGAAGTTCAAGGTCTTCTATTGATGTATGTTTGGAAGAACATTATCTACTAGAGATAAGTAAGAGAGCTGAATGTATTGCTTGTTAGCATACAGAAAGTTGGTTTTTCATTTATCCAAGAATGGAATATTTGTGTTATAGTTGTGCTGTTTATGCCAAGTAAAGATTATTCTTTGAACACATTGAAGACATTCAATTATTGACTCTATTATCAAATTGCAACCCCACATTCCGCTGAGCAAACCATGGACTCTGAATTAATTCCTTAACAGTTTGTCTTTTAGATTTTTATCCTCTGACTTCAAAGGGGTTCTTATATGGGGGATTTCCTTTCATTTTATTTTCTCAGCCATAACTATAAGATAGGCTGGGCTGAAAGACAGTGACTCTCCGATAGTCAACCAGTGAGCCTCCATGATTGAGAATGCATTTGAGTTTTCATCTCTCCAGTCTTAGTCCAATGCTAGCTGCATGATGGAGAAGCCCACCCTCCACCAAGAAAATGAGCACTTTTTCTACTGAAGAGATGAATCCCTTTATTTCACTCATCAGGTGGAGACTGAGCATGAGATTTCAACCGCTGACAATAATTTTACAAATCAAGATGAAACAGATCAATGATGTCAATATTGCTTAACACCCAGCATGCCTTAGCTGTGATGGTTATGTATTGGTGCTTGCTTAATCACCATGTCATTTCTCATTGTGTGCTTAACTGAGTGCCATGTCATTTAGTTGTGGACTAATTATCTCCTGTGTGTGGGTCTTCCTTTGTTAATGGTGCTCCTAGAAGTGAAAATGGATTCACTTAGTTTGGTAAGCCAGTTTGGACACATGGCAAATATATGAGGAAAATTCAGAGGAGGAGAAAACATGGCCATTTTCATTAGAGGGTTTCATGCCTGTCTAGGGAAGTCCCTTGTCTTCCTAAGAAATGTGCGATAGAGTCAGGGGTGGGCTGCTGGGGGTTCGCAGGGGTTTGGGAGACCCTCTAGCTAAGATTCTGTGCAGTTCGGAGAACCCCCAAATCCCACTCCTGGCTGGCCCTGCTCACCCCTCCCCTCCCCACCCAGGAGTCCCCACGCGGCCTGTTTTGGATGCAGGTAAGTGCAGGGCGTGTGTAGAGGCTCGGGGAGGGCAAAAAATGGGCCTACCAGAAGTTCAGGAAAGCCAGAAACAGGCCTGTTTCCGGCCTCCAGAGGGCCTCTGGAGCCCGGGGAGGCCATTTTCACCCTCCCAGAGGCTCAAGGAAAGCCTCCGGAGCCTGGAGAGGGCAACCCCCCCCACCGTGGTGCAGGAGGCTGACTAGGCCATGCCCACCATGTTAGAGGTGAGAATTAATCTCACAGAGGCGATGATTGACCTTTCTCTCAGAACTCAGACATTTAGAAATAAAACCAAAGTTTAAAAGTCTAATTGAAAATATTTATTTCGGTACAAAAATAATAAATTCTGATTGTTTACATCTCTGCTATAAAATGCGACCTTCTCGGTCAAGAGCTAAGTCAAGAAGAAGTAATGGAGTATCAGGAATCCACACATGCGTACAAGAATATTATATCACGTGTCCTGCTTGTCATGGAATGTATCATAATATTAGGATAGGGGTGCATCACCCTGCATAGACATACAACTGTCAATATTCACTATGTAACACACCATGGGCATGCCCACCCAGCAACTGGGCAGAGAACCCCTTGCTAAAATTTTTGAAGCCCACCCCTGGATAGAGTGGTAGTTCCTTCCCCAGGCAGTAGATGGCTTGCTGTGCAGATCTATGGAACAAAACACCACAGATATTGGAGGAGGGGAGATTGATGGTGAAACGGCACCTGAACAGAGGCAGAAAAATAGGTTTTTCATTTGAGTTTGCTCCTTCTAAGCATAAAAGCCTGAACTTTGACATCAGACGCTTGTAGTACACCTTGTTCTCCTGAAATGCTCAAAGTAACTGAAGGGATGTTTTGTATTCATTCAGCTTTTGATGGCAAAAGTGAGCTCTAAATAGCTCATCTTTTGTCGGAAGGAAATAAAATAGGTCAACAAGTGACTCAACGCTGGTGCTGGAATAGGGTTTCTGTTGCCCAGAATGTTTTCTTTGATAACTTCTGATTTTTGTTAATTTCAGTAAATGAAGGGGAGTGTTTAGCTTGATCCAGGAGGTCCAGGGATATCAAAGATTAGTAAGGAAGATCACCAAATAGGCTAGCAGCTACTAAAAGAATGGTTCATTTTCGTTATGAAACAATTGAGGATGTTTTCAAGAAGGAAATAGAAGAAGAAGAAGGAAAGACTGGAGAAGGGAAAGCACTAAATGTTTCCTCAGGGATTTATAGGACACCAATCCAATCTAAAGGTACAGTATCATTTCCGTTTTTCAAGAACTTCAATGGGGAGGAAGAAAACTGATGCATGGGGTTCCCCCTTTTTATTCACTCCAGCAGGAATGAACTTTTTTTGAAGTGAGGGCTGCCATTGGCCTTTGAGTAGAATTCACAATTTGGGCAAAGAAGTTGCTTGAGAGCGGATCATAAATGATATTTGATTCAATGATAATGTAATTAAACGAAATTGATTAAAAAGAAGTAGTATAATCAGCTTCCCACATATTCAATATTTTCTCCCTTCTGTCACATTAAAAAGTATAATTCAGGAGCAACATTTGGAAGGACTCTAGGGTAAGTAAGGGTTGCAGGTTGCACTTCCCTGTTTTAAATAAATGAAGGTGCACATATGCCAAGCAGGATGTAGGGGCAATCTGGCATGGTTTTTCTTTTCTTCTAATGAAAGAACCCCCAAATTAAAATTGCAACTGCATGCTGTAACAGTGATTGCCATGCCCCCACTGAGAAATTGTACAGAGGCTGGGGAAGTAACGGGAGAGAGGACATAAAGAATGAAGAGACTGCAGGTTATCTCAGTGGCATCTTATCTCTTAAGCAGCAACTCAGCCCAGGTGGCAAGGAACCTGGGAAGAAGCATTTCAAATCATTCAGGGGCTTTGCCTGAATGAGCTCACGAGGGTTGGAAATTCCTCTTGCCCTTTCTAAGATTTTGCACTTACCCCAAGACTACCATTAAAAAGACCTTCCCGAAATCAAAGTAGTTCTTGCTTCTCTAATGCTGCCCAGTTTGAACAGGGGCTTTCAGGATGCAGGATTAAAAATCACTTTCAAAACGGTCTCCGACCCAAACTGCATGCAGGTAATACACATTTTTATTTTGCTCTTCTTCCTAAAGAAAGCCTAGAATGGTTGTTCAATAAATCATCTTCAACAAAAGAACTAAGTAAAGCAATCCAGTCAATGTAAAGGGGCACGATTTGAGGCCTGGTTGAGACTGGTTGTGGCTTCTGCAAGCCTGAATAGAGCACCCAACTCCTAAAGGTGAACTAGTTTATAAGGTGACCGAAGAGAAATTATGAAACATATTTTATTTATTTATTTATTGTCAAGTACGTGTTGGTAATATACATAGATATAACATTGTTTATATACATAAGATGGGTACTGATAAGAGGGAACATTAGGACAGGGACGGTAGGCATGCTGGTGCACTTATGCATGCCCCTTACTGACCTCTTAGGAATCGGGTGAGGTCAACAGTGGACAGTCTAAGGGTAAAGTTTTGGGGGTTTGCTGACGAAACCACAATGTCAGGTAGTGAGTTCCAGGCATTTACCACTCTGTTATATGTCTGAAGACTAACTGTAATAGCTATATTTAACTACTTGTACCGAATGTAAATATAAATTAAATTAAATATAGTGCTTCACCAATTTCCCTGGTGCTACTCACTTGTTGTCAGGTCCACCATCGTGTCCTGCCATTCTGTTGGAGGGTGGGGAGGAAGACTTGCTGGCATTTTTCGCATGCTTTTGCTTTTGCTGAAACCGCTTGGGAATTAGGGAGGGGGATTGTCTTCGAGATGGAGCAGACTCCCTCCCCAGCTGGTTCCAGCTTGGTTTCAAGGCTGCTTTGCCCTGAGGGTGAACTGTTATCTGCCTTGTACCTCAGCATTCTCAAAACAAACTTGCGGCATCATATTGGCTGCCAGTGGACTGGTCAGGGGAGGTTGGGTGTGGGGAAATGGAAGAATTGCTTTTTGCTTTGCACGGGATCTTCAGATTCCTCCTGACTTCACTGCAACCACTTTCTCTCAATAGAAGTTATTTTGATTCAATCCAATGGAGTCAAGAGTCGTGCTTTCCTGAGGGACCAGCTGGGGCAGGTCCTTATATTTGTTTTTCCAGTCCTGTTCATACCGGGAAGTACAATCCCCCGCCAAAATACTCAATGCACCTGAGGGTCCAAGTAATTTCTGAATGTATCCTATCACACGTCTTTCTAAAGACACCTGTTGTGTTGACTCAATCATTATATGCCCCTGACTGAGAGATTCCTCCTTAATTTCACTCCATTAAGTTATCCTCACAAATGGCTGCACTTTCTGCAATATATTCAAGCAGTCAGTCAAAACATTGAAATGCATAGAATACTTTCAACAAAGTTATGGAAACAAAGTCCTGCCAAGAAAGATTTAAAAAAGAAAAATACAGGACATGGTGGGGTAGAGGTGTTACTCTATTTTGAAACATTTAGGAAGATATCTCGGGAATTTAATTGAAATGAAATCCGATAATCCATACACAGTGGAATAAGCCATATATTTGAATATTAACAAAGCTTCCGAATGCCTAAAAAAGAAATTGAGATGTTAGGTATTAATCCATAGCTAGTGAGAAGCAGAAAATAAGCAAAGAGAATGAAGGGAACCTTACATGCAGATTACTGTACGCAACACGGATGGAGTGAAAATGTATATGAAAAATGTTCTTCTGCAGTGCCACAATCTGTCCTCTAAAAACTATATGATTCTTCATGCTTAAATAGTGATTTGCATTGAAAAGAAGTTGAAGAAAGTCTATATTAGGTGGACATACCATGTCTACTTAAAAAGAAAAGAAAAGAAAAATATATGGTTTACCGAGTCTAATCTAGAGATTCTAATTCTGAGACTCAAGACTTCTGACATGAGGGAAAAGATCAGAGTTTTAAGACATAACCAATCACGTTTTTATATTAATATACCGTATTTCTCCTTTTATTGAGACACCTATTGCTCAGAATGTTTGCTGAAATGTTCTGAACAAATCAGAAGCCACATTAGCACGGAATACATCTTGTTCTCATATCTTGCTTAACTGGGTCAAAAATGGATTAACATGTCAAAAGAATTCTCTAACCATAACTCTTACTGTGGCGTCTAACTCAGAGGAGTATAGTTTTCACTCCCAACAACCCAAATTAATCATGCTGTATCATGAAAACTGATAATAACTAACTGTCCTTTCCCAGTTCCCAATTCCAAGATAAAGCCCTAGAGTTGCACTGTGAAAATTGTGTGTGTTGCAGTGTGTGTGTGTGTGTGTGTGTGTGTGTGTGTGTGTGTGTATGTATGTGTGTGTGTGTGTATGTATGTATGTATGGCAAACAGGGCAAGTTAGGGTCCTATGAGAGGATGACTCTATAGATCCTACCATGCAAAGAGAACCAATGAATTGTTCCTCTTCTTCTTTAGAAAATAGAGAACAACATGTGTTTTAATTCCATTTCTGAAAGTGTTCCAAATCAGGTCACTTTGGATCTTACCCAAAATCATGTTGCACCCAAATCCATGATGTTTGGAGTAAAAGTTCCCCAACATGTTCTCATAGTCCTGATTTCTGTCCCTGACTAAGCATGGAACATCTGAGAAAGCCAGAAAAGAAAATGCTCTCATAAAAAAGCAGGGAAAGAAGCAACACGAGGCAGCCATTCCCATTTTGCACCAATATTATTGCAACCATATTAACAGATTAACAGAGTTGGAAGGGACCTTGTAGGTCATCTAGTCCACACGCACCCCGCCCAAACAGGAGACTCTACATCATTTCTGACAGATGGCAGTCCAATCTCTTCTTGAAAGCTTCCAGTGATGAAGCTCCCACAACTTCTGAAGGCAAGCTGTGCCAATGGTTGTTTGCTCTCACTGTCAGAAAAATTCTCCTTATTTTCAGGTTGAATCTCTCCTTGTTCAGTTTCCATCCATTATTCCTTGTCTGGCCTTCAGGTGCTTTGGAAAATAGCTTGATCCCCTCCTCTTTGTGGCAGCCTCTCAAATATTGGAAAACTGCTATCAGGTCTCCCCTGGTCCTTCTCTTCACTAGAGTAGCCATGCCCAGTTCCTGCAACCGTTCATTGTATGTTTTAGCCTCCAGTCCCCTAATCATCTTGGTTGATCTTCTCTGCACTCTTTCTAGAGTCTCAACATCTTTTTATAGTGTGGTGACCCAAACTGGATGCAGTATTCTAGTTGTGGTCTTACTAAGGCTTTATAGAGTGGTATTAGTACCTCACTTGATCTTGATTGTATCCCTCTGTTAATGCAATTTAGGATTGCATTGGCTTTTTTGGCTGCTGCCGCACACTGTTGGGTCATATTTAATTAGTTGTCAACTAAGACTCCAAGATCCCTCTCACAGTTACTGCTATTAAGCCTGATTTCACCCAGTTTATATGTATACTTTTGATTTTTCTTGCCTAAGTGTAAGACTTTACTTTTCTCTACACTGAATTTTATTTTGTTAGATAGGGCCCAGTATTCAAGTCTGTCAAGATCCAGCTGGCTCTTGAGCCTATCATCTGGGCAGTGATGGCGAACCTTTTTTGGTTCGCGTGCCAAAAGGGGGGGGAATGCGGGGGATCATGTGTGTGCGTGCCCACACTCATAATTCCATGCACCCCCGCACATGCACGCATGACCCCCCTGCTCCCAGCATGCAATGGCATGCCCATTTTTCGCTCTCCCCAGGCTCCAGAGCCTTTCTAGGAGCCTGGGGAGGGCGAAAACGGCCTTCCCCACCCCCTCTGGAGGCTGGAAACAGCTTGTTTCCCGACTCCCAGTGGGCCCAGAAGGCCCGAAAATCAGCCGGCTGGTGCACACATGCACGCCGGACCTGAGCTCGCGTGCCCACCAATATGGCTCCACGTGCCACTTGTGGCACCCGTGCCATAGGTTCGCCATCACGGATCTAGGGTGTTGGCTATTCCTGCCAGCTTATATCATCCGCAAATTTAGTAAGTTCCCCTTCTATTCCCTCATCTAAGTCATTTATGAAGATATTGAAGAGTACTGGGCCTAAGATGGAACCTTGTGATACCTCACTGCTTACTTCCCTCCACGTAGACTTAGTACCATTAAGGACTACTCATTGAGTACAGTTTGTTAGCCAGTTACAAATCCATCTGGTGGTGATGCTATCTATCCCACTTTTTTCTAGCTTACGAGAGTGGCATGATGGCCTCACAATCAGGAGATTGTGAGTTTGATCCTAGGTAGCAGCAGATATTTCTCTCTCTGGGCTCAAAGAGAAAATATCTGCTGTGAATTCTGTGTAAGCATCAGGAAGGGCATCCGACTGGTAAATGCTCAGCTCCATTCAGTCACCCCAACTCCACCCCAATGCAAGGGTTTTCAGGATCATTAAAAGGAAAAAAATGTATTTTATTATGTGAACTTACAGTGTTTTAACATCCAGTGATAAGGAAAGCATCAACTTACTCTGGTGGTCTTGACTTTATTGCCAGTTGCACACATCCATCCTGAATTGTCAGGTAATGTCTTGCATTCTTCACCCTCTAGGCAGGGCTCCATCTCACACCACCATTTTCCGATGACTATTGAGGCTGAAAGAGAATGGACAAAGGGTTTGTGAATGAACCTTGCTGCCTCCATCAGTTTACTATGCCTCATGAAGAAGAGGCTTCCCAAATGAACAGAGCTCATTCAGTCCTGCATCAAATCCACATCCTTTAGTGAAGATTGAGCGCAGGTCTAGATTGCTCCAGACTGATGATAGGCCATCAGTCCCTTAATGGTATAAAAAAAGAAGGTGTAAATGAGAAAGTCAGATGAGCCACAGGGTGGAAAAGGAACAAAATCCACTCTGCGTGAAAAAGAAGGGATATGATAGCTCTTTGATCAAGCAGTGCAATTCAGTTCAGAGGACACCATGTATATGGAGCACAGGCTTTGTAAACAGATTTATGTTTAGCTTATGTACCTTACTGCTGTGAGAAACATCCTGTAGATCATGAAAAATATCTCCCCTAGGCTCCCATCAATTCAGGAAATCTTTTTTATTCAGGTGAACATCCCTTGCAAGCATTCTACAAGCATCCAAGGAGCTTTTAAAGTGAACAGGTTGTCTGCTGAGGATGTTATAATTCTTGGTGAAGAGGTGAAATGAGCTACGTGAGATGATCTCATGGGGGAGATAAACGTATGTGCCTCCTTGGGTCCTTTGATATCTACCTTGATTCCACAAATAACACCTCCCAAACTACCAGGTGCCTTGATACCCCAACCAGTGTTACAGAAAACATTCCTTGTAGAAAAAAACCGGTTGAAAATTGTATTATTTTATTGCAATGTTTCAGAATATGAAAACTCGCACTCTGATATTACCATATGCAATTCTGGGAGCAATTGAAATATGATAGGGTGGTATGAAAACCATGATACAATTTACAGCTTCTTTTGGGAACTAGATTCATTCTTTGCCAGTATGCTAGTATATTTTTATCAAATGAAAAGGGTGTGTGTGTGTTGTATTCTTTTACAAGAAATGCATTGACAAGAAATTGTTTCAAAATTGCTTGTACAGGGGATGGTACAGTGGCCTAAAACTACACGAGGACTATTTAACTCCCGATAAAGAAATCCTGGTTCTTTACACATTTAGTTGATACACTGATGCCACTGGATTCCTGTACAGAAGTTCCTGCATAACCTGCTGCTCCCAATGCCCTTACCTGAAGTCTTGATGTCATCTTCAACCTGTGTGTAGCCCACTGGGCAAACAACTTCCACCCTGCACTCCAATTTTCTGGTTCCATATAAAAAAATACTGTTTTTCAACTTTGGCTGGCAAGAGTGGTGTAGCTTAGACCAGAGGTGTGAAATTGGATTTCTTCAAGGGCCAGATCAGCATTGTAGTTCTCCTCCATGGGCTGCCGGCGGGCTGCCAACAGGGAACGGATGGGAGATGGGACGGAATCCTCTTGCAGCACTTTACCCGACAAAACGGTGCATTGGGGGCATGTCCCCCGCACCTCATTTTCAGCCTCCATGGCCTCCTACAGCACTCTGCCAGCAAAAAACGGGCCTCCTGAGGCCCCCATGTGGCCCGTTTTCGGCTGGCAGAGTACTGCTGTAGGCCATGGAAGCAAAAAATGGGCTGTGTGGCCCATTGTCGGTGGCAGAGGTACTGCAGGCCGGTACTTTGATATTCCCAGGCCAGCCCCGTAGGCCGGATTTAAGCACCCCGTGGGCCGGATCTGACCTGTGGGCCTTGAGTTTGACACCCCTGGCTTAGACTGTCTGCTGTGCAGCATCTCATTAAAGGCAAGGCATCTGCTTCATCATGCTAGCATTTGTCTACTGACTATACAGATTCTTGTTCTCCATGGCCCTTCCTTTGCCATTAGTGCATCATAAGTAGAGTGCCCAGATACCTTTGATCCAAAATCAGGACAGTTTTTAAAAAATAGCACTTCTCAAGATAACGTTTATTACTCCAACAAAGCCAATAAGACATCATATTCACATGTATTTACTATTAGATGATATCTTATTCAGCAAATTTTCGTCGCCCAAAATCTTTTTATACATTTCACCACATGATGAAGAATGATTTATTTTAATTTGAAGCAAGCATTTCACAGTTTTAACATCCAATCGATTTCGATCGTCTGTCCACTGCTTCTTGCACAGGGAAAATACTCTTTCCACAGCCACGTTTGATGTAGGAATTGAAAACATTATGCTAACTAGAATTTTCAGATCAAAGAATTTGTTGCTTCGAAACAAAGTGGACCATTTTTTATCAATCGGCAAATTATTAAATTTGTCTGAAGAGACTTCTAGCAATGAGTTCAACTCGCTACTTTCATCAAACAATGAATCTTTCATGGCAATATCTGGCAATAAATATTCAGCTGACTTTTGAACTTCATCATATTTAATACTAGCTTTTAACATCAGCCAATCAGTTGAGCAAGGATAATTGTCCAAGAAAACATTTACAGTATTTTAAATAATTTATCACAACCCTGAAAGAAAGCATTAAAATATTACATACTAAAAGTGTACATGAAATCTTCCGAAACAATACATAAGAGAATCTGCCTGAAAATGAAGTGATTGAACTAAAACACAAGTAGTGCAAATGTACTTTCATTTAACGTTCATCTTGATTATCCTAAAATTTTATAAAAGTTCAGGACAAATCAGGACGGGAACTCGAATTTCAGGACAAAATCAGGACATTTTCAGAATCAGGACAAGCTTCTAAAAATCAGGACAATCCTAATAAAATCAGGACATCTGGGCACCCTAATCATAAGGCACTAATTTGAATCAATGTAGAATAGGCTAATTTACAGAATGCATTCAAAATCCAGGACCCATGATCCTCAAGGGACTGAAATTCAGGGCAAGCAATCCCCAAACTTCTTATTGACAATCATAAGGATGATAGAGGGGGAAAACTGTGCATTGAATCCCCTCCCTCTTTCCCAAAGAAGACCCCCGCCCCATGCTCTTGGACTGGAATCTGTCCATGATTCTTGGGCTTGTTGAAGCTTGTTAAAGGAACATACAAATAGGTCTGGGAGACTGGGATTGCATTCAATCTGTTGGGCTGTTTAGGATAAAATTGACAAGAACTTGCCAGGATTTCTTTTCTAACTTAAGAAAAAGCAACAGTAAAAACTGGAATGGACTCATGAAAATCTCATTGTGAATAAGCAACTCTTACACTGAGCAGGAGGATGGATTGGGTGACCTCCAAGTTACTTTCCAATTGAATGCTTCTGTGACTGCTGGATGCTGTTTGTTCATGAAAAAAATAAAGCAAACGGAACTTGCTTCCCCAAATGGGGGTGGGAAGGATAAAGAAACAAGGAAATCTACTAACTGGAGGTCATGGTAACTGCTATCAAGACAGAGGGCCTGGTCAGCATTATTGTCAAATCTTGAAAACCAGATAGTTAAACTGGCTTCAATTCAGCTGATATCAGCATGGAAGGCAAGCAGTTTAAAGCTGATTAAAGAATACATTTTTTAAAAAAATGTCATCTTTTTTCTGTGGAGGTATTAATGTAAGGTGACCAGATTTTAATATTTGTAAAGCGGGACACCATTGATGGGGGGGTGTTTCTAGGGGAGCAAGATGGGAGGGGGTCCATCTCTCTTATCCTGCAGCTTTGTCCACCCCCCAAACACCACCCCCTTCATCGCAGCCAGGGGTGGGTTCCTACCGGTGCGGGCTTGCCTGTTCGTTGTCGCAGAAGCTGGTGGCGTTCGCGGCGCGAGGCTTCCCCCGCCCGCTTCCCCCGGCCGCTGGGACGCCGCCATTTGCATTCTTTAGCCCTCTGCACATGCGCAAAGCGTTCTGCTTGCACAGAGGGCAAAAGAACACAAATGGTGGCGTCACGGCGGCCGGGGAAAGCGGGCGGGGGAAGCCCCGCGCCACAAATGCCACCAGCTTCTTCAGCTCTGCGGTGACGAACAGGCAAGACCGCTGCTGCCCCTCTCACTGCCCTCCCTCCCTGCCTGGCAGGAGGAGGCAGGCGAGGCAGGAGGCAGAGGGGTGTACAGGACAAATTCAAATTCAAAAAGCGGGACTTTTTTGAAATGCTGCGGGACTGTCCCACCAAAAGCGGGACGTCTGGTCACCTTACAATGTGGATGATTGCCAAGAGAATTAGCCTGCAGTAGCTCCAGAGGTGTATACCTCTGGATGTATATATTAATCTATAGTATACTATCCTCATATCTGCTTGATATGTTGTAATCTTTAGTTGGATGGAATGGTTCATCACAGGGCAAACATTTTTGAACCAATATACAATAGATTAATTTATAGAATATGCCCAAAATCCAGGATCTGTTACTCCTGTGGGACTGAAATTTGGCAAAGTTTTGGATGCTTCAGTGCCATCACACCTTCCAACTACATTTCCCAGAAACCCATAAATTGCATATCTCTACCCTCTTTCTCACCTCCCTCTGACCTCTGTGCCTAATTGGCTGGCAGCAAGCCCTCACATTGGCTGCTTTGGAACTGAGCCTAAAATTTGAAATCTCTTAATGGTGGCAGCCAGTGAGAGAAGAACAAAGGAGCAACTTGGATGCCTGTCAAGGTAGAACTGGCTTGGGGGTGCCAGTGGTTGATGGGTTAGCCCTCTTCTTCCCCGGAGGGAAGGTTCCCTTGGGGACAAGCAGGAATGGGAAGTAGGATGAAGTTTACTCCAACTGTGCCCCACAACTAAGCATCAGTTCCATGGGTCAGCTGAGGAGAGGGCTTCACCAGGATCTCCTGAGGGTCATGAGGGGGAAAGGAAATGGCGGAAGTCTATATTATATACGGAAAGAGGAAGGACAAGGGAGAGGCTGGGATGCCTACTGCTGCTGGGGTGATGGATGAGCTGCCTCCTCCTCCTCCTCCTTGGAAGGAGGAGTCAGTGGTGGATTCCTACCAGTGCGGTCCACTCTATAGCACCGGTAGCGGCCCGCTGGTGACATCACAGTACCGGTGCGGTCAGTTGCCGGTGTCTGGGCGCCACCATTTAAAAAAATTTTTTTTAAATTTTTTTTATTTTCTTCTGCGCATGCCCAGAAGCCGAGCTTCCGGCACTATGCATGCGCTGCCTTCCTACCCCACAGTGAGTCCAAGCAGGGGAGGATGGCTGAGGGAGCGTGTGAGACGCTGAAAGAATGGGTGGCAGGAGCTATCTCCATTCCCCTCCCTTCAGCAGTCCGAGAAGCCACGAACGCGCGGTGATGATCCTAGGCATTTTTGCACGTTTGAGGCTTCTCGAGCTGCTGAGGGGAGGGGGAATGGGTGGCAGGACCTATCTCAGTTCCCCTCCCTTCAGCAGTCTGAGAAGCCACGAACGTGCGGTGATGATCCCAGGCATTTTCGCACATTCGAGGCTTCTCGAGCTGCTGAGGGGAGGGGGAACTGGCGGCAGGAGCCTAGGATCATCAAATGGGGAGAAGCATTCAGGCCGGATGGAGCTTCCTAGAAGAACCGCTGCCGCGGTCTTGCTGCTCCTGCTGCGGGGGGCTGCGTTGCGGGTGGGCAATGCCCCCCCACTTCTCCGGCCGCTGCCAAGCTCCCGAGGCCATGCCCACCCGGTCACATGGCTGGCAAGCCACACCCACAAAATAAGCCATGCCCACAGAGTGGTAGTAAAAAAATTAGGAACCCGCCCCTGGGAGGAGTCCATTGGAATGATGAGTAGGGGTGCACTTTATCTCACATTCTGCTGGTCCCTTTGTCCCTCCTTCCCCCAGTAAAGTGGCAGGCAGTTCTGCAGGTCAGATGAAATGGGGGAGGAGGAGGAGGAGATTTCACCAACGTTCTCCTGAGAGTTATGAGTGAAGGAGAAATGGCACAAGCATATATTACATTTGGGAAGAACAATGCTGCAATAGGTCACGAGTTCACTAGCTTATATATCAAGACTGGAACCCCATCATAGTGCAATCTTATGTTAAATGAGAACAATGGGAGTTAAAATTAAGTACTGCTGAAGGGCACCAAGTTCAGGTAGGTTGCCCTACTTTATATAAAAATGAAATCAGGAAGTTTTACAAAAGTCAACCTTGTTTCTTTAAATAGGTACAAATAACTACTTTTGATATATAACTAGATTATAGATGAATCTTTGCCTGCTGAGCTGAAATGTTGAAATTCTTTAAAAACCAGGAGAGTACAATGGGGATATTATTCCTCAATTCAGATAAGTAGGAGTAAATAATCATTTATTTGATTTGATTTTGAGAGAAACCATTAGTTATTTTTCCCCCTGTATTGTGAATGTCTTTTTCATTACACTTATTTTTATGGGAGTATTGTTTTTGTATTATTATTTTCAAACTTATTTAGAAGAAGGGCTGTGGACCATGCAGAGGTATGAAAAATAGATCTCTGCTATTCATTAATGTATGGTATAGAATAAAATCTTTTTTTCTGGCTTCTGTGTGAGCCTGAAAAAAGGACATGGCTGCTTTCAAAGCCATATTAATGATTCAGTTCACAATAGCAGCCTGTTTCAACAATTACCAGAGAATCCAGTTTTGGTCACCACACTATAAAAAAGATGTTGAGATTCTAGAAAAAGTGCAGAGAAGAGCAACCAGGATGATTAGAGGACTGGAGGCTAAAACATACTACGAACAGTTGCAGGAACTGGGCATGGCTACTCTAGCAAAGAGAAGGACCAGGGGAGACATGTTAGCAATGTTCCAATATTTGAGGGGCTGCCATAGAGAGGAAGGGATCAAGCTGTTTTCCAAAGCACCTGAAGGCCAGACAAGGACTAATGGATGGAAACTGAACAAGGAGAGATTCAACCTGAAAATAAGGAGAAATTTTCTGACCGAGAAAGCAATCAACCAATGGAACAGCTTGCCTTCAGAAGTTGTGGGAGCTTCATCACTGGAAGCTTTCAAGAAGAGACTGGACTGCCATCTGTCAGAAATAGTGTAGGGTCTCCTGCTTGGGTGGGGGTTGGACTAGATGACCTACAAGGTCCCTTCCAACTCTGTTAATCTGTTAATCTGTGTTGAAAGTCCTTATTCCCAATCATCTTGAAGCACATATTGCTTATCCCAAGAACCACTAAATAGTCTACATTTCTTTGTTCCCCAAAGCAATATTCTTCGATAGTGTGTAAATAAGGTTTACTACAGCAGAGTAATAAAGTATGCATTGAATAAAGGGATGGAAAAAATCTTCAAATGCCAAGTAGAGGCCTATGAACAGTACATGGGACTGTAAAAGAAGAACCCTCCCACCTAATCAAGTATTATGTGTTACCTGTAAAGCCCTACATGCCATAGACAGAAGGGGATCACCTGTGTTCCGTAACATCTGCCTGGTGATTCAATCCTAGAAGGTTGGTGCGATCTGGACCCTTTGATTAAGCAATGCCATTTATCAGGATCTGGAAATGTGCCTTCTCTCTAGCAGCACCTGCTTTCTGAAATCAGGCTCCCTCAGGGAAAGTGAGACCCCTGGTTTCATTGTGCTTGCTATGTTTTATCTTTTTAAAAATGTTTTATTGATTTTATTGTAATTTCTTTGTTTGATTGTTGTGAGCCACCAGGAGTCATTGAGAGTTGGTTGATGTCATTACTGAATTAAAATAAGTTATTTACAGAGATTTTGGCTGAGATGTTGAAAATAATTTTGCAAGGATTTATTCATGAAGATTAATGTGGGTTTTTAACCTAAAAGACAGTTAAGAATTAAAGATGGGGTGGACATTTTGCAATATTTGGAGCAACATAATGAAAAAAACAAGCTGCATTGATTTTCTTACATGAACAGAAGGGCTTTGACAATTTAAACTGAGCTTGCTGTTCAGTTTTGGAAGATATGAATTTTGAAGATAATGTTATAAAATGGGTAAGATTGATTTACATCTCACAGAAAGCACAAATAATTGATAATGGAGAAGTAACAAAAACTATCAGCTTTTGCTGAAGATTTGGTGCTGGTTTTGGAGGATCCATTAATGGGAATAGAAATACTAATAGAAAAATTAAAAGAATGTGATATGCTAGCAGGTTTTAAAATCAATCGAATAGTTGGAAAAAAGCTCTGGAACACTGTTTTATATATGATAGCTGTAGTGAGATTTTAGTATGCATAAAGATGGGAAAATCTGGCAATAATGTACCTAGAGCAGGGGTCGGTAACCTTAAACACTCAAAGAACCATTTGGATCTGTTTCCCACAGAAAAGAAAACATTGGGAGCCACAAAACCCCTTTGACATCTAAAATGAAGATAACACTGCATATATCATTTTTTTTTACCTTTATGCTATGTATAAAAAAACTATAGTGTTTTGCATTTATGACCTGCTACAGAGAAAACACATTTTTATTTCCGCATGCAACAAAAACATTTTGAACTCCAAAAAAAAAAAAAGATGGGTCGAAAAGCTCAATAAATCACATGCCAGGCGGGAGTTGCACATTGGCTGTTGTGACGCATATTTTGAGCAAGAGGGAGCCGCAGCAGAGGGATGAAAGAGCCACATGCGGCTCCAGAGCCACGGGTTGCGGACCCCTGACCTAGAGTGAAGGAATGGTTGACAAAGATGACAGAACTTAATGAAATGGCTAAATTGACATGTTGATCAGAAAAAAAGCAATACCTATCGGTTGGAACCCTAACACCCTGCTTCTCTCCTACACACATATACAAACCCATCTGCTTCCTCTTGATAATTGGAAAGAAGTTACACAGGGAGATCTCTCAAACCAACTGACTGAACAGGAAATGATCTCCCACTGGTGAATCATGAAATGCCCATCCTGGACTATTAAGGAGCAGTGAAATATTCAGATGCTGTCACAACATTTTATTAAACCAGATCGTAAGTAATGCACTAATATACTAGCACTGATGATGCAAATTGAGGTCCAACATTAACACATTGGAATGCTGGCTGCCTCAATGCAGAAAAGCATGTATGACTATGTGCGCAGCACCTCTTAAGAATGTTCAGAGATAATATTTCAAAATGTATAACTTCAAAAGGAAGAAAAAAAACCCAGATCCTCTGCAGAGTTTTCTTGTTATTTATGATAGTTGTACCTGAATGGAACCAAAATCCTATTATAGGTCAACTTGAGTAAAACAGCAAACAAATAGTCAGGTATCTCATAAAACCTGTAGCTGGCATCTCACCTTTAACACAAACATTCGCTTGTGACAAGCATACATTATAAATGTAAACACATCAGCCCAGAAGACATCTTTAATAGAAATCTGAACGGGGCTACAGGTTATTCCTACAAATTAGGTGGGATAGGATAAATGTCAATTATATTGATAGAAGAAAAAACCCAAAACAAACTTGTGGATGACAATGCCTGCAGGCCAACAGTCTAATCCAATCTTTCAGCATCGAGGATGCCTGGGGTTGGATATCTTTTGCATCACAGGAACAAGGCTTATAGCTTTCCTAGGCAAAAGAAACTCGAGAAGATGTTACCCAAGAAAATACAGGGGGTTTGGTGATTATGCTTGCAGCTGTTTTGAAGTGAACACCTGGTTTCTAGAAATAATGCCGTATCTGAGCATAGCTTCAAAAAGAAAGAGCCTCAAACAGAAGGATTTTGGATAAGTCCTTGCTATCAATGGCTTGTTCATATTGGCTGAACAACTTACAGTCTTTAAAGAAAAAATAAATTCAGACTTTTTAAAAAAATGTCTTAGGACACATGTTACTTCTCATCTTGAAATATTGACTTGAGAACTAATAACTGAACAATATCAATATCTTATTAAGACTTAGATTGATATTTGAGAGTGGATTTATCTCGATGTGGATCAGAGGTGGGTTCCTCCCGGTTTGCACTGGTTCTAAAGAACCGGTAGCAAACCGCTGGTGACATCACGGTGATGTCACGGAACCGGTTCTGTCGGTGCTGGTCCGTGGATGCTGCCATCTTTTTTTTTATTTTTTTCTGTTTTTTTATCTTCTGCGCATGCGCAGAAGTCAAGTTTCTTGTTTTGGGCTTTTTTTGATTTTTTTGATTTTTTGGCACATGCACATGCATGCGGCATGGCCATGTGGCGTGGGAGGAAGCAAACCGGCGGCGAGGTAAGTTAGAACCCACCCCTGATGTGGATCCATAGACTTCACCAGTTGGATCTGGGGTGAGTAAAACATTTCACAGCTTTATTTTCCCCAGAATTTTACAGTGCTTCCTAAAAGTTCATTCCATAGGATAGGAGAAATATGAACAATGCATGTGGAACTCCCAGAGAAAGAATAAATATGAGAAAATGGTTGGTCCCAATCTTCTCCTATTTGTGGAAGGACAACTCTATATCCAATCTATTCATAACAGAATATTTGAAATAAAATATTTGAATCATATTGCCACTCAGGAAGCTCAAACTTCCCAAGGAGCTGCTGATACAGTTCTACAGAGGAATTATTGAGTCTGTCATCTGCACCTCTATAACTGTCTGGTTTGGTTCTGCAACCCAACAAGACAGACACAGACTTCAGAAGATAATCAGAACTGCAGAAAAAACAATTACTGCCAACCTGCCTTCCATTGAGGACCTGTATACTGCACGGGTCAAAAAGAGGGCTGTGAAAATATTTACAGACCCCTCACATCCTGGACATAAATTGCTTCAACTCCTACCCTCAAAACGTCGCTATAGAGCACTGCACACCAAGACAACTAGACACAAGAACAGTTTTTTCCAAAACGCTATCACTCTGCTAAACAAATAATTCCCTCACCACTATCAAACTATTCACTAGGCTGCATTACTATTACTATTAGTTTTTCTCATTGTTCCTATCACCCATCTCTTCCCACTTATGACTGTATGACTGTAACTTGTTGCTTATATCCTTACGATTTATATTCATATTGATTGTTTCCTGATTGCTTACTTGAACCCTATGACAACCATTCTTGACAAATGTATCTTTTCTTTTATGTACACTGAGAGCATACGCACCAAAGACAAATTCCTTGTGTGTCCAATCACACTTGGCCAATAAAGAATTCTATTCTATTCTATTCTATTAGTATGAATATACTGATCTGAGCTTTCATCAACCAAACATTTCATCCCCTAAAACTGGTGTTCTTCAACTTACCTCCCATTCATAACACTGCTTTCAGTCTAGAAAATGAAAATGATTTTAAAATGATATGCAGGGCTGATTCAGTGAGAATTCCTCCTACATAGATGTGGATAGGACTGCAGTGGTTCCAGAGTTAAATTATATGCAATGATACATATTGTTCAAGTAAAATAACTTATTAATTTTATTTTTAAAATTGAAAATAAAGGGTACAGAGAGTTTGAAAGATAGGAGATCAATAGGGGTTTCTGCTAATGGATAGTTGAAAATCCACCTAAATTTAAGACTACCAGATTTTGGCTGCAAAAATCCAGAAGAGGTAGTGATGGGGGGGGGGGGACTTTTTGGTATCACTTTGTTATCATTTATTAGTCATCCAAGTTTGTGCAGTCCATCTTAGCTGAAGCTATCAGAAATACCAATAGCACCTTCAATCCTTCTTCTACCCTTTCATTCCAATCCATGCCACTCAGCTTTAGTAGATGGTAGCATCTAGCTTGGCTGGCTGATATGGGAGCTAAGCAGGTTGGGCAATATTTGGAAGAGGGAGGGCCTGGGAATTCTAGGATTTTAGACAAGACCAGGAAGATAAAATGCTTCCCAGAAAAAAAAAAGAAAGTTCCATAAAACTGCCAAGAAAATGAATGATTTATGCAGTCATTAGGAGTTGAGCTTGATGTGTGGGTACTTTTACATATAATTCCCCCCTTGGCATTACCTCTTCAAAATTATGATATATTTGACCATTCTCTAAAACCTTTAATGTAGCTTGCTGATTTTTAAAGGGTCATCATAATCTAACTTTGGATTTGCCTAGTCGGTTCATTGGGAACTGCTATAGCCTCCTAATTCTCCTTTTCACCAAGAATTTATTTTTCTACCCCCCCTCCCAAAAAAAGAATAAACTGTCATTATTATCCTCAAGGAACTGTGTGAAAGTGATCTTTAAGGAATGAAACCTTACATTGGATTCTTTAACTGTTTTCAAAAATTGTACATGGTAGGAATAGCAATAGCACCTAGCTATTACCGTTTCTATCTATTACCGTTACATCATGCTTTACAGCCCTCTCTAAGTGGTTTACAGAGTCAGAATATTGCCCCCAACAATCTGGGTCTTCATTTTACTAACCATAGAAGGGTGGAAGGCTGACTCAACTTTGAATCGGTCAGGACTGAACTCCAGGCTCTGGGCAGAGTTAGCCTGCAATACTGCATTTTAACCACTGCGCCACAACTGCTCCGGAGCCATAGTGAGACTGTGCAAGAATTTCTAAAATGATTCCAGAAAGCACTGTTTAAAATAGCATGCCATTTTTGTTCTTTTCATTTGACATGTCCTGTCACATCATTCTGTGTAACAATACAAAGTATTACGGCCGGTCAGTCTATTTCCAGCCATAAAAATAACAACAACAACTAAGAGAGGCTTGTCGATGAACTGCTTGAAATATTGGTACAGAAAAAATTGCAAACTAGTTGTAGTGTTCGGTGCAGGGCATTCCATTTTAATTTAATTCCCACCACCGAAGGGCAAAACAAATACCATTTCAATAGAGAACACATTTTAGCTGCTAAAAATGGGAAAGGAGTTTGTTAGCCTAATGAAAACCTATCCATTTTGTCTTCTTCATTCAATAAATTGTGAGTTATTTTCTAAATGGATTAGATTAAGGAAAAATCTAAACTCCCTGGGACTGATTTTCGTCACTGATGGAGACTTTATATGAGGAAAAAGACAAAAAAAGCATAGGAATGGGTAAAAGCATTTTAAAAGGCAAATTCTGATCTATTAAAATTGGATGTTTAGGATGTTTATAACCTCAGTCACTTATTTCTTTCCCTTCCTTTCCAAATTTAATCAAAATTGAATAAGGACATATAATGTGTCCTTATGACATACAGGTATACCTTCCTTATTTTATATCAAGGGAGTTAGAGTACTCGGAATGTGGAGATTCGTGAAGAAAGTATAAATAGTATAATATAGCAACTGAAATACGATGCATTTCGCAAACAGAAATAATTTGCTCTGGGAGTTGTAAAATTGGAATCTGACAGCCTAGAAAAATAAAAAATGGAAAACAAAAGATTTGGTGCAAGAAAAAAAGCTGTATTAAAGAAACTCTGGATAATTCACAAACATACTTATACATAGACTTGAAGGCATTTAGACACATACACACACATATGTATCTATACATAAACACATATACACCTATAATATGATTGTTCTAAAGCAGAGGTGTCAGACTGGCGGCCCGTGGGTCGGACGCATCACGAAGGAAAAAGCATCGCGAAATATCATGTGATGGCAACGTGACATCATGAGTTTGACACCCGTGTTCTAAAGAATCAGCTTTAAAATATGGTGGTAGCTAGTACATGTTCTAGCCAACTCATTTCAGTAAACACCAGCTTCATGTTATTTATTTGTGAGATTTTATTTGTGAGATTTATATACCGCCTCACAGTGCAAGCATTCTCTAAGCGGTTTACACCAGTAAGCAATGTATATTTATATTGCCCCCAACAATCTGGGTCCTCATTTTACCCACCTCGGAAGAATGGAAGACTGAGTCAACCGGTGAGATTTGAACCGCTGACCTGCGGATCACAGTCAGCTAAAGTGGCCTGCAGTACTGCCTCTAACCGCTGTGCCACCTCGGCTCAGTTATGCCTTTAACCCCAACTTCCTGCTGATGTTGATCATCAACCCCCAGCACAGTGGAGATGGTTGATCAAATAACAAAACATCCTACCTCCCCCCCACTCTCCCCCACTTTCCCCAATGTCTCCTTGGCTTTTAACGTTGATTTTAATTATCTAGCAATAGCAATAGCTCTTAGACTTATATATCACTTCACAGTGCATTTACAGCCCTCTCTAAGCGGTTTACAGAGTCAGCATATTGCCCCCCCAAAATCTGGGTCCTCCTTTTACCCACCTCAGAAGGATGGAAGGCTGAGTCAACTTTGAGCCTGGTGAGATTTGAACTGCCAAACTGCAGCTAGCAGTCAGCTAAAGTAACCTGCAGTACTGCATTCTAACCACTGCGCCAACTCGGCTCTATGTTTTAATTGTACATGTATAGATATATTTTTATCAGTGTAAGCAGTTCAGAGTTATCATATGGTAAGATGGGTGGCCAGTAAATTAAACAAACAAACAAACAAACAAACAGACAGACAGACAAACAAACAAACATGCTTGAACAAGTGACAAATCATATCACGATGGGTTTGCATCTAAGAAGGAAACACCTGCCCCAGAGTGAAGTTCTGGGACATCTTCTATAAAGCAGATATGGAGTTCAAATGAAGGCTGGTTTAGGCTGACTCTTAGGATGAAATTTGACTCCTCCATAATTCGAATGATGTGCCAATCTATGACTTGAGCAAAGGCATATTTTTAGCAGATGTTGGGTTTGGACATCATTGTGACAATCCTCAGTTTTCCCAGGGGCGCTACTAGTACCTTTCTTTTCCAATGAATTGTAACCATCTATAATAGCCCTTTACAACTGTCCTTTGCGCCCTTGAGCAGACTTTAAACAAATCTTTCTCATCCTCTTTTATTTTCCTAGTTCCTGCATCCTTTCCGAGGTCATTTTTCTTTAGCGTTTGGTTTCTTAAAATTGTTTTACTTCTTAAGTCTGTGTGTCTGTTTTCCTTAAATACTTCTGCTTTTTCTCTGCTGAACTTGTGATTTGGAATTCTACTCTTTCATACCACCACCTGTTTAATTATCCATTTTATATCATTCCCTCTTATACTAATCTACTTATTAAAGTAATGAAACAAGTTTACAGTAACATCACAACCATTGTAGAGCTACATCAGAACAGAGCAGATGTTTTTTTATAATAGGCTGACTTTTAGAAAGTGGGGGAAAACCTGTGAAGTTATGTTTATAGAAAGGGATATTGAGTACTGACAAACTTTGGGGCATTTTCACTTTAAACAGTGACCTCATTTTAAGATCCATGATGTTATTATTAGACTTAGAATGCTCTAATATATAACATTTGGGGAAAGAAGAGCAAGTTTTCAGAATGGAGTGGGTGATCAGTGGATGAAAATCCACACACCAATAAAGACTGATTTTCAACTGAAATATGAGCATTGTCATCTGTTGCTCAAGACACTCCATTGGGTCCTCTAACTTCTGATGTTAAGAGTTATGTATGAGAAGCCAACATGCTGCAAAATGGAACAGCAATCACTAGCTTCACGTTTATTTCCAAAAATGCCTCTGGGCTCCAAACTTCCTACCACTGCCATCATTTTGCGAGATCCATAAAACTAGACTTTAATTTTCCAAATGTGTCCATAGTCCAAAAGGATTGCCCAAACTTCACTCCCTTGGTTATTATTCTTTTTTAAAAAATCTATCCATCCTAGGGCCAGTACTCTTTAATATCTTCATAAATGACCTAGATGAGGGAATAGCAGGAGAACTAACCAAATTTGCAGATGATACCAAGCTGGCGGGAGTAGCAAACACCCCAGAGGTCAGACTCAAAATCCAGAGGGACCTCGACAGACTCGAACACTGAGCCCAAACCAATAAAATGAAATTTAACACAGAGAAAAGTAAAATTCTACACCTAGATAAGAAGAATAAAAAATACACATACATACTGGGCGAAACCACACTCAATAGCAGTGAATGCGAGAGGGATCTCGGAGTCTTGGTAGACAGCCAACTAAATATGAGCCAGCAGTGTGCAGCAGCAGCCAAAAAGGCCAACGCAGTCCTGAGCTGCATAAATAGAGGGATACAATCAAGGACCAGAGAGGTACTAGTACCACTCTATAAAGCCTTGGTCAGACCACACCTAGAGTACTGCATCCAGTTTTGGTCACCACATTACAAAAAAGACATTGAAACTCTAGAGAAAGTGCAGAAGAGAGCAACCAGGATGATAAAGGGTCTGGAAAATAAAACATACAAAGAGCGGTTGCAGGAACTGAGCTTGGCCAGTCTGGCAAAGAGAAGGACCAGGGGTGACATGATAGCAGTGTTCCAATACTTGAGGTGCTACCACAGAGAGGAGGGGGTCAGGCTGTTCTCTATGGCACCAGAAAGCCAAACAAGGAATAATGGATGGAAGCTGACCAAGGAGAGATTCAACCTGGAAGTGAGGAGAAACTTTCTGACAGTGAGAGCGATCAACCAGTGGAACAGCTTGCCAGCGGAGGTTGTGAGAGCCCCAACACTTGCGACCTTCAAGGAGAGACTGGACTGCCATCTGTCTCAAATGGTGTAGGAACTCCTGCTTGAGCAGGGGGTTGGACTAGATGACCTACAAGGTCCCTTCCAACTCTAATAATAAATCTAAAAAATCTAAAAATATATCTAAAATCTATCCATGCTATAAATGCATTTCCATCCATCCTGATATGTAGATATGAAAACAGTGTTCCTGATGTCCTTTTTAAAAACTAAACACAAGGAATAAAATTGTCTTAATCCAAACAAATTTTTAAGAAAAACACATGAAAAAGTGTGAGGAATGAGAACACTGGGACCATGGTTTTAGATGGCATTATTTAAGGTAGCTATTCAGCTACTTGGCGCATCTTACTATAGACTATACCAACTTTTGAACTATATCAAATAGAGCTTACCAACTGGCATGCAGATCTTCCTTACTTTTAGAGTGGGTGAAGGATACTGAAACCTACACTGAACTGAAGACCTCTCTGAAATTGGGACACAAAACAAGCTATATACTGTTTTAGATGAAGGCCAAGCTGTATTCTAAAAATACTACTTTCTTTTTGATTAAACAAAACCCCCTACTTTCTAAATTCCTTCCCAAAATTAGCTAGTGGATCTTCAGTTCAGCCTGTGGACTGCTTGAGTTTATGATGAACTCCAAATCCAACCATCACCTCCTCCTTTGAATAATACAATGACTACAAAACGAGACGGGGAAACTTCCATTCAATGTGAATTTTGACAAACTCTTTTCTTTTAAAATTTACTTCTATCATTGGAAGTAAATTATCCATTAAAGAAGGATTAAAACCAGGAGAGGAGAAAAGGGATTGAAGGAAATGGCTACAGAATATTGAGCGTGTTGTGTTTGGCGCAGGTCACGTGGCTAGGAAAGCGAATAGAAATATTCAATAGACCGTGTCTAAACGGGTCACTTACTTACTATTTACTTGTTATAATTAAGGCAGACGGCAATATTGGGACTAGTTGGGAGAGGACAGGAGGGGTAGACAGATGGGGATGGCACAGAGAAAGGGTAATGAAAAGAAGTTAGCATGACTTCAGCTGCCTAATTCATGGTCAAACTAAAGTGGAGAAAAGGGTAGACTAGGCTAACACTCCATGTTTTTGAATGGCCAGATACTTCTGGGAACCATTTATAACATACACTGGCACTGAAGCATTGACATAAAGAAAATAGCCATCTTGATCAACATTTAGAAGAACATTGTGTAGGGCACAGGTGTCAAACTCGTGGTGTCACATTGTTATCACATGACATATTGCAACACTTTTTCCCTTCACGGAGCTGGGATGGTGTGGCCTGCGTGTGACGCATCCGGCCTGCAGACTGCCAGTTTGACACCCCGGGATGGGGCTACCAGATCTGGGATGCAAAAATGTCCACTAGATGGCAGAAAACCACTAAAATTTTCAAAGTCTACTTGCTGCCATTTAATGGCTACCCCGAATTTTGCAACCTAGTAGCATTAGTTAGAATATTGAAACTGATTTGTTCATTTTTAATGCAGTGAGAAAATGTTAAATTCAAATGGCTGTTTTGCATTTAATACTTGATGTGTTTAAAGAAAATGAGGTAATGCCAGAGGTAGTTTTGACTGCCAGACTGACTGTGACCCTAATGGTGCCTTAATGTCTGGAAATTATTTCCAAGAATGATAATATGAGCACATTGAAGGGTATTAAACCTTGGAGATTGCTTTAGAAGATGCCCAGAAAGATTCAGTGTCATACAATTTCAGGATTGTCCCTTTAAAAATACAAGCTGTTCTGTTGTATTGAAATAACCTAAATTAATATATAGGAGTAGAGCTAGTGACTTATATGGAAAATTAAAATCCAGAAAGAAGAGAAGATGCAGCTAGCTGGGAAGCAAAGTTACTATGAGGAAAATCATAGTAAATCTTTGGCAATTGTTTATCTGAAAGTCTTAGGAACTTTTACAAAGAACAAGCGAATCACAAACTCTGCATCTTGCCTTACAATGTGCCACTATTTCTACCAGATGCAAAGTGGTACATGGTATTATTGGAACACAATGCATAGAGTTGATATCCATCATTCTAAATCACATCCTGATGAAAGTTAGATGCATGTCACATTTAAACCAGCTGCCTTTGACAAATAGTGATCTTTTATTTCATTTGGTAATATAGCACAATTTTAATAGAAGTTGGTCTACCTAGGCAAAGCTACTTTTCCCCCAGTCTTCTGTGCCTTTAATTAAAAGCTTCCTATGAGAAATTCAGCCTGAAGAATTGCTTATTTTTGAAAATGGGTAGAAAATGGGTGATTAATTTACTCTTGTTCCATGATATGAATGGGGAATTCCAGGGCTAGGAGGAGGAGGAGGAGAAGGAGAAGGAGAAGGAGAAGGAGAAGGAGAAAGAGAAGGAGAAGGAGAAGGAGAAGGAGAAGGAGAAGGAGAAGGAGAAGGAGGTTTCATAAGAAAGCAATGGTAAACCATTTCTGGTTAGTGTCCATTAGTGTCATGAATAAAATTGGATAGATGAGCTCATTTAATTGCCTGGGTCTAGCCTGGCTCAAGAGGGACCTTACCTTTACTTTATTTCTTAAATAGTCTTTCTTAAAGAATATCCACATTTGTGATTTATAGCATCGTCCGATCATCCCTATGGTGATATAAAACCTGCCCAAATTAGTGATCTATTACTAGAGGGATGGCTAGATGACAGCATAACTCACTAGCATGGATTAGCCTTTTAATTGCCCTGGTGTCAGATTCTCTTTGAGGAAGGAGGAAAGGATGTAATTATTTCTTCCCCCCCCTTCATTTTCCAAAATTGTGAAATACAGTATTCTTATCTACATCTCCAAAACTAATTGAGAATCATTTTAAAGTAAATGATAAAAATGATATGAAGAATGGTTGCAGGAACTGGGAATGTCTAGTCTAATGAAGAGAAGGACTACAGGTGACATGATAGAGGTCTTCCAATATCTAAGGGGCTGCCACAAAGAAGAGGGGCTCACCTATTCTCCAAAGCACCTGAAGGCAGGACAAGAAGCAATGGATGGAAACAGCGGCATAGCCTCGAACTGACAGGAGGGAAGTTCAAAAGTAACCTTAGAAAGTATTATTTCACAGAAAGAACAGAGGAAGCTTGGAACCAATTTCTAGTGGCGGTAGTAGGTCAATCATCAGTAACTGAGTTTAAACATGTTTTGGATAAACATATGTCTATCATCCAACATAATAAGTAAGTAAAACATTTGATAGTAAAAATAATAAATAAATGAAATAGAAAACCAAAACAAACAAAAAACTCAAAGGGCAGACTCGATGGACCACTGGGTCTTTTTCTGCCATCAGTTTTACATGTTTTTAATTTATCAAAGACAGATCCAATCTAAAATTAAGAAGAAATTTCCTGACAAGTGAGTGCAATTAATCAGTGGAGCAGCTTGCCTTCAGAAATTGTGGGTGCTCCATCATTGGAGGTTTTTAAGAAGAGATTGGACAGCCACTTGTCCAATGGTATAGGGTCTCCTGCTTGATCAGAGGATGTTGGAATATTCATGACTGGGAGAGCCATGTGATTGAGTCAGCCAATCCGGCTGAAGTGTTATTTGAGCATGTCCAGAAACTTAGCAAGAAGAAGGGTGTGGTTTAGTCTGTCCACCATTAAAGATTGCTGTGAAAACATCTCAACATGTGATCTGAAACAAAGTGTGGTATTGTTAATGTTTTATTCTACTTATAAAGAAGTTATTTGAATCAGCAAAATGCAGTTATCTTCTGAAGCTTCTGATTTATTGCGTAACTCTGACAGGTTATGGGCCCAGAAATCGCTCAAGAAGTAAAGTTAAAACTGCATTGTAATTTAAAGCTGATAAGAAGCTGTCTGTGTTGTTAAAGGAACAGGCAGAGAAGAAAAATAAAGCAGGATGGCTGCTGCTATGGAATTTAAAGACAGTCCAATACCTAAATTGGGGAAGAAAAATTATTTAATTTGGGCTGCAAAAATGGAATGTTTTTTGAAAGCAAAAGAATTATGGGACATCGTAGCAGACCCCCCACAAGTGCTTGGAGCAGCAGATCAAAAGGCTCATGACAAAGCTATGGCTTATCTTCTTTTAAGTCTGGGGGATGATCAATTCTTAAATGTAGCTGAATTAAAGTCTGCAAAAGAGATATGGCAGAAATTGAAAGCAGTACATGTCAATGTTTCTGCGTGTAATGTGGTCCAACTTTCAAGAAAGCTTTTCAGAATGAGTTTGCAGACAGGAGATTCTATGGAAGATCATTTAATGAAAATGCAGTCTAATTTTCTAGAATTGGAGCAACGTGGAGTAAAGTTTCCAGAGTCCCAAAAAGTTTTATTAGTGTTAAATAGTTTGGATCAGAGCTGGGAGACTGTGTCAGCTATTTTTGAAAGTAAGCCAGAAGCAGATTTGAATTTGGAGGCTTTGAAGTCGTTTTTATTGAATGAATATGAGAAAAGGCTTTTCAGCCATGCTGATGGAAAATTCCACAGGCGGGGGCCCAACAAGGAGTACAGTGGAAACTTACAGCAAGTCTCCAGCAAAATTTTCCACAGGCTGCCTATCTCTAGCAACAGCCGAGGTGTCTGCAGACAAGAGGAAAGCAGAGGCAGGAGAGATCAAGTTACACAGCAACAATTCTGCAAGCAAGTTAAGAAAGCGTGTTTCATTTGTGGAGAAACCAATCATCTGCAGAAAAGCTGTACACAGAGAAGAAATATGCAAGACAAGAGACATTATTTGCAAGGACAGATTGCAGTTGCAAAAGTTTGTTATAATAACAATAGAGACAAATGGTTGATTGACAGTGGGGCTAGTCAAACAATTGTTAATAATTCTGACTTATTTTCCAGATTTTTCCCAGGAAACCATGAAGAAGTGGCCTTAGCCAATGGTCAAAAGGCTAAAATCATTGGAAGAGGCGATGTGCAAATTCCATATTTGGACTCCAGGTTTACTGATGTGTTATGTGTACCTGAAATGGAGCATAATTTGTTAAGTGTGTCTAGTTTAGACAAGCAAGGTTATGAAACCACATTTGTTAATGGGAAGTGTCTCATCCAAAGAAATGGGAATGTTTGTGCACAGGGCATAAAAGAGGATAATCTTTATGTATTGCAGGGACAAAAGGTCCCACATTGTTCCCAGATATTTAAAAATGTAGCAGAACACAATTCGTGTGTTCATCTTCTGCACAGACGACTTGGTCATGCTAATTTTAAGGTTGTTCAACAAATGAAAGAATTTGCAGAAGGATTAGATTTGAAGGGATGTAAGGCATATTTGGATTGTGCAGTATGCAAAGCATCGAAATCCAAAGCATTCCCAGTTAGCAAGTTTAGCACAAGACAAACCACAAGAGCTCTAGAACTGGTTCATGCTGATTTAATTGGGCCTATGCAAGCCAGTTTGGGAGGAGCAAAGTATGCGCTGGTCATTGTGGATGACTACAGCAGGTTTGGGTTTTGCTACTTACTTAAGAGTAAAACAGAGGTGCTACAGCAATTTAAGCAATGGTTAAGCTTTGTAGAGAGAAGGTACAAACAACAGGTATGTCAGTTGCAAACTGACAGAGGTTCTGAATTTATGTCAACAAATTTTCAACAATGGTTGAGACAATTGGGAATAAGACACAGGCGCACAAATCCTTACACACCGGGAGAGAACGGAGTGGCTGAAAGGAGGAATGGTGTTTTGCAAACAATGAAAGACTCATTACTGGAGGATTCTGGTATGAGCAGGTCATATTGGGGTGAAGCCATACTGACTGCCAATTATTTAGTAAATAGGTTGTGGAGTTCATCCATCAATAATACTCCATATGCAATGCTATATGGGAGAAAGCCTTCTCTAGCACATTTAAAAATATTTGGAAGTACTGCTTGGGTACATATTCCAAAGGCAATCAGAAGAAAGGGACAACAAAAGGCTAGAAAGCTCAGATTTGTGGGCTATGAGCCAGGCTCAAAAGGGTATCGCTTTAGCGATGGAAGTAAAAGGATAGTGATTTCAAGGTCTGCTAGTTTTGCAGAACAAAATTGGAACAGAATTGATGCAAATTCTGAAAATGTCTCACTTAGTGACGGTGATCCGCTTAGTGACGGTGATCCACTTAGTGACAATAACTCATTTAATGATGGTGAATCATTTACTGAAGGTGTCAATGTTCAGGGAGGAGAGTCTGAACAAGATATGAAGACAGAAAAGCTTGAAACACAAGTACAGGCAATGCCACGTAGGTCAGAGCGTAGGAACAGAGGGGTTCCGCCAGACAGGTATTCTGCCAGTAAAGTTAAAGTGTGTAATGTGTGGTATGAGCCAAGAAACTATAAGGAAGTATTGGCATTACCAAAAGTTGAACAAGAAAAGTGGAAGGAAGCCATGGATAAAGAGATGAAATCCATGGGAGATCATGAAGTGTTCACATCTATGACTTTGCCACGGGGTACGAAAGCTGTAGGATGTAAGTGGGTATATAAGAAAAAGGTATTACCCAATAATGATGTACAGTTGTTACAAGATTTAAATGTAAATGTAAATGAAGCTGTAACTGTTTATGAAGATAATGCTGCTTGTATAAAAATGGCAACAGGTGACAGAGTGAAGAACAGAAGTAAACATGTGGACATTAAGTATTGTAATGTCAGGGAAGCAGTAAAAGAAAAATTGATACGTTTACATCATTGTTCTTCAGAGGATAATTTAGCAGACATGATGACCAAACCATTGGGTAATGTGAATCATGGGAAATATTTAAATCCAATAGGTCTGATGTCTCTCCCAGTAATGAAGGGAGGAGTGTTGGAATATTCATGACTGGGAGAGCCATGTGATTGAGTCAGCCAATCCGGCTGAAGTGTTATTTGAGCATGTCCAGAAACTTAGCAAGAAGAAGGGTGTGGTTTACTCTGTCCACCATTATACTCCAGTATGAAAACATCTCAACATGTGATCTGAAACAAAGTGTGGTATTGTTAATGTTTTATTCTACTTATAAAGAAGTTATTTGAATCAGCAAAATGCAGTTATCTTCTGAAGCTTCTGATTTATTGCGTAACTCTGACAGAGGACTAGAAGACCTCTAAGCTCCAGTGGTGGGTTCCTACCGGTGCGGTCCACTCTATAGCACCGGTAGTGGCCCTCTGGTGACGTCACAGTACCGGTGCGGTGATTGCCGGTGCCTGGGAGCCGCCTTTTTTTTAAAAAAAATTTATATTAAAAAAAAAATTCTTCTATGCATGCCCAGAAACCTGACAATTAAGTCTTTCCCCGTCCCTTTGCTTGAAAATAATAAGAAGCTCACATTTGACACTTTTATTTCGCTTTTGCCTAAAGCTTCCCAAAGTGGGCGTTTTCTGAAAGCTTAACCTTTTATACTGTTAATTTTATACAGTTTTATACTGTTATTCTTTAGATGAAAACATTGAGGACTGTTAAAAGATACTGTTCTTTTAACAGTGCTCAATATTTTTGTCTAAGGAATCCATGACTGAAACCAAAATTGCTGTATGAGACTTGCTTGTCTTTTAACTATAGCATTTTGTGCATATAAAGGTTGCTGTGTTGCCATGGTGTAACACGCACGTTGTATGCAAAGCTTTTCATGTAAGGTATAAAATAGCAAAAATAGTAGTAACATCTCTCTGAAATAACTAATATATGACCGGCAAGCCACGCCTACCCGGTCACATGGTTGGCAAGCCACATCCACAAAATAAGCCACGCCCACAGAGTGGTAGTAAAAAAAATTAGGAACCCGCCCCTGCTAAGGTCCCTTACAATCCTATTACTCTGTTATTCTGATAAGGAGAAACTGTTCCGCACACAGTCTTAGAAGACGAAGGTTACTGCTCCAGCCCAGGTCTTGTCATGTTTTTCAAGGAGAGCTTCAAGGACCTCTTCCAGCTTGGTAGCTCTCAGAATGGAATTAGAGGGTCACCTCTCACATTTGCCTCACAAATAAAAGTACCAATCCTCAGTTAAAATGTTTTGGTGTCTTTTGTGTAGTCATTTGTGATAAATACCTTGGTTGGTGGGTGTAATGATTGATATAAGTCAGTCGTTGCCTTCAACATACTTTAATGGACCTGACCCAAGTAATCCAGGGTCCGACTCATGAGGGTGGTCACACGCTCGACCTAGTGTTTCTCTCGGGGCAGTGGAGAGATGATCTGAAGATAAGGGATATAGTCATCACCCCTCTGTCATGGTCAGATCATTTCCTACTGAGGTTGGATTCCGCAGTTCCATTCCTCCCCCGCAGGGAGGCGGGACCGACTAGGTGGTTCCGCCCCAGGCGCCTAATGGAACCAGAAGGATTCCAGAGGGAACTTGGGGAAATACCTGAAGCCCTGGTACACAGTTCGGCTGATTCCCTGGTGGCTGGCTGGAACATCGCAGCATCAGGGGCTTTAGACCGAATTGCGCCTTTGCGACCTCTCCGCGGCAGTGGATCCCGGAAAGCCCCCTGGTTTACCGAGGAGCTCCGGGAGATGAAACGCCAGAAGAGACGTCTGGAGCGCCGCTGGAGGTCCAGCAAAACCGACTCCGACCGAACACTATTAAGAATTTACATCAGATCTTATTTAGTGGCGATAAGGGCGGCAAAACGATCCTATTTTTCCGCTCTTATTGCGTCCGCAGATTCTCGCCCAGCCGCCTTGTTTAGGGTGACTCGCTCCCTCCTTGCGAAAGGGGGGAGCGAGGAGCACTTGCAAGGCAGAGCTGAGGAATTTGCCGAGTTTCTGATGGATAAAATCGCTCGGATTCGGTCAAACCTGGACTCTGGCTGGGCAGAGTCCATGGAGTTGACAGGGGCAAGTCTTAGTCCACCGTTGTGGGAGGAGTTTGGGCCTGTTTCTCCTGAGGATGTGGACAGAGCCATGGGGGCAATGGGGGCCTCCACCTGTTTATTGGACCCGTGCCCCTCCTGGCTGGTTTCTGCCAGCAGGGAGGTGACACGCGGCTGGATCCTGGCGGTGGTCATCGCTTCTTTGGGGGAGGGTTCCGTACCGCAGTCATTAAAAGCTGCGGTGGTGAGACCCCTCCTGAAGAAGCCTTCCCTGGATCCAGCTGATTTGAAGAACTATCGTCCGGTCTCCAACTTGCCTTTTTTAGGGAAAGTTGTGGAGAAGGTGGTGGCCACTCAGCTTCTGCGGCTTCTGGATGAAACAGACCATCTAGATCCCTATCAGTCGGGTTTCAGGCGCGGCTACAGTACAGAAACTGCCTTGGTCGCTCTGATGGATGATCTCTGGCGGGCCCGGGATGGGGGAAATTCCTCCATCCTGGTGCTACTTGACCTCTCAGCGGCTTTCGATACCATCGACCATGGTATCCTTCTGCATCGTCTCGGCGAGTTGGGAGTGGGAGGCACCGTTTTACGGTGGTTCTCCTCTTATCTCGCCGATAGGATGCAGTCGGTGTTGGCGGGAGGGCAGAGATCCACCCCTAGGCCCCTGTTATGCGGGGTGCCTCAGGGGTCGGTCCTCTCGCCCATCCTGTTTAACATTTACATGAAACCGCTGGGGGAGATCATCCGCAGACATGGGGTGTGTTTCCACCAGTACGCTGACGACACCCAGCTGTACATCACCACCCCGTCTGACTTCAGTGTGGCAGCCGATGTAATGTGCCGATGCCTGGACGACGTTAGGATCTGGATGGGGAGGAACAGACTCAGACTCAACCCCGACAAGACTGAGTGGCTTTGGATATTGCCTCCTAAGGATTATGACAACTATCCCTCCTTGGTTCTCGAGGGAGCGAAACTGACTCCCTCGGATCAGGTCCGCAACTTGGGGGTCCTCCTAGACCCACAGCTAAAATTGGAACACCATCTCACTGCTGTGGCTAGGGGGGCCTTTGCACAGGTTCGCCTGGTGCACCAGTTGCGGCCATACTTGGAGAAGGAGGCTCTACTCACGGTCACTCATGCCCTTGTCACCTCCCGTTTGGACTACTGCAACGCGCTCTACATGGGGCTACCCTTGAAGAGTATCCGGAGACTCCAGTTGGTGCAAAATGCAGCTGCGCGTGCTGTGGTGGGTGTGCCAAGGTACACCCACGTGACACCTATACTCCGCCAGCTGCATTGGTTGCCCATTAGTCTCCGGGTCCAATTCAAGGTGTTGATCATCATCTTTAAAGCCCTTCATGGCTTAGGACCAGGTTATCTCCGGGACCGCATTCTGCCTCATACTTCCCTCCGACCGGTTAGGGCCCACAGAGTTGGCCTCCTCCAGCTCCCGTCAGCCAAGCAATGCCGGCTGGCGGGTCCTAGGGGGAGAGCCTTCTCTGTGGCCGGCCCCGCGCTCTGGAACCAACTCCCCCCAGAGACCCGAACTATCCCCACCCTGCTGGCCTTCCGAAAAGCCGTTAAGACATGGCTCTTCCTGCAGGCAGGGGGTAGAGCTTAATTCCATCTACACTCTCCCCCGGGTATGTCTGGCGGTTGAATGGTGCTTTTATATTGAAATTTTTAATTTTTATATTTTGATTTTAAATTGAATTTATTGGTTTTCTTGTATTTTTCCTGTGTTGTAAGCCGCCCTGAGTCCCTCGGGAGTGGGGCGGCATATAAGAAACCATAAATAAATAAATAAATAAATAAATAATTCACAGCAGACAACGATAACAGCAGAACGAATCCTGAACGAACTTATAACGACTAATAATGAACATCAACTGCCAGTGCAGTTGACAGCTCCTTAAATATTCCACTGACCACTACAGCTCAACCAATCGCATGCTTCTATTTAACCTCGTTCCTAGAATGCCCCCCCCTGGTGGCTTCCCGGTATATTACAATTTGTCCAGAGGAAAGCTTGTTAAATTGGCAGTATGGGATGGAACCAGTCTGTTCTTTAGAAAGCGGATAGCCTTGTGCAGAAGCTAAAGCACCACTGTTGATCTCATTCCCTAACTGACTGTCATATCTCCCAAATCTATTATTGGTTGCAGGGTAAAATGTAGTAGTAAGAGGAAAGAATAGCATTCGTTGAAGAAGGAACAAATGTTCAGACTTGAGCTTTTTGTATCCTTCACTTAGTTAAAATTGCTCCTGAAATAAACACATCTGAGCCCCTTTGGGGGGGGGATTGCAGATTACAATGTGCTTCACTTATTCATAGACAATAGTAGCCATAAAAGAGCATTTTTAGCAAACTATTTTATGGTCAACAAAGGTTTACTTTTAGATAAATAGTACTGTCACTGGTTGGTTTTGACTCAGCTGCACTATTCCATAAACACATCACCTACAATGTATCTTCAGTATGTTCAGAGCTACACACCAGGCACCAGTCAAGTCTCCTAAGAGAGACCCCAAACATTTTTGAGGAGAATTTCATCTCCTCTATCTCTATATATTGCTGCTGCCATTAGGGGAGAGGTGGGCTTTTATGGATTTTTATGTTGTGGATTTTTAATGTTACAAGCTATCCTTGTATGTGCCTGTATGTGAATTGGGTGGCCATATAAATTAGCTTAATCTTTTTCTCCCTCCCTCCCTCCCTCCCTCCTTCCTCCTGTAGGAAGTTAGTACCCACCCCTCTCCTAGAAAAATGAAATATCCTAGGAAATATTAAAAAGGCAGAATATTATATAGAATATCCTTGGCTGAGAAATGAGAAACATGCTTTTAGGCAGAAAAAAGACTCACTCTTAGTAGCCCCCACCTTTGTCAATGGACTATCAAAGCCTGAGCCCAGCTCCCTGTCCCCCCTTCAGATCCAGGGTGATGGGATTAAGACCTTCACCCTTAGGACATGATAGGATTAGCCCTCTACCCATGGCACCTGGGAAGATTGCATCAGCCAGCAAGGCTCAAGCAAACTTGGACTCAAGACAGCCTACAGAGTTGCCCCCCGCCCCCTGGGAGTCTGGCAGCCAATGGGATACATTTCTTACACAGGAACAGGAAACTCTCAAGGTGGGGCCCAACAGAGGGTATAAACTAGGGCACTATCAGCATCTCAGCCCTTTTTCTCTTCTTCAACATCTTTGAGGCATGTGATCCCCCTTTCCCCCAGAACCTCAGACCATGTGGTCCTGTTGACCTCCATTAAACCATCTTTCCAAACAGCCTCTATGCTTCCAGCGTCTTTCTCCCCACTTGGAACTGAACCCAGAAGGATATTTCTTACAACACTCCCTCCCTCCCTTTCCCTCTCTCTCTCCCTCTCTCTCCCTATTTCTCTCTCTCTCTCCCTATTTCTCTCTCTCTCTCCCTATTTCTCTCTCTCCCTCTCCCTATCTCTCTCCCCCTTTCTCTCCCTCTCTCATTCTCTCTCTCTCCCTTTCTCTCCCTCACTCTCCCTCTCCCTCTCTATCCAGATTTTTAAAGGTTGCCTATTGTATTCATGCTGACATTCTACCTACATGAATTCTTTAATCTCAGAGCCCCCAGATTCTGTAGCATTTGTCAAAACTTTGACTGCATGTGATTGGCTTCAAACGTGGCCTTTCCCTCCTTATGCTCTCTTTCCTTATGCTGACCACAGCACTTCAGTATTAGTAGCTGTCATTAGTAGCTTCTTCACCTCAGCTCTCCTTTTAGAAAGCAGACTGCAGTTTAATGCCAGTAGCATTTCTGCAGTTCATTCTAAATCTGCATGAATGCAAATTGATGGATGTAGTTTTGTGGCCTTGAAAATGACTCAGCTAATGAAGATTTCAACACTGAATGCAACAGTTACTAATGGCATGGATGTAGGAATTGATTAGGTTTTTCTCTAAAAGGAAGAAATCAATAGTAGCTCGCTTTTCATTTCTGAACGGTATTAATTTATCTAAAATAAACTAGAATTGTTCTTCCTAAAGCCAAGAATTTAAGGATGTCAGAATGTGAAAATCCTCAGCTGAAAAGTTGGAGACTGTGATATATTGTAATAGCCTTCCTTTAGTTAGAAGATTGCTGATCTACATGTTAGAGTCATGTGTAGAGTTGTTTAGGATTTAACTTTAAATTGAATTTAATTACTTACTTAGCTCAGAACTAAGCCTACCATACACAAAAGGGGTGTCGGAAATACAGCCAGAATCCTCCAACCCCTAGGAATAGCAATAGCCCACAAACCCACAGCCACACTCCACCAGGAACTATCCAGAAACAAAGATAAAATACAAAGGGATGAAAGAAACAATGTAATCTACAAAATCAACTGTAACCATTGCAACAAATTGTACATCGGACAAACACCATGTCAATTAAAAACCAGGATCCACGAACACCGGCTGGCAGTCAAACGCCCTGATCCCAAATCCTTAATCTCTACCCTCACTGACACCAAACAGCACCAGTTCGATTGGAGCAACACAAAAATCATCGGCCACTCTATCACCCACCATGCACATGAGTTTATCGAAGCCTGGCACTCCACAAGCAATTCCATCAACAGACATATTGACCTACAACCAGCCTACGAACCCCTCAGAATCCAATCAACTGCACAGCCAACCAGAGACAGCACCGACCCTCAACGAACCCACACAATCCCCACACACACACACCAGCAGTTCACCTCCCAATGACCATGACCTGATGTAATCTCCTTATCACAAGACCCATCACAAGACCCACTGATGACTCACACCTGACCCATCACAAGACCCATCACAAGACCCATCACAAGACCCATACTTGACACATCCACACCTGAAGCCCTTATAAACAGAAAAACACTGACCTCCCTAAACTCTGCTGAAGATGTTACCTAGCCTGGTTATGAAATGTTTGGAAACCAACCCAAAAGCTCAGAGAACGAATCTTCCCCCTCATAAATTAAACATCCCCTGATATGACAGGTCACTATCAAGCCTCAGTTTGTACCTATCCAATAAAGGGGAATACACCACCTTTCTGGATAGTTGGTTTCACTGTTGGACTTTTCTAATTCTCTTTTACTCAGCATTCAATCATACTCTGCCTGTTCTTACCTAGGCTTCCTTAGAAAGCATGAAGCAGAGTCTTAGTCCCGGTAAAACCTCTTTTATTTACATGACTGTGAATTCCTTTCATTCACAGTCCGCAAGGCTTGTCAAACAGTTTTTCAGAGGAATATTTATAAACACACACCTTATCTCGCTTGGAACGCTGCCAGAGAACTAGTTTCCAAATGCAGGGCAAGGCAAAACTTGGCAGAGTCCAGAACAGCACTTTCCACTCTTGAAAGGACCAAACTAACTAATTGCTTCCTGCAAAAGTCCCCTCCCCGTTCGCTCCTCTTTTGTTTCCTATGGAAAGGGCCAATTACCTCCAAGGTGTGGCTTTACTCCAAGTCGAACCTGCTTTCTTAATTGTTCTTGTCTTCTGGCCAATCTGTGCATGCGCACACTAGGATTCCAGTGAGCATGGGAAATAGCTAAGATAATTATTGTGAAAGACTAAAAAAGTACTTCTATCTTGAATATAAAGGGTTGGATTTGAGAAATGTATATCATTTTTTTTTTAAACCTATTTTTCCTGCAAATAAAAATGATGCAGTATGTTTCCTTTGGCATACATTTCATAATATTTTGCAGGAATGTATAAATTGTTAAGGGTAATTTGCTCTCTATCTGTTCATCTATCATCTTGAAGGAATCTCAGGAAAATAGAATCCGCTATGCCATATCAGCTATACCCTGGTAAGCAGAAAGAGACACATTAGATTAAAACCTTTACTGAACCATAGAATCACAGCTAGAAAGGATCTCAGAGATTTTCTAATCCAAGGCAAGGAGCCTTATAACATCCCAATCAAATAGTTGTCCGGTCTATAGTTGAAAACCTCCAGTGATGGAGCACCCACAACCCCAGGAGGCAAGCTATTCCATTGAATAAATGTTCTCATACTCAGAAAATTTCTCCTTACTTCTAGATTGGCTCTCTCTTTAACAAACTTCTTGTCCTGCCCTCTGATGCCTTAGAGCAGGGGTGTCAAACTCAATTTCATTGAGGGCCGCATCAGGGTCGTGTTTTACCTCAGAGGCTGGGGGGGGCGTGACCAGGGTGGGCATGGCCAGCTTGATGTCACTCATGTTTGGAGCACCTATGGTGGCCCGGATGCCCCCCCCAGGCTCCGTTTTCACTGGCAGAGGCACCGCAGGCCGGTCCTTCGCTGTTTCCAGGGCAGCCCTGCAGGCCAGATCTAAGCACCTCGCAGGTTGGATCCGGGCCACAGGCCTTGAGTTTGACACCCCTGCCTTAGAGGAAAAGTCAATCTCCTCTTCTTTGTGACAGTCCCTCAAGTACTGGAAGACAGTTATCATGCTCCCTCCAATCCTTCCCCTTGTTAGGTTAGACATGCCTAGGGTCTACCTCAACCATTCATCAAACAATTTAGCCTCCAGGCCCTTTATCATTTTTGTTCCTCTTCTCTATACACTTTCCAGGGCTTCAACATCTTTTTCTGCATTGTGTTGACCAGAACTGGGTGCAGTATTCCAAATGTGATCCCACCAGTGTAGTATAAAGCTGTACTACCACTTCTCCTAAACCCCAGTGAAGATGTTACCTAGCCATATAATGAAACATTCAGAAACCAACCCACAAGCTTGAAGAACAAAACTTCACCATCACCCCTGCAGGCGGGGTGATTTGAGACAATTTACATCCTAGGTCTCCCCCATGTATGTATGGTTGTGTATATATTTTTTAAATTCTTTTAAAATTGTTTTTAAACTATATTGTTTAGTTGTTCTTTAAATGTTGTACGCTGCCCTGAGTCCCCAGGGAGTAGGGCAGCATAGAAGAACACTAAAATAAATAAATAATAAATAAATAAATACACTCGAGCTACAGATCTTCGCCATTATTACCAAATTACCACTTCTCATTGTCTCGACGCTATCCCTCTTTTGATGCAGCCTAGAACTGCGTTGGCTTTTTTGGCAATGCAAAGCATGTGAAGGGGTGAGGGCAGTTGTAATTGGCATTCAGTCCTTTCTTCTTTAGTTACTGTCTAATAAGAACACTTACTGCCTCCATCTGATTAAGGGGATACAAGTCCATTATCGTCCACTGGGAAGTTCTTTTTCCTATTCTCATTTATTATGTGGGGTTTTCATTCACGTTACAGCAGTGTACAGCTATTCCTATGAGAATTCTTCTTTCTTTTTTCATTCCATACCAAATAATTAATTTTTTTTGGGGGGGGGGAAGTGAAGATGTAATTGCCATCATTTAATTGAGATGCTGTCAGATCCTAAATTTTGCTCAGTGAAATGGGGGAAACACTGCTGAAAAACCAATGTAACTCAAAGGCCAGACACTCCCACACATTTCTGTCAATAAAATCTGCTCTGCTTTCTTGATCTTGTTCCAGAATCTCATAACACTGAGTGACCTCCATGTAGTAGTTCAGCCAACCCAGTCAGTCATTAATAACTGTACAGGCTTTTAACCCTTTTAACTCTTACCTAGCTAGTTTGCTGGGAAACTGACACCATACATCTTAATTTAGTGTTGTCTGTAGTGTCTGTTTACAACAAAAATAAGAAAATGGACCATAAGAGCAAAAGGCTGCTGAGAATTTGATCTGAGATAGGAGCAGAACACATTGTCCCCCATTTTTTTTAAACCTGACTATTAAATTTATATCCCAACTTTATCTCTAACAAGGGTTCAGTATCACAATAAAATACCAAAATATATTTTTTAAAAAAACCAGAAAGGATCAGGAATTGATAATAAAGTTATTGTTTTACATGTCTTACATATTAACATTAAATGCCGATATACGTCTTTTTATTAATCCGAACTTGGTGAACTGCATCAATGAATATGAAGATAATTACATTGCATGCTAATTGGTGTGCACAATAAAATGTAACTATGGCAGGAATAGAAAACAATGCTCTTATTCTCCCTCACCCGTTTACTAATTCTCATTCAGTTTGAGGCAAAGAGAATTGTTTTCAATTTTCCTTTTTTTTTAAAAAAAAGAACATTTCAAGGGAACTCTTACACCTCTTGTGTGATATTCCTGCACATGTTTTCTTTTTTCTTTTAGTGATGAGAAGGCAAGGATGTACATCAGGGGTCCCCAAACTTGGCAACTTTAAGACTTGTGGACTTCAACTCCTGTAGCATAGCTGGCTGGAGAATTCTGGGAGTTGAAGTCCACAAGTCTTAAAGTTGCCAAGTTTGAAGACCTCTGATGTACATGAATGTGTTTTCTTCAATTGTACCATAATTTCTCCAGTCATCTGACTCATTTCTCACTCCCCATGCTTCAGGGAAATGCCTAGAAACAATATTCTAAGAGAATATAGAGGATTTGCGGGGTGTTTTTTTTCAGATTGAGAAGCACAGGGAATTGGGAGAATGTCAGAATGACAGGAAGCAGACAACACCATTTCCAACAACGCAGTAATCTCAAAGCAGGAACAAGAAAAGCTCTTAAGGAATTCTCAAGCACCTTGAAAATAATACAACTCCCCTTCCCAAAACAAAATGCCTGTTTCTCAGGGAAAGAAAACAATTCAACATTATTGGAAGGAGAGAAGAAAATGGGAGTGATTTCATAGAGACATGTAGAGTTTTTGGCCACCATATCAGTGCTTTGCCATTGTCTTCTTCTGGGATGTTCCTCCACTCCAAAGTATTAGCTAGATCTAATCCTACTGTTAGCCAGTTAAGGTAGTCCAGACAAGAAGCAGAACAATGAATACCAGCTCTTTCTTTATTGTAAGGTTACAGGAACAAAATCTTGTAAGACTGAAAGGATGTGTTCCCTCCTCTCCTTTTACTCTCTGGAAAACTAGAGAGGGTCCCTTATGAAATACTTCCCATGCCCCCTATCTTTCCCTGGACTGAGATATATTTTACATGCTGGTTGTCCAGTCTGTGTCACTTCCTCCTGTCTCCCAAGGTCATTCCACATACCACTACACCTACATTACTTAGCTTCAAAGGCCAGACAACATCAGATAAATGCTAGTGTTTGTATTACTGAGTAAACTTCTCCTTAGCCTAAACTTTTAAGGGAACCATCTGTCTCTGTTTCTGTCTCTGTCTCTGTCCATCCGTCCGTCCATCCGTCCATCCATCCATCCATCCATCCATCCATCCATCCATCCATCCATCATCTATCATCCATCCATCTATCATCCATCATCCATCATCCATCATCCATCATCCATCATCCATCATCCATCCATCATCCATCATCCATCATCCATCATCCATCATCCGTCCGTCCATCCATCCATCCATCCATCCATCCATCCATCCATCCATCCATCTATCTATCTATCTATCATCTATCTATCATCTATCTATCATCTATCATCTATCTATCATCTATTTATCTATCCTATCTATTATCTTCTCCCTCCCTCCCTCCCTCCCTCCCTCCCTCTACATTTCTATCTATCTATCTATCTATCTATCTATCTATCTATCTATCTATCTATCTATCTATCTATCTATCTATCTATCTATCTATCTATCTATCTATCTATCTATCTATCTATCACCTCTCTCTCTCTCTCTCTCTGTATATATATGTGTGTGTGTGTGTGTGTGTGTGTGTGTGTACACATATACATATACATACACACACATATACATACATACATACATACATACATACATACATACATACATACATACGTACACTGGTATAATAAATACAACATCCTATACTTTTAATGAGAAGCCATTTATAATTTTATCCTGCCACGCTGAACTCTGAACTGCAACCTGTAAGTAATTCATTTCCAAAGCATATTCAATTCCTTGCCCAAGACCATGGAAAACAAAAGCTGGCTAAATTAAATGGTATGTGTAAATGACCTTGGAAGAAGCAGGATGCTGCCTAGGGAACAATTAAATAAGAGAGCACATAGTCTGCAGTTGCAGAATGGGCTGTGGCCAACAGAGAAACTCAGGAAGGAACATCCCTAACTTCTCAGGCTATAAAGGAGATGGCAGGAGATTTGTAGACTTGCAAGTTTTTATTAATGTAGCCTTACAATAGAGTAGAATTAGCGGATCTGGTTGTTTTTCCCAGTCTGGTCTACCTGGGAAGGTTGACACTGGATGAGTAAATGACAGCTATGCAGGTGAATGATAACCATTAAAGTTGGATAACTTGTTGCAATAATTTGTTCCCAAAGGAACGTAAGGAAGGTTTCATTTGCAAGTAAAATGTTAAATTTCTGAATTTGAATTTCTGAATTTGAAATGTCTAATATTAAATAAAACCTAATATGCATATGCATGCACATGTACATACACTTCTATGGTGTATAATGATTATAATTTTATTTCATGTGTCAAATTGAGAATAGACAGCCCTTTCCACCCTTCCAAATGCATCTCACAATGCAAGCTAAACCTAACATTTTGTCATATCAACTTTAACTAACATAAAAGGTAGGATGTGTTAATTTATGATTACTGCCTTTTGCCTGGACTTCTCAATTATTTATATTGTAATTTAAATGATTAATGAATCAGTTTCTAATAAACAGTTTATATTCACAAAAACACTATTAACTGCAAGGTGTATGTGTGTGCATGTGAAAATGGTTGATGCTGCAGATAGCTCCCATGAATAAAATATAAGCTACTGTGGGTCAAAGTTTATATGACCTTCTCCCAAGTTGTGAGTGATTTTCCCCCACTCCCATGTAATTGTAATTTGGTTTGTGATGCAGTGCATAGACTGTATCAGAATGGGCCATTGTTGTTCAAAATAGGAAATTTGATATATGACCTCAAAGAATAGGATGTGTCTATCTCTTGCCATCAACAACCAGAGCTCAAGCTATGTTGTTACTTAACTTATAATGGAGCCAATATTTAAAATAAGAGATTGTATATTTTGCACGATAGGTAGTCCTCAACTCACATCCACAATTGAGCCCAAAATTTCTGTTGCTAACCAAAACAGTTGTCATATGAGTTCTTCCCAATTTTATGATCTTTCTTGCCCCAGTTGCTAAATGAATCACTGCAGTTCAGTTAGCAACACAATTAAGGGAATCTGTCTTCCCATTGACTTGGCTTCTCAGAAGGTCTCAAAAGGTGATCAAATGATTCTGGGACACCACAACTGTCACTAATAGGAACCAGTTTTCCAAGTATCTGAATTTTGATCATGTGACCATGGGGATGCTACAAGGGCCCTGTGAAAAATGGCGGTAAGTCACTTTTTTTCAGTGCCGTTGTAACTTCAAACAGTCACTAAAAGAATGGTTGTAAGAGAAGGACTATATGTATTACAATGTACTTCAAAGGACTCTAACCACTGCTAGACCCGTGTGCTGGAAACAATACAACTCTATCATAAACACTAAAAAAGGATTGGTTTTTGGAAGTTGGGTGTCCATTACGACAATCATAGATACATCTAATACATTGAAGTCACTTGTTTTCAGATCATGTCTGCATATGGAATTAGCTTATGAACATGCATGTGGCTTTTAGTATAGTTGATTTGAAATAGTGGCATATGTTAATCTCTTGGTATTAATTACTCAAAATTGGCTGATGATTTTTCTTCTCCTCCCTCCTTTCACATTTTAACCATAGCCTCAGGAAACTTGGATTTATGCTAACTGTTGATAATTCCCATTAATATTAATTGGATCATTATAGTTACATTTTCCAAGCAAATTACCATAGTTTGAAATTATAGGTGAATATCCATTTCCTTACGTTTCTATTTTATTTTTTAAGAGGTAATTGTTTCTGTACTCCCTCCCTGCTATGATTTTAAATTCCTATCCTTTATCTCACATTTTCCTTTAAATTGAAAATGCTATAGCATTACATGCAAAAAAGAATCAATCTCAGAAGGGAAAGAAGAACCAAATATAGATTAAAAAGCTGCCTCTCCAAAAGATTTTGAAATATGAGGAGGCTGGCTCTGCATGTAAGATTAAGGGCAGATATGTGTGTGAGATAAGTTCACATTTTACCACAGGGAAACGTTTTTTGGGTTTTTTTTTTTTTTTACTACATGGGCTGTTCCAAATTCAGAAATATCCCCTAAAGCTACAATCAAGATTCATATTGCCTTCTCATTTTGAAAAAGAAAAATTAATCAGGAAGAGAAACAATAAGTGCAAAAACAACAATAAGTTTTTATGTCGAAAGGCCACCTCATCAAGATCTGTGCCAAAACCATGATGTGAACAAAATAGTAATATCCATGTGGCCATGCCTCTATATTAATGCCGCCATTGCATACTTGTGTGGCAATGCATTTGTCTGAAACAAATGTATAAATTGCAGCATGTTGGGGATGCTAGTAACCATGACAGAAGGTTACGTTGCCTTTATGCCACTTTAGTCCATGGCTTTGTGCGAATAACCAACAAGCAAAAATAAATACAAGGGTACTGTTTACTAATTCATTATACAGTATCATCAAGAATCTAGTTACCTTTAATGTAACTGTGAAGTTTCCGAAAGATGCCCTAATTAATTCATGAGCCACGAGCCAAGCTTCAAAAGAAATATAGTCATTTATTAGGAGCGACATTTCGGCAATGCTCCGATGCAGTCAGAACTGACCTCACGTAGGTTATGTGCCCCCATGACCCAATCTTCCCCCTTCTCCCTGGGAATGTCATAAATCACATTCTCCAATGAACCATGTTGGTGGGCTGTGAAACCCACACACCTCCTGCTGACCAAGGACACAATAAGCAAGGAAAGCATTTGTGGAATGTAGCTAAGACCGATTAGAGCCCACAGAGTTGGTCTGCTGGTGGTCCCTTCAGCCAAACAATGTCGGCTGGCAGGCCCATGAGCAAGGGACTTCTCTGTGGCAGCACTGGCTCTCTGGAATACATTCCCCCCAGAGATCCGCACTATTCCCACCCTGCCAGCCTTCAGAAAAGCGCTAAAGAACCTGGCTTTGTCAACAGGCCTGGGGCCAATGATTTCAATATAACACAGAGCACTCTTGGCCCCATGAATGTATGAATTGTATGGGGTTTTTAAATTGTTGTTCTTTGATGTTTTTAATGTTTTTAATAATTATTGTTTTTAATGTTTTTTCTATATTTATTGTTTGCATGTAGATTTCTTATTGTTGTGAGCCGCCCAGAGTCTCTGTGGAGTGGGCGGCATACAAGTGCGAATAATAAATAAATAAATAAAGTTTCAGTTAGGGCAAACAGCAGCTCCGTCAGTTCTCCCTCTCTCTTTCTTATGGCAACATGAAAGCTTTGCAAGTTGACAGTACCTTTATTGATAATGTAATTATATTTATTTTTCCTGAGTTTTGCCGGTGATATTTATAGACTATTACAGTAGAAAATTTTGTCACTTCTAAACTGTTAAACCTCTGTTAAGGACCTTGGAGTACTCATATCTAGTGACCCAAGTTGCAGAGCCCACTGTAACAGCATTGCCAAAAAGGCACTAAGAGTTGTTAACCTAATCTTGCGTAGCTTCTTCTCTGGCAATATTACACTGCTAACCAGAGCATACAAAACATTTGCCAGACCAATCCTCGAATACAGCTCACCTGTCTGGAGCCCGCACTGCATATCGGACATTAATACAATTGAGAGAGTCCAGAAATATTTCACAAGAAGAGTCCTCCATTCCTCTGCTCGCAACAGAATACCTTATTCCACCAGACTTGAAATTTTGGGCTTAGATAACTTAGAGCTACGTCACCTTCTATCTGATCTAAATGTAGTTCATAAAATCATCTGCCACAATGTCCTACCTGTCAATGAATACTTCAGTTTCAACCACAACAACACACACGCACACAATAGATTCAAACTCAATGTAAACCGCTCGAAACTCGACTGCAGAAAATACGACTTCAGCAACAGAGTGATCAATGCCTGGAATGCACTACCTGACTCTGTGGTTTCTTCCTCAAACCCCAAAAACTTTAACCTTAGACTGTCTATAGTCAACCTCACCCCATTCCTAAGAGGTCTGTAAGGGGCGTGCATAAGCGCACCATTGTGCTACCGTCCCTGTCTTACTGTCCTATTGTCCAAATTTACCTATACCTAATTTGCTTTTGTTTATGTTTATACCATACCTGTTATCTTGTACACGTTTTGACAAATAAAATAAATAAATTAATTAAAAAAAATAAAAGATAAAATAAACTCTAAACTTCTGGATCACATTTAATGGATAACAATTAATCAGTGGAGCAACTTGCCTCCAGAAGTTATGAATACTCCAACACTGGAAGTTTTAAAGAAGATATTGGATAACCATTTGTCTGAAGTGGTGTAGGGTTTCCTACCTAAACAGGGGGTTGGACTAGAAGACCTTCAAGGTCCCTTCCAACTCTGTTATTCTGTTACACGAGTAGTTGTCACCATTCATTCAGCAACCATTCTGAGTTACATTTGTGGAGTGAGGGCATGAAATGAAGAAGGGTAGAAATAATTGAGTCATTCCTCTGGCAGATACCATTGTACTAGTGGATGAATGTAACTGGATATTATTCTGAGGTTTAATTGGAAACTGCTTTATATACATCATAATAGACAAATGGTTGATAATAAATAGAAATATAACTAAAATTGTATTGGATCCAGACTTAGCGATGCTTAGAATCAAATAAATGGGCTGAGGTAGCTGATTAAGTTCTGTTGATTTTAATGGATTTACTCTAAACACGATCAAGCCTACTTTCAATTTAAGAACTCCTACACCATGATAATTAATCTCCATTTATGAAAGGCTATGCCTTAATTTTATATTTAATTTTCAAGGCAGTAATCCTAAAGATAATTAAATAGCAGGAATTAATGATGCTCATTATATCATATCACCATGTCACCTTTATCAAGATTCTATTAAAATCCACCTGCTGCAAATCCTTCACTTATTTGTTTTCCTTAGTAGGGAGCGCCACATTCCAAAAGCTGGTACCAATAAATAGCAAATAATTCCTGTAAAATGAAGGAAGGCGAAAAGGAGACCCCAAAGTGCTTTTTCAAGAGGCAACTGGACTTGGAGAAGAAATTGAAGCTGTGCTTTTTGCAGACTGTTTTCTGCCGTGGGTCCCTTTATTGTTTAATACAGGCACAGGCTGTTGTTTGCATCTCAAACTGAAGCGCACATGGTTTCTGTAGTCTGCAATTTTTCTGGAAATCCATTCATACTCCCACACCATTCATTTGAAGTGTGTTCATCCCAAAGTGCATAGCTAAATGTCTATGGAGATTCTCAGTCATCCAGGTCATGGTTGTCCCAAAGATGCTTTTTTTTTCAAGAGGCAACTGAACTAGTTGTCTCTTGACAAAGCACATTTGGGACAACCATGAGCCATTAAAAAAAAAAGGAGATACTTAAAGGCTGCTCCTTACATTTGATGCTTAAGATTAAGGCTACTCCTAATTTCTTTCTCATTCGAATTATTTAAGTCTTGGTGTGTACTAGAGCTTGCTGATAGCATGAAATATTATTACAGAGCACAATTTAACTAGGAAATCTTTAGTATGGGACAACTATGCTCATGAATAATTGCCTATATCCTAAACAGGATGTCTGTAAGAGATGTTTCTAATGATCACTGTTGTGTTTGTAATGCATTCTTTGTTTAATGAATTGATATCTCGATTCCTTTAAGCTCCTATGAAATATCTTTTGGCTGGAACATTCTTCAATAGGAAAATAAATGATTTTAAGTTTAGCTCAGAAGTGATATAAATATCTCATTATTTACTTTATTAAACAAATTCTGTATTTAAAATTAATTTGAATCCCCCCCCCCTGTATTTATTTCATTTTGTCTGATTCTCGGAGACTGTCTGGAAAAGTCCCTGCAGTTTCCTTAGCAAGGTTTTTCAAAAGTGATTTGCCATGCTTCCTTCCTAGAGTGGAGAGAAAGTGACGGGCTCAAGGTTACCTAGTAGGTTTCACGTCCAAGTTGAGACTGAAACTCCCAGCCACCTGGTTTCTGGCCTGATGCCTTAACCACTACACCTAATGCCTTAACCACTACAACCACTAAACTCACCCTCAACTTACACCATTTTACATTAAAATCATTTGTTATTAGTATATAATACATACGGTAACTACAATTTAATGTAAAATATGGTAAATAAGTATTAATTATAGAATTTGATTAGTGATGTAGACAATGAGTTTCCTCAAGAACCAAATAAGCCCTTCAACAACCTACCCAATGAAGTAAAGCAAACTAAACCAAAGCTACTACAACTCCCCTTTCAAGCACCACAATGTACCTCCAACCTTGGTGAATAGTGCAAAATCCAGCCAACCAAGGAAAATATAGGCTGCTATTCCTCCTAAAATCATGTCTCTCCTCTGGCAAACCCAGATCCAGCAGGCTTCCAGGACACCTGCCTCCATCCACTGATAGCCTCTTAGACCCTGATGTCCACTATATAAATAAATAAAAGAAAATAAAGGTTCAACAGCAGAGAGTAGAACTCTATAGAATGGCGAGACTTGCTGAGAAACAAGCTAGGTTTATGGATTCCTGGCCTCAATCTGTACCAAGTCTGGGATGATGTTTACAGTTGCCATTTTTTTAAGGTATTGATAAACGGGATCTTTTCTTCTAAAACTGTTGCTTAGCAAATCATTGGACTGTGGCAAATATTTAGGCTGCTGTCTTGTTGACTGCAGTGCCAGCATTGAAAAGTTAAACCTCTGTGCCGTGAGCTGCCTTGGATGCAATTCAAGGGGCTGATAGTCATCTACAAAGCCATTCCTTGTTTGGGGCCCAGTTATCCCTCACCAATTGTTTCTACTCATGCCACTGAGTCTGATAGAAGAGATACTGCTTCAGGTCCCTCAATTAAAGAGTATCATCTAGGACAGGGCTGTCAAATTCAATTTCATTGAGGGCCGCATCAGGGTTGTGTTTGACCTCTGGGGGGCTTGATGGGCGTGGCCAGGGTGGGTGTGGCTACCTCAATGTCACTTGTGTCAGGGGGCGCCTGTGGTGGCCCGAGTGCTCTGCCAGCAAAAATGGGCTCCCGAGCTCTGTTTTTGACTGTGACGGCTTCCTGCAACCCTCTGCCAGTGAAAACGGAGCTCGGGAGGGCCACACCTGCACCTCGTAAGATCCATTTTTGCTGGCAGAGGCACCATGGGCCATTCCTTTGCTGTTTCCAGGGTGGTCCTGCAGGCTAGATCTAAGCACCCGTCGGCTGGATCCGGCCCATGGGCCTTGAGTTTGACACCCCTGATCTAGTAAGACCCAGATGTTAGGCCTTTTCTCCTATATTGCTTGCCTTTTGGGACATCATTCTCTGAAGTTAGAATTGGCCCCAACTGCCAGCCTTCTGCAAGGCCCTGAAAATGTTGTGTTTCTGGATTTGAGATTTGGATGGTCAGTGTCCATAATCTATAATTGTTATTTTTTGACTGTTTTTGCCTTGTCTTCTGGTTATATGTTGCATTCTTTCTGCTGGTTGTGTTTTTAACTGAGATTGGTGGTAATATAATTTGAATTAATTTGTTAATTAACAACTCATTGAGATTGTTTCCAAAGGAGACTGTGGCCGTGTTGTTGTTCCAAATCAACTAAACAGTTGTAAGTAAGATTCAGACTGGGATAGACAACTTGTGGCAGATGTTACTGAATGACTGTTCTCAACGGTTGCTAGTATGGAAACTGTATCTGGAAAAATTGGAATATATCTGGAGTATTCCAAGTTGGTTAGCCTTCATTCCGCCTTAATTATTGTTAATTCTTCCATCAAAAATTAATAATCTTTAAAGTAATAGCTAAGGAAAACATAGTTCTATAACTGTCCACTAGTTTTTAATATTTAACGTTCAGAACCATATCATCTGGAAATCTCAAAATAGATTCCCCCCCCCAAAGTTGCCACAGGAAAGCAAATTGTAGGGAGATTGTATTCATAAGAACACTCCAGTATTTCTAGAAATGTAGACTGAACTATTATCATTTTCTACAAATACGTCTTGTGAAACTACAAATTTCCTAACCCTTCTTTTCTACCTGTCACGTCTGTTCTATTTTACAAATCAAAGTGTCCTGTTTGGAAAAGTCAGAAAACATTCTCTTGGAAAGGCTATCTGGGGACAGAGCTCAGTTTTTAATGATTCCCCAGTTCAAAATCATTTTGAAAATAAGGGTTAAATAAATAAATAAAGGAAACCAATCAAGGAGAGAAAAAACCTAGAACTAAGGAGAAATTTCCTGACAGCAAAAATAATTAACGAGTGGAACGGTTGCCTTCAGAAGTTGTGGGTGCTCCATCACTGAAGGTTTTAAAGAAGAGATTGGACAGCCATTTGTCCACAATGGTATAGGGTGCCCTGCCTGAGCATGGGGTTGGACTAGAAGACCTCCAAGGTCCCTTCCAACTCTGTTATACTGTTCTGTTATTCTGCCCATGGGAAGGTACATTAGGAACCCATCACTGAGTGGGCACTTGACCAAAGCTAAGCAAGCATGCTTCCATTTTCCCCACTGATTGTATTTACATTTGAATTACAACCATTATTTTCAAAGTTGTGTTAAGACTACAAAATTAGCCCAGCAGATTTCACACAAATCTGCTTTCTTTTCTGGTGTCATGTAAGTGGCCACTCCAGTCAGTGGACATGTGATTGCAGCTAAGAAGAGGGACAGGCACTGTAGCTTCATTAGTTTCATTGTTCTGAGATTATAAGATTATTAAGCATAAAAGCTAAAAATAAAGACAATAACAGTTATTCAAGTCCACAAATTACTACATCTCCTCTTGGACACCCGGAGGTGAACACCTTTTCTGATTAATCAAGACGAGAATCAAAGTGGGCCTTCTGATCAACTGCCTAAGTGGTCATACTTGAGCTGCAAATTATTTCCATGAATTAGATGATAAAACAGTATTTTTCTATTATGCTTCAGCAAGCAGGTGCTAGCTAAAATAACCCTTAACTTTTCTTAAGTACCTATTGATTACGGCCAATAGCAATTAAAAGTAGAAGACAATTAAGTTTCAAATTTAATGGCGTTCAGTTCCTGTTAATTTATTGGATGTCCTAATCAATTCACTGTTGTAGGTAATAGTCTATTTCAGTGAGTTCTAGTTTCTCCAAAGCTGCTTATTCTGAAAATATAACAACAATAATTATTATTATGGACTGTGAAATAAATAAGAAAGGAGGATTAAAAATTGAATAGCCCACTGGGGTGACAAATGCAGTAGCTTATTGCAAAACATTTTTATTTAGCTTTATGCTACAATAGGTTTATGCATTGATGAGACATAATGTGTGAGAACATTTAGTTTTATCTCCATATTAGCATGGAATCTTGACTATCTTGACAAAAGGGGTATATCGCTGTTGCTATGAGCCATAGTGGTACAGTGGTTAGAATGCAGTACTGCAGGCTACTTCTGCTGACTACCTGCTGCCAGCAGTTCAGCAGTTTGATTCTCACCAGCTCAAGGTTGACTCAGCCTTCCATCCTTCCGAGGTCAGTAAAATGAGGACTCAGATTGTTGGGAGCAATATGCTGACTCTGTAAACAACTTAGAGAGGGCTGTAAAGCACTGTGAAGCGGTATATAAGTCTAAGTGCTATTGCTATTGCTATCATCCCTACTGGATAACATTAATCTAATATTTCCATGTCTCTAAATGTATGAAGAAGGGAAGAATGGATCTAGATCAGGGGTGGGCTGCTGGGGGTTTGCAGGGATTTGGGAGAACCTCTAGCTAAGATTCTGTGCAGTTCAGAGAACCCCCAAATCCCACTCCTGGCTGGCCCCTCCCCTCCCAGGAATCCCCATGCGGCCCATTTTGGATGCAGGTAAGTGCAGGGTGCACGCAGAGGCTTGGGGAGGGCGAAAAAAAGGCCTACCGGAAGTTCAGGAAGGCCATAAATGGCCTCCAGAGGGCCTCCGGAGCCTGGGGTGGCCGTTTTTGCCTCCCGGAGGCTCGAGGAAAGCCTCTGGAGCCCGGGGAGAGAAAAAAAATGCCCCCCCCCCACTATGGTGCAGGAGGCCAACTAGGCCATGCCCACCATGGCCACGCCCACCCAGCAACCGGGCAGAGAACCCCTTGCTAAAAATTTTGAAGCCCACTCCTGGTCTAGATAAAGTTATACATGGAAAAGCAAAATCTACCATGATATACTGTAGTCCTAAACAACCTCTTCGTTTGCAAACTGTATCACTACATTTATGGTGAATAGAAGGAATTCTAGTTGCATGAAAGTTTTAGAGTAAGCAAGAAAGAGTTGATGAATTAATGTAAGGACAAATTTCAGCAAATTTCAGATAATAATGATAATGGGGACATATTTAGCTTTTAAATGGCACTTCTTCCATCTACATGATTATAACAAAACTGTAGACAACCATCTGCCTTTAGTTGCTTTCTTTCTTTTTAAATGAATATTATGCAAGGGTGGCAAAGGAGAATAGGCATCCATGTTTGCCAAGCTTCCATACTTCTCTTCACATTCTATGGATAGGTTATCGTTGGCCATGGCAAGAAGTAAAATATTGGATTTATTTATTCATGTAGTTTATTAATCCCATATTAATGTTGATCCAACTTTTTGTACCCTTCCCAATTTTCCCTATTGACTGTAACACAGTTACATTAGAATTCTGCTGGTAGGGAATGTTTGTTTGTATGCAGATAATTCTGTAGGAACAGGCATGAGGAGACTGTGAGTTCTAGCTCCACTGGCATGAAAGCCAGCTAAGTGACTTTGAGTGAGTCATGCTTTCTCAGTCCAGTTTACCAATTGTTGTGGTGGGAGTAGGAGCAGGGGCGGGTTCCTAATTTTTTACTACCACTCTGTGGGCATGGCTTATTTTGTGGGTGTGGCTTGCCAGCCATGTGACCGGGTGAGCATGGCTTGTCGGTCATATATTAGTTATTTCAGAGAGATGTTACTACTATTTTTGCTATTTTATACCTTACATGAAAAGCTTTGCATACAAATTGTGTGTTACACCATGGCAACACAGCAACCTTTATATGCAGAAAATGCTATAGTTAAAAGACAAGCAAGTCTCATACAGCATTTTTGGTTTCAGTCATGGATTCCTTAGATGAAAATATTGAGGACTGTTAAAAGAACCGTATCTTTTAACTGTCCTCAATGTTTTCGTCTAAAGAATAACAGTATAAAACTGTATAAAATTAACAGTATAAAAGGTTAAGCTTTCGGAAAATGCCCACTTTGGGAAGCTTTAGGCAAAAGCGAAGGAAAAGTGTCAAATGCGAGCTTCTTATTATTTTCAAGTGGTGGACTCACTGTGGGGTAGGAAGGCAGCGCATGCGCAGTGCCGGAAGCTCGGCTTCTGGACATGCGCAGAAGAATTTTTTAAAAAAAATGGCGGCGCCCAGGCACCGGCAACCGACTGCACCGGTACTGTGATGTTACCAGCGGGCCGCTACTGGTGCTATAGAGTGGACCGTACCAGTAGGAACCCACCACTGAGTAGGAGGTAGGAATATCAAGTATCCTGTTTCCCTCAAAATAAGACATCCCCTGATAATAAGCCCAATCGGCCTTTTGAATGCATGGCAATAAGGCCAAGGGCTTATTTCAGGGTTCAAAAAAATATAAGACAGGGTCTTATTTTTGGGGAAACATGGTATGTTCACCACCTTGAGTGGTGGGAAAGCCGCTGCTAATCATTTCAGATCTTGCCAACATGAACCAAAAAATGAGAAACTGAGATGTTTTGTAATAGGGAAATAGTGAGTCTAATGGTAGCCAGAAATGGCAAATAGTCTGGATTCAAGCAACATGTTTTACCATAGGAAAACCCCCGACTATTTTATGGAGCCGTGAAGACCAAGAAAAAGTTGGTGACATGCATGCCAACAAGAATCAACTCAATGTGTTTTGCACTCTTTTAACTATACTGGCTGAGAAGGATGTAAGTGATAGTTTTAAGGTCTCTGATAGGTGCCAGTTGGGGAAGGCTATAGTCTTTTGCCCTTATTATTTAGTTTTTTAAATTGTTTTTGTGGGCATAAGCACTCTAGAATTTTTTTTCTTTCAAATTAGGTCTTTTACAAACATTAACATTTTATTGATATTAGAATATTGGAAAAGGTCATCTAAAGTAATACACTTACAAATAGTGCTTTGATATAAATCTAATGCAATTAAAATGCATGTATTCCCTATATTTATCTCAAGCACAAAAATTATGAATATAAAAGCACCTTGGGCATTTCCTAAACACCACCAAAATTACCAGCTGCACTGTCTTCTGTCCCATCTAATAGCTTTCA